>CM055128.1:257255857-258455857 GCA_029206835.1 Rana muscosa
TGACACGCCCCTGTTAAACAGGGGCTGAAAAATTGGGCCTTAGGCACTGGTGGCACAACACTGCAACTCCTCACAGATACTGTACTTGGAGCACAGCAATGAGCCCTGTTGCAAAGTATTGCTTCAAAAATTGTAATTACACGCCACTGTTAAACAGGGGCTGAAAAATTGGGCGTTAGGCACTGGTGGCGGCACCCATAAACAAAAATGATCTTCCAAGCTATCATCATCAATCGTATCATTGAGGACTCGGAGGAGGAGGATAGCCAGTCAACATAACAGCACAGGCACTCAGCATCAGCATCAGTCTTGAAGGGATGTGACATTTTAAAATCAATTAGTCTGTTATATCAGCATCAGGTGTGTGGTAGCTGGTGGTGATCCAAGACTGGTTCATCTTGATGAAAGTCAGTCGATCAACCGAGTCGGTGGACAGGCGCACCCTGTGATCCGTGACAAATCCTCCAGCAGCACTGAATGTGCGTTCCGAAAGAACGCTGGATGCAGGACAGGCCAGTAGCTCAATTGCATACTGTGCAAGCTCTGGCCAGTGATCCATCCTCAAGACCCAGTAAGCCAGAGGATTTTCGGTGGGGAAGGTGTCCAAGTCTGACCTTGCCCCTAGATATTCCTGCACCATGTTTATCAGACGCTGGCGATGGTTGCTGGAACCGATCATACTTTGGGGCTGCGGACTAAAGAATTGTCTGAACGCATCGGTCAGACGGCCACCTTCCCCACCGCTCCTTCTTTGACTGGCCGAAGCCTCAGCAACTCGTTGTCCAGGACCAGGAGTTTGCAACCTCCCAGTCTCTGGGAACGCGTTGCACAGACCTTTCTGCAAGGCCTCCCGGAGTTGTCTCATCCTCTGCTCCCTCTGCGACGGTAACATAAGGTCCGCAACCTTACCCTTGTACCGTGGATCAAGGAGAGTGGCCAGCCAGTAATGGTCCCTCTCCTTGATCCGAAGAATACGAGGATCCTTCCGCAGACTTTGCAGGATCAGGGAGGCCATGCAGCGTAGGTTTGCTGAGGCATTCGCTCCGGAGTCCTCTGGGTCACTAAGGACGACATGATCCGCAGCCACCTCCTCCCAGCCACGTACAAGTCCACTGGTTTCTTGGGACTGTAAATCATCCCTAAAAGACTGCTGCTGATGATGCTGAGTGCCAGCCTCCACCTCCATGCTGACACAATCCTCCTCCTCCTCCTCCTCTTCCTGTGCGATGGGTGGGACAGAAGGAACACTGTCTGGGTAAAGGGGGCCTTGAGAGGCAAGGAAGTCCTCCTCTTCCTGCCTCTGTTCTGCCTCAAGTGCCCTGTCCATTATTCCACGCAGCGTGTGCTCCAACAGGTGGACAAGAGGTACAGTGTCACTGATGCATGCACTGTCACTGCTCACCATCCTCGTGGCCTCCTCAAATGGTGCCAGGACAGTGCATGCATCCCTGATCATGCCCCACTGGCGTGGAGAAAAAAAACCAAGCTCCCCTGACCCTGTCCTGGTGCCGTAGTCGCACAGGTACTCATTGATGGCCCTCTGCTGCGTGTGCAGCCGCTGCAGCATGGCCAACGTTGAGTTCCACCTGGTGGGCATGTCACATATAAGGCGGTTCTTGGGCAGGTTCAACTCCTTTTGCAGCTCAGCCAGGCGAGCACTGGCATTATAAGATCTGCGGAAATGCACACAGACTTTCCTGGCCTGCCTCAGGACATCCTGTAAGCCCGGGTACCTGCCCAAGAACCGCTGCACCACCAGGTTAAGGACGTGAGCCACACAGGGCACATGGGTCAGTTGTCCCTGTCGGAGGGCGGAGAGGAGGTTGGTGCCATTGTCGCAAACCACCATTCCTGGCTTAAGCTGGCGTGGCGTCAACCACCTCTCGGCCTGGCCCTGCAGAGCAGACAGGACCTCTGCCCCAGTGTGGCTTCTGTCCCCCAAACACACCAGCGCAAGCACGGCATGGCATCTTTTTGCCTGCGTACTTGCGTAGCCCCGTGAACGGCTACGGAGCACCGCTGGTTCATAGGACAAACCACAGGAAGAGGCCATGGAGGAAGAAGAAGAGGAGGGGGTGGAGGAGAGAGGTGTGTCACAACCAGTAGTAGCATTTTGGAGGCGTGGCGGTGGGACAACCTCCAACACTACTGCACCTTGTCCTGAATCCTTCCCAGCTGCCAAAAGAGTGACCCAATGGGCCGTGAAAGAAAGGTAACGTCCCTGTCCATGCCTGCTGGACCATGAGTCAGCGGTAATATGCACCTTACCGCTGACCGCCCTGTCCAGCGAGGCCAAGACATTGCCTTCCACATGCCGGTAGAGAGCCGGAATAGCCTTCCGTGAGAAAAAGTGGCGTTTGGGAACCTGCCACTGAGGAACCGCACATTGCACAAACTCACGGAAGGGGGCCGAGTCTACCAACTGAAAAGGCAGCAGTTGAAGCGCTAGCAATTTAGCCAAGCTAGCATTCAACCGCTGGGCATGTGGATGGCTGGGAGTGAACTTCTTTCGACGGTCCAGCAGCTGGGGCAGGGAAATTTGCCTGCTAGAATCGGACGTCGGTGTACTGCTAGCAGAGTGGGCGCAAGTACTTGGCTGTGACACACCTAATTCTACACCTTCATTCCTCTCAGTGCATGTTTCAGAGAGGACTGAAGTTATAGTGGGGTTGGAGATCCCAGCTGATGCGGTGCAAGGAGAGGTCCGCTTTGTTCTTTGGTGTGGGTCTTTGAGGTAGGCTTGCCAACGAGCTGCATGGCAGGTCAACATATGTCTGGTCAGGCATGTGGTACCCAAGCGGCTGATGTTTTGGCCACGCGATATACGCTTGAGACATATGTTGCAAACAGCAGCTGTGCGATCTGATGCACTAGCCTCAAAAAAGGCCCACACCAAAGAACTTTTTGAATGACGGGCAGAGGCAGCGCCCTGCACAGGCGGAGCTCTGCGGTGTGATTCCGTCGGTGTACTGCCCTTACGCTGGCCACCAAAGGGCATCCTGCCTCGTTGGAGATGTGCCTCCTCCTCATCCTCCTCCTCCTCCTCTCTCCTATTAGGCACCCACGTGGAGTCATTGACCTCATCATCCCCTCCCTCCTCATCACTGGAGCCAATCTGGCAGTATGCTGCAGCTGCTGGAACATGACTGCCAGATTGGTGTCCTTCTTGAGCATCCCCTCTGTCTGCTCTCACGCTACTGCCTTCCTCTAGCTGGGTTTCATCATCAGACCCTTCGAAACGCTGGGCATCCTCCTGGAGCATGTACCCAACACTGTGCTGAAACAGTTCGGGGGACTCCTCAGGAGGAGGACATGGTGGGTCTAGGGAAGGAGTGACTGATGATTTGTCTGACATTGATACCAGGGAAGACGACGCTTTGGCAGCTGCTTTTCCAGTACCCTGAGCCTGGGTGAGAGAGGAGGAGGAGGAGGGCTTGGTCATCCACTCTACCAAGTCTTCGGCATGATGTGGCTCAACATGTCCAGCTGCCGAAAAGAAGGACAAGCGTGTCCCATGGCCATGTGCTGATGACAATGCACCGCGTCCACGACCAGCACTGTTGCCCCCAGACACAGAGCCTGCTTGCCCTCTTTTATTGCCTCCTGACTGTCTGCCTCTCCTTGTTTGCCTTCCAGACATTCTAATAGATGGCCTGCAGGGAGATGGGAAAAAAGCAATAAGGGCTACCTTCAGGTGTCCTTCTCTGTCCCTTGAAACAAGGACTTTCACAGTGAAAGAAACTGACACTGTCCCTACCTAGAGTTTTCTATCCCTAGAATAAATGTTTTTTTTAATCACAATATAGCACAAGGACAATTCACTCAATGTCTCTCCAGGTCCCTGGAAACAAGGACTTGCAGAGTGAAAGAAACTGACACTGTCCCTACCTAGAGTTTTCTGTCCCTAGAATAAATGTTTTTTTTAAGCACAATATAGCACAAGGAAAATTAACTCACTGTCCTTACAGGTCCCTGGAAACAAGGACTTGCAGAGTGAAAGAAACTGACACTGTCCCTACCTAGAGTTTTCTGTCCCTAGAATAAATGTTTTTTTTAAGCACAATATAGCACAAGGACAATTAACTCACTGTCCTTACAGGTCCCTGGAAACAAGGACTTGCAGAGTGAAAAAAAAAAAACACTCTCCCTACCTAGAGTTTTCTGTCCCTAGAAAAAATGTTTTTTTTAAGCACAATATAGCACAAGGACAATTAACTCACTGTCCTTACAGGTCCCTGGAAACAAGGACTTGCAGAGTGAAAGAAAAAAAACACTCTCCCTACCTACAGTTTTCTGTCCCTAGAAAAAATGTTTTTTTTAATCACAATATAGCACAAGGAAAATTAACTCACTGTCCTTACAGGTCCCTGGAAACAAGGACTTGCAGAGTGAAAGAAAAAAAACACTCTCCCTACCTACAGTTTTCTGTCCCTAGAAAAAATGTTTTTTTTAATCACAATATAGCACAAGGAAAATTAACTCACTGTCCTTACAGGTCCCTGGAAACAAGGACTTGCAGAGTGAAAGAAACTGACACTGTCCCTACCTAGAGTTTTCTGTCCCTAGAATAAATGTTTTTTTTAATCACAATATAGCACAAGGACAATTCACTCAATGTCTCTCCAGGTCCCTGGAAACAAGGACTTGCAGAGTGAAAGAAACTGACACTGTCCCTACCTAGAGTTTTCTGTCCCTAGAATAAATGTTTTTTTTAAGCACAATATAGCACAAGGACAATTAACTCACTGTCCTTACAGGTCCCTGGAAACAAGGACTTGCAGAGTGAAAAAAAAAAAAAACTCTCCCTACCTAGAGTTTTCTGTCCCTAGAAAAAATGTTTTTTTTAATCACAATATAGCACAAGGACAATTAACTCACTGTCCTTACAGGTCCCTGGAAACAAGGACTTGCAGAGTGAAAGAAAAAAAACACTCTCCCTACCTACAGTTTTCTGTCCCTAGAAAAAATGTTTTTTTTAATCACAATATAGCACAAGGAAAATTAACTCACTGTCCTTACAGGTCCCTGGAAACAAGGACTTGCAGAGTGAAAGAAACTGACACTGTCCCTACCTAGAGTTTTCTGTCCCTAGAATAAATGTTTTTTTTAATCACAATATAGCACAAGGACAATTCACTCAATGTCTCTCCAGGTCCCTGGAAACAAGGACTTGCAGAGTGAAAGAAACTGACACTGTCCCTACCTAGAGTTTTCTGTCCCTAGAATAAATGTTTTTTTTAAGCACAATATAGCACAAGGACAATTAACTCACTGTCCTTACAGGTCCCTGGAAACAAGGACTTGCAGAGTGAAAGAAAAAAAACACTCTCCCTACCTAGAGTTTTCTGTCCCTAGAAAAAATGTTTTTTTTAATCACAATATAGCACAAGGACAATTAACTCACTGTCCTTACAGGTCCCTGGAAACAAGGACTTGCAGAGTGAAAGAAAAAAAACACTCTCCCTACCTACAGTTTTCTGTCCCTAGAAAAAATGTTTTTTTTAATCACAATATAGCACAAGGAAAATTAACTCACTGTCCTTACAGGTCCCTGGAAACAAGGACTTGCAGAGTGAAAGAAACTGACACTGTCCCTACCTAGAGTTTTCTGTCCCTAGAATAAATGTTTTTTTTAATCACAATATAGCACAAGGAAAATTAACTCACTGTCCTTACAGGTCCCTGGAAACAAGGACTTGCAGAGTGAAAGAAACTGACACTGTCCCTACCTAGAGTTTTCTGTCCCTAGAATAAATGTTTTTTTTAATCACAATATAGCACAAGGAAAATTAACTCACTGTCCTTACAGGTCCCTGGAAACAAGGACTTGCAGAGTGAAAGAAAAAAAACACTCTCCCTACCTACAGTTTTCTGTCCCTAGAAAAAATGTTTTTTTTAATCACAATATAGCACAAGGAAAATTAACTCACTGTCCTTACAGGTCCCTGGAAACAAGGACTTGCAGAGTGAAAGAAACTGACACTGTCCCTACCTAGAGTTTTCTGTCCCTAGAATAAATGTTTTTTTTAATCACAATATAGCACAAGGAAAATTAACTCACTGTCCTTACAGGTCCCTGGAAACAAGGACTTGCAGAGTGAAAGAAACTGACACTGTCCCTACCTAGAGTTTTCTGTCCCTAGAATAAATGTTTTTTTTAATCACAATATAGCACAAGGAAAATTAACTCACTGTCCTTACAGGTCCCTGGAAACAAGGACTTGCAGAGTGAAAGAAACTGACACTGTCCCTACCTAGAGTTTTCTGTCCCTAGAATAAATGTTTTTTTTAAGCACAATATAGCACAAGGACAATTAACTCACTGTCCTTACAGGTCCCTGGAAACAAGGACTTGCAGAGTGAAAGAAAAAAAACACTCTCCCTACCTACAGTTTTCTGTCCCTAGAAAAAATGTTTTTTTTAATCACAATATAGCACAAGGAAAATTAACTCACTGTCCTTACAGGTCCCTGGAAACAAGGACTTGCAGAGTGAAAGAAACTGACACTGTCCCTACCTAGAGTTTTCTGTCCCTAGAATAAATGTTTTTTTTAATCACAATATAGCACAAGGACAATTCACTCAATGTCTCTCCAGGTCCCTGGAAACAAGGACTTGCAGAGTGAAAGAAACTGACACTGTCCCTACCTAGAGTTTTCTGTCCCTAGAATAAATGTTTTTTTTAAGCACAATATAGCACAAGGACAATTAACTCACTGTCCTTACAGGTCCCTGGAAACAAGGACTTGCAGAGTGAAAAAAAAAAAAACTCTCCCTACCTAGAGTTTTCTGTCCCTAGAAAAAATGTTTTTTTTAATCACAATATAGCACAAGGACAATTAACTCACTGTCCTTACAGGTCCCTGGAAACAAGGACTTGCAGAGTGAAAGAAAAAAAACACTCTCCCTACCTACAGTTTTCTGTCCCTAGAAAAAATGTTTTTTTTAATCACAATATAGCACAAGGAAAATTAACTCACTGTCCTTACAGGTCCCTGGAAACAAGGACTTGCAGAGTGAAAGAAACTGACACTGTCCCTACCTAGAGTTTTCTGTCCCTAGAATAAATGTTTTTTTTAATCACAATATAGCACAAGGAAAATTAACTCACTGTCCTTACAGGTCCCTGGAAACAAGGACTTGCAGAGTGAAAGAAAAAAAACACTCTCCCTACCTACAGTTTTCTGTCCCTAGAAAAAATGTTTTTTTTAATCACAATATAGCACAAGGAAAATTAACTCACTGTCCTTACAGGTCCCTGGAAACAAGGACTTGCAGAGTGAAAGAAACTGACACTGTCCCTACCTAGAGTTTTCTGTCCCTAGAATAAATGTTTTTTTTAATCACAATATAGCACAAGGACAATTCACTCAATGTCTCTCCAGGTCCCTGGAAACAAGGACTTGCAGAGTGAAAGAAACTGACACTGTCCCTACCTAGAGTTTTCTGTCCCTAGAATAAATGTTTTTTTTAAGCACAATATAGCACAAGGACAATTAACTCACTGTCCTTACAGGTCCCTGGAAACAAGGACTTGCAGAGTGAAAGAAAAAAAACACTCTCCCTACCTACAGTTTTCTGTCCCTAGAAAAAATGTTTTTTTTAATCACAATATAGCACAAGGAAAATTAACTCACTGTCCTTACAGGTCCCTGGAAACAAGGACTTGCAGAGTGAAAGAAAAAAAACACTCTCCCTACCTACAGTTTTCTGTCCCTAGAAAAAATGTTTTTTTTAATCACAATATAGCACAAGGAAAATTAACTCACTGTCCTTACAGGTCCCTGGAAACAAGGACTTGCAGAGTGAAAGAAACTGACACTGTCCCTACCTAGAGTTTTCTGTCCCTAGAATAAATGTTTTTTTTAATCACAATATAGCACAAGGAAAATTAACTCACTGTCCTTACAGGTCCCTGGAAACAAGGACTTGCAGAGTGAAAGAAACTGACACTGTCCCTACCTAGAGTTTTCTGTCCCTAGAATAAATGTTTTTTTTAAGCACAATATAGCACAAGGACAATTAACTCACTGTCCTTACAGGTCCCTGGAAACAAGGACTTGCAGAGTGAAAGAAAAAAAACACTCTCCCTACCTACAGTTTTCTGTCCCTAGAAAAAATGTTTTTTTTAATCACAATATAGCACAAGGAAAATTAACTCACTGTCCTTACAGGTCCCTGGAAACAAGGACTTGCAGAGTGAAAGAAACTGACACTGTCCCTACCTAGAGTTTTCTGTCCCTAGAATAAATGTTTTTTTTAATCACAATATAGCACAAGGAAAATTAACTCACTGTCCTTACAGGTCCCTGGAAACAAGGACTTGCAGAGTGAAAGAAACTGACACTGTCCCTACCTAGAGTTTTCTGTCCCTAGAATAAATGTTTTTTTTAAGCACAATATAGCACAAGGACAATTAACTCACTGTCCTTACAGGTCCCTGGAAACAAGGACTTGCAGAGTGAAAGAAACTGACACTGTCCCTACCTAGAGTTTTCTGTCCCTAGAATAAATGTTTTTTTTAATCACAATATAGCACAAGGAAAATTAACTCACTGTCCTTACAGGTCCCTGGAAACAAGGACTTGCAGAGTGAAAGAAACTGACACTGTCCCTACCTAGAGTTTTCTGTCCCTAGAATAAATGTTTTTTTTAATCACAATATAGCACAAGGACAATTAACTCACTGTCCTTACAGGTCCCTGGAAACAAGGACTTGCAGAGTGAAAGAAACTGACACTGTCCCTACCTAGAGTTTTCTGTCCCTAGAATAAATGTTTTTTTTAATCACAATATAGCACAAGGACAATTCACTCAATGTCTCTCCAGGTCCCTGGAAACAAGGACTTGCAGAGTGAAAGAAACTGACACTGTCCCTACCTAGAGTTTTCTGTCCCTAGAATAAATGTTTTTTTTAAGCACAATATAGCACAAGGACAATTAACTCACTGTCCTTACAGGTCCCTGGAAACAAGGACTTGCAGAGTGAAAAAAAAAAAAAACTCTCCCTACCTAGAGTTTTCTGTCCCTAGAAAAAATGTTTTTTTTAATCACAATATAGCACAAGGACAATTAACTCACTGTCCTTACAGGTCCCTGGAAACAAGGACTTGCAGAGTGAAAGAAAAAAAACACTCTCCCTACCTACAGTTTTCTGTCCCTAGAAAAAATGTTTTTTTTAATCACAATATAGCACAAGGAAAATTAACTCACTGTCCTTACAGGTCCCTGGAAACAAGGACTTGCAGAGTGAAAGAAACTGACACTGTCCCTACCTAGAGTTTTCTGTCCCTAGAATAAATGTTTTTTTTAATCACAATATAGCACAAGGACAATTCACTCAATGTCTCTCCAGGTCCCTGGAAACAAGGACTTGCAGAGTGAAAGAAACTGACACTGTCCCTACCTAGAGTTTTCTGTCCCTAGAATAAATGTTTTTTTTAAGCACAATATAGCACAAGGACAATTAACTCACTGTCCTTACAGGTCCCTGGAAACAAGGACTTGCAGAGTGAAAGAAAAAAAACACTCTCCCTACCTAGAGTTTTCTGTCCCTAGAAAAAATGTTTTTTTTAATCACAATATAGCACAAGGACAATTAACTCACTGTCCTTACAGGTCCCTGGAAACAAGGACTTGCAGAGTGAAAGAAAAAAAACACTCTCCCTACCTACAGTTTTCTGTCCCTAGAAAAAATGTTTTTTTTAATCACAATATAGCACAAGGAAAATTAACTCACTGTCCTTACAGGTCCCTGGAAACAAGGACTTGCAGAGTGAAAGAAACTGACACTGTCCCTACCTAGAGTTTTCTGTCCCTAGAATAAATGTTTTTTTTAATCACAATATAGCACAAGGAAAATTAACTCACTGTCCTTACAGGTCCCTGGAAACAAGGACTTGCAGAGTGAAAGAAACTGACACTGTCCCTACCTAGAGTTTTCTGTCCCTAGAATAAATGTTTTTTTTAATCACAATATAGCACAAGGAAAATTAACTCACTGTCCTTACAGGTCCCTGGAAACAAGGACTTGCAGAGTGAAAGAAAAAAAACACTCTCCCTACCTACAGTTTTCTGTCCCTAGAAAAAATGTTTTTTTTAATCACAATATAGCACAAGGAAAATTAACTCACTGTCCTTACAGGTCCCTGGAAACAAGGACTTGCAGAGTGAAAGAAACTGACACTGTCCCTACCTAGAGTTTTCTGTCCCTAGAATAAATGTTTTTTTTAATCACAATATAGCACAAGGAAAATTAACTCACTGTCCTTACAGGTCCCTGGAAACAAGGACTTGCAGAGTGAAAGAAACTGACACTGTCCCTACCTAGAGTTTTCTGTCCCTAGAATAAATGTTTTTTTTAATCACAATATAGCACAAGGAAAATTAACTCACTGTCCTTACAGGTCCCTGGAAACAAGGACTTGCAGAGTGAAAGAAACTGACACTGTCCCTACCTAGAGTTTTCTGTCCCTAGAATAAATGTTTTTTTTAAGCACAATATAGCACAAGGACAATTAACTCACTGTCCTTACAGGTCCCTGGAAACAAGGACTTGCAGAGTGAAAGAAAAAAAACACTCTCCCTACCTACAGTTTTCTGTCCCTAGAAAAAATGTTTTTTTTAATCACAATATAGCACAAGGAAAATTAACTCACTGTCCTTACAGGTCCCTGGAAACAAGGACTTGCAGAGTGAAAGAAACTGACACTGTCCCTACCTAGAGTTTTCTGTCCCTAGAATAAATGTTTTTTTTAATCACAATATAGCACAAGGACAATTCACTCAATGTCTCTCCAGGTCCCTGGAAACAAGGACTTGCAGAGTGAAAGAAACTGACACTGTCCCTACCTAGAGTTTTCTGTCCCTAGAATAAATGTTTTTTTTAAGCACAATATAGCACAAGGACAATTAACTCACTGTCCTTACAGGTCCCTGGAAACAAGGACTTGCAGAGTGAAAAAAAAAAAAACTCTCCCTACCTAGAGTTTTCTGTCCCTAGAAAAAATGTTTTTTTTAATCACAATATAGCACAAGGACAATTAACTCACTGTCCTTACAGGTCCCTGGAAACAAGGACTTGCAGAGTGAAAGAAAAAAAACACTCTCCCTACCTACAGTTTTCTGTCCCTAGAAAAAATGTTTTTTTTAATCACAATATAGCACAAGGAAAATTAACTCACTGTCCTTACAGGTCCCTGGAAACAAGGACTTGCAGAGTGAAAGAAACTGACACTGTCCCTACCTAGAGTTTTCTGTCCCTAGAATAAATGTTTTTTTTAATCACAATATAGCACAAGGAAAATTAACTCACTGTCCTTACAGGTCCCTGGAAACAAGGACTTGCAGAGTGAAAGAAAAAAAACACTCTCCCTACCTACAGTTTTCTGTCCCTAGAAAAAATGTTTTTTTTAATCACAATATAGCACAAGGAAAATTAACTCACTGTCCTTACAGGTCCCTGGAAACAAGGACTTGCAGAGTGAAAGAAACTGACACTGTCCCTACCTAGAGTTTTCTGTCCCTAGAATAAATGTTTTTTTTAATCACAATATAGCACAAGGACAATTCACTCAATGTCTCTCCAGGTCCCTGGAAACAAGGACTTGCAGAGTGAAAGAAACTGACACTGTCCCTACCTAGAGTTTTCTGTCCCTAGAATAAATGTTTTTTTTAAGCACAATATAGCACAAGGACAATTAACTCACTGTCCTTACAGGTCCCTGGAAACAAGGACTTGCAGAGTGAAAGAAAAAAAACACTCTCCCTACCTACAGTTTTCTGTCCCTAGAAAAAATGTTTTTTTTAATCACAATATAGCACAAGGAAAATTAACTCACTGTCCTTACAGGTCCCTGGAAACAAGGACTTGCAGAGTGAAAGAAAAAAAACACTCTCCCTACCTACAGTTTTCTGTCCCTAGAAAAAATGTTTTTTTTAATCACAATATAGCACAAGGAAAATTAACTCACTGTCCTTACAGGTCCCTGGAAACAAGGACTTGCAGAGTGAAAGAAACTGACACTGTCCCTACCTAGAGTTTTCTGTCCCTAGAATAAATGTTTTTTTTAATCACAATATAGCACAAGGAAAATTAACTCACTGTCCTTACAGGTCCCTGGAAACAAGGACTTGCAGAGTGAAAGAAACTGACACTGTCCCTACCTAGAGTTTTCTGTCCCTAGAATAAATGTTTTTTTTAAGCACAATATAGCACAAGGACAATTAACTCACTGTCCTTACAGGTCCCTGGAAACAAGGACTTGCAGAGTGAAAGAAAAAAAACACTCTCCCTACCTACAGTTTTCTGTCCCTAGAAAAAATGTTTTTTTTAATCACAATATAGCACAAGGAAAATTAACTCACTGTCCTTACAGGTCCCTGGAAACAAGGACTTGCAGAGTGAAAGAAACTGACACTGTCCCTACCTAGAGTTTTCTGTCCCTAGAATAAATGTTTTTTTTAATCACAATATAGCACAAGGAAAATTAACTCACTGTCCTTACAGGTCCCTGGAAACAAGGACTTGCAGAGTGAAAGAAACTGACACTGTCCCTACCTAGAGTTTTCTGTCCCTAGAATAAATGTTTTTTTTAAGCACAATATAGCACAAGGACAATTAACTCACTGTCCTTACAGGTCCCTGGAAACAAGGACTTGCAGAGTGAAAGAAACTGACACTGTCCCTACCTAGAGTTTTCTGTCCCTAGAATAAATGTTTTTTTTAATCACAATATAGCACAAGGAAAATTAACTCACTGTCCTTACAGGTCCCTGGAAACAAGGACTTGCAGAGTGAAAGAAACTGACACTGTCCCTACCTAGAGTTTTCTGTCCCTAGAATAAATGTTTTTTTTAATCACAATATAGCACAAGGACAATTAACTCACTGTCCTTACAGGTCCCTGGAAACAAGGACTTGCAGAGTGAAAGAAACTGACACTGTCCCTACCTAGAGTTTTCTGTCCCTAGAATAAATGTTTTTTTTAAGCACAATATAGCACAAGGACAATTAACTCACTGTCCTTACAGGTCCCTGGAAACAAGGACTTGCAGAGTGAAAGAAACTGACACTGTCCCTACCTAGAGTTTTCTGTCCCTAGAATAAATGTTTTTTTTAATCACAATATAGCACAAGGAAAATTAACTCACTGTCCTTACAGGTCCCTGGAAACAAGGACTTGCAGAGTGAAAGAAACTGACACTGTCCCTACCTAGAGTTTTCTGTCCCTAGAATAAATGTTTTTTTTAATCACAATATAGCACAAGGACAATTAACTCACTGTCCTTACAGGTCCCTGGAAACAAGGACTTGCAGAGTGAAAGAAACTGACACTGTCCCTACCTAGAGTTTTCTGTCCCTAGAATAAATGTTTTTTTTAAGCACAATATAGCACAAGGACAATTAACTCACTGTCCTTACAGGTCCCTGGAAACAAGGACTTGCAGAGTGAAAGAAACTGACACTGTCCCTACCTAGAGTTTTCTGTCCCTAGAATAAATGTTTTTTTTAAGCACACTATAGCAGAAGCACAAAACACACTGACACTCTCCCTACCTATCCTTCTCTTTCCCTAAACTAAAGGAATCCAGGTTAAGCAAGAAAGAAATAACAGTCACTGTCCCTGCCTATGCTACTCTATCCCTGCTCCGGAACACACTACACTAGGCCGCCGTGCTGGCGGCCTTTTATAGTGTGGGGCGTGTACTAAACACCCTCAGCAATAATTGGCCACAGGCATCCTGCCTGTGGCCAATCATTGCTCTCCTCGCTGCCGGCGCTGTGATTGGCCAAGCATGCGGGGTCACAGTGCATGCTTGGCCAATCACAGCGCCTGGATGACACTGCGATGGCGTAGTGCATTGTGGGCCGTTCGCGTCACTCGAATTTGGCGCGAACGGCCCAAATCGTTCGATCTTCGTCGAACGATCGAACAGCCAATGTTCGAGTCGAACGTATGTTCGACTCGAACACGAAGCTCATCCCTAGTGATGATGCATATACGGGGTTAAAACAGGCAGTCAGGAGGCAACACATTGCCTCTTTACTGGATGTCAAATGCCTCTGAAAAGCAATCTGAGCATGGATCGCTTTTCAGAGGAACAGCATTTTTTTTCTGGTACTATGAACAAGCAAAAAAAAAATAAAAAATCGGTTCTGATTGTACACATATAGGGGTCAGGATTAAGAGCGCATACATAAAATGTGCATACATACATGTAAACACACACATACACATCTATAAACACACACACACACACGCATAATACTCACACATATACTGTATATACACACACACACATATGTATAAATGCACATATGCACACACATGTAAACCAGTGGTGGCTGCTGTCCAAAATGTTTAGGGGGGCGCAAGCAAACTGAAAAATTCTTAAAAAAAAAAAAAATGCAGCCTCACTGTACCATCAAGCGCAGCCACTGTGCCCATCAAACGCAGCCACTGTGCCCATCAAACGCAGCCACTGCGCCCATCAAACGCAGCCACTGCGCCCATCAAACGTGCCCATCAAACGCAGCCACTGGGTCCATCAAACGCAGCCACTGGGTCCATCAAACGCAGCCACTGCGCCCATCAAACGTGCCCATCAAACGCAGCCACTGTGCCATCAAACATATACACATACAATGCACACTCACATACATTCATATGCACATACAGTACACACACACATAAACACACATACAGTAGATAGATTAAGGTGACCAGATTTTTAAAATGAAATCCGGGGACATATTTTTTTTGTTTTACTAGCAATGGCGGAAATCAGCGAGTCTCTGCCCGTCGCCGTCGCTGCCCGCCTCACAGCCTCTCAAGTCTTACTCTCCGGACCCCGGCTTCTACTGGGTGGGGTGGAAGATCACTCCACCAGGGAAGGAAGGGAGATAAGCAGACAGGCGGCTGGTCAGGACCTGAGCCAAGGCAGAAGAACATGCGAGTGAAAGCTGAATGGCACCCGAAACTGAAGAAATATTCCCTCGGCTCCGACCAGCACATGATCATCAGAAAGGGGCACAGATAATGAAAAAAATACACCACCCTAAGCTAGTAGGGGGGTGTATACACCCCCCCTAAGAATTTTTTTATTTTAATTCTGCACTGACTGTCTTTGAAATTACCCCAGCCCCTGTTTAAATCCCATCCGGGGACAAAACCGGGGACAGACTTGGTCTGGGGACAGTGTCCTCAATCCGGGGACTGTCCCCTGAAACCGGGGATGTCTGGTCACCCTAAGATAGATAGTCTTTTAAAAAACGGCAAACATTTACTTTACCTCTTCCTGCCGGGTACTGCACTGTAGGGGGAGATAAAGAGCACTGCTTTCACTTTAGGTCTAATCAGTGCGACCAGCTCCCTGCACAGTGCCGAGTACAGTTCGGCTGAGGATCGGGGATGCTGCTCCTCATATCAAAGTATACAGGGGGACCTCAAGGGCCCCCTGCAGCAAGGGGCCCAGCCGTAATGGCGACCTCAGCGACCCCTATAATTCCGCCACTGGTGGCCGCACTGCTTCCGGTATGTAGGCGGCCGGCATTCCGCAACTGGACACTGCCCTGCTTCTAATTTGAACTTTCCTATCATCCTGGACCACAAACCTTCCTCACTGTGCTATATGTTTTCTGCTGCACCATTGGCATAGTTATATCTTCTTAGTGCTCTCCATAAAATTATAAGAAATTTGTGCTTAAAGTAGAACTATAGGCAACACTTTTGTTTTTCATTCTGGATAGAGTAAGGGAGGGTTATAGCCCCTGTCAGTTTATTTTTTACCATCCCTGTCCCATTGCTGAGATTTCCCTTCACTTCCTGCCCCATAGCCAAACAGGAAGTGAGAGGAAATCTATGCAAATTAAGGGAATCCATTGCACCCCCCCAGGCCCTCAGAACTAGTGTCCCCACTTGAAAATTTCAGGGTGGGTCTTAAAAGGCAAGGGGTGTGGCCTTGACAGAAAGGGGTGGGTCATATTTAAATTAGGGGGTGCACGAGTTTAGTCAGGCCTAGGGCAGAAAAAACCTCAATACACTACGCTCCATAGCTGCTTCCTGTCTGCCGCATCTTATACTGTCTAAGCCTCGGTGTTAGCTGGTGTCACAGGCCCCTCCATGTGTAGGTCAGCTGTCTAATGCCCTGTACACACGATCGGACCTTTTTCCGATCGGAATTCCGACGAAATTTCATCGGAAAAAAATAGAACATGTTCTATTTGAAAATTCTGATGGAATTCATCGGAATTTCTCCAATGGGGCCCACACACGATCGGAATTTCCGATGAAAAAACCCCAATGGACTCCGTCTGACTTTTTTCATCAGAAATTCCTATCGTGTGTACGGGGCATAAGAGGGCTTTTCTCCTTACATTGGGAGATTTCCTCTAACTTTCTAACACATCTCTGGGACATCAATGGAAGGGAAAATTCCCCAATGGCGCACAGAAAAAAACAAAAAAGCTTTGGTCCCATACATACACGTTAAGAAGAGCAGAAACCGAGAGGCAGTCCCTCAAAAAAGCACCTGCAAAAAAAAAAAAAAAACATTTTTAAAGATAATATTTAGTTCATTCCATTTGAAGATCTGTATATAAGACACCATAGTCTAGGGTTAGAGCCCATCACTTAACTTTAGAGCTCAGACCAGAATCTTCATGAGAAAAACCTAGTTCTATGCAGTAATCTATCCAATCATAAACCATATGGTGGTATGTTGTTCTGAAGATAGAGATACGATCTGGGAAATGAGTGCAATGCGTAGAATTTGTCCACTAGGGATACCATATTAATCTCCTTTTCCATGTATGCACGTAGCAGAATGCCGATTTAGAGATTGTACAAATGAAGAATATTGGGGTTTAGGTTTGAATTTCTAGACTAGGATGGACTGAGTGTCTGAAGAAACCTTACTGACCTGCCGACAAATATTATTTAGACTCAAGGTAAAAATATTGAATCCCTAAAACAGCCTTTCTAATCAGGGTTCCATGGAAGCCGGAGGTTCCTCTAGAGGTTGCTAGGGGTTTCCTGAGATGAGAGCAGTGATACATTGATTTTCTGGCTACTCCCACCACCGATGTAAGGGGTCACTTCTACACTGACCACCAATGTAAGAGGTCACTTCTAAACTGACCATCAATATAAGAGGTCACTTCTACACTGACCACCGATGTAAGAGGTCACTTCTACACTGACCACCAATGTAAGAGGTCACTTCTACACTGACCACCGATGTAAGAGGTCACTTCTACACTGACCACCAATGTAAGAGGTCACTTCTACACTGACCACCAATGTAAGAGGTCACTTCTACACTGACCACCAATGTAAGAGGTCACTTCTACACTGACCACCGATGTAAGAGGTCACTTCTACACTGACCACCAATGTAAGAGGTCACTTCTACACTGACCACCAATGTAAGAGGTCACTTCTACACTGACCACCAATGTAAGAGGTCACTTCTACACTGACCACCAATGTAAGAGGTCACTTCTACACTGACCACCAATGTAAGAGGTCACTTCTACACTGACCACCGATGTAAGAGGTCACTTCTACACTGACCACCAATGTAAGAGGTCACATCTACACTGACCACCAATGTAAGAGGTCACTTCTACACTGACCACCAATGTAAGAGGTCACATCTACACTGACCACCAATGTAAGAGGTCACATCTACACTGACCACCAATGTAAGAGGTCACTTCTACACTGACCATCAATATAAGAGGTCACATCTACACTGACCACCAATGTAAGAGGTCACTTCTACACTGACCACCAATGTAAGAGGTCACTTCTACACTGACCACCAATGTAAGAGGTCACTTCTACACTGACCATCAATGTAAGAGGTCACTTCTACACTGACCACCAATGTAAGAGGTCACTTCTACACTGACCACCAATGTAAGAGGTCACTTCTACACTGACCATCAATGTAAGAGGTCACTTCTACACTGACCATCAATGTAAGAGGTCACTTCTACACTGACCATCAATGTAAGAGGTCACTTCTACACTGACCATCAATGTAAGAGGTCACTTCTACACTGACCACCAATGTAAGAGGTCACTTCTACACTGACCACCAATGTAAGAGGTCACTTCTACACTGACCATCAATATAAGAGGTCACTTCTACACTGACCACCAATGTAAGAGGTCACTTCTACACTGACCATCAATGTAAGAGGTCACATCTACACTGACCACCAATGTAAGAGGTCACTTCTACACTGACCATCAATATAAGAGGTCACATCTACACTGACCACCAATGTAAGAGGTCACATCTACACTGACCACCAATGTAAGAGGTCACTTCTACACTGACCACCAATGTAAGAGGTCACTTCTACACTGACCACCAATGTAAGAGGTCACTTCTACACTGACCACCAATGTAAGAGGTCACTTCTACACTGACCACCAATGTAAGAGGTCACTTCTACACTGACCACCAATGTAAGAGGTCACTTCTACACTGACCACCAATGTAAGAGGTCACTTCTACACTGACCATCAATGTAAGAGGTCACTTCTACACTGACCACCAATGTAAGAGGTCACTTCTACACTGACCATCAATGTAAGAGGTCTCTTCTAAACTGACCACCAATGTAAGAGGTCACTTCTACACTGACCACCGATGTAAGAGGTCACTTCTACACTGACCACCGATGTAAGAGGTCACTTCTACACTGACCACCGATGTAAGAGGTCACTTCTACACTGACCACCAATGTAAGAGGTCACTTCTACACTGACCACCAATGTAAGAGGTCACTTCTACACTGACCACCAATGTAAGAGGTCACTTCTACACTGACCACCAATGTAAGAGGTCACTTCTACACTGACCACCAATGTAAGAGGTCACTTCTACACTGACCACCAATGTAAGAGGTCACTTCTACACGGACCACCAATGTAAGAGGTCACTTCTACACGGACCATCAATGTAAGAGGTCACTTCTACACGGACCATCAATGTAAGAGGTCACTTCTACACTGACCACCAATGTAAGAGGTCACTTCTACACTGACCATCAATGTAAGAGGTCACTTCTACACTGACCATCAATGTAAGAGGTCACTTCTACACTGACCATCAATGTAAGAGGTCACTTCTACACTGACCACCAATGTAAGAGGTCACTTCTACACTGACCACCAATGTAAGAGGTCACTTCTACACTGACCACTAATGTAAGAGGTCACTTCTACACTGACCACTAGTGATGAGCCGAACACCCCCGGGTTCGGTTCGCACCAGAACCCGCGAACGGACCGAAAGTTCGTACGAACATTAGAACCCTATTAAATACAATGGATGCGAACGTTCGAATTCTAAAGTGCTAATTATAACAACTATTATGCATGTTATTGTCCTAAAAAGGGTTTGGGAACCCGGGTTCTGCACCAGGGGACATGTATCAATGCAAAAAGAAGTTTTAAAAACGGTCGTTTTTCGGGAGCAGTCATTTTAATGATGCATAAAGTGAAAAAAAAAAAGTCAAATATTCCTTTAAATATCGTACCTGGGGGGTGTCTAAAGTATGCCTGTGAAGTGCCACATGTTTCCCGTGTTTAGAACTGTCCCTGCACAAAATGACACTTCTAAAGGAAAAAAAAGCCATTTAAAACTGCTTGCGGCTTTAATGTAATGTCTGGTCCCGGTAATATGGATGAAAATGTTTAAGAAAAATGGCATAGCTACCCCATGACCCCCCCCCCCCTACCCCAGCCCATTACCAGCCCCTTTGGGTCTTGTATGGATATTAAGGGGAACACCGCACACAAAATAAAAAAGGCCCTATATACTCTGAACAGCCGTATACAGGCGGTGCATACAAGACAGGGACTGTAGGTTTGTTCTTATGTAGAATCTGTTTGTAATTTTG
This sequence comes from Rana muscosa, assembly GCA_029206835.1. Taxonomy (NCBI): domain Eukaryota; kingdom Metazoa; phylum Chordata; class Amphibia; order Anura; family Ranidae; genus Rana; species Rana muscosa. The sequence goes on from CM055128.1 coordinate 257,275,779, forward strand.
AACAGGTACATTGTTTAAGTGTAGCTCCAGCCCAAAAATCTATTTTTAAAATTTTTGGAAAACATAGGTAAGGGTTATCACCCCTGTAACATTTGTTTTGCTGTCTGTGCCCCTGTTCAGAACATTTCACCTCACTTTCCATCCCAATGACAACTGTTTTTGAAATGTGGTGTTTTTCTTGAAACAAGGATTGCTGATAAAGCATCAGTACAGAGGAGACACCTTTCTCCCATATTTATTCTTACAGGAGAGAATTTTCCTTCCTAGGGGTAGATTTCCTCTCACTTCCTGTTGTCTTCTTTGTAAGTTGGATGTTTGAAAGTAGGGACCTGCCGTATATACTCTGCAGAAATAGGCCCCTTAGTTGTTGGTGTTGGCACAACACTGTAAGCACTCACAGTTACTCTTGGTTGGTGCTGGAACGCCCTGCTGTCAACTATTATATTAGGAATTGTAATTACATATAATTGTTGAACAGTGGTAGTAAAAATTGGGCCTTTGATGGTGGTGCTGGTGCCACAACACTGTAAGCCCTGACAGTTACTCTTGGTGGGTGCAGCAATGGGCCCTGCTGTGAATTATTAGATCAAGAATTGTAATTGCATGCCCCTGTTGAACAGGGGCTGAAAAATTGGGCCTTTCGTGGTGGTGGTGGTGGTGTTGCCACAACACTGTAAGCCCTCAGAGTTACTCTTGGTGGGTGCAGCAATGGGCCCTGCTGTGAATTATTAGATCAAGAATTGTAATTACATGCCCCTGTTGAACAGGGGCTGAAAAATTGGGCCTTAGGCACTGGTGGCACAACACTGCAACCCCTCACAGATACTGTACTTGGAGCACAGCAATGAGCCCTGTTGCAAAGTATTGCTTCAAAAATTGTAATGACACGCCCCTGTTAAACAGGGGCTGAAAAATTGGGCCTTAGCCACTGGTGGCGGCACCCATAAACAAAAATGATCTTCCAAGCTATCATCATCAATCGTATCATTGAGGACTCGGAGGAGGAGGATAGCCAGTCAACATAACAGCACAGGCACTCAGCATCAGCATCAGTCTTGAAGGGATGTGACATGTTAAAATCAATTAGTCTGTTATATCAGCATCAGGTGTGTGGTAGCTGGTGGTGATCCAAGACTGGTTCATCTTGATGAAAGTCAGTCGATCAACCGAGTCGGTGGACAGGCGCACCCTGTGATCCGTGACAAATCCTCCAGCAGCACTGAATGTGCGTTCCGAAAGAACGCTGGATGCAGGACAGGCCAGTAGCTCAATTGCATACTGTGCAAGCTCTGGCCAGTGATCCATCCTCAAGACCCAGTAAGCCAGAGGATTTTCGGTGGGGAAGGTGTCCAAGTCTGACCTTGCCCCTAGATATTCCTGCACCATGTTTATCAGACGCTGGCGATGGTTGCTGGAACCGATCATACTTTGGGGCTGCGGACTAAAGAATTGTCTGAACGCATCGGTCAGACGGCCACCTTCCCCACCACTCCTTCTTTGACTGGCCGAAGCCTCAGCAACTCGTTGTCCAGGACCAGGAGTTTGTAACCTCCCAGTCTCTGGGAACGCGTTGCACAGACCTTTCTGCAAGGCCTCCCGGAGTTGTCTCATCCTCTGCTCCCTCTGCGACGGTAACATAAGGTCCGGAACCTTACCCTTGTACCGTGGATCAAGGAGAGTGGCCAGCCAGTAATGGTCCCTCTCCTTGATCCGAAGAATACGAGGATCCTTCCGCAGACTTTGCAGGATCAGGGAGGCCATGCAGCGTAGGTTAGCTGAGGCATTCGGTCCGGAGTCCTCTGGGTCACTAAGGACGACATGATCCGCAGCCACCTCCTCCCAGCCACGTACAAGTCCACTGGTTTCTTGGGACTGTAAATCATCCCTAAAAGACTGCTGCTGATGATGCTGAGTGCCAGCCTCCACCTCCATGCTGACACAATCCTCCTCCTCCTCCTCCTCTTCCTGTGCGATGGGTGGGACAGAAGGAACACTGTCTGGGTAAAGGGGGCCTTGAGAGGCAAGGAAGTCCTCCTCTTCCTGCCTCTGTTCTGCCTCAAGTGCCCTGTCCATTATTCCACGCAGCGTGTGCTCCAACAGGTGGACAAGAGGTACAGTGTCACTGATGCATGCACTGTCACTGCTCACCATCCTCGTGGCCTCCTCAAATGGTGCCAGGACAGTGCATGCATCCCTGATCATGCCCCACTGGCGTGGAGAAAAAAAACCAAGCTCCCCTGACCCTGTCCTGGTGCCGTAGTCGCACAGGTACTCATTGATGGCCCTCTGCTGCGTGTGCAGCCGCTGCAGCATGGCCAACGTTGAGTTCCACCTGGTGGGCATGTCACATATAAGGCGGTTCTTGGGCAGGTTCAACTCCTTTTGCAGCTCAGCCAGGCGAGCACTGGCATTATAAGATCTGCGGAAATGCACACAGACTTTCCTGGCCTGCCTCAGGACATCCTGTAAGCCCGGGTACCTGCCCAAGAACCGCTGCACCACCAGGTTAAGGACGTGAGCCACACAGGGCACATGGGTCAGTTGTCCCTGTCGGAGGGCGGAGAGGAGGTTGGTGCCATTGTCGCAAACCACCATTCCTGGCTTAAGCTGGCGTGGCGTCAACCACCTCTCGGCCTGGCCCTGCAGAGCAGACAGGACCTCTGCCCCAGTGTGGCTTCTGTCCCCCAAACACACCAGCGCAAGCACGGCATGGCATCTTTTTGCCTGCATACTTGCGTAGCCCCTTGAACGGCTACAGAGCACCGCTGGTTCAGAGGACAAAGCACAGGAAGAGGCCATGGAGGAAGAAGAAGAGGAGGGGGTGGAGGAGAGAGGTGTGTCACAACCAGTAGTAGCATTTTGGAGGCGTGGCGGTGGAACAACCTCCAACACTACTGCACCTTGTCCTGCATCCTTCCCAGCTGCCAAAAGAGTGACCCAATGGGCCGTGAAAGAAAGGTAACGTCCCTGTCCATGCCTGCTGGACCATGAGTCAGCGGTAATATGCACCTTACCGCTGACCGCCCTGTCCAGCGAGGCCAAGACATTGCCTTCCACATGCCGGTAGAGAGCCGGAATAGCCTTCCGTGAGAAAAAGTGGCGTTTGGGAACCTGCCACTGAGGAACCGCACATTGCACAAACTCACGGAAGGGGGCCGAGTCTACCAACTGAAAAGGCAGCAGTTGAAGCGCTAGCAATTTAGCCAAGCTAGCATTCAACCGCTGGGCATGTGGATGGCTGGGAGTGAACTTCTTTCGACGGTCCAGCAGCTGGGGCAGGGAAATTTGCCTGCTAGAATCGGACGTCGGTGTACTGCTAGCAGAGTGGCCGCAAGTACTTGGCTGTGACACACCTAATTCTACACCTTCATTCCTCTCAGTGCATGTTTCAGAGAGGACTGAAGTTATAGTGGGGTTGGAGATCCCAGCTGATGCGGTACAAGGAGAGGTCCGCTTTGTTCTTTGGTGTGGGTCTTTGAGGTAGGCTTGCCAACGAGCTGCATGGCAGGTCAACATATGTCTGGTCAGGCATGTGGTACCCAAGCGGCTGATGTTTTGGCCACGCGATATACGCTTGAGACATATGTTGCAAACAGCAGCTGTGCGATCTGATGCACTAGCCTCAAAAAAGGCCCACACCAAAGAACTTTTTGAATGACGGGCAGAGGCAGCGCCCTGCACAGGCGGAGCTCTGCGGTGTGATTCCGTCGGTGTACTGCCCTTACGCTGGCCACCAAAGGGCATCCTGCCTCGTTGGAGATGTGCCTCCTCCTCATCCTCCTCCTCCTCCTCTCTCCTATTAGGCACCCACGTGGAGTCAGTGACCTCATCATCCCCTCCCTCCTCATCACTGGAGCCAATCTGGCAGTATGCTGCAGCTGCTGGAACATGACTGCCAGATTGGTGTCCTTCTTGAGCATCCCCTCTGTCTGCTCTCACGCTACTGCCTTCCTCTAGCTGGGTTTCATCATCAGACCCTTCGAAACGCTGGGCATCCTCCTGGAGCATGTACCCAACACTGTGCTCAAACAGTTCGGGGGACTCCTCAGGAGGAGGACATGGTGGGTCTAGGGAAGGAGTGACTGATGATGAGTCTGACATTAATACCAGGGAAGAGGACGCTTTGGCAGCTGCTTTGCCAGTACCCTGAGCCTGGGTGAGAGAGGATGAGGAGGAGGAGGAGGGCTTGGTCATCCACTCTACCAAGTCTTCGGCATGATGTGGCTCAACATGTCCAGCTGCCGAAAAGGACAAGCGTGTCCCATGGCCATGTGCTGATGACAATGCACCGCGTCCACGACCAGCACTGTTGCCCCCAGACACAGAGCCTGCTTGCCCTCTTTTATTGCCTCCTGACTGTCTGCCTCTCCTTGTTTGCCTTCCAGACATTCTAATGGATGGCCTGCAGGGAGATGGGAAAAAAGCAATAAGGGCTACCTTTAGGTGTCCTTCTCTGTCCCTTTACTTAAGGATTTCTAAATATGGTTGAGGATGATTGCTTTCGCACAGAATAGCACAATGACAATTTCCCTGACTGTCCAAAAAACAAGGATTTCAAAGATGGTTGATGAGGAATGCTTTAGCACAGTATAGCACAATGAGAATTTCCCTCACTGTCCTTCCCTGTCCCTACAAACAAGGTTTAGCACAGTAAAACACACTGACACTCTCCCTACCTATAGTTTTCTGTCCCTATAAAAAAAGTTTTTTTAAAGATGGTTGATGATGAATGCTTTAGCACAGTATAGCACAATGAGAATTTCCCTCACTGTCCTTCCCTGTCCCTACAAACAAGGTTTAGCACAGTAAAACACACTGACACTCTCCCTACCTATAGTTTTCTGTCCCTATAAAAAATGTTTTTTTAAAGATGGTTGATGATGAATGCTTTAGCACAGTATAGCACAATGAGAATTTCCCTCACTGTCCTTCCCTGTCCCTACAAACAAGGTTTAGCACAGTAAAACACACTGACACTCTCCCTACCTATAGTTTTCTGTCCCTATAAAAAAAGTTTTTTTTAAAGATGGTTGATGATGAATGCTTTAGCACAGTATAGCACAATGAGAATTTCCCTCACTGTCCTTCCCTGTCCCTACAAACAAGGTTTAGCACAGTAAAACACACTGACACTCTCCCTACTGTGACAGCAGGAAGGTAAAGTCACCTGGTTGCATCCAGGGGGGTAGATATATTTCGCCCAGATTCAGGCTTTACGCCGACTTATACAACTAGGTGGAGAGTTGTATAAGCCCAGCTGAGGCTAGTGGGCTCATGGATGACTCATACCTCTAGGGAGAGTGTGGGGCGTCGTGCAGACAGGGAGTTGATGAGACCAGCTGAAGCTTGTCAGCTCATTTAGGCCTCTATAAGAACTCCCAGATTCATTAGGTGTTAGCTCATGCCTGGAACCAGACCTGTGTGGACTGTCTAGGGAGAGTGAACCCCTGTGCGGTGAGACAAAGCCTGTGTGGCTATTTGCTTGGACATTTAAAACCAGGGACTTAGGGACTAGGACAGCACTAGGCTGATCCCAGTTGTTAGTTAGGAAACCTGTATGTTTAGTCAGAGGTCAAGTTGACCAGGATTTATTTTGTTTATGTTTCTTTTGCTTTGCTGTGTTTTGTCACTGTAAATAGAAAATAAACCGCACCTTTTTGATTTTGAAAACCACAACCTCCGTTTGCTGGGCCTGTTTTGTGTGGGGAGCCCATCCCGGGGGTCACACACACCCGCTGCTGAGCTAACCCCCTCACACTACCTATAGTTTTCTGTCCCTATAAAAAAAGTTTTTTTAAAGATGGTTGATGATGAATGCTTTAGCACAGTATAGCACAATGAGAATTTCCCTCACTGTCCTTCCCTGTCCCTACAAACAAGGTTTAGCACAGTAAAACAGACTGACACTCTCCCTACCTATCCTTCTCTTTCCCTAAACTAAAGGAATCCAGGTTAAGCAAGAAAAAAAAATGTCACTGTCCCTGCCTATGCTTCTCTTTCCCTGCTCCGGAACACACTACACTAGGCCGCCGTGCTGGCGGCCTTTTATAGTGTGGGGCGTGTACTAAACACCCTCAGCAATAATTGGCCACAGGCATCCTGCCTGTGGCCAATCATTGCTCTCCTCGCTGCCGGCGCTGTGATTGGCCAAGCATGCGGGGTCACAGTGCATGCTTGGCCAATCACAGCGCCTGGATGACACTGCGATGGCGTAGTGCATTGTGGGCCGCGAATTAGGTGCGAACGGCCCAAATCGTTCGTTGTTCGGCGAACGATCGAACAGCCGATGTTCGAGTCGAACGTATGTTCGACTCGAACACCGAGCTCATCCCTACTGACCACCAATGTAGAGGGTCACTTCTACAATGACCATCATTTTTAATCACTTCTAAGATGACAACCAAAATAAAAGGTCACTTCCACACTGACCACCATTGCAAGAGGTGACTCATACACTGACCATTAATATAAAAGGTCACTTCTATACTGACCACCTGTTTCAATAGACGAAACAGGCACCATGGAAAAGAAGCATCTTTTTACTAACTTGTCATCTCAGTTTTTCATTAATAGAAAATTCTATTCTGTGCAATTAGAAACAAGTCCCCCCTTTTTTTAGCCATCTGCTAGAAGCATCTCCTGTGGAGGACAATTTTCTATTTTCACATTTCTTCCTGTAAAGAAGACTTTTCATATGCAGGGAATAACCTCTTCTTCTACAGACACAAAAATGTCTCTCTTGTCATTTGCAATTACCTTAAACTGAACAACCTTGCACCAAGTTTACTTTCTGGATCATTTATGTATTTATACAAGTTGCCTCCATAAACACAACAGCAGACAATGACGGAAATGATCTAATACAGACTGACTCAGCACTGGGTCTGGACTGCTCACAGACTACTCATTACCGTTTAAAGCTGAACTCCAGGCAGATATACAGAAAAAAGCAAACCTCCCAACTTTTGAACCTTGGAATGAGGGACACTTGAAGGAGGAAGTAATTTGCGGCGTGTGGTGGACAGGAATGGCAGAGGAGTAGGGTCTGCAGGGCAGTGTATGGGGGTCAGCAGGGCAGAAAAGAGGCATCACAAGGGCAGAGGATAGGGGGTCAGTAGGGCAGTGTAAAAGAGTCAGCAGGATGGAAGACAGGGGGTTAGTAGAGCAGGGTACAGGAAACAGCAGGACAAAAGACAGGGGGCCAGTAGGGCAGGGTACAGGTGTCAGGACAGAGGACAGGGAGTCAGTAGGGCAGGGTACAGGGGTCAGGACAGAAGACAGGGAGTCAGTAGGGCCAGGTACAGGGGTCAGCAGGACAGAAGACAGGGGTCAGTAGGGCAGAAGATAGGGGGAATCAGTAGGTCAAGGTACAAGGGTCAGCAGGACAGAAGACAGAGGGCCAGTAGAGCAGGGTACAGGGGTCAGCAGGACAGAAGACAGGGGGTCAGTAGAGCAGGGTACAGAGGTCAGCAGGATGGAAGACAGGGGATCAGTAGGGTAGCATACAGGGGTCAGCAGAACAGAACACAGGGGGTCAGTAGGGCAGGGTACAGGAGTCAGCAGGACAGAAGACAGGGTCAGTAGAGCAGGGTAGAGGAGTCAGCAGGATGGAGGACCAGGGGTCAGTAGAGCAGGGTACAGGGGTGAGCAGGACAGAGGAAAGGGGGTCAGTAGGGCAGGGTACAGGGGTCAGCAGGACGGAGGACCAGGGGTCAGTAGAGCAGGGTACAGGGGTCAGCAGGATAGAACACGGGGGGTCAGTAGGGCATGGTACAGAGGTCCGCAGGACAGAACACAGGGGATCAGTAGGGCAGGGTACAGGGGTCAGCAGGACAGAGGATGGGGTCAGTAGAGCAGGGTACATGGGTCAGCAGGATGGAAGACCGGGAGTCAATACAAAACATTGCAGCAGGTGGAGGAGGGGGTGGGTTCAGTGCGCTCCGCTCTCTACTGTGCATGCGTGTGTGTCAGAGGCAGCCTGACCGGTGAGGAGAGATGCCGGCTGGCGGCTGCCATACACAACGTTGCCTGCGGCGTGTGGAAACCTAGACACCCCCGTACACACCGCCAGAGATCTGGGACTCAGCCCTGATTCTCTGGGACAGGGACCAATTCCCGGGGCAGTCCCGGCGAATCAGGGACGGTTGGGAGGTATTGTAAAAGGCACAGATTTATACATCATTAAATGTATTTATTAAAATGAAAGCAGTGAAAGTATCTGAATTTATCCTGGAATGAACCTCTTGCAATCCATGTACAGCAGAGCTCAAAAAGGGGGAGGGAAAAGCAGCTCAAAGAGCCAATCATTTGTGTTGCAAGGAGCCTGCCAATAGGAGGAAAGAGCAGAGTGATAGAGCTCATCAGTGTGCTGCTTCTCCTTTTACTGTCCAGTCACAGAGTAAGGGTGGGGGAACCTGCAAGTGAAAGTGAAACTGCAGCAGAACAAGACCGGGTTCTCTCCCCTGTTGTGATGTGTAAATCATTTGGTATAGGGGCGGATTATGATGTAGGGTTGCTTTTCAGGGGTTGGGGTTGGCCCCTTAGTTCCAGTGAAGGGAACTCTTAAGGCGTCAGCATGCCAAGACATTTTGGAAAATTTCATGCTCCCAACTTTGTGGGAACAGTTTGGGGATGGCCCCTTCCTGTCCCAACATGACTGCACACCAGTGCACAAAGCAAGGTCCATAAAGACATGGATGAGCGAGTTTGGAGTGGAGGAACTTGACTGGCCTGTACAGAATCCTGACCTCAACCTGATAGAACACCTTTGGGATGAATAAGAGAGGAGACTGTGAGCCAGGTCTTCTCGTCCATCATCAGTACCTGACCTCACAAATGCTCTTCTGGAAGAATGGTCAAACATTCCCATAGACACACTCCTAAACCTTGTGGACAGCCTTCCCAGAAGAGTTGAAGCTGTTATAGCTGCAAAGGGGGGGGCCAACTCAATATTGAACCCTATGGACTAAGACTGGGGTGCCATTAAAGTTCATGTGCGTGTTTTTTTTTTTCTCAAGAACACTCCTACCCATGATGGCAGAAAGAAGGGATGGGACACATATGGTTAAAAGATCAATCACCAGTGCAGTAAATCTATCTCCCGTCAGTGTCATGTATAACGCTGCAGGATCAATCGATAGAAAAAAGTGACCTTGTTCTAGCAACATGTTTAATGGTTTAGCAGCCCCTCTTAAGAGCAGTTTTATTACTAGTGAATTATGGTTAGGATGGGTATTCATCTGAGATTTATGATGGACCTGTTTAACATGTACACGTACAGTATTCATTTACGCGGCGGAATAAAAGGGGGTTGCCCCAGTCACAAGTATGGGGTTGATACAGTATCACCTTTGGCTGTTAGCTGAAAGGTCTACGTGAACTGGTTACATTAAATCTACATTGGAATAAAACATGGCAATTCAAACTGAGCAAAGTTTTAAAACGTGTTCACTTGTTTCACTAGAAAAAGATTGTCTTTAACTTAAGGTGACCAGATTTTTAAAATGAAATCCGGGGACATATTTTTTTTCTACTAGTAATGGCGGCAATCAGCAACTCTCTGCCCGTCGCCGCCCGCCTCACAGCCTGTCAAGTCTTACTCTCCGGCCCCCGGCTACTACTGGGTGGGGAGCGGAGGAAGATCACTCCACCAGGGAAGGCAAGGAGATAAGCAGGCAGGCGGCTGGGACTTGAACCAAGGCAGAAGAACATGCAAGCAGAGGTGAATGGGCACCCGAAACTGAAGAAATATTCCCTCGGCTCCGACCAGCACATGACCATCAGAAAGGGGCACAGATAATGGAAAAAAATAACCCCCCCTAAGCTAGTAGGAGTGGCGTAGCGGGGGTGTGTAATTCAAGTTTTTGTTTATTCTGCACTGACTGTCTTTGAAATTGCCCCAGCCCCTGTTCAAATCCAATCCGGGGACAAAACCGGGGACAGACTTGGTCCGGGGACAGTGTCCTCAATCCGGGGACTGTCCCCTGAAACCGGGGATGTCTGGTCACCCTACTTTAACTTCCCCCCCCAGCTGACCTATCCTTAGGCTCGTCAAGGTATCTGCATCATCTGGGTTCCCAGCTATGCTCACTAGGGTGACCACATTTCCAAACTACCATTCAGGGACACCCCCCCCCCCCTTCCCAAAAATCAGTTTGTGCTGTAACGAATCACAGCACAGTGATTGGACACAAGAGGTGGGATTTATGATTTCTCCAATCACAAGCGGGGGGCGGGGATTGTGCTCCTCCAGGCATTCCCGGCCAGGACAAGTACTGTCAGTGAGTAAAGCGATGATGTGGCGGCCTTTTTTGGGGGCATCAGATTGGCCCGGTGGGTGGCTGTGTCAGTTTCATTCCGGGACACTGTATTGTCCTGGAATGAATGTGCCCGGGACAGACCTGCAAAATGCGGGACTGTCCCGGGCAATCTGGGACACGTGGTCACCCTAATGCCCACCCGATATGGTAATTATAATATGGCCCCTTCTCTACTGGATTCTCCGGTCATTTTGTAGTTAAGTTTGCTAGTGGATACAAATGCATTTCTCTGTTTGGAAGCTTTGTTATTTACCTGCAATGCTCACCATTTTGGGGAAGACTGTGAACAATGCCCGGCTATGGAGTGTCTTCAACCCTGGGGGCAGCCATTTTGAGTGAGCCGATATGTAACAGTATGCTGGATTGATTGTGATTGGCCAGGGGAGGACAAAGAGGATGGGGATGTGGACTGCTGTGTATCCAGGGATAATAAATGTCTGCTGGGAGGAAATGAGACTTGTGGGAGATGTAGTCCCCAGACGGGCTGACTCTGGGACTACATAACCAGCATGACCAGGGCTTTGTTGAGAGGAAAAGAAGGTCTGTTCTGGGGCTCCAGGCAGATGTGGTGAGGACATTGTAGGAGACAGATTGTGGTGCAGAAAGTTAGCAGAATGTTTTGCTACAACATAAGGGAAGCAGAGAGGTGAAGTAGCAGACATCTCCTGGTACATGAGAATGCCGCCATCGCTGACTGGTGCTGTTGCCTGATTGCTGGGGAGAAAGCCAGGTTCACTGACTTCGCTGAACTGCTGAATGAGAACAGAGGGTGATCAGGTGACACCCTAGGGCAGGGATATGCAATTAGCAGACCTCCAGCTGTTGCAGAACTACAAATCCCATGAGGCACAGCAAGACTCTGACAGCCACAAGCATGACACCTGGAGGCAGAGGCATGATGGGACTTGTAGTTTTGCAACCGCTGGAGGTCCGCTAATTGCATATCCCTGCCCTAGGGGTTGGTGAGAAGCTGCTGGCCAAACCCCACTACCCCTATTAAAGAGGAACAGTATTATTTGTTTTGAACACAGTGCAGGACACAGTACCTGGGACCTTTATTAGAGTGCTCCAACGCTGGATTTGGGCCCCAACATACTGGCCAGTGGGGAAAGAGTTTAATATAGACTTACAGACTGTTATTGTAATATTGCCCTTTAGGCAGGACCATCCCCAACTCCTTCTTCAACAGTAGATTCCTCCCAGCAACAATTGAACCCCTAGTGACAGAAGATCAATAGACCCCCTGAGCAAAATAGTTCTTCCCAGCCACATCAGCCGCATCAATAGACCCTCCAGCACATCCCAGTACCCCATTCAGTGTTGGAGGTACCGCAACTGTGTTCCCCCAAGTTCCTGCTGAAAAGAAGCCCTGCATGCAGAGATGTGAGCAGCCTATTGCATTAGGGTGTGCACCCCAAAGCTCAAACACACATGCCTTTCTCTGCAGCCTCAGTTGCACTGGACAGTAAATGAATGGGAAGTGCTCTGTGCTGAGCGGTTTCCTGTTCATTCACAAACTAAAGCATAGTAAACACAGTTTACTATGCTTCAGTTATGAATAAACACAGTGAGTGAGTGTGTTAACTGTGTTCATTTACAAAGGGAAGGGGTCAGTAATTGATATATAAATTAGCCCCTCCCCCCACTCTCCATCCTAAAACATCCCCAGCAACAGCTGGAAGGAGAGGAGGGAAGCCTGCAGCACTACAGTAGGGGGGGGGGCGCAATACAGGGGGAAGCCTGGGCAGTAGGGGGGATTGGCACCACACAGAGTGATTAGGGTGTGCACACCTGGCACACCCCCTGTGTACGCCTATGCCTATATATATATATATATTTTTTTTATATATATATATATATATATATATATACTGTATAGTCACAATAAATGTCCCCTCTTCAATCCAGGTGTGTTGTAGAGTGTGGTGCTGCAGAGTCATGGGCTCTGGGAACGGGGGACCTGAGAAAACAGCAGGGGTAGTAAGACTATTGCATGAGTTTATAATGGTCACAGCAAGGGGGAGATGTTGAGTTTAAAATGTTGCTGGTCGCTGCTTTGAGCAACACAGACAGTTCTAGATGCTTACAACAGGAGACTCTCATTCTTTTACTCTATAAGCACTTATGCCGCATACACGCGGTCGGAAATTCCGATGGAAAAAGTCAGATGGGAGCTTTTCATCGGATATTCCGACCGCGTGTATGCCCCATCGGACTTTTCCCGTCGGAATTTCCGATGCTTTCACACTGGGGCGGTGGGCCTGTTAGCGGTAAAGCGGCGCTAGGTTTAGCGGCACTTTACCGTCATTTTTAGCGGCGCTTTCCAGCTGCTAGTGAGGCACTTTAAACCCCCGCTAGCGGCCGAAGAAAGGGTTAAATCCGCCCCTGTTGCGGAAGCACTGCCCATTCATTCCAATGGGCAGGGGCGGTGTAGCAGCGCTGTATATAGCGCTGCTACACCACCCCAAAGATACTGCTTGCTGAACTTTTTTTCCCGTCCTGTAAGCGCACCGCCCCTGGGAGACGCATTACAGGTGCTTTTTTAAGCAAGAAAACTGCCTTATGCCGCGTACACACGATCGTGATTCACGGCGGTGAAAACACCGCCGTGAATCACGACATGAAAAAAAATGAAAAACGAGGGAACGGCATGTTCCCCCACACACGACCGTTTTTCCCGTCATTTTTTTCTTTGTCGAGAAAAACGACCGTGTGTGGGCTCCGTGGCAGTGATTCCCTATGGGAAAACTGCCGCGGAAAAAAATGCTGGAAAAAACGATGAGAAAAATTAGAACATGTTCTAATTTTTCTCATCGTGATTAATGCCGTTTTTCCCGTCGGGAAAAACGGCAAAAAGCCCACAGACGATCGTTTTTCTCGTCCAAAGGAAAAAATGTCATTTTTCCCGACGGGAAAAATGATCGTGTGTATGCGGCATTAGTGTGAAAGGGGTCTTATAGTAGTGTAAGTTATTTGCCACCATCATGCTCTCTTAAAAGGGCAATCTCGTTGTAAAACCAGAATCTCCAGAAAAACAAAACCAGTCTCTCCGCAGGTCATGTCTCCACCATCTGAGGCGCACACAGAATCTTGTCCAGCTTTCTGCCCTGAGGACAAACTCTGCATTTCCACAACCTCAAAGACATATTTTGTACAGTCTGGACACACTTGGCCTGCACCAGCAGCATGGGTTAACCCTCACGGTGCCAGCTAGACAGCATCATTTGATTCTAATGCCATTCCAAATTGAAATTCAATTGCTGGAATGTATCCTACTTGTTTAGGGTTTCTGCTGTCCATAAAGGTTTTGCAATCCACTGCTGAAGCCTTAGGCCCCATGCACACGAGACGCTGTTATTTGCTGTTGAACGCGCATTCAGAGGCAGTTGGACGCTTTTTTCAACTGCTCCTGAACCCATTCAATGTTATCCTATGTGTCCATGCACATACTCTCGTTTTTTGGCGTTTACAAGCAGTTGCGTTTAACCTCGTTTTTCCAGAAGCCAAAAAATGGGTTCAGACGCAAACGTTTTCCACATTTCAGACACTAAACGCGGCTAAACGCGGTACCGGCGTTTTGCCGCGTTTGCGTTTATAAGCGTTTTTAAAGGTGACCTATTTTTTAACATTATAAATCTCAAAAATGATGGCAAATGATAAAAAACTATTAAAAAATATAAAAGAAAACTGTAATTGCTTGCATTGCATTGTGGACAATCCACAACTTGTGGCAGGTAACGTGGCAAGTGGACAATCCACAGTTTGTGGCAGGTAACATGGCAAGTGGACAATCAACAACTTGTGTCACGTGACCAGGTGACGTGGCCAGTGGACAATCCACAACTTGTGGCAGGTGATGTGGCAAGTGGACAATCCACAACTTGTGGCAGGTGACGTGGCCAGGTGACGTGGCAGGTGGACAATCCACAACTTGTGGCCAGTTGACGTGGCAAGTGGACAATCCACAACTTGTGGCAGGTGACGTGGCCAGTTGATGTGGCCAGTGGACAATTCACAACTTGTGGCAGGTAATGTGGCCAGGTGACGTGGAAGGTAACATGGCCAGGTGACTTGGCCAGGTGACGTGGCAAGTGGACAATCCACAACTTGTGGCAGGTGACGTGGCCAGGTAACATGGCCAGGTGACTTGGCCAGGTGACGTGGCAAGTGGACAATCCACAACTTGTGGCAGGTGACGTGGCCAGGTGACGTGGCCAGGTGACGTGGCCAGGTGACGTGGCCAGGTGACGTGGCCAGGTGACGTGGCCAGGTAACGTGGCCAGGTGACGTGGCAGGTAACATGGCCAGGTGACGTGGCCAGGTGACGTGACAAGTGGACAATCCACAACTTGTGGAAGGTGACGTGGCCAGGTGACATGGCCAGTGGACAATCCACAACTTGTGGCAGGTGACGTGGCCAGGTGACGTGGCAGGTGACATGGCAAGTGGACAATCCACAACTTGTGGCAGGTGACGTGGCCAGGTGACGTGGCCAGGTGACGTGGCCAGGTGACGTGGCCAGGTGACGTGGCCAGGTGACGTGGCAAGTGGACAATCCACAACTTGTGGCAGGTGACGTGGCACGTGATGTGGCCAGGTGACGTGGCAAGTGGACAATCCACAACTTGTGGCAGGTGACGTGGCCAAGTGACGTGGCCAGGTGACGTGGCCAGGTGACGTGGCAAGTGGACAATCCACAACTTGTGGCAGGTGATGTGGCAAGTGACACGCTAAATACAAGTACACTGCTGCTCTCTCAGCTGCTGCTACTCACTCTGGTCTCACAAACTGGCTGATATGGTTAAAATTTACTGTTTTTTGAGCTTAGGGAGGGTCTATGATGAAACGCTTATAAACGCAAACGCTTATAAACGCCGCTAAACGAGGCCGCAAACGCGGCAAAACGCGCGTTTATAAACGCAGGTTTCAGCGTTTAAAAACGTGTGTTCAGCAGAGTTTGCACCTGCGTCTCGTGTGCATGGGGCCTTATTGTTAGTAACCTTACATTCTGGAGACATCATCCTCTATAGAGTCTAGACCACGTACACTATATTGCCAAAAGTATTGGGACACCTCTGCCTTTACACGCACATGAACTTTACCACTTAAGGACCGCCGCCTGTACATATACGTCAGCAGAATGGCACGGCTGGGCATAAGCACGTATATATGCATCCCCTTTAAGATGCCCAGCTGTGGGTCGCGTTCACGCGTGCCGCCGGTCCTGAGCTCCGTGACCGCGCCCACGGGACCCGCAGACCCGATCGAGCTGAAGAACAGGGAGAGGTAAGTGTAAACAAACCTCTCCCTGTGCTTCCTAGTGAGAGTGTCACTGATCGTCTGTTCCCTGTCATAGGGAACGATGATCAGTGACGTCACACGCCAAGCCACGCCCCCACACAGTAAGAATCACACATTAGGTCACACTTAACCCCTTCAGCGCCCCCTACATGTTAACCCCCTCACTGCCAGTGTCTTTTTCACAGTAATCGGTGCACTGATCGCTGTAAAAATGACAATGGTCCCAAAATAATGTCAAAAGTGTCCTATGTGTCCGCCATAATGTCGCAGTCACGATAAAAATCGCTGATCGCCGCCATTACTAGTAAAAAAAACCGTACTAATAAAAATGCTATAAATCTATCCCCTATTTTGTAGAAGCTATAACTTTTGCGCAAACCAATCAATAAACGCTTATTGCTGTACTTTTTACCAAAAATATGTAGAAGAATACATATCGGCCTAAACAGGAAAAAAAAATCTGCACAGAGTCCTGATCTCAACCCGATAGAACACCTTTGGTATGAATTAGAGCGGAGACTGCAAGCCAGGCCTTCTCGTTCAACATCTGAAGACATGAATAAAACGTGGCCGTTGTGGCCGTGCTCTGGTGGTGCGTTTGGATCTGTTGGGAGTGTTGGGGATCCGCCTCGCTCATGTGTCCTTTGGACGCGGGAGGTACATCTGTGCTGCCCCTGGGGACTCGCCGGTCCAACCATGAATCTTAACAATGATGTGATTGGGTATGACTCTTGCGCTATGTGATTGCTATGCTTCTGCTCTTTTGTACAAACAATTAATGTTGAAATGTATGTTTTGCTAAAATTATTTTATTTGTATTGTACAGTGTGATCCCGTCCGGATACTAGCCCCTGACGAAGGGACAGACAGTGTCCCGAAACGCGTCAGAATTTCTGGACCTCTTCTTGGGAACCCACGTACTATCATATCATGCTTTTAATGTTGGAATTTTGTATATTTTGTATATTTTGTTAATTAATAAAATCATTATTTATATATAATCTGTTGTTGCCCTTAAAGTCCCAATTGGGGGGTTCTTCCTCTTTCTCATTCAACATCAGTACCTGACCTCACAAATGCACTTCAGGAAGAATGGTCCAACATTCCCATAGACACACTCCTAAACCCTGTGGACAGCCTTCCCAGAAGAGTTGAAGGTGTTATAGCTGCAAAAGGTGGGCCAACTTAATATTGAACCCTACAGACTGGGATGCCATTAAAGTTCATGTACGTGTAAAGGCAGTCGTCCCAATACTTTTGACAATATTGTGTATTTCCTTTATCCTACTTGTGGTGAATACAGTCAAATTTTGGGTTTCAGTTTTGGTGACCATGGTCATCAGGAAAAACAGAGAAGGTGAATCTCTTCATCTGGGACACAGACAGCAATACAAACTTGATAATGTTTTCCACACTTCTCTATTTTATCCAAAACCCAACCCCCCCCATAAACAATAAAACCCTCACGTGACATTTTGGTGGGTCTTTTTCTATATGGTACCTAATTTGGTGGTCTAAATTCTACATTTTATGCTCCAGTGCAAGTAGACGGCTGTCGGTGAGGGGTGGTGGGTGGCCTTGGAATCAGCGAATAGACTGGCATGCAAATCCGATCCTCCAGAACCATTCAGAACATGAACATACTGACAATTATTGAGATTTAGTTAGCACACTTTATAATTGCCAGATTGAAAATTGAATTTATTCAGCACTTAAGCAATGTCTTCTGAGTTCCTTTAAATCTAAAATATTCATATTTGACAAGAAAAAGCCTGCAGTGTCCCTCTGAAACATGACCTTGTGCGTAGGTGACAGGTACACTTTCATTAAGAACAGGACAGTCCGGTTCACGTCAAGCTGCTGTCACCAAGGCCATGACACCTCGGAATTTCATGGTTCAGAGCTCCTACCTTCTCAACTTCTGTTTCCAATCACAAATCTACGCTTTGAGAGATTTCACCAGCAAATGACTTTGTGAGAAGAATCATGAAAGGGAATTTTATTGCAAGTATTTGAGTTCTGCTAATATATGTATGATTTATCTATGCTGGTAATGGATCCCATCGCACAGGAAAGGCCATAAATTTCAGAGAGACCCTGCACAAGGTGGATGGGGGGAGTCTGGATCTGTGCCAGGGGAAAGTCGATACGGTGTAAAGTGTAACAATGAGATAAAGAGCGAGGATGTAAATTGGGAGGACAGTAGAAAAAAAGGAGAACAAGGAGATACTAAGGAGACAGTGGAGGAAGAGCAGGACAGTCATAGCGGAGAATATTCTGTACATGGGAATGGTGGCAGACAGAGGGAGAAAGGTGAAAACCGGGTCAGTGATAAGTCAGGGAGCTACACAATGCCAAGCAAAAATAATATAAAATAAAGCCATGGATTAAAGCTTAAAGTGGAATTCTTTAGTAAATCACGCTGTCCTTAAAAATTCAATAGCACAAAAGCTACCGATTTTTTAAAGGGAAAGTATTGTGTATTTTCAGTGGTCACATATTATAAGTTATTATTGCAGTAGTTCCTTAGAGTAACATTTATGTAGCGGGGTCCTAAATTTAGGGGGAAGTGTTTGAGTGGTAGTTGTGCTCAAACACCCCAATTGTCAGGATTCTGTCAACCATTTTGTCCACAAGGAGAGTATTGGTGTGTAGTTCCCTGTGGCCTGCAGGTGGCGCTGCCATAGTAGGCCAGGGTTGAACCGCTGATACAGTGCTGTGCCTTGTGTGTCCCCTCTCAGCAGCCGTACCGTGGGTGTGACGGGCCTGCTGTGCATGCTGGGTGAGGATATAAAAGGGGCAGACACTGCCTGTTCGGGGTTCTGTCGTGGTCGGTGGTCCTACCCCAGGAGTGTGTCCCTGTCCGTCGTGGGCACCTTCGGCCCAGGGGCGGGGGTCTGTGGATCGGTCCCGGGCACCTTTAGTCCTGGGACTGCAGCAAAGGCCTTGGGCCCAGCACCTTCGGCTGGGGCCCATCAAGGATTGAGGAATCCCAGGGTGCCGCCTTGCGAGGGGACCCGTATCTTGGATGAGGAGGCCGGGGGAGGAACTGTTCTGAGGGACCGGTGAGAAGTCACGGTGAAGGAAGGGGCCCGGTAACTCTCTGGAGGGATGTCTTCTCCTTACAAAGAGGTCAAGTTCACCAGGTCTGTGGCAGAGACCAAGTTCACCAGGTCTGTGGCAGAGACCAAGTTCACCAGGTCTGTGGCAGAGACCAAGTTCACCAGGTCTGTGGCAGAGACCAAGTTCACCAGGTCTGTGGCAGAGACCAAGTTCACCAGGTCTGTGGCAGAGACCAAGTTCACCAGGTCTGTGGCAGAGACCAAGTTCACCAGGTCTGTGGCAGAGACCAAGTTCACCAGGTCTGTGGCAGAGACCAAGTTCACCAGGTCTGTGGCAGAGACCAAGTTCACCAGGTCTGTGGCAGAGACCAAGTTCACCAGGTCTGTGGCAGAGACCAAGTTCAACCAGTCTGTGGCAGAGACCAAGTTCAACCAGTCTGTGGCAGAGACCGTGCGGTTAAGTTGGAGTACCATTTGGCTGCTAGTCCCATCCTAGGGAGACTATCCATTTGGGCTGAGTCTGCTTGAGAAGCCGAGCAGTGAAGTGATTGTGTTTGTGCCTGGACCTCTCCCACACTTTATGCTGTCCTGTCTTTTGCTCCAACCTTTTCCTATCAGAGACTGTTATTTTGCAAAGAGAAAATTAAACTCTACGTTGGAGTTACCGCTGGTGTGGACATTCAAGTTACTGGGGAAGAACAAGGACTTATCTCTATCTATTGTAGATTTGAGAATCATTCTCTGGAGCAGTGTTTCTCAACTCCAGCCCTCAAGGCGCCCCAACAGGTCATGTTTTCAGGCTCTCCATTGTTTTTCACAGGTTATTTGATCAGTTTAACTGCTTTAGTAATTCCCACAGCTGTTTCATCTGAGGGAAATCCTGAAAACATGACCTGTTGGGGTGCCTTGAGGACTGGAGTTGAGAAACACTGCTCTGGAGGATTCTGGTTTCTGGCCGTGGAGACCCGCTAACACCGCTCAACCTCTTTACACAGGAGGGTACGGGCTTGTGGCGTGGTGTGCCCTCTTTACCTGCGAGGAGCCAAAGGCAGGTAAAGGGGGTTGAGGTCGCTACATTTATATAGTTTTATATTTTGCATATTTGCTTTTCCATATTTTTTTGGTACCTTTAGTTGAAGGGGTTGTACAGGTTCGATTAAAAAATAAATAAAATAACAAACATGTCATACTTACCTCCACTGAGCAGTTCGTTTTGCACAGAGTGGCCCCAATCGTCCTCTTCTGGGGTCCCACGGCAGGTGTCTCGGCTCCTCCTCCGCTAAAGCTAACCCCCTCTGGGAAGCTCTTTCCCGAGGGGGTTAGCTTGCGGGCGTGCTCCCGTGTCATACACTTGGCGTTCATAGACGCCAAGTGTATGACTCGGTCCTGCCCCCCCCCGGCGGCCGCGTCATTTGATGTGATTGACAGCAGCGGGAGCCAATGGCTGCGCTGCTATCAATCTATCCAATCACTGGCCAGACTCAGTGGAGAAGAGGACGCCGGGGGACGCGCACAGCAGGTGAACAGGCTCAGGTAAGTAAAACGAGGGGGGGGAGGCTGGGGGGCCCATGACAGCGGGGTGTTTTTTCACCTTAATGCATAGGATGCATTAAAGTGAAAAAACACGAACCTTTACAATTCCTTTAAGTTGTCCTTCAATCAATCCCTCAGCCCACCTGGGGTAATACTTAGCCATCTCTACTCTGACATGGTCCAGGCCTGCTTCTCTTCATACTACACATTCATTCTTATAGGCAGGAGATCATCGCTGGAGATCATCGCTGGAGATTGAGAGTGGATTATATCGCTGAAATCTTTTTTTTATTTTTCATTTTTAATAAAGGACTTGTCCCAAGCCGTCTCCTGTCATTTTTAACATTTTGACACTTTTTTTTTGTGAAATGGTAGGGGTACAATGTACCCCTTACCAATTCACATACATGGGGCGGGATCTGGGGGTCCCCTTTGTTAAAGGCGCCTTCCAGATTCCGATAAGCCCCCACCCGCAGACCCGCACAACCACAGGGCAAGGGTTGTGGGGATGAGGCCCTTGTCCCCATCGACATGGGGACATCCTCCCCATGTTGAGGGCATGTGGCCTGGTACAGTTCAGGAGGGGGGGCGCTCTCTCATCCCCCCTCTTTTCCTGTGGCCTGCCAGGTTGCGTGCTCGGATAAGGGTCTGGTATGGATTTTTGGGGGGAACCCCACGACATTTTTTTTTAATTTTGGCGCAGAGTTCCCCTTAAAATCCATACCAGACCTGAAGGGTCTGGTATGGATTTTTGGGGGGAACCCCACGCCATTTTTTTTTATTTGGTGCAGGGTTCCCCTAATATCCATACCAGACCTGAATGGCCTGTAATGAAATTTGGGGGGACCCCCACGCTTTTTTTTTTCAATTACTTTTATCTGTATTGCCGGGACCCGACAATTCATTATAGTCACGAGTAGTTTTAAATGACTTTTTTTCCTTTAGAAATTTCGTTTTGTGCAGAGACTGTTATAAACACGGGAAACATGTGCTACTTTACAGGCATACTATAGAAACCCCCCAGATTCGAAATTTAAAGGAACATTTCACTTTTATTGTTTCACTTTAAGCATTATTAAAATCACTGCTCCCGAAAAAACGGCCGTTTTTAAAACTTTTTTTTGCATTGATACATGTCCCCTGGGGCAGGATCCGGGTCCCCAAACACTTTTTATGACAATAACTTGCATAGTAATCTTTAAAATTAGCACTTTTAAATTCTCATGTTCGTGTCCCATAGACTTTAACGGTGTTTGCGTGTTCGAACAAATTTTTTGCCTATTCGCATGTTCTGCTGCAAACCGAACCGGGGGTGTTCGTCTCATCCCTACTCTCAAGGTTGCTAGCGGTTACTTGTGCTATGAGAAATTAGTGCCTCTCAGATAAATAACTGCTTACACAGTTCAGCAGGCACCGTCCGAGATTCTAACCGTTAATGGACAGGCTGATTGTACCAGGTTGATCGATCAACTTGGGTACAACCAGCCTGCCAGACTCTCTTAGGATTATTGCTAGTGGCTGCTATAGCCGCTAGGGATAATCACTGTCTTCTCCCAGCGAGGAAGGCTTCCCCCACCCACCGCCGCTGGGAGTAGACAATTGCTTGGCAGGAGGGATTGCTCTTTCAGCACTGTCTGTGTTGATGGGGGAATTGTGTGAACCAGTGGTTGCAGGAAAGAAATATGCACTGTGTAAGGCCTGCCTTACAACAATGTTTTTTTTTTACTTATCTGCTATGAAGGGGAATACTTCCCAATAACCACAAGTGTAAGGAGCATTTTCCCCAGTGACCATCACACTATGTACCGTGAGCTTCCTCTTTTAAACACGTGTACAAATGCTCCTGCGTTGTACAATAAATACAATGCAGGAGCAGAAGTTCTGTATTGTAAGTGAGGACCCTGAGGGCCCACCCACAACCCAGAGGCAACTAACGTCACAATCTTCACCTTGTCCAATGAGAAAATACCTTGTAGTTACTGAAAAAAGGGTGTTATGGAAATGTTGGTAGTGCCGAGAGAGTGCCCCCTTTGGGTTACAATGCAGAGAAGCAGCTGATTGGTACTGGGCGGTGACTACTACAATGATTTGCAGCTTCCACAGAAATTGGCTAGGTACAAGATATGCATAGTTACATTGATTTACTAATACACGAAGAGTGCAAAATCTGGTGCAGCTCTGCATAGAAACTAATCAGCTTCCATTTTTTTTTTTTTTGTCAAAGCCCAATTGAATAAGCTGAAGTTAGAAGCTGATTGGCTACCATGCACAGCTGCACCAGATTTTGCACTCTCTAGCTTTAGTAAATCAACCCCATTGGTCCAAGTTTGACCAATGTAACCACGCAATAAAATTCATACCTACACTTCAGCTTTAAGGCAACAGTCCCATTTTAAATATCTTTTAGAAAGACGATGATTTGAAGCAATAAAACAGATACCCAGCCAACTGTGAAATCTGAGGTTCTGGATGAATTAATTCCAGTCAATGAGTTCAAAAGTTCATTGTTTTCTAGCCATAACTTGTCAGGTCAAAGGGGCAGCCACTGGAGAATCAAGTCTCCGCATCTTGGTGCTAGTCATCCCATAGGCCTATCATGTTCTATCAACATGGTAAGCGGAACCATGAAGGGCTGGGCAATTCCTGTGCTACCCACATGTAAGCTATCAGCTCTTCCCAGGAGCCTAATTTTACGTACTTAACTTAAAAAATGGCTTTGTGTGAATGTTTTAGAGGCTTTCAGTATTACAAACAGATGAACATGACCATCATTTAAAATTATCTTTAAGGACCAGTGAATCTAAAATATATATTAAAGTACATATATAATAAAGTATATGTAAACCAAATCACTAAAATCTCATCTAAACAAAATCTTTTATATCTGCAGCTTTCATTAAATAAATTTCCATTATATCTGCCTGGTCCTTGTTCAGACACTTCCTAGTATGGGGTCCCTGTCTTCCAACTGGACTCCAGTGTTGTCACCATCCATCATTATCAGGAGACCATCAGCACCAACATGGAAGAAAAAAAAAAGAACAACTATTTAATTAAAAAATGGAATTTGTTTATAATCTACAATGCTTTGGCAAACTGATTGTCTTTCACTTTCACGTTTACCTCTACTTTGAATGCTAAAAAATCATGTAGTTATTTTTTCTGCCCTTTCTTATGGTATCTCATCTATCAAACAGGTTCAGCCAGCTGGAATTTTGGTCTAACTTTTTATTTGAAAAGTTTAGAACGGCCAAAATAACTGTAATATTTGACAAACGCAGTCACGTCTATGAATGAAGCCCTTATGCTAACGCGGGAGTTCTTTCTTCAGTAGGGTTGCAGTCTGGCTTCGGACGGGAAACTAGCAGCTAAAATGGGCCATTTGGTTTTCATCTGCTGTCAAAACTTGCCCTTCTTCCTGGTCTGGATTTTACTCGATTCACTCTACTTCTATATGGGAATGACCCTTAAACTCATCCAGCTTGCACATTAGGCTCATTAAATTAAGCAGCCTTTTATATGAAACATAAAGGATGGCTGTGAGCAGGAGACTTATATGATCTCCCATGGCTGGGTCAAACAGCAGCAGTAAAGGTGACATTCTTCCCCCATTTTTCTCTACTTTTTAATTTTTTTAGTACGAGACATGCTCCATTATATACTGATAGATTGTCTACACAAGTCTTAGATACATAAAATGTAGTCTACCGAAATTAAAAGCAAATTCTTTGTGGTTCATTGGTCTCCTACTGCCTGATTCATTCTATTATCAGTATAGATGTGATGCTTTTTATTACCTTAAAAAGAAGCTCTTCTAGTGTAGCGGGTATGTGCTTTTCTGTTTGAATCTGGTGGGGAAACTGTGATGTATGGTTCCCTGGGGCCCACCGGGTGGCGCTGTCACTTTGGGCCCGGGGTTGAGCCATCGTTGCAGTGTCGTACCTCTTTTGGCCTCTCTTGGGGGTTGTATGGTGGGGCGGGGAACCCGCCGTGCTTGCTGGGAGAGGGTATAAAGGGGGCGGCCATTTTTGGTGGCGGGAGTCGAGTCCCAGGCACTTTCAGCCTGAGGGCGGTGGTTCGTGTCGGGAGTCTAGACGGCCTAGGCCTAGAGGACGTTCGGAGGTCGTGTTCCATCCCAGGCACCTTTAGCCTGGGGTGAGGTACTTGGATGGAGGTCTGGGACTGAGTGTCCCGGACTAAGGCTCCGCGAGGGATGGACTTCCTAGGGGACCCCGGGAGTGGGTACCCGAATCCAGTGGTGTAAGGGACCGGAGGTGCAGCAAATTGCCAGTGACGGGTGAGCCTCCGGAGACGTCCGGAGGGATGTCTTCCTCGATTGGGAGCAGGAATCTACTTCTAGGAAGGAAGTAAGGGAGTTCATTGTGCCTGGGCCTACTCGCATCCACACCCCTTGTCTGTTCTGTTCATTGAGGGAGTCCAACTGATTGTGTTCGCTTTTACATTGAGAAGAATAAAGGAGTGTTGGACTTTATTGGTGTGGGGCTCATTTACTGGCAGACACTGTTCAAGAAACCAGGAGGAGGCTCCAGATGCAGAACACTGACCCGAAGGTAAAAGAGGATTGTCTCCCACTACACACACATCTGCAGTGGGAACATTGGCGTGGTGACCCCGCACTCTCTCCTGCAAGGTACCCCTAGACAGAAGCCAGAGACAGAAGAATTGATACTAGAGGGAGAGAGTGGAGTCCGCTACACGAATATGATTAAGCACAAATTTCTATAGAAAAGTTGGTTTGGGAGTGTTTCTGGATCCTATACTGTAAGTCAAATTTTTTTTTATAGTTTTGAATAGAGTGGGAAATGTTTAAATTTAGGGTTAAGCCTCGTACACACGACCGGTTTTCTCGACAAGAAAACTGCTGGGAGAGCTTTTTGCAGAGAAAACCGTTCGTGTGTATGGTTTCTCACCAGGAAAACTGCCGGGAATCTGGACGAGAAAAATAGAGAACTTGCTCTCTATTTTTCTCGTCCGGATTCTCGGCAGAGTTTTCCTGCCGAGAAAACTGGCCGTCTGTATGCTTACCTGGTCCAAGGTAAACCCGTGCATGCTCGAAAAGACTTTGACACATGCACGGTAGCATACAAGGTTAGTGTGGGGTGTAGCAAGATGGCGGCGACGGCATTGAATGTGACGAGCGCTGGCTCTTCGTAGTCGATGACGTCACCGCGTTCTTGCCATTCAAAAGAACGGCAGTTCTTTTGAATGGTTGCGTGTGTACACAGGGCTTGGCAAGACAAGCTTGCCAGGAATCCCGAAGAGAAAACCAAAGTTTTTTTTTCAACGGGATTCCCGCTGTGTGTACAGGGCTTCAGGGTCAGGCCTTCCCTGAAAAAGTATCTCTCCAATGCAACCTTTCTCAATTTTTTTTTCGTTTACAAACTTTTGTAGCGATACCCTCAGTTAAGAGGGCCGCAGATTTAGTTTGGGCCCTGAAGACAGCTCCGCCAACCCCCGGCAATTTACTCGACCCCCTTCTGGCACAGTTAGTCTAGGGTAATATATATATATCTTATGCTCTATGGTTAAATTCAGACACCAATGCAGTGATAGAAGAATAACGAGTTTACTTCTACTGGCAATAAAACCAACAGTTATCACAATTCACAGGAATATATCTGCAGAGCCCTGCAGCATTAGACACACTATAACTAGTCAGATATGGCGCACACGCGCCACGTGTAACAGTACTTCACTATGCGCCCTATGGCGCAGCAACTAAATAAACTACCTAGATGGCCAGGCCTGACCATATAACTCAGTCTCTAGGGGGGTAAAATTCTTTGCATGCAAGTCTTTAAACGGTGGTGCACATTTCAGGAACACATTTATAATCCAAGGGGGGTAAAAATGCCAACAAAGTACACTCCACTAGAGATCCGTTTGAATCAGTTCTGCTATGGATCTCCAGTGGGGGAAAAGAACTGAAATAGGAACTGGTGGGCCACGGCAGTCTGTAGGCCTAATAATGGTATACAGTATTTGTGGATTGAGCATGTGCTCGCTCACCCCTCCGGACGCGATCCCAGTCTGGGAACGTCCACCTGCTGTGTCTCCACACACAGCCTCTGCAGCGGTCCGGTCTCCAGCTCAGCAGCGGTTGAAGAAACCGAGTCAGATGTCACCCAGGCTCGAGATGGAGTGGAAGGCTCTTTGGTAACTGCGCAAGGCCCCAGGCTTCAGGCCTTGCACAGCAGCAGGTCCGCACAGGAAGATCTCTCCACTGAAGTTTCGTGTCCCAAAGAGGCCGAGCCTAGCCTCGCCTCCTCCTTATAAAGCTCCACCCATGAGTCTCTGCGGTGACAACATTGCACCCTGGGTGCCAAACGGGGTTCTGGGTAATGTAGTCTCTCTCCTCTGCTTTCACTTCCAGTAAAGCCTCTTCTCTACTCCCTCCCGACTCACCTCTCACCCGGAAAGTCCTGTCTCTCTGTATTAAAGGGGAATACCCCGCTACACTTTTTTAATAGAAGATTGCAAAAAGTGGTACAAAGAGATTGACATTTTACAATAGGATAGAACGGTTAAATACAAAATGTCAAAAATTGTGGAACTTGACAAAGATGGTCAAAATGGTAACAATGTATCAATCACATTATAAGGTGAGAGTGGTGGTGTCCAATACTTTTATATTTTCAAGTCTAGAATATAAAAACATCAACATTGACATATCCTTGCGTATACAATTAAGGGTGGGTAGGGGGATTCATTGCTTAATCTTTTTTAGCGCCAAGGGACCACTGAAATCATTTTTTGGTATTGGGAAACCCTAGACAAAACCAATTCATTGTGGGTCAGTGGGAAAAATGCCCAGGAAGTCTGCAGGTGCCATCAAATGGGTGGTCAACCAACCACAGCTCAAGGAACCGCGAGCTACCTTTTAAAGGAAAGCTAGAGTTTCACAGAACCCTGGTTGAGATTGACTGTTCTAACAGAACCCACTCTAACCAAATCTGGAATTAAACATTTGGCTTGACATATACTTTTTGCTTTGGTTCTTGATGATGTGACCAAGAAACAGTGAACCCCAACATGTCACTATAGTATGTAGGCTGTCCAAGAGCCACAGATGTCCTTACCCTCTAGGTGACCTTGAGCAAAACTTGAATTGTAGAGCAGGGAGCATGCCATCATGAAGAAAAGTGACCTTACCTCCATGACACAATAACCTCCAGGGATATTGGTCTTGACAGCCTGGCTCCTGTACACCTCACAACCATGACAAATGATACAACGACTAGAGTCTGTATATGATCCTGAATTGTCCTTTATTCTTTAAAACAGCAAACAGGCTTGAGCATCCAAAAGAAACAGCTCTTATCCATTTAGGCTGAAATCTTACTCATAGCTGTTTTTTGGCAAAGCTTCTCTGTCTGTATCTCTCTCAACATTGATACTGAAATTACCATGTGCCCCTCAGACAAGCAAAAAGGTCTACAGTCAAACTTCACCATCAACAAAAGAAATCATAAGTAACGTCCAAAATCATAATTACAATTACAATACAGAATATACAGTAGTGCCCAAAAATATATGTCCCCTTTTTCTCTTTCTGTACAGTACAAAAATATTTTGGGGTATATCCTGTATAGTAATTGTAATTTTGTACTGTTTTTCTTGATATTAGTTTCTGCATGAACTCTCATCGTTTATCACTAGCACTTTACAGATTTTTTTACAAATGTTAAGTTATGTTTGAAACTTTCTTTGATCATGAGATAATAGCTACATATAATAATTTAAACATTATTTAGACTTAAGCCTCGTACACACGGGCGGGAATCCTGTTGAAAAAAAAACATTGGTTTTCTCGATGGGATTCCTGGCAAGCTTGTCTTGCCAAGCACTGTGTACACACGTGCCATTCAAAAGAACCACCGTTCTTTTGAATGTCAAGAACGTGGTTGACGTCATTGACTACTACGAGCCGCCGCTCATCCTATTCAATGCCGTCACCGCCATCTTGCTACACCCTACACTACCCTTGTATGCTACCGCGCATGCGTCAAAGTCTCATCGAGCGTGCGCGGGTTTCCCTGGACAGGTAAGCATACAGACGACCGGGTTTCTCAGCAGGAAACACTCTGCCGAGAATCCCGACGTGAAAAATTGAGAGCAGGTTCTCTATCTTTCTTGTCGAGATTCCTGGCAGTTTTCCTGCCGAGAAACCGTACACACGAACGGTTTTCTCTGCAAAAAGCTCTCCCAGCAGTTTTCTTGCCGAGAAAAACTGTCGTGTGTATGAGGCTTTATTGTAATTTTCTGAGTAAAGAAAGTAGAACTCTAGCCAAAAGTGTTTTTTATAGAGGTGGAAGAGTTAGAACCACCAATCATATTTTTATTGCTGTCATTGTCTCCATTGGGTGGATTCCCCCTCACTTGCTGTTTTGGTGACCACTCTTGAAGGGGGACAAATCTCCCAAATGGGAACACTGACACCAATAAAGCCTGATAGTGGTTCTAACTTTCCTACATTACAAATTTCACTTCCCCCCACATACAAACCTAACAAATAGAAACATTTTGGTTGAGGTTCCATGTAAAGGTACTATGTTATTTTTGTTTGGTAAGAATTTACTGTCTGCCAAGTGTTTTGTCGCTTTCACAGTGTAGGCAGTCTAGGGCCAGAACCAGGTCCACCTATGCTATATTTCAACCACAGATCTGCTTCTTTGAAGAAAAAATCACTGTACGGTAGATCCATCTGAACCAACTTTCACTTCTATTGGTCTAGTGCGATTACACACATCAAGCAACAGGTCGAACAGGCTGCAGTCAGGGAGGTAGTTTGTTAAGCAGATAAGGGTCAGTAACAAGACTATCAGGGACAATGCTTGAAGATGTCAATAGATGTGTCACAATAATGTATACCTCATCTTTTAGGATCAGTCATCTTTTATGTTCTCCACCAATGAGGCACCATAGCACCTTGTGTGTGGTACGTTTTCTATAGCCCACAGAAATATGTCCCTATCATAAAATGGCCACTTGGTTTGCTTTGACCCCTAGGTCAATGGTTCCCAGTCCACCAAAGAGCCAAATAACTAGTATTTTCAGGAGTTCAGCAATGCCAGCCCACATAGTTTTCTCGGTACAGTTTGAAAGGGTTACTCCACTTTACACACTGCTGTTGTTCAGAATTCCAGGAATGGGTCCTGGATGGCAGATACATATGCCTGTTATTTGGATTATGGTCCCTTTAAGGGGGATTATAAGAGATGTTTTGTGTACTCAGGTGTTTTCACCCATGCAGGGTGAGGGGTTCAGGGGTAGTCTGGTTGGAGAGGTGAGTACTGATTGGCAGTTCTCTTAGCATTGGTACGTTCTCATTTGGGACCCAGAATTCGGAGGTTCAGAGAGACATTGGGTGGGAAAGAGCCTCCAGACCTTGATTGCAGGGTCTTTGGTCCCGAAAGGGTTTCACCTTCTCCAGGGTAGTCTTGTAGAGCAGTGGTCATCCACCCTGTCCTCAGGGCCCACTAGCAGGCCAGGTTTTATGTATTATCTTGGGGAGATGCAGACTAGAATACTGCAATCACTGAGCAGCAAATGATATCACCTGTGATATATTTCAGTTATCTTGAAAACCTGGCCTGTTAGTGGGCCCTAAGGACAGGGTTGATGACCACTGTTGTAGAGGAATAGGCAAAATCCAGCCGATGTCTGTGAGGTGCAGTAGAGCAGAACACAGCTGGGTGAGCACAGTGTGGACTACTTTGTAAGTGGGACACAGTTGCTGACCTGCGGAGGCGTCATCTTTGGGACCCTCCAAGGCAGGCGGGAACTTTCAAAAAGAGAGTCAAGCCTTTATTTTTGTACTAGAAATTGATGGACTATTTTTGTTTTATTTATTTGTTCTTGCTAAGGATAAGCTATTTTCTGTTTGCCTGTTTTTAAAAAAAAAAAAAAGACAGCTTGCTTTAAGAAATATGGCTGGCTGGTGATCCTAGGCTTCCACATATCACAGTATATTAATCCTAATGTTCTTTAGTAGCACATGCTCAAAAATGAGTTCTTTGTAGATGTCTTGGTTCGTGAATGGAGGATGAGGTTGGATAAGGATAAAGCAGTTGTATAAAAAAAAATGTACATTAAAATAAAAATTGCCCTTCAAATTACAATCTGGAATACATTTTCAGCTTCAAAAATTGAATTAAAATAGTCAAGTGCAATTATCATGGATGTAGTTAGAGATGGAGAATAAAAGTATTTTCTGGGCCTGTCTCGCTCACTACTTCAGCAGATTTCGATGAGTTTTAATTTCCTGCTCCCACATAATTCCCGCAGTCTGCATGTCATTAGAGTGTGATAGTCATCGGGTCACACTACAGTGACAGTATATAGGGGTCACCGGCTCTCCTTATCTGTCTCTTCAGGAAGAAAATGGAGCTATTGTTGTGTTGGTGGAAATATTTTAAGCTTGAGTTCACAGGCCGGGCGGTGGCGTGTGACACAAACCCCTGTCACTCGGTGGCATTTCAGCGAATGACGGTGACAAGGAGAAATGCAGGGACACTGACTGTGAGCTCAGAGGGCTAGGGCTTTTATACTTGCCCATGTGGAGTTTGACCTTTCCAGCTTCAAGAGGCTGAACCGATCATTCACCGTTTATTTATTCTTCTGTCTTCTGCATTATGTACATGCAGTCATAAATGTGTGTTCCTATTGTGATTTATAGTACAAAAATTAGCTCATTGAGAGCGTGAGCATAAGTCAGAAATTGAATTTGTTTAATCATCAAACTAGCAGACTAGTTGAATAACAATTAAAGCTAAACTGCAGACAAATTAAAAAGAACAGCAATAAATACAGCAATGTAATTACCGTATATACTCGAGTATAAGCCGAGTTTTTCAGCATATTTTTTTGTGCTGAAAATGCCCCCCTCGGCTTATATTCGAGTCACCATTTTGCGCCTGATCTCCCGGATTTTGGGGACCCAGTACTGGCCAAACTTGGCACCCATGTAGCCTCACTCTTCTTATACAAGTGTGCAAAGTTTTTTATCCGGAGTACCTATGGCCGGGGAGCACAGATTTTTCAAAGCCGGGCACCCCTTCCTTAGACTCCCATGTTAAACGGTCATTTCTCCGGTGACTTTGGGGACCCGGTACCGGTTGGTCGTAGGTCCCCTGGACCCAAAACTTGGCACACATGTAGCCCCATTTCTTCTCTACAAGAGTGCAACGTTTTTTGTCTGGGGGACCTACAGCCGGGGAGCAACGATTTTTCAAAGCTGGGCACCCCTTCTATAGACTCCCATGTTAATGGGCACAGTGAGGCATGGGCACAGCGAGGCATGCACATGGACAAAGTGAGGCACAGTGAGGCATGGGCACAGCGAGGCATGCACATGGACAAAGTGAGGCACAGTGAGGCATGCAGATGGACACCCTAGGCTTATACTCGAGTCAATACGTTTTCCAAGTCTTTTGTGGTAAAATTAGGTGCCTCGGCTTATATTCGGGTCGGCTTATACTCAAGTATATACAGTAATTTAAAAATGAATCCCAACTCCAGGAAGAAATGTTAACCACCCCACCTGCTCCCAGCCGTTCACAGTTTTTTTCTTTAAAAAATTCTAAGACACAGTATTACTCACCTAAAGGTTTTTTTTACTCCATTTCATATTACTGATATGTGCCTGTTGTACCGTGTGCCTGTATGAGAAAGTATCCTGTTCTTTTTGTATTGCTCCCTTTGTGTGAAATTCCTTGCATTCCTGCCTGTTTTCCTATTAAAAACTGACCACACTAAGCAGGAGATCACAGAGTGGTCAGTTCTCTAGCTATGCTGGGAACTCACCCTGCTCTCCTCCAATGATAAGACTTTTCCTGGCACACCCCCTCCTGCACAGCCTATCACTGGGAAGATCAGTATACGGCTGCTTCTTCTCCCCCCAGCTCTTATGCAGCTGAGAACAGTGGGAAAGGTATTTTTAATTTATTTTTAAAGCTATACAGAAATGTTTTGCCTTTCATTTCTAATTTAAAGTGAGTGGGTTGTTGTACAAGGTGAAAGTTTACAATTAAAGTGGTTGTAAACCCACTTTATAAACAAACACCTACAGGTAAGCCTAGATTAAGGCTTACCTGTAGGTGCAGAAATATCTCCTTAACCTACACGATTAAGGAGATATTTGCATTTAAATGCGGCGACGCTGACGTCACGCGCATTGCGCATGGGGTTAACCCCATTCACAAATTCGGCTAGGTCGCAACATTCGACGACGTAGCCGAATTCGATGGCTCACGCGCGCATTCGCGGAGTCACGTCTTCGCCGCTCCGGCCAATCACAGCGCCGAAGCGGCGCTGTGATTGGCTGCAGCGGCGATACCCGGAAGTAACCTTCAGGCTATCGCCGCAGCGATGGATGCGGCTGAAGAGGGAGACGAGGACGGCTTCGGGGGCCCCGATCTAAGGTAAGTGATGCATAATGAGCTATTATGCTAGTCATATTAGCTCATTATGCCTTTCTCTTACAGGTCGATGGGAAAAAAATAAAAAATAGTGGGTTTACAACCACTTTAAAGGAGTTGTAAAGTGTTTTTTCACCTTAATGCATCCTATGCATTAACCACTTCCGGACCGCCCGCCGCAGTTTTACGTCCTCTGTTTGAAGAGGAATACCGTTGTTATGGTAGCAGCTAGCTACCATAACCCCGGTATCCTCTTCTTTAGCGGGCGGTCCGCTACAAGATAAAAGTGGTCTCTGCGGCACATACGCCGCAAGATCACTTTTACCTGCGGCGAGAGAGGGGCCCCTCCGGCCGCTCTCCATGCCCTCCGCCGCTTACCGGAGCCATCGATAGCAGCGGAGGTGATCCGGTCCTCTCCCTTGCTGTGTATGGAGATGAGTGAGGAAGATGGCCCCCACCCGTCTCCATATCACTGCAGGGCGGAAGCGACGTCAAAACGTCACTTCCGCCCATACGTCTTAAAGGGACATTTTTATGTTGTCATTTTTTTCAAATGACAAAATTTCTATTTATTTTTTTATTGCATTTAAGTCCAAACATGACATCTGAGGTCTTTTTGACCCCATATCTCATATTTAAGAGGACCTGTCATGTTTTTTTCTATTACAAGGGATGTTTACAAGGGCCCTCGCTGGTGTCACAGGTCCTTGCAGCATGTCTGCCAGCAGCACACCACCAGCTGTAGGGTATAGCAGTCAAATTTCTCTGCCCCAGCTGCTGCGTCGAAAAAAAAATACACTCCCTGCCACCCACATGCCCAGCATCTTGTCTAAATAAAGAAAGCTTGCAGGGAAAATCGATTTAAATGGCATTTTTTTTTCTTTATAAATGTCAGTTTTGCTGCAGTAGGTTCTATACATGGTACATATGTGCCACTTTACAGGCAGACTAAGGGGACCCCCCCCCCCCCGACACTATATTTAAAGGAATTTTTAATTTTTATTGTTTCACTTTAAGCATCATTAAAATCACTGTTCCTTTAAAAACAATCTTTTGTTGGGGGACATGTGTTTTGCATTGACACATGTCCCCCAGGGCAGTACCCAGGCCCCCATACCCTTTTTATGGCTAATAACTTGCATATAAGCCTCCAAAATAGGGACTTTTGATTATTCAAGTTTGGGTCCCATAGACTTTAATAGGGTTTGCGGTTCTGGTCTGAACTTTTGCGGTGTTCAAGAGTTCTGAAGCGAAGCGAACCGAACGGGGGGGGGGGGTGGTGTTTGGCCCATCTCTATTTACAATCACTTTAAGCTGCTTCACCTGAGAATCCACTGCACCTCTTCCATTACTGGAGACTAGTGTTCAGAAGGCGCTGTCATGCTGGTCCAGTTTACCAGTCTTGTTGTTGCTCCTTCTGTTGTGACTGATCCTGTGTAGCAATTGGTGCTCAGGTGTGGTGACATCAGGCAGCTGTGTTACATCACTCACCTTATTAGGTGTAATATCAAATATGATATGATATCATAGCTAGTGATGTCACCCCCACCCCCTCCAAAGTTCCCTGCATGCTTATGTAGCACCCTCCTAGATAAATGCTAGGTTAGGTAAATTTAGGCAATGGCTCGCTGTAATCAGTGTAGCTGCTTGTGATTATTTTGGTCTGCTCTGTGTTTCACTGGCTGCAGGGTTGACTGTTTTTTGCCCTGTCTGTCTGTAAATATGCTGGAACATTGTGGGATGGAAGAGTTATATAAGCAGCTGAATAGTTATGCAGCCCTGAACAATCCCTAGGTGGAGGTGCCCAGATGGTGGCTGGAAAGGAGCATAAATACTTTGAGACGGAGAGCAGAAGGGTTCTTGTCCTAGAGGTGGAGATCCCAGCCTGGAGGGCTCCGGTAGGCTTGCTATGTGTCTGCTGTTCATCAAGGTCCCAGCTAGGCTAGCTGGGGGTGGGGTTTTTTATTCTGCTAAAAGTTGCTGGAGCTGACTAAGTGACTTTCATCTGAGGAACTGGTCTGGTATCACGGGAGGGATGTCTGGAAGATATTGGAAGAAGGCGTCCAACTATCCAAGGACATTACTGAGTACAGACTGAAATGAGAGATCCCTGAGACTGTGTGCTGCTGCCATTCCTCGTGTGCTAGAGTCAGCATTGCTCAAATAGGACATTGTGCCTGGTGTCCTGATATAGCTCAGTTTACTAATTGCTTGTGCAAGCACTTTACTCACACTAATAGGAGGAAGATTAGTGTCTGTTAGAAATTCTGTATATAGCCCTACAGAACAGACAGTGCACAGTTCACGTGTATTTATCTTCTGCTTAACTGCAAACAGAAAACAGGAACTTTATTATACAGAAAAAAGACAGAGTTTACCATAGAGCAGCTACAAACATAAACACTGCCATCTACTGGCTGAAGAACATAGCTGTAGTTGTACAAAAATACATGAACAATGTATTCCAACATCCCCACTCCACAACTATTCATATTAGTCCCATTTCGGATCTCAGTTCTACAAATCTGTTTCTTGTGAGTGGTTTTGTCAAAACATCTGAAATTTCATCAGCAGCTCTGATCCATTTTTGCTTTTCATGAGGTGGAAGTCTTTGCATTTCATCCTATGAATCTGGCTCTGGTTTTAATGCTACCAGAGCAACATAGGAAAGGCGTTTGGCTGGGATGCCTTTATTGTTTCTGGTGGATTTCATGATTGAAGCCTCTTGTGGCCTGGTTTCTTCTTTTACAGCATTTGGATTGTCTGCGTTCATTTCTGTTTCTATGTCACTTTGTTGCTTATCTTTATGTAACACTGATGTGGATCAGTTTGAAGTGTTCATGTTAGTTCATGAAGTTTTGAGTACACTGAAGTTTAATCGGCAAATACACTTCTACTGATGGTTGTGTCTTGGTGTAGCCCACAAATACACCTTCCTTTGCGCAAGCATTCCATTTTGTACATAAAATATACTGTATTTTCTTTATGTATCAAAGGAGACCCCGGGCACTCTGTAGAAGGCCTAGGGCATGCTCCCTGGATGCCGGGGTCTAGAAACGCCCTTGGCTGTGACTTAAATCCCTCTCTTCTTGAGTTAATCATTCTATAATAAACTTTGTTAAGCATCGTAAAGTGATTTTCACCAGAAAGAGTCAAGGATTCTACCCTGGGGTGAAATGCTAGCGCACCAAGCCACCTCGGAGTTCTCAATTACTGCTTGAGTGCTGGTGCTGGTGTTATAAGGGTGCTACATATATAAAAAAACACTGCTTTTATTTAAATGTAAAGTCACATTTATATGCATATTCCTAAACAAAATATAAAGACATGATATAGAAAAACATAACACATTATGCACCCATACTGACTACCTTTTACCATCCCTTGAAAATGTTTCTATAGTTTGCAGCTTTAAGCTTCCAAGATACGAGAATAATCACAAATGGAGCAATGGTAGCTTTTTGATGTGTTTCTCAGACCTTAGTCTGCTTGATCAGAAAATAGGAGTCACATAGCCACAGGCATATGTCTCAGGGAAGACTGCAGGGGATATTGGATGCTGCTGCAGAATCAATGTCACAAATAACTAAGTGAACAATGTTCATGTAAAAAAATGTCATTCTAGAAAATCACCATGGTAGCTCAGAGAGCTATATACAAAAGTGAGTATACCCCAACATTTTTGTAAATATTTATGTAGCGCCCTCCCCAAAAGGTTGGGACGCTATTTAAAAATATAGAGGGATGTCTGAGCCAGTAGTTGGGCTCAGACAGTTGAATTGCATTTAATTTTACCTCTGCCCTAGCTGTGGTTTGCCCGATAGCATTTTCCCTTATTGCCTGTAGGTGGCGTTACCACCTCAGGCACCTGTTGGAACATGGGCAAACCATGGTGCATTGAGTGGCCCTTCTCGGCAGCCGTACAGTGGGAGTGGTCGACCCACTGGGCCTGCTGGGAGGGGATACTTAAGGGGCAGACACCATTGATTGGGGACGGTTCTCGCCCCGCGGCCCTCCGGGCGCGAGGTGTTTGTTTTGTGAGTGGTCCTGGTCTCGGGGCCACGTTGGCCCGAGGCTGCATTGCTATCTAGTAGGCCCAGCTAGTCTGGCTGGGGCCTACAGTTGGAGAGGGGATCCCAAGCTGTCCGTCCACATGGGGAGGAAGCTATCTTGGTGAAGGAGACCAGGGAGGACCTGCCCTGAAGGAGACCGGCAAAGTTCTGCTGTCTCGGGTGAGGCCTGGTAACTTTGGCAAGGAGGGATCCGCTTTATTACAAGCCCTGCAGTTCGCCAGACTGGCTTAAAGGCTCTTTAACTGTACGGCGAGAAATTTGGGACTTTAAAATCCTGTGGCAGAGGATTCCTGGACTATCCTTTCATTTAATTTCAAGAGGTCTGTGGCAGAGACCCATTTCATCTCAAGAGGTCTGTGGCAGAGACCCATTTCATCTTGGGCAGTCTGTGGCAGAGACTACCCCATTGCTGATTTGTGTGTCATCCCGGCTGCTAGGCCATGTGAGAGGGGACTATCCGGGTGACCAATACCCACTCTAAACACTGAGAGTGGTAATAGACTGTGAGCTGATATGTTTGGCTAGTAACGCTGAGTTCCTGAACCTTCCCCAATTCTCCTATGCCTTCTACTTCTCAACGTTTACTGCATAATAAAAATAAAGCCTAACTGTTTGAGGTTTTACATCTGTGTGGACATTGCATTACTACAGACTTTCCTACCCAGACAACGAAGCTGAAGAGGTAACGTGCAAAACCCAAAACTAACCAGCAGCCCTCGAGGGGGTATTGCTACATTTAATTCTATCTTTTCATGTGACAACACTGAAGAAATGACACTTTGCTACAATGTAAAGTAGTGAGTGTACAGCTTGTATAACAGTGTAAATTTGCTGTCCCCTCAAAATAACTCAACACACAGCCATTAATATCTAAACCGCTGGCAACAAAAGTGAGTACACCCCTAAGTGAAAATGTCTGAATTGGGCCCAAAGTGTCAATATTTTGTGTGGTCACCCTTATTTTCCAGCACTGCCTTAACCCTCCTGGGCATGGAGCTCACCAGAGCTTCACAGGTTGCCACTGGAGTCCTCTTCCACTCCTCCATGATGACATCACGGAGCTGGTGGATGTTAGAGACCTTGCGCTCCTCCACCTTCTGTTTGAGGATGCCCAACAGATACTCAATAGGGTTTAGGTCTGGAGACATGCTTGGCCAGTCCATCACCTTTACCCTCAGCTTCTTTAGCAAGGCATATTGGAGGTGTGTTTGGGGTCGTTATCATGTTGGAATACTGCCCTGCAGTCTCCAAAGGGAGGGGATCATGCTCTGCTTCAGTATGTCACAGTACATGTTGGCATTCATGGTTCCCTCAATGATCTGTAGCTCCCCAGTGCCGGCAGCACTTATGCATCCCCAGACCATGACACTCCCACCACCATGCTTAACTGCAGGCAAGACACACTTGTCTTTGTACTCCTCACCTGGTTGCCGCCACACACCCTTGACACAATCTGAACCAAATAAGTTTATCTTGGTCTCATCAGACCACAGGACATGTTTCCAGTAATCCATGTCCTTAGTCTGCTTGTCTTCAGCAAACTGTTTGCAGGCTTTCTTGTGCATCATCTTTAGAAGAGGCTTCCTTCTGGGACGACAGCCATGTAGACCAATTTGATGCAGTGTGCAGTGTATGGTCTGAGCACTGACAGGCTGAACCTCCCACCCCTTCAACCTCTGCAGCAATGCTGGCAGCACTCATATGTCCATTTCCCAAAGACAACCTGTCAGGGATAGTATT
Source organism: Rana muscosa (assembly GCA_029206835.1). NCBI lineage: Eukaryota > Metazoa > Chordata > Amphibia > Anura > Ranidae > Rana > Rana muscosa. Next base: position 257,314,247 of record CM055128.1, read on the forward strand.
AGCAGCAGGGAAAGGTTCCAGACAAGATGGAAAAGCTTTAATGCCGCGTACACACGACCGTTTTTTCATGACGAGAAAAATTTCATTTTTTAATTTGGTCATTAAATACGTTCGTGTGTGGGCTCCAGAGCATTGTTCACGACGTGAAAAATGGGCATTAAAAATTTGGAACATGCTCTAATTTTTCTCGTCGTTTTTTCACGTCGTCGTTTTTCTCGTCATGGAAAACGGCCATGTGTAGACTTTAACGACGTGGAAAAAACACGCATGCTCAGAAGCAAGTGATGAGACGGGAGCGCTCGTTCTGGTAAAACTAGCCTTCGTAATGGAGATAGCACATTCGTCACACTGTAACGGACTGAAGAGCACGAGGCTGAAAAGTGCGAATCGTCTCTCACCAAACTTTACTAATACGAGGATCAGCAAAAGCAGCGCAAAGGGTGGCGCCATCCGAATGGAACTTCCCCTTTATAGTGCCGTCGTACATTTCGCGCTTTTCTCAAGCATTTTTTTTCATGATAGTGTGTAGGCAAGGCAGGCTTGAGAAGAATCACGTCGAGAAAAACTTAGATTTTTTCAATGACATTAAAAACGGTCGTGTGTACGCGGCATTAGGCTTGCAAGTTCCTTGGACATCTTCCTGTTTGGGTACAAGACAGCCAGGCCGCATTCTGCCCCTCCAGACAGACGCTGTCAGTTCGGCTGATACCCGCTCTGCTACACGCTGTTAAAATTTATGAGTGCACCCAGTTGTGTCCTCTCCCACCGGGTTTGTTGTGAACTGATTTGACTTTACTACAATACAAGTTCTGCCTTTACTGCAATAGAAGTTCTGCCTTTGCCACAATATAAAGTTCTACTGATTGTACCTGGACTGCGTGCAAGTTAAAATCGCCGCACCATTCTGCACCCACTATCCTAAGTCAGTTCTTATTAATGTAAAAACCTCCCTCCTCCCAGAACTACATCTCCCAAGAGCCATTTTGCTGCACACAGTTTGTCTCATGGGAAATCTTCCAATGGGGACACTAGTTTATGTAGCACTTGTGACAACCACTTCCTGTTTTGGCTATGGGACAGGAAGTGAAGGGAAATCTCTCTAACGCAACACAGATGGCAAAAAATATATATATATATATATGATGGGGTTATAACCCTCCCTTACTCTATCCAAAATTAAAACGAAGTTATGCATTTAGTTATTTTTTATGTGGAGGGGGCAGAGATATATTTAATAAATACTTTCTAAAGTTCTGTACAAGTTCTAAAAGGTAAATGTGTCCTGTTGAAGCTTACACTCTAAATAAAGCCTGATATAGATACCATTGCTAGCTTATCTAACCATTTTAGGTGAAACACAGAATCCTTACCATGCAAACGCGGTAAGGTATTTGGAGCCAATTCAAAGTGCTTGTGGCAAATTGTCCAAATTCATTCAGTGATTGTTTTAATTAATGCAACATGAGTTAGTCTGTTGCGGCATATAAGGAATCAAATATGTACTAAAACACATGTTTTCTGATTTTGTAAAAGGCAGATAGAATTTCATTACACATAGCTTAAAGGGAAGCTGTTATGGCTTTTCATCAGTTTATATTGCTTTGTTTTTTTAAGACTTAGTTTACGGATTCATTTTTTTTTTACTTTTAGTTTTAAAAATGAAGTTTACAGATAGAAACATTTTTTTTATTTAAGTTTACTGATTTTTTTTTTTTTTTATGCATGAAAAAATCTTGATTTTACAAGTTTAGAATTTGGAAGTTGACCTTTTTGTATTAAAAGAGGCATAGGGGTTATTTATCAAAGGCAACTAAGCTATTCGCTTTCCAATTGAATCTTCCCCAGAGCTTACTAAATGTGGTGAAGTTTCGCTTTGCAAAGAAAACTCAATCATGTGCAAGGAAAATAAAGAAAAAGAGTGTATTTGCTTGCACATGATTGAATGATGAGTCAGTAAAGCTTTGTCTCATTCACTTAGCTAAGTGAAAATTCACTTGCAAAGTGAACAGTCTATTTGCCTTTAGTAAACCAACCCTATGTAACACTTCTCCCACAAGGGCCGCTGGATTTTCGGGTTCTCCCTCGTATGCACAGCCTGGCAACAGGAATTTTCAGGGATCCACTCAGAAGTCAAAAACCAGTCCAGGGTGCTTTGTTTTTGGTTTATTAGGGGATAAACTTGGATTGGAAGATATGGGATGCCCAGAACTGTAGTTGAATATAACTTGAGGACTTGGAACTGTATCTGCTACCAAAAATCACATGGCTGTCCTCCTGTAGGGTAGATGTGTCGGCTCAACTGGTAAAGAAAAGAGTTCAAAACATTAAATGCAGGTGCTTTCCTTCTGTGGAAAGATGCCAAGGCACCTGGCTTCAACTTAGAATTTCCAAGCAAGAGGTGCAGGGTAGTTGTGCTGGCTTTAAATGGCTTCAAGCTGTCTCTCTGTGATAGCTAGCTGGGTATTGCACCTGGCTACCTCTCCTTTAGACCCCTTTCACACTGGATCATATTGCAGGCGCTATAGCGTTAAAAATAGCGCCTGCAATCCGCCCTTAAACTGCTGTTACATTCACACTGGAGAGTTGCGCTAGCAGGACGGTAAAAAAAGTCCCGCTAGCCGCATCTTTGGAGCGGTGAAGGAGCGGTGTGTTTAGCGCTCCTCCACCGCTACTGCCCATTGAAATCAATTGGACAGCGCGGCTATAAGCAGTGCATTGCGGGCGGTTTTAACCCTTTCTCAGCCGCTAGCGGGGGGGTAAAACCGCCCTGCTAGTGGCCGAAATGCGCCGCAAATGCGCCCATAGCGCCGGCGGTAAAAATAGCGGCGTTTTACTGCCGACGCTATGGGCGTCTCAGTGTGAAAGGGGTCTTATAGGCTCTGGGTTGTAGCATACCTCCCAACATTTTTAGATGGGAATGAGGGACACCTACTAGCAAACGTATGTAGGCATAGGACAGGCCTCCTGCCACACCCCCTTAAAGGAGAATTAACCCCCAAAAAAATATGTTAATTAAATCCACAAGGGCTTTTTTTTTTACCACTACTATTCCTTTATATTGGTTTTAAAAATTTACAAATGCAGCAATTTAGAATTTAAGTGAAAGGTTTAGCACTGAGAAACACTTTTTGAAAAATAAAAACTGCATTTTATATACAACTATATAGATCAGACTAAAATGAGGGACAAATGAAGAGGAAAGAGGGACAGAGGGACATTGCTCCAAATCAGGGACAGTTGGGAGCTATGTTGTAGTGGTTGAAGCTACTCACTCAGACACTTTAAAAGATCCTGTAGCGCATGTGGTGACTGCTGAACAGGCCTCCTGCTGGACAGGTCCCAATAGCTCCTAGAATGACTCAGCTAAGCCTAGGTGTACGGCTTCCTCTACTGCTCTCTCTTTCTCTCTTCCTCTGGCTCTTTCCTTCTGCCCAGGAGCAGAGCCCCCCACCTTCTGGGCCATCTTCACCCAGGGATTGGAGGAGATTCCATAAATATTAAGGCCTCATCTCTGCCCCTCCACCCTCTAAGTCAGGGCTTCTCAAACAAGGTTCCTTGGAACCCTAGGGTTTCTCCAGAGTTTCCTAGGGTTTCCTTGAGCAAAGAACAATTCCTGCCTCAGATAAGTTCCCACTGACATCATTGATCTTTTTATCTATCTGTAAGGGGGTAATTCTTCCCAATGACCACAAGTGTGAGGAGCATTCTTCCCACTGACCAGGGCCGGCCCTACCATGGGACCAGATGGTACCATTGTACCAGGCGGCACTTTTAGGGGGGCGGCAAAGCTGTGAGCAGAAAAATCTATCCACAAAATGTAGCTGTAAAACTTGTATGCCCCTGTTGCCTGCCTAATTTAAGGATTATGCGCTCCTGCTCACTGCTCTGCGGCAGCAGATGCACCCCTTTCTAGGCTCCCTTCTTGAGTTCCTATGAGTCTCCCCCCCCCCCCTGGATCGGAGCTGGTACAGTCCCAGCGAAAGTGCATGTGGGCGGAGCAGAAAGAGAACCTCACACTGCAGCATCGATCTTTGGTTCCCGCCCAGCACACAGCAAAGCGCTCCTCCTCCAGAGCAGAGTGAAGATGTGTAAATCACGGATGACAGGCTGGATCCTCTTCTACTGTGAGTCCCGACTGCTCTGCATTCCATATACTGTGATTATAAACGTGCCCTGCACTTTTCACTGCAGGTTTATTGAAAGTAAAATTCTTAAACAGGTTAGGAATTAGTGTGACATTTCAGGTGCTACATTATATGTAATCCACATACACATTATATCTTCTAAAAACAATGATTTTTTAATAAGATATAATGTGTATGTGGATTACATCTACAGTATGTAGCACCTGAAATGTCACACTAATCCCTAACCTGTTCAAGAATATAACATTACACAGCAAAGGATGTGATTTCTTATCCCAGCCCAACTTCAAGAAAGTCCACTCTTGCAGTGTGGGGGAGGGGGGAGAAGGGGGACACTGTATAGTCTTTTTTTTACTTGATTCTATGCTTCAGCCAGCTCCAGTGCTCTCCTCCTCCTCCCTATCACATATAGAGGAAGATTAACCCTGTATGGTCTAAATTGGAGGCTGGAGTGTGACCACTGTCACTCCTAACTGACACAAGAGCTGCAGGGGACCAGTAACAGAACTGCAGAGAGCCCGCTGAAGCAAAGTACAAGGTAAAACTGAATACACAGCAAAGAATTCATTGGGTTCAGCAGGGTCTGAATTTTTGATCGATGTGTAACCCTCTCTGTTAGACAGAAACCGATTTGTTATATCCACTTCTGCTGGAAATCCTTGTTCGATTAGCTGTTTGCAGCCAAACGGAAGCAGTGCTGATCAGTGTATTTTGATAGGGGAGAGTCCCTGCTGTCAGAATACAATTCCCACATCCATCCAACTTGTGTGGATGGAGGAATCTGTCAGCCACTTGCTTGAGCCCCATCTCGATCCAGCAATGTGCACAAGAGCACTTGCTCTCTAGTGCAGGGGTCTCCAAACTCTCTAAAGGGCCAGTTTACTGTCTTTCAGACTTCAGGGGGGCCGAACTGTGCCCAGTGGGAGTTAACAATGTGCGATCTGGTGTCGTTGGGAGGAATAGTGCCCCTTTTTTTGTCAGTAGAAGGAATAATGCCCCATCATTGGTGTCATTGGCAGGAATAATGCCTCAAGGGCCAGATAAAGGCAAGCAAAGGGCCACATCTGGCCCCAGGGCCGTAGTTTGGATACCACTGCTCTAGTGGACTGTTTTTTTATAGTGCACTTTAATATTACTTTGCACTGTGTGTTTGATTTGCAGCACTCGGAGTTTGGTAGTAACTCCAAAACCAAATTGTGTACAAATGAACCATAAGAATTTGACTAGAGTTATTTGAATATTTGGGAGTTATTCACATTATATGTTATAGTATTTTACATTTTTTATTTACAGTTCCCTCACAAAATGTTTTTGCAGCACAGGGATTTTGGTCCCACATGTGATATGTAATTGAAAATTTATGAGTTGTTCGCATTATATGTTTTGGGATTCGCCCCTTCATAATTTTGTTTGCAGCACTGGTATTTTGGTTCCATATTCATGTGCTATATATTTCACTTGGTCAGATTTGATAATGACACATACACTAAATTTGATATAATTTATAGGGGCTACTGCTATGCACTAGGGTGTATATACTCCTGGTCTCTGTACTCTGCAGTTTACCGCTCTTGACTTCTGCACATTGTATATTACTGTACATACTCTACCTCTGAACACTGTACACACTGCTCCTGATCCTTGTACTTTGTAATCTATCCAATTCTGACCTCTGCACTATATATATATATATATATATATATATATATATATATATATAATGTATTTGTGTGTGTGTAAGATAATTGGTCATGGGGGGGCGCAGCTTGGCATGTTCGCCCTGGGTGCTGGTTGACTTTGTCCCGGCACTGCCCCCTGCACTGTGAGGCAAATTGCCCGCTCCACTCCCCGCTGCACTTCAAGCATTTTTATTATTAACTTTTTTACTAGTAATGGCAGTGATCTACGACATTGCGGTGGACAGGTTCGGACACTTTTGACACATATTTGGGATCATTGACATCTATACAGCGATCTGTGCTATAAAACTGCACTGATTACTGTGTAAATGTCACTGTCTGGAAAGGGGTTAAATGGGGAGGTGTTTCTAACTGGGGGGGATGGGACTGACTGGAGGAGGAGAGAGATCTCTGTTCCTAATCACTAGGAACAGCAGATCTGTCTCTCCTCCCCTGTGAGAATGGGGATCTGTCTGTTTACATTGACAGATCCCCGTTCTGGCTCTCTGTGGAGCGATCGTGGGTGGCATCGCGGCCGCCGGCCAAGCACAGGTCCTTTTATACTCCAATATACATGTATAGAGCCATGACAGGTCCTCTTTATACTTCTATATACCTGTATAGAGCCATGTAAGGTCCTTATTATACTTCTATATACACGTATAGAGCCATGACAGGTCCTCTTTATACTCCTACATACATGTATAGAGCCATGACAGGTCCTCTTTATACTCCTACATACATGTATAGAGCCATGACAGGTCCTCTTTATACTCCTACATACATGTATAGAGCCATGACAGGTCCTCTTTATACTCCTACATACATGTATAGAGCCATGACAGGTCCTCTTTATACTCCTACATACATGTATAGAGCCATGTAAGGTCCTTATTATACTTCTATATACACGTATAATGCCATGACTGGTCCTCTTTACACTCCTATACATGTATAGAGCCATAACAGGTCCTCTTTACACTCTTATATACATGTATAGAGCCATGACAGGTCCACTTTAGTTATCATAATATAAAATAATGGATGTGGGGGCATTTTGGTGGGCGTGATTTTTTTTTTTGGGGGGGGGGGGCAGCATTTCATTTTTGGTACCAGGCAGCACAATGTCTTGGGCCGACACTGCCACTGACCATCACGAGTTGTAGATAGAGTTATTTTTAGCAGGAGTTCCCTGAGACTGGAACGTTTTTTCAAGGGTTAATCAGTGCTGAAAACGTTGAGGAAGGTTGCTCTAAGTTCTAGAACTCTCCAGCAGTTCTAGAAGCCAGGGGGAGGTGACAGAGATTCAACCCTTGAGCTCTGCCAGCTAACCGTAACAAATTAACCCTGGCTGTTCTGGCTACAAAGGAGCCCAACTAAATTTCCCTACTGTACACAGGGGATGCTACATTTCTAATCTTGCCCCTTCCAAAAGCATTAGTAAGACCTTATCTTGAATGTATCTCAAGATTTGGCAACAGTTCTCAACTATATTATTAGGTTAGATGGATGTCCTTAGCGATGAAGAAATTTTAGCTGAACTGAACTTATCCTAACACTATTGTATTGTATTGTAACTGTACTATCACACTTTATATTGTAAAGTGCTGCAAAAACTGTTGGCACTATATAAATACTATATAGGCATGTGCATTTGTTTTCGTCCGAATGCATTTTTGTCCGAATTTCTGGGATTTTCGCTTTCACAAACGATAACAAACGCGCAGAATCCGAAACCCGAAAGATCCGACATAAAAAATGCTTTCAATTTGTTTCGTTGCGACAACAGTTTGATATGGATAGAAGATTTGACATGCCAGTGACAATAGCGATCTGTGTCGAACTTGCGGTTGAATGTGCCTAACCTAACTCTATTAGTCCAAGATTATTCTACATAGAGAGGAAAGATTTGACATAGAGAGAAAAGATTCAACCTTATAGAGACATGAACATTCGACGAAGCAACTAAAAATATACGATCGCCGCGAGCGGACATTTATGGTCAAATGCTCTGTCCATAGGCTATAGAAGAATTCTAATGTTGGTTGACTAGTAATAATAATTAATAAATATAATTATTACTAGTCATACAACATTAGAATTCTACTATAGCTTGTGGGCGGAGCATTCGACCGGAAATGTATGATTGCAGCGTCGTACAGTTTAGCTGCTTCGTCAAATCTTCTTAGAACATTCGACAGACATCATTAGCATTCAAAGACAGATTCAACCTTAATTAATTTGGATTTTTGGACGAATGCATTTTTTAACTAAACAAAATAATTAAAAACAAATTTCGGAAGTAACTAAATAATTAAATTTTTCGGACGAAAGCAAAATTCCGAAACGAAATATTTCAATGTGCACATGTCTAATACTATATAATAATAATAATTATAATAATATTAACCTTTGAGAAGTTAAGGATTGACATGACCACCTTTGTAGAAATCCTATATATCAGTGGTCAAAATAGTAATCTTTGTGGAAAGTTGTATCTGTGGGTTTGTGGTCCTCAGAGTGGCATGTCACCAGAAAAAAGTTCCAAGGGAGCTTTAAGAGAGTAAAGAGGGGAAGAGGTGGATCAGCCACGAAACGGCTCAGATCACCTTCATTAACAGCTTGCCGACCGCCCTATAGCAGTTTTACTGCTACAGGGCGGCAACTGTGCGCAAGATCACGTACTGTATCTACCTCGCTCCCACTGCAATTACACACAGCGGAAGCCGATCGGTGGGTACCAGGGACCCCATATCCGCCGGCACCAGCCAATCATCAGGAAGAGGCACAGAACTGCGATCTGCCTATGTAAACACGGAGTGTCTCTACAAAGCAGGGAATAAATTCCATCTCTTCCCCCAGTAAAAGCATTTCACACAGTATAGTAAAACACTGGCTAGGCACACAGTTAACCCTTTGATCTCCCCTGATGTTAACTCCTTCGTAGCCAGTGTCCTTAGTACAGTGACAGTGCATATTTTGTTAAAGTACCGTATCGCAAAAAATGGCCTGGTCATGAAGAAGGGTAAATCTACCGGAGGTCAAGTGGTTAATATTACAATATATCACCATGGGCACCTCTGCCATATCAACACTTGATGGTCCCTTTTAATTGCACATATGATTGATGGACAGTTGCTCACTTTAAGATAACTGCACATAACACTGTTTGCACTTTGAAGACACCTAGTGCACATAGAAAGAGTTCTTTCCTGTAAGAGCTGCCAAAATGTAAAAAAAAATGTTTTTCACAGGAACTGCCTCTAAGTGGCTCAGTAGCTTGCCTAAAAAGGTTTAACGATATGCACAAAAAGAGATACTAATACTTGCAAGAGTAGAATGGTGTTATCTGATAGCCATTTGGGATCAGAAAGGAATTTTTTTCCTGTTGGAGAAAATTAGTGACACTTTATAAAGATGTTTTGCCTTGCTCTGGATATGTTAAGGCTTAGGCCTCGTACACACGACCGGTTTTCCCGGCAGGAAAACTGCCATGAGAGCGTTTTGCCGGGAAAACTGTCCGTGCGTACGCTCCATCGCAGATTTCCTGACTGGAAAAAGGAGAGCTGGTTCTCTATTTTCCCGCCGGGATTCCCGGCAGACTTTTTCCCGTCGTGAAAACCGGTCGTGTGTATGCTTTTCCGAGGGCAAAAAGACAGCGCATGCTCAGAATCAAGTATGAGACTGGAGCGCTCGTTCTGGTAAAACTAGCGTTCGTAATGGATATATCACATTCGTCACGCTGTAACGGACTGAAAAGCGCGAGGCTAAAAAGCGCGAATCGTCTCTCACCAAACTTTTACTAGCACGCGATAACACAAGATCAGGAAAAGCAGCTCAAAGGGTGGCGCCGTTGGAATGGAACTTCCCCTTTGTAGTGCCGTCGTACGTGTTGTACGTCACTGTGCTTTGGACTGGCGGGATTTTGTATGACAGTCTGTACGCAAGACAAGCTTGGCAGGAAACCTGTCGGGAAAACCGACGGTTTTTTTCCTGCCAGGAAAACCGGTCGTGTGTACAGGGCTTTAGGGTTCTGAGGGAAAAAGGGTTTTCGTTTGGTTAGCTTGATGGACGTTTCTTTTTTGGACCCAACTAACTTATACTAATGTAAATCATTATTTGTGTTACAAAGGCATGCTGGGCTTTCTGATAAGAAAGCCCAGCACTAGCTCTGCACATACTCAGTGATCCTGCGAATAGAAAATCCAGACTGGCGCTCGCTCTACTACTTGTCAGGGAGGGCTGTGCATCTTCTTTAATTTATTTAGCTGTTATCTGAAATCCCATTATTCAGCATCACAACACATGCTCTTTCAGAATGGGCAAAGTAACTTGTTTTTAATCAATTTTAGCAAGGTGTTAGATTCCCATGTATGAAGCTGTGAACTGTGATTTCCCACCAACTTTATTAGCATACCCAGCATGCACCTGATTTACAGTTAGCTGCTTTAGTTTTGCATGCACACAACCTTAATTACTATTAAATATGTTTTTGGTGTACTTTGTGGAACTATGATATTATAAAACGGTGAAGTGACTGTAGTCCGTAAATGAGAATTTAAAAAAAATACTCAATTATTTTCAAGCCTCTTGTCAAGTGGTATAGATAGGCGCTATTATGTAAAGAACGAACATTTTTACAGCTGGAAATACTCCGTAGAACACAGGAGCTGACTTTTCACAGCCCTCCTGTTGTGTCATCTGCATTTTGGATTGGTTTTTCCAGGTGCTCCAATTTCCTCCCATTCATTAACATACTGTTAACTGGCTTTTGTCCAAACTGGCCCTAGTGTATGTATGGGTGTAGCAGGATAATAGATTACAAGCTTTTTTGGGGGCAGCCACCTATATGAATGGATAAGTGTGCTATATGAATAAAATAAATAACATAATTAAATAAATATGTGGTATCTACCAGATCAAACCTAAATTGTTCTTGTCAATTCTAAAGCCCCATACACACGGTCGGACTTTTGGCCAACAAACGTCATTTTGAGCAAGTTGGACCAACAATCCGACCGTGTGTACGCTCCATCGGACAAACTTTTTTTTTTTGTTTTCATCGGACAAAAGTTGGGTCTGCAAACGGACAAACTTTTGGCCAACAAAAGTCTGATGGAGCAAAGTCCGACCGTGTGTACAGAAAACAATAGGACTTTTGTCCGATGGACAAAACAACTAATGTTAAAATCAACCAACAATAGCAGAAGTTGACCAAAGGGTGGCGGTAAAGAGCAGAAAAACCACGTGATGTTGCAAAACGTTTTGGGAAAGTTTGCAGAAAAGTCCTGTGGTGTGTATGCTATGGGTGTGCCCGGCCAACTCGGTTTGAACAAAAATCCAGGGAAAAGTCCGATGGAAGTCCGACCGTGTGTACGGGGCTTTACCCGATTAAAGCTGGTCAAACCCTTTATAGTTAAAGAGAAAAATGTTCATTATTTAAATGGCACAGCCATAATAGTATGTCAGTAATGGTTAGAATGTGCAAATATGTTCAGATGTAATGATTTGTTCTGTTTTGTGTAACACAGCCTTCGTAATCCTTGATAAAGTGGGTATAGTGACTCATGAAACGCATTGCATCTTGCCCAGGCCCCACCATAAGACCAGCATGCAAGATTCCATTGATAATAAGTATTTATAGAATATGCTGAATGGTGTGGGGAACAAGGGTGTCATGTGTAGGATTGTGTATTTGTAGATATTGTCTTTGTCAGTGTTTCTCAACTCCAGTCCTCAAGGCGCCCCAACAGGACATGTTTTCAGGATTTCCATTATTTTGCACAGGTGATTTGATTAGTTTCACTGCCTTAGTAATTACCACAGCCGTTTCATCTGAGGGAAATCCTGAAAACATGACCTGTTGGGGCTCCTTGAGGACTGGAGTTGAGAAACACTGGTCTATGTAACTGATATTTATTGTAAGTATTCTGACCAACTATAACTTTATGACCACTGACAGGTAAAATGAATAACATTAATGGGATTTTTTTACATTTTACAATCATACTTACTTAGGTGGATGCAGCATCAGGCTAATGCTGCATCTGTCCCCTGCTGGCTCTAAGGCTGAGAACCGAGCGATCAAACACTGTTGATTGCTTGTACTCAGTGCTACCTGAGCAGAGAGCTGGTGACTATCAGTCACCACTTTTTTTTTTTTTGAAAAGCCCATGGCGTGTGAAACACACCCAAAAACTCCACCCGGTGCCAAAAAAAGTGCACACACATAAAGAGTGACACAAAACTTGCAACGGGTGTTACACTAGTCCTCCACGAGGAAGGACCTTACCCTGATCCCCCGGGGCGTTAGGCTCCTGACGGGGACTGAGGTACATCACGTGGTCCGACTGGCCGAAACCAGACGGACCCCTTTCTCTGGAGGGTCTGCCGAAACAGACCCACCCAAGTACTTGGTGGGACTCCCCCGAAGGGAGACCCCATGAGAGCAGGCGAACCAGGCCAGAAGACCATGTCCACCTACTCCCAAGTCCCAAGTCGTTCAGGGCAGGCCCGAGGACCTACACCCTACTAAACACACTGTGACAAACGTGAACACCAAACAAAAAAATACAAAAAAGTGACACACAAGGGGATAAATAAAAAGAAAGTGGGGAGAAGGAAGGTGGGAGAGTGAAAAGGTGGCCATTGTGCTATACAATGGCCAGGCCCTCCGGCCAGGAATAAAAAATTCCTCCGGTCCTAGCCAAAAGGCCCGGCCCAGGAGGCAGGTGCTAAAAAGGTGTGACATGGTGCAGTGACCGCGGTGCCATATATCAATGTGACCCTCACTCACATGTGATCGTCTGGCACCCTTGGACTGCCACTCCAAGGGCACATGCACCATGGGCTTTTCGGCTCCTATCCGACCCCCCGACTGGTCAGTGCAGCCCTCTGTCCCGCTGATAGAGAGCCCTTCAAGGTTTTCTCAGGGAGAGCTGCCCCTGCATACAGCCTCCACCGATACTAGCCCTTCCAGACTCCCATCAACCCAGCGGATTTGCATGGCCGCACCCCGCTCAGAAACAGGGATTAGCCAGCTCCTCCAACCGGATCGCCAACAAGGACAGCACTTACACCATCCAGCCAGAAGGCCAGAATAAGACTCGGCAAAAAGACCAGACCAAATGCAGCATTCCATCCTCACCAGGAGCACCCTTCCAGACGGCTCAGACTCGGCCGCACCGGCCCCCAGTTTACTGTCGGGCAGCTCGGCATGGCCCCTGCTGAAACCATCCTTCCAGGTGCTAATGACGCCGTTGGGTTTGCATCAGCCCCCCACAGATAGGAGGTACTTCAGCGCCCCCTCTGGCAACTGATAAGAACAGATTTTTTTTTTTTTCTCAATCAAATCTGCTCAAATAACGTCCGTCAACTATCTTAGAATAGTATTTAAAGTGTCTATCTTGTTCGAAATCAGAAAGCGCTCACTTTCACACCGATGGCTACACCAGCCACCGTAATCCTTTTCCAGGTTTCCCCGTACTCAGGACGGCTCGCCAGTGCAACCCTCAGGTAACTGATAAGAACAGATTTTTTTTTTTTTTCTATCAAATCTGCTCAAATACACGTCCATTAAACTATCTCAGAATAGTATTTAAAGTGTCTATCTTGTTCGAAATCAGAAAGCGCTCACTTTCACACCGATGGCTACACCAGCCACCGTAATCCTTTTCCAGGTTTCCCCGTACTCAGGGCGGTTCGCCAGTGCAACCCTCAGGTAACTGATAAGAACAGATTTTTATTTTTTTCTATCAAATCTGCTCAAATACACGTCCATTAAACTATCTCAGAATAGCATTTAAAGTGTCTATCTTGTTCGAGATCAGAAAGCGCTCACTTTCACACCGATGGCTACACCAGCCACCGTAATCCTTTTCCAGGTTTCCCCGTACTCAGGGCGGTTCGCCAGTGCAACCCTCAGGTAACTGATAAGAACAGATTTTTTTTTTTTCTATCAAATCTGCTCAAATACACGTCCATTAAACTATCTTAGAATAGCATTTAAAGTGTCTATCTTGTTCGAGATCAGAAAGCGCTCACTTTCACACCGATGGCTACACCAGCCACCGTAATCCTTTTCCAGGTTTCCCCGTACTCAGGGCGGTTCGCCAGTGCAACCCTCAGGTAACTGATAAGAACAGATTTTTTTTTTTTTTTTTCTATCAAATCTGTTCAAATACACGTCCATTAAACTATCTTAGAATAGCATTTAAAGTGTCTATCTTGTTCGAGATCAGAAAGCGCTCACTTTCACACCGATGACTACACCAGCCACCGTAATCCTTTTCCAGGTTTCCCCGTACTCAGGGCAGTTCGCCAGTGCAACCCTCAGGTAACTGATAAGAACAGATTTTTTTTTTTTCTATCAAATTTGCTCAAATACACGTCCATTAAACTATCTTAGAATAGCATTTAAAGTGTCTATCTTGTTCGAGATCAGAAAGCGCTCACTTTCACACCGATGGCTACACCAGCCACCGTAATCCTTTTCCAGGTTTCCCCGTACTCAGGGCGGTTCGCCAGTGCAACCCTCAGGTAACTGATAAGAACAGATTTTTTTTTTCTATCAAATCTGTTCAAATACACGTCCATTAAACTATCTTAGAATAGCATTTAAAGTGTCTATCTTGTTCGAGATCAGAAAGCGCTCACTTTCACACCGATGGCTACACCAGCCACCGTAATCCTTTTCCAGGTTTCCCCGTACTCAGGGCGGTTCACCAGTGCAACCCTCAGGTAACTGATAAGAACAGATTTTTTTTTTTCTTCTATCAAATCTGTTCAAATACACGTCCATTAAACTATCTTAGAATAGCATTTAAAGTGTCTATCTTGTTCGAGATCAGAAAGTGCTCACTTTCACACCAATGGCTACACCAGCCACCGTAATCCTTTTCCAGGTTTCCCCGTACTCAGGGCGGTTCGCCAGTGCAACCCTCAGGTAACTGATAAGAACAGATTTTTTTTTTCTATCAAATCTGTTCAAATACACGTCCATTAAACTATCTTAGAATAGCATTTAAAGTGTCTATCTTGTTCGAGATCAGAAAGCGCTCACTTTCACACCGATGGCTACACCAGCCACCGTAATCCTTTTCCAGGTTTCCCCGTACTCAGGGCGGTTCGCCAGTGCAACCCTCAGGTAACTGATAAGAACAGATACTACACTTGATCGCCGGCCAAGACTATCAGTCACCACTGTCTGCTCTGCCGCCCCCCCCCCCCATTCTCACTGGAGCACCGGCTGTAAAGGAGGATGGGTGCAGCCATCTCAGGCTCTCAGCGGCTCGCTGAGAGGCTGAGCTGGGTGCCTGGTCCAGGCATGTGGGCGGATCCCGACGATATGGGCGCAGTCTTTCCTGAGCCTGAACCAGCTATGCGACTGCAGCCAACAGCAGGCTGCCTGCTGAAAATGGTCACAGGATGGCAGAAGCTTTGGCTGTACTTCTCCTTTAATTATCTCGTTACAATGGCATCTGAAAGTGGGTGGGATATATTAGGCAGTAAGTAAACATATTGTTCCTGAAGTCAATATGTTGAGAGCAGAAAAAATAGCCATTGCATCTTGTTGTGTATGGGGCTGCATAGCCGCAGATGGGTCAGGATGCCCATGCTGACCCATATCCACAGCCAAAATATCCTACAATGAGCACATGAGCATCAGAACTGGACCACGAAGCAATGGAGATAGGTGGCCTGGTCTGATGAATAATGTTTTTGACCTCATGTGGATGGCTGGGTGTGTGTGTGCGTCACTTACCTGGAGAAGAGATAGCCTCAGGATGCACTGTGGGAAGAAGGCAAGTTGGCAGAGGAAGTGGGATGCTTTGGGCAATGTTCGGCTGGGAAATCTTGGGTCCCGCCATTCATGTGGAAGTTACTTGTCACGTACAACCTACCTAAACATTGCTAACCAATTACAGCCCTTCATGGAAATGGTATTCCTTGATGGCAGTGGCCTCTTTTAGCAGGATAATGTACCCCGCTACACTGCAAAAATGGTTTAAGAATGTTTGAAGAACACAACTACAACTTGGCCTCCAAATTCTCCAGGTCTTAATCCAATGGAGGATCTGTGGGATGTGCTGGAAAACAAGTCCGATCCATGGAGGCCCCACCTCACAACTTACAGGACTTAAATGCCTTAAAGGATCTGCTACTGATGGCTTGGTGCCATATACCACATAGTATGCCTTCAGAGGTCTAGTGGTGTCTATGCTGTGACGGGTCAGTGCTGTTTTGACCACTGAATATTAGATGGGTGGTCATAAAGTTATTGTTGATCGGTGTATGTTGGTCTATAGTGGCCCTATGATAAGGTGACCAGATTTTTAAAATGAAATCCGGGGATATATTTATTTTTTTACTAGTAATGGTGGCAATCAGCGACTCTCTGTCCATCGCCGCTGCCGCCCGCCTCACAGCCGGTCAAGTCTTACTCTCCGGACCCCGGCTACTACTGGGTGGGGAGCGGAGGAAGATCACTCCGCCAGGGAAAGCAAGGAGATAAGCAGGTAGGCGGCTGGCCAGGACTTGAGCCAAGGCAGAAGAACATGCGAGCGCAGCTGAATGGGCATGTGCCTGAAACTGAAGAAATATTCCCTCCTCTCCGACCAGCACATGATCATCAGAAAGGGGCACAGATAATGGAAAAAAATACACCCCCCTAAGCTAGTAGGAGTGGGGGGGTGTAATTCAGATTTTTTTTTTTTACTCTGCACTGACTGTTTTTGAAATTGCCCCAACCCCTGTTCAAATCCAATCTGGGGACAAAAGCGGGGACAGACTTGGTCTGGGGACAGCGTCCTCAATCCGGGGACTGTCCCCGGAAACCGGGGATGTCTGGTCACCCTACCTTATGAGGCCTTACAGAGTGAACAAGCACTTTATTTTTTATGTGGACATGATTACATTTATTCCAAGAAAGGGTAAATACAAATTTTTATAATAGTAAAATGTATATTTTGGATCATATATTGGATTCAGCACCTTTAAAGCCCCAATGCCTAAAAAAATGATTTGTGCAGACTAGTAAATGGGGATGTGGTGTGTTACTTCAGGATGCCAGCAGAAAAGTAATTTGCTTATAATACACCTTCCTGTAGAATACTCGTGTCATGATAAGATTTACATCTTACGTAATACCTAAGAGTAAAAGATGATCACTAAACAGATGGAACAAATGGCTCCCCACGGAGTGAGCTACACAAGTAGCATGTTGTAGCAATAAATCACACATTGTGAGATTATATAAGATAGATTTCAACTTTATTTTGCTGCATGTTACTTAGCGATTTTTTCCATGTGTTTAGCAATCAGTTGCAATTTAACCACCAGCAATATTAGTACCATGATTGGGCTACTAAAAACTATCCTGTAGCTCTATCCTAATGAGGTGACCGACAACAAATGGTTCAATCTTTCAGTAACAGGACATAAAAATTGCTTGTGTAGCTTACTTAGCCAATTGTACAATCTCCTACAATGTCCTTTGAATTTTCAAAAAACTTTGCACTGTAAGAACCTTACTTGTTCTTTTCAAATACTACTTTATGCATTAACAGACCTCTATAGGTCAGTGTTCTGGCTGTACTGGGAACTGCTCTCCTCCAATGATTGGACTAGTGCTGACACTCCTCCCACCCCCTCCTACGCAGCCATTCACTGTAAAGACCAGTGTACTGCTGTTTCTCCTCCCCCAGCTCTCTGAGCTTCTTATATAGCTGAGAACAGAGGTCATGTGATCATTTATGAAAACGGGGAAAAATATATTTTTAATTATATAGATATAGACAGAGAGATGCACTATATTGCCAAAAGAATTGGGCCACCCTTCCAAATCATTGGATTCAGGTGTTCCAATCACCTCTAAGGCCAAAGGTGTATAAAATCATGCACCTAGGCATGCAGACTGCTTCTACAAACATTTGTGAAAGAATGGGTCGCTCTCAGGAGCTCAGTGAATTTAGGTGTGGTACTGTGATAGGTTGCCACCTGTGCACAAAGGCCAATCCGTAAAATTTCCCTGCTACTAAAAATTCCACGGTCAACTGTTAGTGGTATTATAACAAAGTGGGTACATAAGGCCAGATAAAATGACCGAGCAGGGTCAGCACATGCTGAAGCTTACAGTGCGCAGAAGTCGCCAACTGTCTACAGAGTCAATAGCTACAGACCTCCAAACTTCATGTGGCCTTCAGATGAGCACAACAACAGTGCATAGAGAGCTTCATTGAATGGGTTTCAATGGCCGAGCAGCTGCATCCAAGCCTTACATCATCAAGTGCAATGCAAAGCATCAGATGCAGTGGTGTAAAGCTTGCCGCCACTGGACTCTAGAGCAGTGGAAACATGTTCTCTGGAGTGACGAATCACGCTTCTCTGTCTGACAATCCGATTAACATGTCTGGGTTTGGCGGTTGCCAGGAGAACGGTACTTACCTGACTGCATTGTGCCAAGTGAAAAGTTTGGTGGAGGTGGATTATGGTGTGGGGTTGGGCTTGGCCCCTTAGTTCCAGTGAAGGGCACTTTTAAGGCGTCAGCATACCAAGACATTTTGGACAATTTCATGCTCCCAACTTTGTGGGAACAATTTGGGGGTGGCCCCTTCCTGTTCCAACATGACTGCGCACCAGTGCACAAAGCAAGGTCCATTAACACATGGATGAAAGAGTTTGGGGTGAAGGAACTTGACTGGCCTGCACAGAGTCCTGACCTCAACCTGATAGAACACCTTTGGGAGGAATTAGAGAGGAGACTGTGAGCCAGGCCTTCTCGCCCTACATCAGTGCCTGATCTCACAAATGCGCTTCTGGAAGAATGGTCAAACATTCCCATAGACATATTCCTAAACCTTGTGGACAGCCTTCTCAGAAGAGTTGAAGCTGTTATAGCTGCAAAGAGTGGGCCAACTCAATATTGAACTCTACAGACTAAAGCCTCATACACACGATCGGATTTTCCAACGGGAATTGTGTGATGTCAGGCATTTGTCGGAAAATCCGACCGTTTGTATGTTCCATCGGACAATTGTTGTCGGATTTGCCGACAACAAATGTGGGATAGCATGCTTTAAAATTTTCCAACAACAAATGTGTGCTGTCGGATTATCCGTTCCTGTGTACAGAAGTCCTTCGGAAAAAAAATCCAAGGTACAAACACGCATGATCAGAAGCAGTGCTAACCATAACACAACATTAGCAGAAGTTGCCCAAACGGTGGCACTAAAGAGCTGAAAAACCACATAGTTTCGTGTTTGTTGGCCGACAATTCTTTGACATTTGTATGCAAGGCGAGTTGATGGCCTACGCCCTTCGGACAAACGTTCTACGCTTTGGCCGATGGAAATCCGATTGTGTGTACGAGGCTTTAGACTGGGATGCCATTAATGTTCATGTGTGTGTAAAGGCAGGCGTCCCAATACTTTTGGTAATATAGTGTATATTGTAGATGGACAGACCATGCCTCACAGTATTATATCCAAGTTGGCAGGCTCTTTCACTATAGAGTTGTCAAATGCTAATTATACAATTAGATCGTAATATTGTAACAATGATGTATCTCCAGGGAAAATCAAAAGTATTCAGGCCATCCAATCTAAAGTCATAGACCCGAAACTCAAACACCAGCCTTAGATGGACTATGGCCTTTAAAATGAATCAGGAATTTAACAGGTTAAAAGCAAGCTGCAGTAAACTGTTTTTAAGCAAACACTCCGCGGCCTCTCTGCTCGCCGTCAGCACTAAATATTCACCTCCATGGGTGGAAATTTGCCCCCCGACCAGAGAGGATAACACCGGTTCAGGTTCAGCTTGAATTCATTTACGGGATTTTTTTTTGGCAGAAGTGAAATATTTCTATTGTGTTTCACCTGTATATAACCTCATTTCTCCCAGCCTTAAATAATATTTCAGCATTCCCCCAAAGTACACCTGTCAGAATCCGTCCGCTATGTGAAATAATAATCTGATAAGAGCCACAGATAGGCGGGTAATTAATTCCGTTTCTATGTTTCCAATTAGGATACAGGAATTGTGAGAGCGAGAGGAGCGCTGGGCCCGCGTGTAACATACCGGGGCTTTATCAGTAAATTAACTGATGGAAATTGTTCTCCCCTGTGGTGTGCTGTATTAACCGGGAGATTTTCCGTCTTCTCCTGAATCAAAGCAAATTTGCAGACAGATTTAACTCGCTGAATCTCATACGGAGGGGAGGCAAGAGAGCAAGTCGCATTTAATTAGCAGAGTTATGGTGATTGGATTTATCTTTGCGCTGGTAAGTATAATGTAGGATACAGTGGCGGCTGGTGGTATATATTTTGGGGGGGGGGGGCGGCAAACACTGCACTCACAGTCATCCCACCGGTAGTTCGCCCCCCCAGTCGGTGTGCCCCACACTTACCCCATCTAGGTCATGGCAGCACTTCCTCCAGGCGGCGGACGGTGGCTTACCCTGCATCTCCTCCTCCTTGACATCATAGTGGCTTCTGCCTTGCGTCTCCTCCCTCCCCCTCCTAGGTGGCCAATAGGATCGCTTTTCCTCTCGGCCAATCAGGGGACGGGTCCCGCTTCCTGATTGGCTTGGAGGAGAATCAGGGAGACAATAGCGCATTAATAATATGCTCTGCGCCCAGATAGGCGGGTAATTAATTCCGTTTCTATGTTTCCAATTAGGATACAGGAATTGTGAGAGCGAGAGGAGCGCTGGGCCCGCGTGTAACATACCGGGGCTTTATCACTAAATTAACTGATGGAAATTGTTCTCCCCTGTGGTGTGCTGTATTAACCGGGAGATTTTCCGTCTTCTCCTGAATCAAAGCAAATTTGCAGACAGATTTAACTCGCTGAATCTCATACGGAGGGGAGGCAAGAGAGCAAGTCGCTTTCAATTATCAGAGTTATGGTGATTGGATTTATCTTTGCGCTGATAAGCTTAATGTAGGATACAGTGGCGGCTGGTGGTATAAATTTTTTGGGGGGGGGGCGAAAAACAATGCACTCACAGAGTCACAGTCATCCCCCCGGTAGTCCCCCCCCCCCGTCGGTGTGCCCCACACTTACCCCATCTAGGTCGTGGCAGCACTTCCTCCAGGCGGCGGACGGTGGCTTACCCTGCATCTCCTCCTTCTTGACATCATAGTGGCTTCTGCCTTGCGTCTCCTCCCTCCCCCTCTAGGTGGCCAATAGGATCGCTTTTCCTCTCGGCCAATCAGGTGACGGGTACCGCTTCCTGATTGGCTTGGAGGAGAATCAGGGAGACAATAGCGCATTAATAATATGCTCTGCGCCCGAGCCCCCCCTTTTTTTAAGCCAATTAGAGCCTCCGGCTCTAATCACATGTTTCTAAAAAAAAAAAAAAAAAAAAATCCCATTGGAATCCATGCGTCCGGCACCCTGCATGTAGATTAGGATCTGGGTGCATTGATTGGGGGGCGGCTCCCCTGCACCCCATATGGATGGGCCACCACTGGTAGGATAGCGGGAAGAGTGTGATTCCACAAAAATACCAGGATGAAGATTATTGTGTGCTTCCCCCCTTACCCAGATTGGTGGAACAGTACAAGTGTAGGGGTCACTATTCACTTTGTGACCTAATGGTACCTGCTACATCTTTTATGACTAGACATGTGCGTTTTGTTTCGTTACGAATCAAAACTTTTATTATTTGGAGATTCGGAGGTATCTGAATTTCTTAATCACAATAGTAACGAATTTTAATGAATCCAAAATAAATTCAAATTAAATGAATAATCCGAATTCGAAAATGAATTTGAGTTTGAATTTGAAAATGACCTTGAATTTGAAATGGAAACATATTGCAATAAATATAGTAAGGTATAAAGGTGAAATAAGATGATGATTCCCACTTAGGCTGCTTAATAATGGAATATAATAGCATAACACTCAATAAAATAGAATAGAAAATAAAGGAAAAGAATAGAAAATAAAGGAATAAAATAGATTAGTATAGAAAATCATAGAATAGAATTAAAGAGAATAGAATATTCTATTCTATGCCTTTCCATTCCTTTCGTTTCTATTCTGTTTTATTATATTCTTTTCTTTTCTATTCCATTCCTTTATTTTCTATTCTATTCTGTTTTATTATATTATTTTCTATTCTTTTCTATTCTATTAAGCAGTCAAAGTAGGAATCATCACCTTATTTCACTTTTATTCCTTACTGTATTTATTGCAATATGTTTTGAATTCTAATTCCTTTTCAAATTCAAATGCATTTTCAAATTTATTTTCGAATTTGATTAAAAAAAAAATATAATAATAATAATAATAATATACAAAACAAATCTGAATATGTGAAACGAATTCCGAAAATGAATCATTCAACATAATGAAAATGACGAAACACAATTATTAACGTAATGAGCGAATAGGAAACTAAGCAAATGTTTCCAACCAACACATCTCTATCTATGACCATATTTAAAGAGGTTTATTCTGCTTATTATTGTCCTTCTTTTGTTCTTCCCTCCCTCTTCATCAACATATTTAAATAAAACCTTTCAGGTTTATAAACTACCGCAAGGCTCATGCGCTCATGGATCTCATGAGATCACCAGCTCATGGTTAGTGGAAGGGACTAGCAGTGTGCTGTCCTGAAAATATCATAGTACCCTGTCTCAGTGCTCCTCTTAAGAGCCTTGATGGAAGCAATGGGCTGGCTCTCAGTTATGCAAATTGTAAAATGCCTTGATGGATGGATGTCAGAAGAATGGGCGTTCCAAGGCAGGTTGCATTTACTTGCTGCTCTGCTTTTGACAAAGGCACCTTTTTAAAGATTAACCTACTGGTTTGGATAACATTTTCCAGGAATTTTGCTCATGGTCCATTTGACAACTATTTTATTTTCCCAGAGCCCTGATGAAGGGGGAGTGCTGAGCCCATGAAACGAGTTGGTACCTGATGCTTTTTTCCTGTTTTCATTTGCGGAATAAGTTTTAACACTTGGAACTTTCATTTGGCCCTCTCTTTGGTTGAAATTCATATGAACTTCTTAAACCAGGCGAGTTTGGTGTCTTGGGAGGGGCCCCTGTTTTGTGGAGAGCTGCCAAAGGCAAATCACCTGACTTTATAAGGACTTCTCTTATTATTTATCAGGGATCCAGATCCAATGCCTCATCTTCATCATTCCTCAAGAAATCTGCATTCTCATGCAGACTATCCACATGTGATGCTGAACCTCCATGAAAGAACTGAAATCCAATGAATGAATGGGATGGGCTAGAGGCAGTCAGTGTGACCCACGGACGTTTGGTGTGCCGCTCAGGCTCGTGTAGTAATTAGGGGAGCCATGTAGATGGTGTATAAGTCTGCTGCTGCAGGAGTGCTGGCGAGGGAGTGGAGCTCATCCCAGCTCCTGTAACCACTAGAGAGAGGAAGGAAAGAGTCTCCGGCGTCGCACATCCAACCATGTAGTGTGATGGTGGAAGAGACAACCTCAGCCTGGTCTTCTGCCAGGCCATGCCCCCAACACATTTCGCTCCGTCCCCCGGAGCTTAGTCATGGGGATGGACAGAGGCAATCAGGCTGGGGAGAGGACTAGATCAGCCATTCTTTAACCAGGGTTTCTTTAGAGGTTTTTGGGGTTCCTTGAGCTTTGGTTGATTGACCTCCCATCTGATGGTGCCTGGATAGATCCAAGTCCAACACTACTTGGTAAAGCCAGCATCTTACACTAATTAACTTTTTTAGCTGACATTCCCAACACCAACTCAACTGAAAGGAGAGAATTCTTCTCAGAGACTACCAATGTAAAGGGCATTTTTCCACTAACCCCAAAGTGTTTTGCAGCGGTTCCCTAAAAACCTGAAAATTATTTTAAGGGTTCCTCTGTGGTAACAGGTTGAGAAAGGTTGGTCTAGCTAAGAGGTCTCCAAACTTTCTAAATAAAGAGCCAGTTTACTGTCTTTCAGACTATAGGGGGGCCAGACTGTGGCCATCATGACTAGAAATTGTCCCAGCATCAGTTGGAGTAAACAATGCCCCATTTTTGGTGTCGGTGAGAGCAATAGTGCCCCATTGTTGAGGTCATGGGGGGGGGGACTGTGGCCCATCGTTGGTGTCATTGGGAGGAATGGTGCCCGATCTTTGGTGTCATTCAAAGGAATGGTCCCCCATCATTGGTATTATTGGGCCCCATTGTTGGTGTCATTGGGAGGAACTGTGCCCCTTCATTGGTATCAGTCAATAAAATACTGCCCCAAGGGCCGGATAAAAGTAAGCAAAGAGACGCATTCGGCCCCCGGGCCGCAGTTTGGAGATCACTGGTCTAGATGATGCTTGAAGCCCTCCAACCAGGAAGTGAGGCAGGTTTTATCTGACTTGCTGTAGTTTGTAATGCACACTGTGAGAGGCCCACATTGTGCAGTGAAATTAGCGACTTAGCAATTTCAGTATTGGAGGGGGGGCTGCACAACTGTGCAAGACTGAAGAGGAGGCTGGAGGTCAGCTTTATAATTTATCTAAAGCCAAAACATGTTTTTGTTACTTTAAGGTTTCTTCTTATATCATCATCAAAGGCTCTCAGAAGAATGAAATAAAGGATAATGAATTAAGTCCAGCATATCATCTTCTTCCCAACATTATGCTACCCTAGAGTCTAATCACAGAATGGCTACCCCAATTCCTTTAGATCAACACAGAAGCTCTATAACATATGGCCTGTACTCAGACACCGTGCCTGTCCCCATTGCCCCTATAAAATCATCTCACTTAAAGTATCCCATCACCAATCTCGTTAATGCATGGACCATGCGTCCCAGCTCATCACATTTCACTGAAGTTTTTATTGAAACCAGTCACATAAAACAGGAAATCTATCTAGGAAATTGGATGAGTTGAAAGATGCATAGTAACCTTTTGTCAGCCAAATAAAAGATTAGATGTGTCTGCTGATCAAAATGAGATAGGACTTAGTCTGTGGGGCTTTTATCAGATTTCTTCTCATCCACACGTCAGCTGCAGCCTTCAGCCAAAAAAAGAGACCGATGGTAGAAGTTTCAAGTGCACATCTGTTCCATTGTTCGATGCAACGCAAAGTGTCGGTCTTGCTACACATGTTTTCTGTCTAATGTTTCCAACGTTGCCTTCTTACTTACTAGATGTGCAACTTATGTTCTAACAGCCCCCAGTAGACATGATTTGAAGGATATCTGCTTTCAAAGGAGATTTATTTGGGCTTTTTTTTTTTTTGTCCCTTTGGCTGTAGACAAACATGTCATATGCCTGTTTGGTTCCTTCCAAAACACGCTGATTGGGAATCAAAGGGAAGTGTTAGCGGAAGGAATAGAGCCATTGTGGAGTAATATAAAAAGTATGACACAAGAGTGAGATGGCTGGCTGCAAGAACATGACTTATTGCAGACTTTGTTAAAGAGGGGCTGTCATTAAAGTGAACACCTTAAGTGGAATCCGGTCAAAAATAAAAATAAATTGCCTATTAAAAGTTATAATAAAAATGCAGCTCAACCTAAATTTGGAGCTGTCCCCAAGGATACTTTTACCACCATGTGGATGGAATGATGGCCAATATCATTAAACCCAAATTCCTTTGAGCACATGCTGTCAAAGACTCTCCCCTCTAAGGTGTTGTCTTCAGTCACCCTGGACATAGGTCAATGGTTCCCAACCTCAGTTCTCAAATATCCCCAACAGGTTTCACCTAATCAGAGAGCAAAGCCCCAGTTATGGTGAAAAGCTTGGTTCTGGAGTAAAGCCGGTTTTCTTAAGACTCTGTTACATGCCTTATAGGAGTAGTTACCTTATTTGTTAACTTTTTTGCTATTCTTGATAGAGTGACATTGTCTCTTTGAACCAAAAGAAGCAATTTAATGTGGTTTGGACACATCTCTCTCTAGAGTTCTTCTAAAGCCTCGTACACACGGTCGGACTTCCATCTGACTTTTCCGTGTTTTTTAGTTCAAATGGAGTTGGTTGGGAACACCCATAGCATACACACGCTCGGACTTTTCTGCAAACTTTCTTAAAACTTCTTACAACATTGCATGTTTTTTCTGCTCTTTTCTGCTCTTTACTGACACCCTTTGGTCAACTTCTGCTATTGTTGGTTGATTTTAACATTAGTTGTTTTGTCCATCGGACTAAAGTCCGATGGTTATCTGTACACACGGTCGGACTTTGCTCCATCGGACTTTTGTTGGGCAAAAGTTTGTCCGTTTGCAGACCCAACTTTTGTCCGATGAAATCCAAAACCAAACGAAAAAAGTTTGTGCGATGGAGCGTACACACGGTCGGATTGTTGGTCCAACTTGCTTAAAACGAAGTTTGTTGGGCAAAAGTCTGACCGTGTGTACGGGGCTTAACTGGGTGTAGGCTGCAGGAGAGGAAATGAATACTGCAGAGGTGTTATGTCTTCTTGATGATCTCAGAACACCTTGGAATGTCCAGGAACAGTTAAGTTTGGGAAGAAAAGGCCATGGAAATTCCAGGCTGTCTAACTCAGCCTCCCTATGAGGCTTTCATGTAAAAAAAGGTTGAATATTATAATAATGATGGTTAATTATAAGAACAACGTACTCCAAACTTTCTCTCCCTAGGCTTTATATTTGAATTAATTGCATTTAGAAGCATTAGCCTTTGCATTAGCATTAGTCAAGTACATTTTACTTCTCTGTGCTACTTCAGCTTGATGACATGGTGTTACTTCTAATAAACTATAAAGGAAAAAAATACCATCAGGTAATCATCATTAAATGCAATTAGGTAATAAGAGACACCATTACCTCGACAATCCCTTTTTTGAGGTTAAATAAAGGATGAGCCAGCTTTCACAAGGCATAATCAATCTTCTCAAGTGAAAGAATAACTTGGAAAGGATGACAAAGACACTTGCTTGTGGGTTAAGTTCATAGCCTAGCGTGCATCTGATAATAGAGTTTCAATCTATAGTAGATGTTCTGTGACTCAGTAGACTAAGATCTCCATTACTTTTTTATGACAGCCATTGTCACTTATAGGCCAGCCGGAGAGGACCAACTACAGTCACCATCAAGCCTACTCCTTAATATAGGGTCAGTCAAACCAACAGCAATATTTTATATATACTGTAGGTAGAGCCTGGTGAGCCGAATAAGTCTCTGGTTTCTGATATGTCTTACTACAACAAGATACTACAAAATCTTCCAAGAACTGCCATAATAGAACCCCCTGTTGGGTTTTTACTGCTATCTGGGGCTCTGTTAGGCCCCTTTCACACTGAGGAGTTTTTCAGGCATTTTAGCGCTAAAAATATCACCTAAATACTGCCTGAAAAACTCCTGCCCTGCAGTCTCAATGTGAAAGCCAGAGGGCTTTCACACTGAGGCGGTGCGCTGGCAGGACGAGAAAAAAAGTCCTGATAGCCGCATCTTTGAGGCGGTGAAGGAGCGGTGTGTATACCGCTCCTTTTCCGCTGCTGCCCATTGAATTTAATGGGACAGCGCGGCTATACCACCCACAAACCGCTGCTTTAGCAGCGGTTTGTGGGCGGTTTTAACCCTTTTTCGGCCGCTAGCGGGGGTTAAAATCACCTCGCTAGGGGCCACAAATCGCGGCAAATACAACGGTATAGCGCAGCTAAAAATAGCGGCGCTATACCAGCCAGCGCACCTCCTACCCCTGTATGAAAGGGGCCTTAGGGTCTGTGTCTACACACTTTTGTTTGCTTTAATTGGCTTTTGCATTCCTACATGCTTGAAGCAAATCAAATGACAGAGGGAGGTCAACTGCAGGTCAATTGAATCTGTCATTGATATCCGAATGATCTCAGATGCTTTCAAAACTGGTGTCAAGCTGATGTCTTTGACACAAGTCAAAAATTTGTCATCACAGGCCCTTAAAGAGATTTATCTTCACTTCCTTTCATAGTGACAGCAACCTCACTACACATGGAAAGATGAGTAACTGGCAACAGGAATGCAGGCAACAATTAAAATCTGTCATGGTGTCCCCTGGCAGGTGACATGGGCTCATCTGAAGTTCATGGTCTAGGCAACAGTTGTTTTTCACCAGAGGTCCAGAAGATTTAGATGTGGACTGGTCTCGGTTTACATGGCTGCAAACTGTCACTAGGTTGTGGCCCCAAGGATTGCCCCACCAAGGGACTTGCTGGAATGAAGAGGTTACCGCACTGAGACTGTTTACAGAGCTGCAGCCAAGAGAGTAACCAGATAAAGGCAGGGGTCAAGGCAGGCAGCAGGCAAGAGGGTAGTCAGGCCAGTTTGGGTCAGCAACAGTCAGGCAATCTCACAGGCAGGCATTATAGATTTTTGCATAAGGGAAGCTGGTGATAGCACAAGCCACTTCAAAGGCTGTAGCTTAAATGCCCTTGTGGTCCGAGGACAGGCCCAACATCATTACTGGGAACTCTGGAAGTCCTGGCAGGGATTCTGCGAGTATCATTGGAAGTCCTGGCAATGATTCTGAGAGTACTGTAACTACTCCACTAAGAAAATACTTTTATTTCTGTCTATGTTGGTGTTAAAGTAGTTCTAAAGGCTGAATGTGTTTTACCTTCATGCATTCTATGCATGAAGGTAAAAAACCTTCAGTATGTAGCTCCCCCCCCCCACGCAGCCCCGCTAATACTTTCTCGAGCCTGATCGTGATCCAGCGATGTGCACGAGAGCAGCTGCTCTCCTGGGTCTCATTGGTTGAGAGACATTGTCTCCCGCTGCTGTCAATCACAGCCAGTGAGGAGGGAGTGGGGGCTGGGCTGAGCCACATTCTGTGTGTCTTATGGACACACACTTATGGAGTGAGCATGCACGAGTGCCCCTATAGCAAGTGGCTTGCTCTGGGGGCACTCTGAGAAAAGCAGGAGCCAGGAGCACCGGCGAAGCACCCGAAAGGAGGAGCATTAGGACTGCTCTGTGCATAACCATTGCACAGAGCAGCTAAGTGTAGCGGCCTCACCCCGTCCTCTTTAGCTAGGGGTATGTCACACGACAGGGTGAGGTGCGCTACGGCCCATGTCCTCCCCATAGCTGTGGGTGAGGTGAAGGCCAGTATCAGTATCTTCCTCGGGCCAAATGTGCGTTGGTTGTGAAACTCAGTCCTGCTATGCTGGAATCTCCCTTGCTCCCATTAACAGAGTCCATACACCGATCACAGTCCAACTCTCAGTTTTATTTCGTAGCTCCACAACAAACAATGTAATGGCAAGATACGGTGAGATGAGCAGGTCGAGGCACTGTCCTGATTTTAGTCTCTAAACCCCTGTACTTTGACCAAGGGTTGTAGCAACCTTGATTAGGATTAGAGTTGAGCGGGTAGCTGGATATTCGGGTCCGGCGGGTTCGGCCGAACTTCGGAAAAAAGTTCGGATTCGGGACCGAACTTTAACCCGAACCCGGACCCGGACCCCATTGAAGTCAATGGGGACCCGGACTTCTGACGACTAAAAAGGCTCTAAAAAAGTAATGGAAAGGGCTAGAGGGCTGCAAATGGCAGCAAAATGTTGTTAAGAACATGGCAAGTGCTCTGCAAACAAATGTGGATAGGAAATAACTTAAAAGAACATAAAAAAAAATAAAAAATAAAAAAATATGCTGGAGGCCCCCTTTTCAGCAGAAGAGGTACAGGAAGTCATTAAGAACCTCAGAAACTCAATGGCACGATGCGACACATATGGTGGGAATGCCCCAGAATACGCCCTTTCTGGAATAAATTATTTAATTTAATGGATAAGCTAGTGGGAAAATAAAATACTTTGAAATAAAAATGTAGCGGGGTGCTAAATTTAAGGAAAGTGTTTGAGTGGTAAATAGGCTCAAATACCCTAATTCTGTAGGATTCATGGACCATTTTGTCCTCGGGGGACAGTATTGGTGTGCAGTTCCCTGCGGCCTACAGGTGGCGCCTTTTGTGTCCCCTCTTGGCAGTAGTACAACGGGGCGGGGAACCTGCTGTGCATGCCGGGAGAGCATATAAAAGGGGCAGACCTTTGGCCTGGGGGCTGATGTCCAGTGGGGTCCGCGCCCAGGTGCCTTCGGCCTGGGTGCATGTGTTCCTGTTCCATCTCGGGCACCTTTAGCCCGGGGTGAGGTACTATCCTGGAGTTCTTGCTGCCCTGGGTATGGAGGCCTAGGGGCGGGAGTAAAGCCTGGAGTCCAGAGCCGCCTCGTGTAGGGGACCCTGTTCCAGGGAAGGGAGGATCATTCTGATGGACCGATGCGGGAGTCACGGTGAAGGAATGGTCTGTTGACTCCCTGGAGAGATGTCTTCCCCTTGATATGGGCTAGGTTCGTAGAAGGAGAAGCTCAAGGTCACCTTGACTGTATCAGAGGCCTTATTCAACCGGCCCGTGGCAGGGGCCTTATACACCCTGGTCTGTGGCTGAGACCAAAGTTCTCCAGGCCCGTGGCAGGGGCCTTGTACACCCGGTCTGTGGCAGAGACCAACCTCAATGTCTGTGGCAGAGACCGTGCGCCAAAAACTGTTTGAGAAACCTAAGCAGTGAAGTGAATGTGCTACGTTTGTGCCTGGACCTCCTCCACACCTTAAGCTGTCCTGTTTCTTTGCTCTAACCTTTTCTATCTGAGTACAGTTTATTTTGCCATGAGAGAATAAGAGTTGGAGTTTCAGCTGGTGTGGACATTGACTTTACTGGCAATTAAAGGACTTGCCTCTACCTACAGTAGAGGTGAGAATCATCCTCTGGAGGAGTTTTGACTCCGGCTGTGGACACGGCCCGTCAAGTACACCGCTCAACCTCTTTATATAGGAGGATACGGGCTGGTAGTGCGGTGTGCCTTTCTCCCTCCTGCGAAGAGCCAACAACATAAAGGCAGGTAAGGGGGAAAGGATCTGTGCGCTACAAAAAAATAAAATAAAATTTTTAATCTTGGCCTAGCAGGACGAGGTCCATATGGAGTAGGAGGTTGAGGTGGCGGTGGATGTGGCTGTGTAGGTGGAAGCGGCGGTGGAGGAGGACGAGGTAGCCAACACTGGTTCAAAAATACAACAATGGCTGGGTAAGGCCGGTGATGTGTCGAATTCTGTCCCCTGTCGAATAGTGTCCGCCCTGTACTGCGCTTGCTGAGTATGTAGGACAAGGGGATTTCAAAAATCTCCCAAGACTAACGGCGCCTGCGTGTTGAGTTCAGGTGAAGGCCACACCATCCGTGGTTCAAGCCGAGCCAAGCAAGGCCGCGATCGAAGCGAGCCCGTGAGGGGCCCTGTTACTATGTGCTACCGTATGTCCTCTTGGATGGTGGGGCTTGAACCTGCACTCACAGCGCAGGCGCCGTTCATCTTCGGAGATTTTGTGAATCTCCTTGTCCTCTGTACTGCGCAAGCGCTGCGCCTGCGCAGTACGGGCCGGGCACAATCCGATGTCTATTCTGCACAAGGTACGGACAAGTCCTGTGGGATCCATGCCTGGTTCATTTTAATGAACGTGAGCTTGTCCACATTGGCTCTGGACAGGCGGCTGCGCTTGTCTGTGATAACGCCCCCTGCCGTGCTAAATACACGTTCAGATAATACACTGGCTGCAGGGCAGGCCAGCACCTCCAAGGCATAAACGGCAAGCTCAGGCCATGTGCCCAATTTGGAGACCCAGAAGTTAAAGGGGGCAGACCCGTCATCCAGTACGTGTAGGCCTGTGGACACATACTGCTCAACCATGTTGGTGAAATGCTGCCTCCTGCTAAGACGTTCCATCTCAGCTGGTGGTGCTGGTTGTTGTGGCGTGCTGACAAAGCTTTTCCACATTTCGGCCATGCTAACCCTGCCTTCTGAGGTGCTGCCGGTGCCCCGGCTGCGTTGGCGACCTCTTCCTCCTCCTCTGCCTTCGCCTTGTGCTTCCACCGTACGCCCGCTGTCAGGTGGGAATGCCACCAGCAGCGCGTCTACCAGCGTGCGCTTACTCGCGCATCTTACGATCCCGCTCCAGTGAGGGAATTAAGGACGGTACGTTGTCCTTGTAACGGGGATCCAGCAGGGTGGCCACCCAGTAATCAGCACCAGTTAAAATGTGGGCAACTCGGCTGTCGTTGCGGAAACACTGCAGCATGTAATCGCTCATGTGTGCCAGGCTGCCCAGAGGCAAAGAAAAGCTGTCCTCTGTGGGAGGTGTATCGTCTGTGTCCTCTGTATCCCCCCAGCCACGCACCAGTAATGGCCACGAGCTGGTCTGAGTGCCACCCTGCTGTGAACATGGCTCCTCCTCCTCCTCCTCCATCTCCTCCTCCACCTCGTCATCCTCCAGAACTGTGCCCTTTCTGCCGGACAATTGTGTACCTGGCGTTTGTTGGTGCAGGAACCCACCCTCGTAGCCACTTGTGAAAGACTGCCCTGAAAGCCTTTGAAATGATCCCGCTTCCTCCTCCTCCTCCTCATCCTCCTGTGCCACATCCTCTTCCATCATCGCACGAAGCGTTTTTTCAAGGAGGCATAGAACTGGGATAGTAACGCTGAGAACGGCGTCATTGGCACTGGCCATGTTGGTGGAGTACTCGAAACAGCGCAACAAGGCACACAGGTCTCGCATGGAGGCCCAGTTATTGGTGGTGAAGTGGTGCTGTTCCGCAGAGCGACTCACGCGTGATTGCTGCAGCTGAAACTCCACTATTGCCTGCTGCTGCTCGCACAGTCTGGCCAGCATGTGCAAGGTGGAGTTCCACCTTGTGGGCACGTCACATATGAGGCGGTGAGCGGGAAGGCCGAAGTTACGCTGCAGCGCTGACAGGCGAGCAGCAGCAGGGTGAGAATGCCGAAAGTGCGCACAGACAGCCCGCACTTTCTGCAGCAGCTCTGGCATATTGGGGTAATTTTTAAGGAACCTCTGGACCACCAAGTTCAGCACATGCGCCAGGCAAGGGATGTGCGTCAAACCGGCTAGACCCAGAGCTGCTACGAGATTTCGCCCATTATCGCACACCACCAGGCCGGGCTTGAGGCTCACTGACAGCAACCACTCATCGGTCTGTTGTTCCATGTCCCTCCACAACTCCTGCGCGGTGTGGGGATTTTCCCCCAAACAGGAACGTTTTAAAACTGCCTGCGGTCGTTTACCCCTGGCTGTGCTGAAGTTGGTGGTGAAGGTGTTACGCTGAATGGATGAGGAGGCGGTAGAGGATGAGGAAGCGGAGAAGGAGGAGTTAGCAACAGGAGGCAAACTGAAGCGCCCTGCAATCCTCGGTGGTGGAAGGACATGCGCCAAACCGCTATCTGCCTCAGGCCCAGCCGCCACTGCATTTACCCAGTGTGCTGTTAGGGAGATATAACGTCCCTGACCGTGCTTACTGGTCCACGCATCCGTAGTTAGGTGGACCTTGCCACAGATGGCGTTGCGCAGTGCACACCTGATTTTGTCCCCCACCTGGTTGTGCAGGTGTTAGAGAAATTAGAAATTATACTTTAAATGTCAACTATGAATATGCATATTAATATGACTATATCTTCTAAAGTTAAAATGTTTGCTTTATATAACTCTATTAATACTTAAATATGCTGAATAAGCTCTAATAGCCCTAATTACTGGAATAAGTCATATGACCATATTCTATTGTGCAAAGATGTGCTGACTCTTACATCTGTCAAATATGGGCTGCGAACCATGGAATAATTTATGTGTTCATTGTATGAAATTTCCTGTCATAAGGTGTTGGCTGAAAAAGGATATTCTCATCTTCCTGCTAAAACGTCAGAATAAAAGTTGAAATTATACACGTGATCAGGACGTTACGAACAGGAAGGGGGAAGGTTTAAGGGTGATAAAAGCAGCATGTAAACTTATGACAGGCAGAAATGGATCTCTGAAGCAGAAAATATACATTTAACCATTTCTCTTGCATATGCAATAAAATATCTTGACTTGTAACGAGAGTTGGTCCAAAATTACTTGACATTTTGGTCCTTCGAGCCGGAAGTCCAAATTCCTGGAAAGCACTAGCCAACAACCCAGTGAACCGATGTCCGTACGGCAAAAAACTGTAAGTCCTCCGTCTTAAATTTGACGTTAACAGAGGCCGGCTCACTGAACTAGTGCCTCCCGGGCAGCGACTTACCGGATCAGCACAAGAGACCGCTCTCGGGGCAAGGTAAGATA
Source organism: Rana muscosa (assembly GCA_029206835.1). NCBI lineage: Eukaryota > Metazoa > Chordata > Amphibia > Anura > Ranidae > Rana > Rana muscosa. Next base: position 257,348,146 of record CM055128.1, read on the forward strand.
TTTTCATTTATTATATTATACTTTTAGGCCTAAATGTGATTAGGGATTTAATGAATTAAGGGATTTTGTTACATACATCTAATATAGAGATTAATTGAATGTTTATCTGTTGTGTATATGTTTTGCTTTATCCAAGTTGAGGGAATATAAGTAGATACGTCCGTAGTTTAAATCCCTTTGATATAGGAGTATGGTCCCATTCCAATACCCGGGTGCAGATAAAGGAAATTTGTCGACAAAGGACCTAGGTCCTGACAGCCTTGTAAACTGCAGGAATTCCCGTGGGGGACACATAAATATTCCTACATCAAAAACATGAACCCCTGTTGATACAAAGGTATGGCCTGATAGATTTCCAGGTAACAAATAGAGGTAATTTGACGAGCCCTTGCGCTCAGCCAGCCTCGTATGTTGTGTAAAAAACCTGTACAGGCATTTATAAATACCGTTGAATCAACAAATATTAATGTTTTGATAAAGTGTGGGAACAACAGTCGAGAGAAATTAAGTCTCTTTTGTAATTCTGTTCATGCTCCCTACAGTTTACTGAAATATTAATGTTTTGATCAGGGGGGGTTGACCAGTCAGGTGAATTTACGTTCGCCTTGTAATTCTGTTCATGCTCCCTACAGTTTACTGAAATATTAATGTTTTGATCAGGGGGGGTTGACCAGTCAGGTGAATTTACGTTCGCCTTGTAATTCTGTTCATTCTCCCTATAAATGAATAAAACATTAAGTAAGAAGACAAGACACCAGTATTATAGCAGCACACAAGATCAATAATCTAGAAGTGATATGTCACGACTAGAAAGTTTGTGAGTAGCTGCAGAAGTGATAAGATACTGTGTGCAGGTATTGTGTCAGTGTGAGAAGACCTTACAAAAAAAACTCCGTGTGCACGTTAAAATGAGTATGATCCATGGAAAGTCTGATGGTTTGAATGATGATGCAAAGTATATGTGTAGTCTAGACAAAGAGAATGTGAAACTCCTTAAGACATGGAAAACAAAGTATGATTTTGATGCATTTTTAAATAAGGATTGTTGTGTAATACTGTGTTGTGTAGAAAGCTTAAAAAATAAATAAAAATTATGCCGGCATGTATGTATGTATGTATGTATGTGTATATATATATGTATGTATGTATGCGTATATATATATATATATATATATAAAAAAAAAAAGAAAAGAAAAATAAGGAAACAGAATAAATTAGGTCTTCCCCAGGCAAAGAAATGGCTTGAGGAGGCTAACTGTAGGTTAAAATCATAAAAAAAAATCATAAAAAGACTATGTTTTTAGACAAAGAGGAGGACAATAATATGACCGTCCTCCGAAGTTTAGTGCAGCAAGTATTGACTGAACAAAATGCGACAAACCTAATGCACCCGACAGCCCCTACACACCCTTTAGAGGACTCTCCAATCCCACCGACAGACGCTGCTCCCCCTCTGACTTCACCACCTGCTCCCAATTCCCTATTGCAGACCTGCAGTCCCCACCACCAGATGGGACAGAGGTATGCAACAAGTTACCCCGCTGACCCTCCTTACAGCAATCCCAAGGTCCACATAGCTCAATACAGGGATGGTATCATGGGAATGGTTGCTAGCTATCATCTCAATGTGAGGGAAATAGAGCAGGTCACCAGACAGGTACTGGGACCTGACTGGCATCATGTAGTGGGAGATTGGAGTGGATTAAACAACCAGGGAGGGGTGTTGCCTCAGGATGATGCAGCACTCAAAAACAGAAGAAATGCTCTTATAGCAAAGATAGAGAGAGGATAGATGGATACGTCAAGCCGACTGGTCCATTATAAATCAGTGTATATGGGGAGAAGAGGAAACAGTGGATAATTTCATTGTTAGGATAAAGAAGAATTTTAATAACCACTCTGGGATAGAAATCCAAGTAGATCAAGTGAACGATAGCCCATATGAACAACAGCTAAAGAATGCAATCCTGAAGGGGCTGCTAGTCCTTATATCAAGTTTTGTTAACGAACACATGATTAACCATAGGATCTGCAGACTCTAGGAGCTAATCAAGTATGCGAGGCATGCTGAGGGGCACTTCCAACCAAAAAAGAAAGTAAAGAAAAGGATGAGGGGGGAGTGTTTCCTGTATGGTAAAAGTGTGTCTGCAGAGAGAGAAGCAGAAGGATGGGAAAGAATCTGATATTTTGGATGTGTGTAATGTTGAAACTTGTTTGCATGCTGAAGCCAAGCCAGAAATAACCTGGGTTGCAAAGAGTAGTCTCTGTGACACTGGGACTTGTAGGACCCTGATACACCCGCTGGATATGCCACCAGGGGTACAGGGAAAAGGTTTAGTATATGTAAAATCTGCAAATGGGTTGATGCACCAGGAGGCCGTGTCTGAAGGCCTTACTGTGGAAAATCCACAGACAGGTAAAAAGGCTCAGTGTAAAATTGTAATGTCAACTAAATGTCCTGTTAATTCGTTGGGTAGAGACATGTTGCATGCTCTTGATATTTCTGTCGTACCAGTGGAGGGGGGCCTCAAAGCCCATCGGCTGTGTGAAAAACAACTCACAGCTGTGGATAATGAGCCCTGATACTGGTACAGCTTGGATTTACAAACTGAGGGATTAAAGATGCCCAAAACCCTGACAGAAATAATTGAAGAGCCTGTGAGGAAAGGTACAAGGTCCAGACGAACCTCTATTGCACTATCTACTACAAAAGGACCACTGGGCCTGATAGGTCCTATGAGAAACAGTTAATGAGTTGCACTAACACTGAAGTGCTCTTAAGATACCTGTACTGTGATAAGGAAGGAAATAACATGGCTGCTTGTCTCCTACCACAGCCTATTCTGCAAATATACAGGCAGGATACTGTACCTCATGTTTCGGTCACGCGGAACTCCGAGGTATCATGGCATGAGCTAGGAGAACTTATCACAGACTGGGTCAAATTAACAGATGAGGAACTGAAATCCAGAGGGAATCAGAGGTACAGATTAGCGTGGTTTGTTGAATGTACAACCAGAACTTGCATGATTGAAGTTTTGACAAAAGACAGTGACTGACACTTTTTGACCAAAGGGGAAGGGGATGCCTTAAAAGACGTCCCCGATTTCTTGTGATCAAAAGGAAAGACAGACGTAGGGCTAATTAAGACAGACAGTCAGTTCTGGTTTGCACTTATGTACAAGGGAAAACTCACAAGAAATGTTTAATGCTTTGTCTCGAGTTGTACCTCCCAGTGGGAGTCAAATTCTCTTGTATGTGGATGACATTCTGGTAGCGGCTCCTCTGGAGCGACAATGTAAAATTGATACCTTGGCTCTGATGCATTTCCTCGCAGAACAAGGTCACAAGGTTAGCAAAATAAAATACAACTTTTGGAAAACAAGGTGAAATACCAGGGTTACATTATATCTCAAAAAGGCAGACATCCAGATGAGATCCGAAAAGAGGCCATCCTTCAAGCCCCCAAACCACGTAAAAATAAAGAAATGATGTAATTTCTTGGCATGGCAAATTTTTGTAGAGCATGGATAGCTAATTATGCTATGGAGGTGGTGCCTCTTTCTGATCTCATCTATGGTACACAAATGTCTGCAAAAGGTTCCATCCAGTGGAATGTGCAAGCAGAGGATGCATTTACAAAGGTGAAGCACCTCATTGTGGGTTCTACTGTGCTTAGCCTACCCAATTACAGTAGAAACCCTTTAGCAGACTGTAGCTTGTAAAGAGGGGTACATGACTTCTGCTCTCACTCAGGTTTATGAGAACGAACACAAACTAGTTGCATTTTACTTAACTAATTTGCCCCACTGTGTACAAGCTGTAGTAGCAGCCTCATTGGCCATACGGTCATCTGCATTGATAGTATTGTTCCACCCCTGGTACTTAAAGGTCTCACATGTTATTTAGGTGATCTTACTTTAAGACAGAATCTCCTATTTATCTCCAGTCAGGCATTTATCATGTATGACTACACTTCTGGGACAACCACACGTTACAATCAAGAAGTGTACTACATTGAATCCTGCTACACTAATGCCAACACCTGGTGATGGGGATCCACATGATTGTGCAGCTCAAAATTGATGAACGGGTACTCCCTAGGAAGGATCTCACTGATGTTCCCTTTCTAGATGCTGACATTACAATCAAACGGCTTATGCTATAGTAACACATGACCAGGTCATTGAAGCTAGACCCTTTCCCAGTTCCTATTCTGCACAACAAGCTGACATTATAGCCCTGTCAAGGGCCTGCAGTCTAGGGGAAGGGAAAAATAAATAGATATTTATACTGACAGCCAATACGCTTTCTCTACACATATTTGCCCAGCAATGGAAAAAAGGGGTATGATTACGTTGCCATGGGAAACCGATCACACAGAGATCTCATTCTTGCCCTTCTAGAATATGTACAAAAACCAGCACAAGTGGCTATTTGTAAATGTGCGGCACATAGAAAGGGAACAGATCCAATTACCCTAGGGAATGCACTAGCAGACAAGACAGCAAAGGAAGCTTCTGAAGGACAGCAATGACAAACATATACAGTTTCCCAAGTAAATGATGAGGTACAGAGAGCTATTGATGAAACATGGTTATCAGAAATGCAGAAAACATCACCGGCAGGTGAAAATCAAAGTGGTTATATACAGGGTCAACACTGGTCAAAGGTATATACACATGTACAGAAGGTAAACCTAACTTATCTACATAACTATTCACGTATGCTGTGTTATTGAGTCATGGGTAGGCCCATACCTCAAAAGGAGGGATGGTACTGGGTGTACACAACATATGGGTTTACAAAACTACTCTGAAAATTTTGTCTCACATATCCGATTTGTAACAGATACCATGCACAAGGTGCCCTAAGAGCCTTAAGGGGACATTTCCCACAACCCCCTTATCCCTTTCACACAATATGCATGGATTTTATTGAATTGAACAAATGTGAGAATAAGTACTGTCTGGTTATTGTGTACAGGTTTATAAAGTGGGTGGAAACTTTTCCTATGACGCACACGGATGGACAGTCAGTAGCCAAAGTACTAATCAAAGAGGTGATTCCACGACAAGGGATCCCCGCGCTGATTTACAGTAACAATGGCTCCAATTTTGTATACTAAACAATACAACTAATTGGTATATGGTACAATATCTGACCTACTAGGGAGAATCACTATTTATGTTGTAACCCCTGGTCAGAACACCCCAGCCCCCGAGCCAACTCAGTTTCAACTTAATACCTCTTTGTTTAAAACAGATTTTACTTACAAGGAACAATTAAGTATAGAAACAGGATTTGGAGACAAAAATGAGTGGATAGAATGGGTCAGATACACAACTCAATCTAAGGGGTTAAGTGATTGTATTTCTTGTGCAAACCCAAGACCACAACTAGCTACCATTCCTCTCCCTGAAGAGGAAACAGATTTAGCTTGTATAATAAGACTGTTTTCAGAAAATATTACTGGGTCTGACTGTGCAAATGAGAAAAAAAGATACCCTAAAACTAAAATGCGAAGTATACCCCCTTCAGTACAAGCATTACCAGGAAATTTTTCTAGTTTCTCTAACAAAGATAAGGATGGTACAAAGGTTGGCACTCTATCTCCTGAATACTGTGCGACCACAACATCAACTACAGACATTAAGTATCAACTAAAATGGTTTCAGGAACAGAAACGGCAACTAGCTGATGTTTGGTGGCTGTGTGGGGACAAGAAACTAAGACCTAGACTGCCACCTAGATGGGAGGGTAGTTGTGCCCTTACCCGCCTGTTGCTTCCCTTTTATATTGTTCCTATGACTAACAAATTGATAAAACTACCAGGTAAACACTATTTTAAGAGACTTAAGTGTCCAGAATCATTTTGACAACCAGGTATATATAGACTCAATAGGTGTTCCACGAGGAGTTTCCGGATGAATTTAAAGAACAGAATCAAGTAACAGCAGGACTCACCTCACTCTTCCTATGGGTACAGCCCAATAAGAATGTCGACTGGATAAACTACATTTACTACAACCAGCAGAGGTTTGTGAATTACACCAGAGATGCTATCAAAAGGTATAGCAGCACAATTTGACGCCACCTCTTTGACAGCGTGGCAGAACCGTATAGCATTGGATATGTTGCTGGCAGAAAGGGGCGGGGTATGTGAAATGTTCGGCACCTTCTGCTGCACTTTTATTCCAAATAATACGGCACCTGATGGAAGTATCACCAAGGCTTTGCAAGGCCTACAAATGTTATCCCAGGAACTAACTGAGAACTCTGGTGTAGAGAACCCCTTAACAGGACTCTTTGAAAAATGGTTTGGTAAATGGGGTGATCTTGCAAAAGGTTTGCTCATCTCTGTTGTCATGGCAGCCACGGTCCTTACGCTGTGTGGATGTTGCTGCATTCCTTGTATTAGAGGAATTCTTCAAAGACTGATTGACACATCACTAACAAAGACTATGTTTTTTCAGAACAACACTGAACTATACCCGGAACCTGATGAAGATGAACATACAGTCCTTTCAAAAGACTTATTTGTCTAAATGATAATACCTGGTAAAATAAAGAACCTGGATATTTGAATTATTGACATTATAAGTATAAAAGGGAGCAGCTGTTAGAGAAATTAGAAATTATACTTTAAATGTCAACTATGAATATGCATATTAATATGACTATATCTTCTAAAGTTAAAATGTTTGCTTTATATAACTCTATTAATACTTAAATATGCTGAATAAGCTCTAATAGCCCTAATTACTGGAATAAGTCATATGACCATATTCTATTGTGCAAAGATGTGCTGACTCTTACATCTGTCAAATATGGGCTGCGAACCATGCAATAATTTATGTGTTCATTGTATGAAATTTCCTGTCATAAGGTGTTGGCTGAAAAAGGATATTCTCATCTTCCTGCTAAAACGTCAGAATAAAAGTTGAAATTATACACGTGATCAGGACGTTACGAACAGGAAGGGGGAAGGTTTAAGGGTGATAAAAGCAGCATGTAAACTTATGACAGGCAGAAATGGATCTCTGAAGCAGAAAATATACATTTAACCATTTCTCTTGCATATGCAATAAAATATCTTGACTTGTAACGAGAGTTGGTCCAAAATTACTTGACAGCAGGGAAGGCATGGCTCGCCTGGAAAAGTAGTGGCGGCTGGGCACGACGTACTGCGGGACAGCCAATGCCATCAGGCTTTTAAAACTCTGCGTCTCCACCAGACGGAATGACAGCATTTCAAAGGCCAGGAATTTTGAAATGCTGGCATTCAGGGCCAGGGATCGCGGGTGGCTAGGGGGGTACTTCCTCTTCCGCTCCAATGTTTGGGAGATAGAGAGCTGAACGCTTCCATGGGACATTGTGGAGATGGTTGGTGACCCAGGTGGTAGTGTTGCTGGCAGATCCTCTGTTTGCAGGGTGACAGGTGCCACTGTCACTACAGAGGTGGATGAAGAGGCCGAGACTGCAGCAGAAGAGGAAGCAGGAGGAGCCAGAGACCTTTCTTGGTTTTTGAGGTGTCTACTCCACTGCAGCTCGTGCTTTGCACTTAGATGCCTGGTCATGCAGCTTGTGCTCAGGTTGAGAACGTTTATGCCTCGCTTCAGGCTCTGATTGCACAGCGTGCAAACCACTCGTGTCTTGTCATCAACACACTGTGTGAAGAACTGCCACGCTAGGGAAGTCCTTGGACCTGGCTTTGGTGTGCTCGGTCCCTTGCTGCGTTGGGCAGTAGCAGATGTACTGTCTAGGGGACGAATGCTCCGTTTTTGCACCCTGCTCCCTCTTCTGCTGTGCTGGTGGCTCTGTGCGACCACCGCCTCTTCCTCCGAACTACACTGGTCACCTGCATAACGTTGATTCCATGTGGGGTCGAGGACCTCATCGTCCTCCACATCATCTTCCACCCAGTCTTCACCCCTGCCCTCCATGTCTGTCTGCACAATTGCGAAAGCAGCAGCAGTTGGCACCTGTGTTTCGTCATCATCCGAGACGTGCTGCGATGGTCCTCCCATGTACCCATCATGAAACATAAGTGGTTGGGCATCGGTGCACTCAATCTCTTCCACTTCTGGGGCAGGGCTAGGTGGATGGCCCTGGGAAACCCTGCTAACAGAGTCATCGAAAAGCAGAAGAGACTGCTGCATGATTTGGGGCTCAGACTGCTTGGCTGATTTGCAAGGGGGTGAGGTGAAAGACTGATGGACATGGGCTTCAGGTGCCAACTCTGATCTTTCATCAGAAGAGTGGGTGGGAGACAATGTGAAGGAACCCGAGGCACTGTCAGCAACCCAATCTACTATCGCCTGTACTTGTCCTGGCCTAAACATTGGTACAGCCTCATTAGGTGCGACAAAATACCGCCGCAGGCTCGGTCGCCTACTCGCACCTGAGGAAGGTGTTTCACTTGTGCGTGTAGCTGGCACAGATCCACCACGTCCTCTCCCTGCAACAGGAGCTCCACCAGCAGCACCACGACCGGGGCCACCACGTCCCTTTGACCTTCCCCTCATATTTTCCAAATTTAGGATCTTGCCCTAAATGGCGTTTTTTGGAAGACCACAACACACCCACAGTATTTAACCGCTGAAACGCACAGCTACAGAACTGCAGAAAATGCTATTCAAAAAAAAAAAGGTTGTTTTTTTTAGTATAGCACAGTACAAGGAAAATATATAGAAATTGTTTATTTCACACACCTCCAGATGTGTATTTCACACTGCAAAATATTTTCTGTGGCCATAAATGGCGTTTTTTGCCAGACCACAACACACCCACAGCACGTAACCGCTGAATCGCACAGCTACAGAAAATGCTATTCAAAAAAAATGTTGTTTTTTTTAGTATAGCACTGTACAATATATAGAAATTGTTTATTTTACACACCTCCACATGTGTATTTCACACTGCAAAATATTTTCTGTGGCCCTAAATGGCGTTTTTTGCCAGACCACAACACACCCACAGCACGTAACCGCTGAATCGCACAGCTACAGAAAATGCTATTAAAAAAAAAAGGTTTTTTTTTTAGTATAGCACTGTACAAGAAGAATATATAGAAATTGTTTATTTTACACACCTCCAGATGTGTATTTCACACTGCAAAATATTTTCTGTGGCCCTAAATGGCGTTTTTTGGAAGAGCACAACACAACCACAGTATTTAACCACTGAATCGCACAGCTATAGAAGTGCAGAGAATGCTATTCAAAAAAAATGTTGTTTTTTTTAGTATAGCACTGTACAATATATAGAAATTGTTTATTTCACACACCTCCAGATGTGTATTTCACACTGCAAAATATTTTCTGTGGCCCTAAATGGCGTTTTTTGGAAGAGCACAACACAACCACAGTATTTAACCACTGAATCGCACAGCTATAGAAGTGCAGAGAATGCTATTCAAAAAAAATGATTTTTTTTTAGTATAGCACTGTACAATATATAGAAATTGTTTATTTTACACACCTCCACATGTGTATTTCACACTGCAAAATATTTTCTGTGGCCCTAAATGGCGTTTTTTGCCAGACCACAACACACCCACAGCACGTAACCGCTGAATCGCACAGCTACAGAAAATGCTATTCAAAAAAAAGGTTGTTTTTTTTAGTATAGCACTGTACAAGAAGAATATATAGAAATTGTTTATTTTACACACCTCCAGATGTGTATTTCACACTGCGAAATATTTTCTGTGGCCCTAAATGGCGTTTTTTGGAAGAGCACAACACAACCACAGTATTTAACCACTGAATCGCACAGCTATAGAAGTGCAGAGAATGCTATTCAAAAAAAATGTTGTTTTTTTTAGTATAGCACTGTACAATATATAGAAATTGTTTATTTTACACACCTCCACATGTGTATTTCACACTGCAATTTATTTTCTGTGGCCCTAAATGGCGTTTTTTGGAAGAGCACAACAACCCCAACAGTATATAACCGCTGAATCGCACAGCTGCAGAGGCCAGAGAATGCTATTCAAAAATAATGTTGTTTTTTCACACACCTCCAGATGTGTATTTCACACTGCAAAATATTTTCTGTGGCCCTAAATGGCGTTTTTTGCAAGAGCACAACAACCCCAACAGTATATAACCGCTGAATCGCACAGCTGCAGAGGCCAGAGAATGCTTTTTAAAAATAATGTTGTTTTTTCACACACCTCCAGATGTGTATTTCACACTGCAAAATATTTTCTGTGGCCCTAAATGGCGTTTTTTGGAAGAGCACAACACAACCACAGTATTTAACCACTGAATCGCACAGCTATAGAAGTGCAGAGAATGCTATTCAAAAAAAATGTTGTTTTTTTTAGTATAGCACTGTACAATATATAGAAATTGTTTATTTCACACACCTCCAGATGTGTATTTCACACTGCAAAATATTTTCTGTGGCCCTAAATGGCGTTTTTTGGAAGAGCACAACACAACCACAGTATTTAACCACTGAATCGCACAGCTATAGAAGTGCAGAGAATGCTATTCAAAAAAAATGTTTTTTTTTTAGTATAGCACTGTACAATATATAGAAATTGTTTATTTTACACACCTCCACATGTGTATTTCACACTGCAAAATATTTTCTGTGGCCCTAAATGGCGTTTTTTGCCAGACCACAACACACCCACAGCACGTAACCGCTGAATCGCACAGCTACAGAAAATGCTATTCAAAAAAAAGGTTGTTTTTTTTAGTATAGCACTGTACAAGAAGAATATATAGAAATTGTTTATTTTACACACCTCCAGATGTGTATTTCACACTGCGAAATATTTTCTGTGGCCCTAAATGGCGTTTTTTGGAAGAGCACAACACAACCACAGTATTTAACCACTGAATCGCACAGCTATAGAAGTGCAGAGAATGCTATTCAAAAAAAATGTTGTTTTTTTTAGTATAGCACTGTACAATATATAGAAATTGTTTATTTTACACACCTCCACATGTGTATTTCACACTGCAATTTATTTTCTGTGGCCCTAAATGGCGTTTTTTGGAAGAGCACAACAACCCCAACAGTATATAACCGCTGAATCGCACAGCTGCAGAGGCCAGAGAATGCTATTCAAAAATAATGTTGTTTTTTCACACACCTCCAGATGTGTATTTCACACTGCAAAATATTTTCTGTGGCCCTAAATGGCGTTTTTTGGAAGAGCACAACAACCCCAACAGTATATAACCGCTGAATTGCACAGCTGCAGAGGCCAGAGAATGCTATTCAAAAATAATGTTGTTTTTTCACACACCTCCAGATGTGTATTTCACACTGCAAAATATTTTCTGTGGCCCTAAATGGCGTTTTTTGCAAGAGCACAACAACCCCAACAGTATATAACCGCTGAATCGCACAGCTGCAGAGGCCAGAGAATGCTTTTTAAAAATAATGTTGTTTTTTCACACACCTCCAGATGTGTATTTCACACTGCAAAATATTTTCTGTGGCCCTAAATGGCGTTTTTTGGAAGAGCACAACACAACCACAGTATTTAACCACTGAATCGCACAGCTATAGAAGTGCAGAGAATGCTATTCAAAAAAAATGTTGTTTTTTTTAGTATAGCACTGTACAATATATAGAAATTGTTTATTTTACACACCTCCACATGTGTATTTCACACTGCAATTTATTTTCTGTGGCCCTAAATGGCGTTTTTTTGAAGAGCACAACAACCCCAACAGTATATAACCGCTGAATCGCACAGCTGCAGAGGCCAGAGAATGCTATTCAAAAATAATGTTGTTTTTTCACACACCTCCAGATGTGTATTTCACACTGCAAAATATTTTCTGTGGCCCTAAATGGCGTTTTTTGGAAGAGCACAACACAACCACAGTATTTAACCACTGAATCGCACAGCTATAGAAGTGCAGAGAATGCTATTCAAAAAAAATTTTGTTTTTTTTAGTATAGCACTGTACAATATATAGAAATTGTTTATTTTACACACCTCCACATGTGTATTTCACACTGCAAAATATTTTCTGTGGCCCTAAATGGCGTTTTTTGCCAGACCACAACACACCCACAGCACGTAACCGCTGAATCGCACAGCTACAGAAAATGCTATTCAAAAAAAAAGGTTGTTTTTTTTAGTATAGCACTGTACAAGAAGAATATATAGAAATTGTTTATTTTACACACCTCCAAGATGTGTATTTCACACTGCAAAATATTTTCTGTGGCCCTAAATGGCGTTTTTTGGAAGAGCACAACACAACCACAGTATTTAACCACTGAATCGCACAGCTATAGAAGTGCAGAGAATGCTATTCAAAAAAAATGTTGTTTTTTTTAGTATAGCACTGTACAATATATAGAAATTGTTTATTTTACACACCTCCACATGTGTATTTCACACTGCAATTTATTTTCTGTGGCCCTAAATGGCGTTTTTTTGAAGAGCACAACAACCCCAACAGTATATAACCGCTGAATCGCACAGCTGCAGAGGCCAGAGAATGCTATTCAAAAATAATGTTGTTTTTTCACACACCTCCAGATGTGTATTTCACACTGCAAAATATTTTCTGTGGCCCTAAATGGCGTTTTTTGCAAGAGCACAACAACAACAACAGTATATAACCGCTGAATCGCACAGCTGCAGAGGCCAGAGAATGCTTTTTAAAAATAATGTTGTTTTTTCACACACCTCCAGATGTGTATTTCACACTGCAAATATTTTCTGTGGCCCTAAATGGCGTTTTTTGGAAGAGCACAACACAACCACAGTATTTAACCACTGAATCGCACAGCTATAGAAGTGCAGAGAATGCTATTCAAAAAAAATGTTTTTTTTTTTAGTATAGCACTGTACAATATATAGAAATTGTTTATTTTACACACCTCCACATGTGTATTTCACACTGCAATTTATTTTCTGTGGCCCTAAATGGCGTTTTTTTGAAGAGCACAACAACCCCAACAGTATATAACTGCTGAATCGCACAGCTGCAGAGAATGCTATTCAAAAAAAAGTTTTTTTTTTTTTTTTAGTATAGCATAGTACAAGAAAAATATATAGAAATTGGTTATTTCACACAACTAGAGATATACACTGCAAAATATTTTTTTTGCCCAAAAATAGGTCTTTTTTGCGCACAACAAAGTGCCTTTTTTTTTTTTGCAACAGCACAATAAAGTGCCTTTTTTTTTTGTGGGGCCCAAAAATGGGTCTTTTTAGCAAAAGCACAATAAAGTGCCTTTTTTTTTTTTTTTTTTGTTTTTCTGCCCGAAAAGGGTCTTTTAGCAGGAGCACAATACAGCCACAGTATGGAATAGGTGTATCACTCAACGTAATGCAGTGCTGGTGCACTGAGCTTGCAACACAAACAGATAAACCTATGCAGATCGCTGAGCTATTATATCTCTCAATCTGGACTCCTATCTAAATCTCTCTCCCTGAAAGCACAAACAGGATCCTGCCCCTACACTACACTACACTGTCTCTCTATATTTTCTATCAGTAGATTGCAGAATCAGGACTAACTCCTATCATATAATTCTCTCCCTCACAGCAACAGCAGCCAGGATCCTTTCCCTACACTGTCTAAAAGCAGAGTGACGATCTGTGCTGTGTGCCTCTTGCTTATATAGAAGCTGGTCACATGCTGGGTCACATGTTGCACTGACCAATCACAGCCATGCCATTAGTAGGCATGGCTATGATGGCTTCTAAGGGCACACCAGCTAATCAAATGGTGATTGGCTGGCCCCTAAAAGCGTTTCTAACTGCGCCATTAAATTCCCGAATCCGGACCCGAACCCGGACTTTAGCGCAAAATCCGGGTCCGGGTCCGGGGTCGGGAAAACGCCAAAATTCGGTACGGACCCGAACTTTACAGTTCGGGTCCGCTCAACACTAATTAGGATACCTTCGCTGCGCTGCGGCCCCTATCAGGGGAAGATGACCCTCCAAGGGAGTTACCAGAGGCCCATCCGTCACCGGGTTGACGCTGCTCCGGAATCTTCGGACAGGTGACCTCCCCAGCCTCCTCACCTCAGATGCGGGTCCCCTCGCAAGGGGCACCCTGGAATCACTTCGCCCTCGCGGGACCCAGTCGAAGTCACCGGGCCCCAGGCCTGCGACATAGCACCTCACCCCAGGCTGAATGTGCCTGGGATGGACTCCAACTCCATTCCGGTCAGGCCTAGGGCGCCTGAGCCGGAAACCTGGAACCGCCCGCCCCCAGGCCTAAGGTGCCTGGCCGCGTGAAGAGAAGATCCTCGAAGACCTCGTGGTGAGGGCGTCTCCCCCCTTTATCTCCTCCCGTCGACACCACGGCGGGTTCCCCGCCCCAGCCGTACCATCTCCGGAAAGGGACAAAAAGGGTAGCACTGTGGTAGTGATTCTACCCTGAGCCCGTAGGTACCCCGCCACCCACAGGCCAAGGAGAATAATGCACCACCCAATCCTCCACGAATCACAAAGGGGTCTAAACCCTGTCATAATTACACACCTGGGTCACACTACCCCCAGGTGTACCCCAACTAAATCTGAAGACCCCGCTACACAAGTATAGCATGTTTATTTATTTTTTTAATTTACCTTTACTAACACTTTAAAGATTTCCCCTTATTTCCTGTCTGATAAAACACTTGTCATTAGGACAGTAAGGCTTGGGGAAAACAGGAAATCTCTTTATCAGAGTCCTGGATATAATAAAAAAAAAAACCCACAGGAATTCACAAAGGTTTTTTGCTATCAATATACTTTAAATATTTAATTAGGAGGAAAAAAGTTGTAAAATTCATTAAGGTTATTACTGAACGTAAGTAAGGTAGAGTTTGGGAGTGCCTACTGTTTAGTTTGTAGAAATGCTGGCAAAGTATTATGACAATTAGAAGGGGATTACAGCAGTCGAGTCAGAACACGATAGGAGCATCAATTAAAAATGTTGGTTTTATCTTGCGTGAGAAAGGGATGAAAACTAGATGGCTTTTCACAGTTGAGCCGAGCAAGGAATTTGAGTGATGAATGAGGGAAGGCGTGTAATAGGACAGAGGCAGTCAGCTGTGGGTTTGGACAGTCAGAGCGGTAATGGGACTGTTCGCTGTGCAGTAAGCTTCAATGGAATAAGAGGCTTCTTTATAGCAAGTGGTAAGATGCAGAATGCAGGATGAGGCAGCCCAGAGATTAGATAGAAAATACAATGCATACAGACTTGGGTGTTGTCAACAAATGACCCTGCGATACAAAGGTTCATATATTGTTAGGAGATTAAAAATACTATTGTGAAAAGCATATGTTTAACTAAACTGGAGGAACCGGAAACATATTTTTATTCATTTTCATTTATTTATTATTTATTTATAGAGCGGCTACATACACTATATTACAAAAAGTATTGGGACGCCTGCCCTTACTTGCACATGAACTTTAATGGCATCCCAGTCTTAGTCCGTAGGGTTCAATATTGAGTTGGCCCACCATTTGTAGCTATAACAGTTTAAACTCTTCTGAGAAGGCTGTCCACAAGGTTTAGGAGTGTGTCTATGGGAATGTTTGACTATTCTTCCAGAAGAGCATTTGTGAAGTCAGGCCCGGGTGTTGGACGAGAAGGCCTGGCTCGCAGTCTCCGCTCTAATTCATCCCAAAGGTGTTGTTTTTAGGTTGAGGTCAGGCCAGTCAAGTTCCATAACCCTAAACTCGCTCATTCATGTCTTTATGGACCTTGCTTTGTGCACTGGTGCGCAGTCATGTTGGAACAGGAAGGGGCCATCCCCAAACTGTTCCCACAAAGTTATGAGTATGAAATTGTCCAAAATGTCTTGGTATGCTGACGCCTTAAGAGCTCCCTTTACAAGCCCACCCCTGAAAAACAACCCCAAACTATAGTCCCTCCTCCACCAAATGATTTGGACCAGTGCACAAAGCAATGTCCATAAAGAAATGGATTTGGGGTGGAGGAACTTGACTGGTCCTGACCTCAACCTGATAGAACACCTTTGGGATGAATTAGAGTGGAGACTGACTCGTCCAACATCAGTGCCTGACCTCACAAATGCGCTTCTGGAAGAATGGTCAAACATTCCCATAGACACACTCCTAAACCTTGTGGATGACCTTTCCAGAAGAGTTGAAGCTGTTATAGCTGCAAAGGGTGGTCCAACTCTAATGCCGCGTACACACGATCGGACATTCCGACAACAAAACCATTGATAATTTTTACGACGGATGTTGGCTCAAACTTGTCTTGCACACACACGGTCACACAAATGTTGCTTGGAAATTCCGACCGTCAAGAACGCCGGGATGTACAACACTACAACGAGCCGAGAAAAATGAAGTACAATGATTCCGAGCATGCGTCAAATTGATTCTGAGCATGCATAGGATTTTTGTGCATCGGAATTGGATACACACGATCGGAATTTCCGATCACAACTTTTGTTGTCAGAAAAATTGAGAACCAGATCTCAATCATTTGTTGTCGGAAATTCCAACAGCAAATGTCCAATGGGACCCACACACGGTAGGAATATCCGACCAAAAGCTCACATCGAACATTTGTTGTCTGAAATTCCGATCATGTGTACGCGGCATTAGACTTGGATGCCATTAAAGTTCATGTGCATGTAAAGGCAGGCGTCCCAATACTTCTGGTAATATAGTGTATTCCTAAGTATTCTATTATATATAGTTCATTCTTCATTAAAGCCCAACTCCAGGATTTACTACAAGGTTTTAATTCTGATTATGTCTAGGGGTAGAGGAACAGGCAGGATTTCTTACCCTATCCCCCACACCCTCGGCTCTAGCAATATCCTTCCCCCAAAGTTCTGGTCTGTGGGTGGTCCCTTGGCATCATCATGTACAATGTAAGATTGTTAAAGAGGAAGTAAAGCCATTTAAAAAAAAAAACCCTGCAAAAGAAAGGCATAATGAGCTAGTATGCTATGCATACTAGCTCATTATGAATGACTTACCTGAGATCGAAGCCCCTGCATCGGTCCTCGGTCACCTCCGCCGCCATCTTGCCTCGATATCCCGTCACGCTCCGGAGCTGTGATTGGCTGGAGCAGCGATGACGTCCCACGCATGTGCGCCCGGGCCGGCAAGATCCCATTCAAAAAACCGGCAATGATGCCGGCCCGCTAGTGTGCATGCGTGTGACGTCATCGGTGCTGTGTTTTACAGCAAATATCTCCTTAACCGTGTAGGTTAAGGAGATATTTCATGCACCTACAGGTAAGCCTTAATCTAGGCTCACCTGTAGGTGCATGTTGTCAAAGTGGGTTTACAACCACTTTAACACTACAATATGAGTGGTGAGGGTAAGCACGTGACTGCTGTTTTCCTTAAAAGGAGAAGTACAGCTAAAGCTTGTTTGGCAGTACTTCTCCTGTGGATGAAGTTTGTTCTGCACTCCTGTGACCCGTTTTCAGAGGAAGGCTGAAGCCGCTGTCGGCTGACATCACAGAGCCGGTCCAGGCTGGGGAAAGATTGGGATCATATGGTCGCTCTCCACTCAGGAGCCTTGACCGTCACCTGGCTCAGCCATTCCGGCGAGATGCTGAGAGGCTGAGCCAGCGGTTCCTATGTATGGTAGAAGTGGTCTATATATATAGAGATCTAAAACACCCCCTGCTGAGTCAGAGGTGAGGTGTGACGTAGTAGGGGGCATGTTGGACACATGGGGAGCAAGGGCCTTCAGCATTCTGGCAGGGAACAGACTATTCTACTCAGTGGTTGTTATAAAATTAAGGCAGATAAGGCATTTTCTTATAGTGTGGACAGGACGGCTGCTGGCATTATAATAACGTATGATGCTGTGCATCCTGGTCACCCCCTGTACCATGTTTTAGCAGATGGGGTCTGGGTACTGTGTAGCTGTGCAGACTCGACATCACTGAGGCTGCACCCTCCCAGTGCCTCCACTTTCTGATATCGACATTACTGGTCCTGGTAGGGGCCTTTTTTTTTCCTTTTTAACAAAAAAAAAGCCTAAAGTGGAGTTTTACACTGAGAAAAACTTTATTACATGAGTGGTAGTAATTGCAAAAACAATCAAATTTGGGGAAAAAAAATTATGTTTTTTCACCTAACTATATCCAGGGTTATAATTACTATACTGTAGGCTAAGACAGAAATATTGTGATTCAAGTAAATGAGTTTTGTGCCCCTGGAGCAGTTGTAAGAGGTTAAACTTTATAGGCATCGGTCTTGTTTTGAACTTTAATAACTATAAAATTGGCATGGACATCTGTTTTCAGCAAAAGAGGAATTTAAAGCTGAACTCCAGGCAAATATAACAGAACATAAATTAATGCAGCTCTGTAATAATTAATAAGTTTTTCAGGATATTTTTTAAATGCAAGTGTAAGTACCTGGCTGGAATCAGCTTTGTGCATTCCCCTGTACAGCAGAGTTTAGACTAGGAAAGGGAGAAGCAGCACAAGGAGCCAATCGGTTGTGCTAACAAGGAACATTCTGACAGGGGCTGGAAGGATGAACTCATCAGTATGCTGCTTCTCCTTTTATTGTCTTGTCTCATTTTGGGGAAGGGACGAGATCTGTAATGATTATTTTAATGCAAGAGAACAAAATCAGGTCTAGTCCCCTGCCGGGCACGGGCTATCCCATGTGGAAGACCTCTGTAAATCTCAGAACTGGATGGACATAAATATAAATCCTTTAGCACAGGGCTCAACATTTTAAGTCCTGAGCTACTAGCAAGGCCTTAAAGTTAAGCCTCGTACACACGACCGAGAATCTCGTCGTAAATAAACCCGTTGTTTTTCTCGACGAGATTCTTGTCAAGCTTTCCTTGTATACACAATGTAAATTCCAAATCTCCTCGTTGTAAAGTGCGGTCACGTACAACACGTATGACGGCAGTATAAAGGGGAAGTTTGATTCCAATGACGCCACCCCTTGGGCTGCTTTTGCTGATCTCGTGTTACCGCGTGTTAGTAAAAGTTTGGGGAGAGACGATTCGCGCTTTTCAGTCTTCGTGCTTTCAGTTTGTTTTAGTGTGATGAATGTGCTATCTCCATTACGAACGCTAGTTTTACCAGAAGGAGCGCTCCCGTCTCATACTTGATTTTGAGCATGCGCGATTTTTTAAGACTCAGAAAAGCATACACACGACCGGTTTTCTCGTTGGGAAACAGGCCGACGAGAATCCTGACGAGAAAATAGAGAGCAGGTTCTCTATTTTTCTCATCGAGATTCCCGGCAGTTTTCTCAACGAGAAACCATACACACAAACGTTTTTCTCGGCAAGAAAGCTCTCCCAACAGTTTTCTTAACGAGAAAAACGGTCGTGTGTACGAGGCTTTACTCGCCACCAGTTGCCCCACCCAACCCCCACCCTGCCCCTAATTTCGCCCCTAAACATGCACTCAGAAATTATCTCATGAAATTACACTCTTAAATGTTTTATGCAGAATTAAGTTACAAAAATAAATATTATACAACAACAACTTTAACAATATTAACATAAAGCATATTTCATTGATCTGACTATGATAAGCATAAAATATGATTGGCTACTAAAGGCACTGTTTGGCAGGTTTGGGTAGTATAGTGGCAGGTTTGGGTAGTAGACGGCAGTATAGTGGCAGGTCTGGGTAGTATAGGGCGGTATAGTGGCAGGCTTGGGTAGTATAGGGTGTAGGGTGGTATAGTGCCAGGTTTGGGTAGTATGGGGTGGTATATTGGCAGGTTTGAGTAGTATGGGGTGGTATAGTGCCAGGTTTGGGTAGCATATAGCAGTACAGTGGCAGGTTTGGGTAGTATATGGTGGTTTAGTAGCAGGCTTGGGTAGTATAGGGTGGTATAGTGGCAGGTTTTCGGCAGTATAGGGCAGTATAGTGGCAGGTTTGGGTAGTATAGGGCGGTATAGTGGCAGGTTTGGGTAGGATAGGGCGGTATAGTGGCAGGTTTGGGTAGTATAGAGCGGTATAGTGGCAAGTTTGGGTAGTATAGTGGCAGGTTTGGGTAGTATAGGGCGGTATATTGGCAGGTTTGGGTAGTATAGGGTGGTATAGTGGCAGGTTTGGATAGTATAGGATGGTATAGTGACAGGTTTTGGTAGTATAGTGACAAGTTTGGGTAGTATAGTGGCAGGTTTGGATAATATAGGGTGGTATAGTGGCATGTTTGGGTAGGATAGTGGCAATTTTGGGTAGTATAGTGGCAGGTTTGGATAGTATAGGGTGGTATAGTGACAGGTTTAGGTAGTATAAGGTGGTATAGTGACAGGTTTGGGCAGTATAGTGACAGGTTTGGGTAGTATAGGGTGGTATAGTGGCAATTTTGGGTAGTATAGGGCGGTATAGTGGCAGGTCTGGGTAGTATAGGGCGGTATAGTGGCAGGTTTGGGTAGTATAGGGTGGTATAGTGGCAGGTTTGGGTAGTATAGGATGGTATATTGACAGGTTTAGGTAGTATAGTGACAGGTTTGGGTAGAATAGGGCAGTATAGTGGCAGGTTTGGATAATATAGGGTGGTATAGTGTCATGTTTGGGTAGTATAGTGGCAGGTTTGGGTAGTATAGTGGCAGGTTTGGATAGTATAGGGTGGTATAGTGGCAAGTTTGGGTAGGATAGGGTGGTATAGTGGCACGTTTGGGTGGTATACTGGCAGGTTTGTGTAGTATAGTGGCAGGTTTGGATAGTATAGGGTGGTATAGTGGCAGGTTTGGGTAGGATAGGGTGGTATAGTGGCAGGTTTGGGTAGTATAGTGGCAGGTTTGGGTAGTATAATGGCAGGTTTGGGTAGTATAGGGTGGTATAGTGGCAGGTTTTGGTAGGATGGGGTGGTATAGTGGCAGGTTTGGGTAGTATAGTGGCAGATTTGGGTAGTATAATGGCAGGTTTGGATAGTATAGGGTGAAATAGTGGCAGGTTAAAGCCTCGTACACACGATTGGTTTTCTCGGCAAGAAAACTGCTGGGAGAGCTTTTTGCCAAGAAAACCGTTCGTGTGTATGGTTTCTTCCTCAGTTTAGGCCGATACGTATTCTTCTACATATTTTTGGTAAAAAAAACCCGCAATAAGCGTTTGATTGGTTTGCGCAAAAGTTATAGCGTTTACAAAATAGGGGATAGTTTTATGGCATTTTTATAATTTTTTTTTTTTACTAGTAATGGCGGCGATTACTGATTTTTTTCGTGACTGTGACATTATGGCGGACACATCGGACACTTTTGACACATTTTTGGGACCATTGTCATTTTCACAGCGATCAGTGCTATAAAAAGGCACTGGTTACTGTGAAAATTACACTGGCAGTGAAGGGGTTAACCAGGGGGGGGGCACTGTAGGGGTTAAGTGTGCCCTGATGTGTTTTACTTACTGTGGGGGGGCGTGGCTTAGCGTGTGACGTCACTGATCGTCGTTCCCTATGACAGGGAACAGATGACCAGTGACAGGCTCACTAGGAAGCACGGGGAGAGGTTTGTTTACACTTACCGCTCCCCGTTCTTCCTCTCTGTGACCCGATCGCAGGACACCAGCGGCGATTGGGTCTGCTGTTCCCGCGAGGACGGTCATGGAGAAGAGGATCGGGTCACGAGCGCACCGCCGCCAGCTGGGCTCTTAAAGGGGACGTACCTGTACACCCATGTGCCGTGCCATTCTGCCGACGTACATCGGCGTGTGGCAGTCCTCAAGTGGTTAATTACTCTTCACATCACACCTGCATTATAGTGCACAGATCAGTGGCGGCTGGTGCTCAAAATTTTTGGGGGGGCGCAAACAAACTGAAAAAAAAAACATCAATTTCCGCCACTGTGCCCATTAAACGCAGCCACTGTGCCCATTAAACTCAGCCACTGTGCCCAAACGCCACTAGTTTGTCCCCAAATGCAGCCAGTTTGTCCCCATATACAGCCAGTTTCCCCCCATATACAGCCAGTTTGTCCCCATATGCAGCCAGTTTGTCCCCATATGCAGCCAGTTTCCCCCAAAATACAGCCAGTTTCCCCCCAAATTACAGCCAGTTTCCCCCCCAAATTACAACCAGTTTCCCCCCAAATTACAGCCAGTTTCCCCCCAAATTACAACCAGTTTCCCCCCCAAATTACAGCCAGTTTCCCCCCCAAATTACAGCCAGTTTCCCCCCAAATTACAGCCAGTTTCCCCCCAAATTACAGCCAGTTTCCCCCCAAATTACAGCCAGTTTGTCCCCCCAAATTACAGCCAGTTTGTCCCCCCATATACAGCCAGTTTGTCCCCCCATATACAGCCAGTTTGTCCCCCATATACAGCCAGTTTGTCCCCCATATACAGCCAGTTTGTCCCCCATATACAGCCAGTTTCCCCCCATATACAGCCAGTTTCCCCCATATACAGCCAGTTTGTCCCCCATATACAGCCAGCTTCCCCCATATACAGCCAGTTTCCCCCATATACAGCCAGTTTGTCCCCATACACAGCCAGTTTGTCCCCCAAATGCAGCCAGTTTGTCCCCCAAACACAGCCACTTTGTCCCCCCCAGCCCTACACTTACCTTCCTCGGGTCAACACCGTCCTCGATGTCTTCTCCCGCCCTCGATTTCGCTTCAGCCAATCAGGTTACCGGTAAGTTGTAACCAGACCCGGTGAACCTGATTGGCTGAAACGCAACCAGGGAACGCACCCCCCGTGCATCCTCTCGTTAGCTCAGGCTGTAGTCGGTAAGCCTATCAGAGCCGCTGGCTCTGATAGGCACTTCTAAAGACCAACCAGACACTGTTATTCAGATGGCCGGCGCTCAACAGGGGGCCGGCCATCTGAATAGTGGCAGTGGTGGCGACAATACATAGGTTCATGCAATGCATGAACCTATGTATTGTTGTGAGTGATGGCCGGGCGCAGGAGCGAGAGGGGGCGGCGCTCCTGCGCCCACTATGGACGCACCGTTCCTGGCACAGATTCAAAGTGAGGTGTGCTTGAAAAATATATTTTTCTGTGCGCTGATGTGTGTTACTGCCTAACCCAACACACCCCAAGGCATAAAACGTGTAAATCCCACCCAGAGTACTACCTACATGGAGTTTGCATGTTCTCCCTGTACTTGCTTGGGTTTCCTCCAGGTACTCCCCTTTGTCTCCCAAAGACATTCTGGGAGGTAAATTGGCCATTGTCTAAGTGGGCCCTAGTATATGTATGTATGCATGTGAGATAGGGACCTTAGATTGTAAGCTCCTTGAGGGCAGGGACTGATGTGAATGTACAATATGTAAAGCACTGCATAGATAGTTTGGCGGTTGGTGCTATGTAAATACTAGGGTTCTCCTGATACCACTTTTTTAAGACCGAGTACAAGTACCGATACTTTTTTTCAAGTACTCGCCGATACCGATTACCAATACTTTTTTTCAATGTCATGTGACAGTTTAAAAGATGGGGACTGATAGGTGGCACTTATGGGCACTGATGGATGGCACTTATGGGCAGTGATAGGTGGCACTTGTGGGCAGTGATAGGTGGCACTGATAGGTGGCACTTGGGGGCACTGATAGGTGGCATTTATGGGCACTGATAGATGGCACTTATGGGCAATGATAGGTGGCACTTGTGGGCAGTGATAGGTGGCACTGATAGGTGGCACTTGGGGGCACTGATAGGTGGCATTTATGGGCACTGATAGATGACACTTATGGGCAATGATAGGTGGCACTTGTGGGCAGTGATAGGTGGCACTTGTGGGCACTGATTGCATTGCACTGATAGGTGGCACTTGTGGGCACTGATAGCACTGGTAGATGGCACTGATTGCACTGATAGGTAGCACTTGTGGGTACTGATAGGTGATTGGCACTGAAATGCTGCGGGGGGGGGGGGGGGAATGACACAGGATTTAAAAAAATAAAATATAGCTCGGGCTGGGTGTAACAAGATGTCTGCTGCTGCTTACTGCAGCCGAGTGCAGGGTGTACCAAGATGGGTGTGGGGACGTTCAGCTGCTGACAGCGACCGAATGTGACAGCACCGGTCACCGATCCTGATGTGGCTGCGCCCTGAACCCCTGCCAGCTTACCAGGTTCAACTGCAGGTGAGGGACTCGCTCTCCGCCCGCGGACTCCGTCCACCGACTGTGCCGCCCTCTCCAGCCAGACTCCGCCCGCACTTTCCTCTCCCGCCCTCCCCAGCCACTGACTCCTCCCGCCCTCTCCGGTCAGACTCCGCCCAGACTCCGTCTGCACTCCCCCGCCCTCCCCAGTCACTCACTCCTCCCGCCCTCTCCGGCCAGACTCCGCCCGCACTCCCCCGCCCTCTCCAGCCACTGACTCCTCCCGCCCTCTCCGGCCACAAAAAAAAATAAAAAAGTATCGGGTGAAGCATCGGGAGCATTTGCGCGAGTACAAGTACTCGCGCAAATGCTTGGTATCGGTCCCGATACCGATACTAGTATCGGTATCAGGACAACCCTAGTAAATACTTGGAATAAATAAATAATTGACATGCATGTATTTGTGGTGTGAATGGGCTCTTACTAGGAAATGAAGATCAGCAAACAGAGTCCAAAAAATATGTCCCAATACCATGGGATCTTCAGAGACAAGCAAGTTTTAATTAAATGTTCAAATTATAAAACAGTCATCTTGGAGTGCCTTAGAGCATTTCAAACATCCGTGCTTACTTATAAGGCCTTATGTGCAAGAATGAATGTGTGAAACCCATCATAAATTTGAATGAAAGCTTACTAGTTTGTGAAGATCCCGTGATATTGGCCCATTTTCTCCTGTACTCTGGTTGCTGATCTTCATTCTCCAGTAAGTTTTTCAGACCACAACTGAATGCACATTATTTATTTATTACAGTGTAGCGGGTCTTTAAATCTAGGGGAGTGTTTGAGTGGTAGTTGTACTCAGACACATTATTTGATAGGGCTTTGCTAAACCATTTTATACTACAGGTGGGATACTGGTGTGTAGTTCCCTGTGGCCTGTGGATGGCGCTGCCATCGGAGGCTAGGGTTGAACCGCTGGTATAGTGCTGTGCCTTGGATGTCCCCTCTCGGCGGTGGTATGGTGGGCGTGTCAGCCTGCTGTGCATGCCGGGAGAGGATACAAAAGGGGCAGACCCTGCCTGTGGGGGTGTGTGATTCCCGGGGGTGTGTTGCTCTGTTCGTTGGCCACCCCGGGCACCTTTAGCCTTGGGGTGGGGTTCCTGGCCGGTACACTGGCGGATCAGTCCCAGGCACCTTTAGCCCTGGGGCTGCAACTGAAGGCCTTGGATCCAGCACCTTTGGCTGGGGCCCATCGAGGGAGGAGGAATCCCAGGGTGCTGCCTTGCGTGGAGTCCTGTGTCCGGAAGAGGAGGCTGGGGGAGGACCGTTCTGAGGGTCTGGTGAGAGATCACAGTGAAGGAAGGGGCCCGGTAACTCTCCTGGAGGGATGTCATCTCCCTGACAGAGGCCTAATACCACAAGCAAAGTTCACCAGGTCTGTGGCAGAGACCCAAAGTTCACCAGGTCTGTGGCAGAGACCCAAAGTTCACCCGTAACAGTTCATGCAGAGACTGTGTGTGTAACCTAATTTGAGCATCACTCCGGCTGCTAGGATCCACTCTAAAGGGAGACTATCCGGGTGAGCTGAGCCTACTTGAAGAAACAGGTAGTGAATAGTAAATTTGTTTGTGCCTGGACTTACTCCAACACCCTTTTGCTGTCCTGTTCTCCATCCACCCATTTCTATCTAGTGACTGTGCATATGAGAAAATAAACTCTACGTTGGAGTTGCAACTGGTGTGGACCTTGGAGTTATTGGGGAAAATAGAGACTTGCCTTTATTACAGTAAAGACGGAAACCATTCTCTGGATAACCTAACCATAGAGACCCAGTTACATTTACACCGCTCAACCTCTTCACACGGGAGGGTACGGGCATGTGGCATGGTGTGTCCCTTTTCCCACAGGTGAGCCAAAGGTAGGGAAAAGGGGTCTGGTTGCTACAACAGGAATGTACATATTGGTCTACAGTTGGACAAAGGCCAACAGAGGGAAGGGTTGAGATCCTCCAAGCAGTAGCAAGCTATGTTTGAATGAAGACCACCAGTCTAAAATGGTCAGCAATTGCCATCCCACTATTTTCATACACTTTTACCGTAAAGAGCACCTGTATAAACAAGCAGGAAAAAAAACTGGTAACCTGTACAAGACCATTGCTTGAGTCTACTGCAGTTAGCTGGTTTTACTGGTGTAGCACCCTCCTAGTTAGGTTGCCAACAGGTTTAGGAAAACTTCGTTTTTTGGCTCCTCTGTTGCCAGAGGAGCAGTATTTGATTACTTCTGCCTGTTCTGGGTATTGCTGTTTACAGGTTTGAATACTTCCCCCTGCATTCCAGTATGTTCTGGAATACAGTGGGTTAGGAGGATATTCAGCCTCAGCCAATCCTTAGTCAAAGTGGTCGTAAAACCCCTGCTTTGTTATTTTTACCTACAGGTAAGCCTATAATATAAGGCATACCTGTAGGTAAAATAAATATTTCCTAAATGTGCACTGTTTAGGAGATATTCACCCTGCATACAGCCACTGGCGTCAGCGGCGCATACACTCTGAAGTTCCGGAATACCGCGTCGGACCTTCAGAGCTTCTTTTCGGAACCGAGGGCTCCCAAGGGCGTGACATCATTGTGGCTTCGACCACTCACAGCGCCGGAGGCCGCAATCCTGGAAGAAAGGACGGGTGTAGATGTCATCCCTTACAGCGGTGAGCGTGCGCCGCTGGAAGAGCTTTGTTCTAAGGTGAGTATTTCATAATGTGCTAGTATGCGATGCATACTAGCACATTATGCCATTGTCTTGCAGGTTTTTGTTTTTTTTTCCCAGCAGTTTCCAACCGCTTTAAGAGGGTGACCAGCAGGTGTGCATAAATAGTCTGGAGATTGGAACAGCAATCAGCTCGGAGGGGCTGTCTGCTCTCCTGGGCTATCTAGCAGAGGCCTGCAGGAGGTTTATTGAGGTCCCAGCTCTGGGAAAGCTGGGGGCCTATTGCCAAAGCTGTGCAGACAGTCGAGGGAAAGTCTGCTGAGGATCTGGCCTGGAAGCTCAATGTACAGGGTCTGGCTGGTACTAGAAGGAGGCGCCCACATATTCAGGGGCACAGCGAGTAAAGGCCTGAGAGAGGGAGATCCTGGAGAGACTGTTGCTGTTTGACCTCTTTCTTTTTCTGGAGAGGCTGTCCCAGATTTTCTGGTTCAGGGCTGTTTTCAGTATGTGATCCTCCTGAAGCTGTATGTCCACATACTCTTACACTAGAGTAGGGTGACCAGACATCCCCGGTTTCAGGGGACAGTCCCCGGATTGAGGACACTGTCCCCGGACCAAGTCTGTCCCCGGTTTTGTCCCCGGATTGGATTTGAACAGGGGCTGGGGCAATTTCAAAGACAGTGTGTGCAGAATGAAAAAAAAAAAACACAATTACACCCCCCAGCTCCTACTAGCTTAGGGCGGTGTATTTTTTTCCATTATCTGTGCCCCTTTCTGATGATCATGTGCTGGTCGGAGCGGAGGGAATATTTCTTCAGTTTCGGGTGCATGCCCATCCAGCTCCGCTCCCATGTTCTTCTGCCTTGGCTCAAATCCCGGCCAGCCGCCTGCCTGCTTATCTCCTTGCCTTCCCTGGCGGAGTGATCTTCCTCCTCTCCCCACCCAGTAGTAGCCGGGGCCCGGAGAGTAAGACTTGACAGGCTGTGAGGCGGGTGGCAGCGGCAATGGGCAGAGAGTCGTTGATTGGCGCCATTACCAGTGAAAAAAAAATATGTCCCCAGATTTAATTTTAAAAATCTGGTCACCTTACACTAGAGGCCTACCTTGAAGAGGTTAACTATTACTGGAGAGTGTCCTCAGTTGAAGTTTGCATTAATTCTGGAGTATCCCAAGGCTTACAATAAATCCTATCCAAGTTCTTCAAGCAATAAAACCTAAAAAGGCACTTTTTGGGTGGTTATTGCATGGAGAGACTGAAAAACAGCTGCGTGACTGGCTGCCATGCACCCAATAGGGAATAGAACCTGGGACAAACAGGACCTATGAGTAGGTCCGTGTGCTACACTGGTTTACAGTTGGACAAAGACCAAGGTCTGTGTGGGCACTGGAGAGGAGATACGTTGGGTTCCTCCAAGCAGAAGCAAGCTATGATGCTTGAATGAAGATCGGCAGTCTACAATAATCAGCAATGGTCATCCCACTATTTTGATGCACTTTTACTATTAAAAACACTTGTATAAACAATAAAATACCTATCCGGTAACCTATCTACTGCAGTTAGTGGCTTTTGCTAGCTTCAAGCTACACCTCCGGCAGTGTGAAATGATCGAGTTTCATAAATCCAGAGTAGCGTTACAAGTAAGGTAGTCTGGGGGGGGGGGGGGGGGGGTGACTTAGGGTCAGGATAAGTTTTCATTAAGATGTTTGTGATTAGTGTATGTTTATAAAGAACTGGACTGGGAATGCGGCTGCCTTAAGGGAGGCAGAAAACGCTGGCTAGAATTGTAATCATACAGCAATACAACATGTTCTGAAAGAAACTAGCAAAGTTGCGGAATTAGCTGAAAACTTCCTTCTCGAGTGTAAATTGGAGACAAGACATTGGGGAATAGCATGGAAGGTCTATTAAACAATCTGCCTTTCTCTATTACACATTGCATGTCTGTGCGTTTCATTGGCAGTTATGGAAATGTAAGCACTGTTTATGTTTGGCTATATAGCGTAGACAAATAAAGCGGGAATGGCTAATGATTAGACTCAGCGCAGCATGGAGAGTGCGCTGAAGAATGTCCGTATATAAGTAATTGGAAATAAACAGACGCAGAGGTACAAGGATTATTGTCATTGCTTTGCTGATCATGTTGCAGTATTGAAAGTCATGAATTAAATTTCAATTTCAACTGCAATTTTGGTATAATTGCCCTTAATCATTCCCCTCTACTTCTCTAAGTGTACCGTAAAAAAACGTACCTACCTCCTTGATCCAATGATCTTGCCTGTGTGGCCCTGCACAGCCTTTTCAGAGACCCCATTCATTCGTAAGCTATACTCTGCTGGACTGCTGGAGGCCATCATGAGTAGAGCTTACCCATATATATATATATATATATATATCTATATATATCCCATATATTGGATAGGGCTGCATGTGCACTAAGAGGATGTCAACATGCCATTTTTGCAAGATATTTTTGCTGGAAAGGTTGTGTGGCACTGGGCTCAGCCACACAGTCAAGACTGCTCAATTGAGAAGGGAGGTTAGTATTTGAGCTGGTGGGAATTGATTTAAGCACAATTGTTGCAAAGGTATGTAGCACTACCCCCGTAGGAGATGCTGGTTACATTTTGGGTCTGCCATTACCCTACTGTTCACCGTATCCGCCATAGGGGTCCCATTGGAGAGTTGTTCACAGATGTCTGCATCAAACACTAAAGCCCTGTACCTACGATCGGATTTCCTATGGATTCAAATCCGATGGATTTTTCCATTGGAATTCCGATGAAGCTGACTTCCATCAGTCTTGCCTACACACCATCAGTCAAAAATCCGACCGTCCCAAACGGCGTGACGTAAAACACTCTGATGAGCCGAGAAAAATTAAGTTCAATGCTTCTGAGCATGCGTCGACTTGATTCTGAGCATGCGTGGGTTTTTTCTCCAATGGAGTTCCACACAGACGATCAGAATTTGCTATTGTTTTTTTTTCCATTGGATAAATTTAGAACATGTTCTATTTTTTCTCACCGATGGAAAAAAGACCGATGGGGCCCACACACGATCGGTTTGTCCGATGAAAAAAGTCCATCGGACTGTTTTCTTCGGTGAAACCTATCGTGTGTACACGGCTTAAGGCTTGGGGAAAAAAGGAAATCTCTTTATCAGAGTCCTGGATATCATTAAAAAAAACCCGGACTGTTTTCATTGGTAAAACCGATCGTGTGTACAGGGCATTAGTCTTTTTTTCCAATGATATATTAACAAACGTCAGTTAGAGGGATGGAGGGTTAGGTGAGATTCGGGTACCTTGCTTTGCGGATAACGGGTACTTCTTTGATCCAGAGGACAAACAGCTCCACAACTAGATCTAGCAACCACCGGACAGGCCTCTCTCACTGACCTAGCAGCCGGTGCGGTGCTCGGTCATAGTCTCTGCCACAGACTTGAAGAATAACTTGAGTCGTTGTACAATCCTCTGCCACAGGATTGTATAACTGAGAACTTTTGCAAAGTCAAAGTACAATCTCACAGTACCAGTATCTTTCAGCCATCCGGCGATACTGTGAGGTAGATTTGGCCGGGATGCGTCCTCCAATTGAGTCTCCAATTGCTCGGCTTCTCCCCGCAGGCAAGACAGCTCAGGACCACCCCTGGACCAGTAAGCCTCAGAAACTCCCGGGCCTACTTCCAGTAGTGAGGCCTCGGGCCAGCAGGCCCCGGGGCAGAAGAACTGCTATGACACACTTTAGGCCAGGAGGGCCATCAGGTCAGAGAGACCGCGAAAACGGTGTCTGTCCCTTAAGTACCCTCTCCCAGAATGCACAGTGGGTGAACCACTCCCCCTGGGCTATTTCTGGGTAAAGAGGTACTCAATACATCCAGCCTGCTGCATTTCCAACACTGACCGGGGGTGACAGCGACACCCACGGCCAAGTGGAAAATGTACAACACAACTGAACTGGAACAGAACCCAGCAATTTAACATAAAACTCTGAGCTAAACTACAGCTCAGATAAACATAAATTTAAATATAGCGCCTACTCAATAGGAGCAGGGCGCTACAGGTACAATTATCCTTTACACTCAAACTGTGTTTTGCCCATGCAGTTCAAACAATAGATTCACTGTTACATTGACCCACACAACAGCTTATACTCAATAGGAATGGGCCCGATGTTCGCGCCGAACATAAGCTTGACTTGAACAACAGGTGTTCCTTTGCTCGTTGAACAAACAACAGGGAGCCCCCCATAATGCACTGCGAGATCGCAGTGCATTGATGGCTGCTGATTGGCCAAAGCATGCATCTGAGCTGTATGCTTTTGCCAATCACAGCGCAATGTTCTGTGGCTCAGGGGCTAAGTCCATGCCCCACACTATATAAGGCAGCTTACACGGTGGGCATGTGTAGTATATATGAATGGAGATTAGACAGGATAGTTAGTGTAGTGTGCGGTCAGTCAGGGTAATAATACAGTGTAATGTAGAGAATATATAATGCAGTGTCGTGTAGAGTATATAATACAGTGTAGTGTAGAGTATATAATACTGTGTAATGTAGAGAATATATAATACAGTGTAGTGTAGAGTATATAATACTGTGTAATGTAGAGAATATATAATACAGTGTAGTGTAGAGTATATAATACAGTGTCGTGTAGAGTATATAATACAGTGTAGTGTAGAGTATATAATACAGTGTCGTGTAGAGTATATAATACAGTGTAATGTAGAGAATATATAATACAGTGTAGTTTAGAGTATATAATACAGTGTAATGTAGAGAATATATAATACAGTGTAGTTTAGAGTATATAATACAGTGTAGTGTAGAGAATATATAATACAGTGTAATGTAGAGAATATATAATACAGTGTAGTGTAGAGTATATAATACAGTGTAATGTAGAGAATATATAATACAGTGTAGTTTAGAGTATATAATACAGTGTAATGTAGAGAATATATAATACAGTGTAGTTTAGAGTATATAATACAGTGTAATGTAGAGAATATATAATACAGTGTAATGTAGAGAATATATAATACAGTGTAGTGTAGAGTATATAATACAGTGTAATGTAGAGAATATATAATACAGTGTAGTTTAGAGTATATAATACAGTGTAATGTAGAGTATATAATACAGTGTAATGTAGAGAATATATAATACAGTGTAGTTTAGAGTATATAATACAGTGTAATGTAGAGAATATATAATACAGTGTAATGTAGAGAATATATAATACAGTGTAGTGTAGAGTATATAATACAGTGTAATGTAGAGAATATATAATACAGTGTAGTTTAGAGTATATAATACAGTGTAATGTAGAGTATATAATACAGTGTAATGTAGAGAATATATAATACAGTGTAGTTTAGAGTATATAATACAGTGTAATGTAGAGAATATATAATACAGTGTAATGTAGAGAATATATAATACAGTGTAGTGTAGAGTATATAATACAGTGTAGTGTAGAGTATATAATACAGTGTAATGTAGAGTACCGTATATAATACAGTGTAATGTAGAGTACCGTATATAATACAGTGTAATGTAGAGAATATATAATACAGTGTAATGTAGAGAATATATAATACAGTGTAATGTAGAGAATATATAATACAGTGTAATGTAGAGACTATATAATGCAGTGTAGTGTAGAGTATATAATACAGTGTAATGTAGAGAATATATAATACAGTGTAATGTAGAGAATATATAATACAGTGTAGTGTAGAGTATATAATACAGTGTAATGTAGAGAATATATAATACAGTGTAATGTAGAGTACCGTATATAATACAGTGTAGTGTAGAGTATATAATACAGTGTAGTGTAGAGTATATAATACAGTGTAGTGTAGAGTATATAATACAGTGTAGTGTAGAGAATATATAATACAGTGTAGTGTAGAGTATATAATACAGTGTAGTGTAGAGTATATAATACAGTGTAGTGTAGAGTATATAATACAGTGTAATGTAGAGAATATATAATACAGTGTAATGTAGAGAATATATAATACAGTGTAGAGTATATAATACAGTGTAATGTAGAGAATATATAATACAGTGTAATGTAGAGTACCGTATATAATACAGTGTAGTGTAGAGTATATAATACAGTGTAGTGTAGAGTATATAATACAGTGTAGTGTAGAGTATATAATACAGTGTAGTGTAGAGAATATATAATACAGTGTAGTGTAGAGTATATAATACAGTGTAGTGTAGAGTATATAATACAGTGTAGTGTAGAGTATATAATACAGTGTAATGTAGAGAATATATAATACAGTGTAATGTAGAGAATATATAATACAGTGTAGAGTATATAATACAGTGTAATGTAGAGAATATATAATACAGTGTAGTGTAGAGTATGTAATACAGTGTAGTGCGGTGTGTATAACACAGTGTATTGCGATGTATATAACAAAGTGTGGTGCAGTGTGTATAAGGCCCCTTTCACACGGGGAGATCTGCTCAGCAGACTCCGCTAGCTCAGTGGGGGATCGCTGCGTTAATCCCCGCTGAGCAGGCGGATGACAGGTCCGTCTCTGCTCACTGTGCAGGGACGGACCTGTCAGAGCCCCGCTGTTCTCTATGGGAAGATCGGATGAAAATGGACAGCATGTCCGTTTTCATCCGATCCCACCCGATCCGATCCGCTGGACAGATGGCGAACGTATCGCCATCCATTTGTTTTGAACGGATCTTGTTGGATCGGATGGCAGGTGGGTGTCAGCGGACACATCTTCGCTGACATCAGCCTGCCCATACAAGTCAAAGGTTGAACGCTCAGATCCGCCTGAAAAACGGACAAGCGGATCTTTGTGGTCCCATCATGTGAAAGGGGCCTAACACAGTGTAGTGTAGTGTGAATAACACAGTGTTGTGGTGCTTATGAAGTGTTGGTGTGTACAACACTTCAGTGTCACCACTGATTCAAATTTTTTTTCTCATTAATAATTATTATTATTTATTTTTTTTGGCACAGGTGTTATTCCTTATGTGTCAGCACAGCAGTGGTATACTTTTTATTTGTTTTATTTTTTAGAAGCACTGAGAATATTTAGGGCATAATTGCTGTCCCCCCCCCTTCTGCGTCGCAGGTGTTCCTTTTTCTGCGTCAGCAGTGGTTCTCTTCTTTTTTTTTTTGGCTTTTTTATTTAATTATTTTTTTCCAGCAGCAGCAAAAAATACAGAATTTATCCATAATTGCTGTTCCTTCTTCTGAGTCGCAGGTGGTCTTCCTTCTGCATCACCACTGTTTGTTTTTTTTGGCCTTTCTTATATTTTTTTTACATTTTTTAATTTTAGTTTAAAAAAAAAACCTGTACAATTGCAGAACCCTTATTTTCTTTATTAAAAAAAATATATAATAAGTGCGCCAAGCACAAAAGTATTGTACCCAAGCACCATATTTCCAACCCACACTATATAAAAAAAAGTTATAAAAATCCCCCAAAATAATCCTCAACATGTCCGAAAGGCCAACAAGGAGAGGCAGACGCTCACAGGCCACTAAAAAAGGGAAAGCAGCCTTTGTGTCAGTACAGGCAGGGCACGCTTCTCCTTTTTTATTCCGGTGCTGCTGGCCGTGTTATTGAGCCACAACATGCAGAAAAGGCCCAATTTTTCTGGACGTGTTTGACGGGTGCATGTAAATTAATAAAAAAATGTTCTTCTAATTTTTAACAACAGGGCCGTTCCTGTGCCCAGCAAGAGTAACTGTGAGGGGTTACAGTGTTCAGGCACCACCAACACCCAAGGCCTCATTTTTCTGTATGTGTATGTAAATAAAAAAAAATTGGGGAAAAAATGGCGTGGGGGGACCCTTTGGGCCTGGTATGGATTTTAACCGGTTCCCGAATCCCGACCATGTCACGCAGATATACTGCGGCACAATGGCTCTCCTGGGCGAAGCCCCGTACAGGTACGTCCTACACTTTTTCGGGCCACCAGAGGGCGCACGCCCGCCAGCGGACCCGAAGCACGTGGCCAGCGGGCACGATCGCCACCGGCCAGGTGCGATTGCGTGCACGAGCGCCAGCACGGGGATTTGTGTGTGTAAACACACAAATCCCTGTGCTGTCAGAGGAGAGGAGCCTTATCGTTTGTTTCTACTAAGTAGGAAAAACGATATGTCTCCTCTCCTAGTCAATCCTATCTCCACACAGTTAGAACACACTGAGGGAAC
This sequence comes from Rana muscosa, assembly GCA_029206835.1. Classification (NCBI taxonomy): domain Eukaryota; kingdom Metazoa; phylum Chordata; class Amphibia; order Anura; family Ranidae; genus Rana; species Rana muscosa. The sequence goes on from CM055128.1 coordinate 257,383,025, forward strand.
ACACAATTAACCCCTTGATCGCCCCCTAGTGTTAACCCCTTCCTTGCCAGTGACATTTACACAGTAATCAGTGCATTTTTATAGCACGGATCGCTGTATAAATGCCAATGGTCCCAAAAAAGTGTCAAAAGTCTCCGATCTGTCAATCAGTCAGTCTGTGCAATGTCGCAGTACTGCTAAAAATCGCCATTACTGCCATTACTAGTAAAAAAAAAAAAAAAAAACATAAAAATGCCATAAATCTTTCCCATAGTTTGCAGATGCTATAACTTTTGCGCAAACCAATCAATATACGCTTATTGGGATTTTTGTTACCAAAAATATGTAGAAGAATCTATATTGGCCTAAACTGATAAGGATTTTTTTTTTAAATTGGGGATATTTATTTTAGCAAAAAGTAAAAAAAAAAATATTTTTTTTCTAAATGGTTGCTCTTTTTTATTTATAGCGTGAAAAAAAAAATGCAGAGGTGATCAAATATCACCAAAAGAAAGCTCTATTTGTGGGAAAAAAGGACGCAAATTTCTTTTGGGTATGGAACGACCGCGCAATAGTTAGTTTAAGCGACGCAGTGGCAAATTGTAAAAAGTGCTCTGGTCAGGAAGGGGGTAAAATCTTCGGGGGCTGAAATGGTTAACTCCTTCATTTTAAAATGATGCCCACAGGAACACTCCCTCCCTCCTGAAGCCCATCAGAGTACCCGAGTACCTGTTTCCAGCTCATTAGACTACCCGAGTACCTATCTGCAGCCCATCAGAGTACCCAAGTACCTATCTGCAGCCCATCAGAGTACCCGAGTACCTATCTGCAGCCCATAACTCATAGAATATACGTTGGGGTGTTTTCTTTCCAAAATAGGGTCATTTTGTGGGTAATTCCATTGTCCTTGCGCTCCGGGACCTTCAAAAGTGTGATTTGCTCCTAGAACCCCTGAAGGTGCTCCTTGCATGTTGGACCTCTCTATGTGGCCAGGCTGTGGAAAAGTCTCACATGTGGTATCGCCATATCCTGTTTTGAATTGTAACTGTCCTGTCTGCCCACATGTTGTAAAGCGCTGTGCAAACTGTTGGCGCTATATAAATCTTGTATGAAAATCTGGGATTTGGCAAAGCAGACATCATTGCTCACTTTTTTGGGTGAATATTTGTTTTGGCCAGCATGACCGTAACATTTTGTCCAAAGGACTGCTTCTTTATTAGATTGTAGATATCATTGGGTGTAAAGAATTTTTATCCCATATGCTCCACTAGTATTAAACGCATGATCCCTACTGGATCCCACTAACAGTGTGGGCTTTCTGTTAATGGGGGTCAGCTGCCACTCTGCTAGTGGGAAATTAATTGGTCGCTAAATGAAGTGGTCCTTTGGACTTTTTTATCGGCTCATCAGAAAAGCAAATCGCTGCTTCCCACTGAACCCTGACTTTGGAGTGAACCGTTCAGATTCTCTGAGAGTTATGACTTGTGCAAAGCAATTAGCTTATCCCTAGAGACAATTTTAAAACAGAGAGTAAAGAAATGGTAAAAAAAAATTGCTAGAATATGAAAAATAGTCCAATAATATGTAATAAAAAGGTACAAATATTATAATAACCTATGAATATTATTATAGGTAGAAATAATAAAGGTAAAGATATTCAGGTTAACTTTTGGTATACAGTGGAACCTTGGTTTACGAGTAACGCTGTTAACGAGTGTTTTGAATAAAGAGCAAATGTTATTAAAAAATTCTGACTCGGTTTGCGAGTGTTGTCTCGCAAAACATGCAGAATTCAAGCTAATGGTTTGTGCAGTACCGCATTTGGCCAGAGGTTTGGGGGCGCCGGTGACACTCGGAACGGTTCGGAGCCGTTCCGAGCCTCTCGGAAATACTCAGAATCACTTGCAAATACTCGGAAATACTCTGTTCCTGAGTGTTTCCGAACCTTTCCCAGGGTTTCCGAGATCAGCCGAGCTGTCCTCGAGTATTACCGAGGCTCTCCGGCACCCCCCCACCTCTGGCCACATGCGGTATTGCATGCCATAGAAGTAAATGCGGAACGAATTATATTTGTTTCCATTGACTTCTATGGGGAAACTCGCTTTGATATGCGAGTGCTTTGGATTACAAGCGTTATCCTGGAATGGATTAGGCTCGTAATCCAAGGTTCCACTGTATTATCTTCCTTGCTGTTAAGATATTGCAAGAAAAAAGATGTGACATTTAACAGAGACTTTGCAAACAGATGAAATGACAGTAAGGTTTCAATTTAAAATTCTCATGAATGCCACCACCCAAATGTCTTTGTGTGACCTGAAACTGACACTATAATTCACTTGCTCTAATCTAGCCAATACAAGTAGGCATCATTTTCCTAGTTTATCGTTAAAGTATATCTATAGGCAAAACATTTTCTTTAGCTTTAAATCTGGCAAAGAAAAGTTTACATTCCCTTTTATTTATTTTTTTCTTAGGCTACTTTCACACTGAAGCGCTGGATGCGCTGGCGGTATAGCGGCGCTATACCGTTTTTTTCCCGCGATTTGCGGGCGCTAGCAGGGTGATTTTAACCCCCGCTAGCGGCCGAAAGAGGGTTAAAAACGCCCGCAATAACGCCTCTTTGCAGGCGTTTTGGAGGCGCTACCCCTTTGATTTCAATGGGCAGGGGCGCTATAGGAGCAGTATTTTTACCGCTCCTATCGCGCCTCAAAGATGCGGCTTGCAGGAGTTTTTTACCCTCCTGCAATCGCAACGCTCCAGTGTGAAAACCCTTGGGCTTTCACACTTGATACAATGGAGCGGCTTTTTGGGGCGCATTGCAAGCGCTATTTTTAGCACAATAGCGCCTGCAAAGCGCCTCAGTGTGAAAGGGGCCTTACTGTTTATGTCCCATCAGGATAGTGAGGGTAAATCTCTTCAGTGGAGACGTAGAAAGCTATAAAAACCTTTCCCACTCCTTACAAAAAACAAAACAAAACAAAAAAAAAAAATGGTTTTGCTTTTAGATATACACTCACCGGCCACTTATGTTCAACTGCTTGGTAATACAAATTGCTAATCAGCCAATCACATAGCAGCAACTCAATACATTTAGGCAAATTCAGACGTGGTGAAGACGACTTGCTGAAGTTCAAACCGAGCATCAGAATGGGGAAGAAAGGGGATTTAAGTGACTTTGAACGTGGCATGGTTGTTGGTGCCAGACGGGCTGGTCTGAGTATTTAAAAAACTGCTGATCTACTGGGATTTTCACACACAACCATCCCTATGGTTTACAGAGAATGGTCCGAAAAAGAGAAAATATCCAGTGAGCGGCAGTTGTGTGGATGAAAATGGCTTGTTGATGTCAGAGGTCAGAGGAGAATTGAGCAGACTGGTTCAAGATGATAGAACGGCAACAGTAACTCAAATAACCATTCGTCACAAGCAAAGTATGTAGAATACTATCTCTGAACGCACAACACATTGAACCTTGAAGCAGATGGGCTACAGCAGCAGAAGTCCACACCGGGTGCCACTCCTGTCAGCTAAGAACAGGAAACTGAGGCTACAATTCGCACAGGCTCACCAAAACTGGACAATAGAAGATTGGAAAAACGTTGCCTGGTCTGGTGAGTCTCGATTTTAGCTGCAACATTTAGATGGTCGGGTCAGAATTTGGTGTAAACAACATGAAAGCATGGATCCATCTTGCCTTGTATCAAGGGTTCAGACTGGTGGTGGAATGGTGAGGGAGATATTTTCTTAGCACACTTTGGGCCCCTTAGTACCAAATGAGCATCGTTTACACACCACGGCCTACCTGAGAAATGTTGCTGACCATGTCCATCCCTTTATGACTACAGTGTCCCCATCTTCTGATGGCTCCTTCCAGCAGGATAATGCACCATATCACAAAGCTCAAATCGTCTCATCACTGGTTTCTTGAACATGACAATGAGGTCACTACTGTACCCCAATGGCCTCCACAGTCATCAGATCTTCATCTAATCCTTGGGATGTGGTGATTTGCATCATGGATGTGCAGCCGACAAATCTGCAGCAACTGCGTGACACTGTCATGTCACTATGGACCAAAATCTCTGAGGAACGTTTCCAGCACCTTGTTGAATCTATACCATGAAGAATTAAGGCAGTTCTGAAGGCAAAAGGGGTCCAACCTGGTACTAGCAAGGTGTACCTAATATAGTGGCCAGTGAGTGTATTTCAATGTAGTGATTTCGAGATTTCAGTTTCATTTGGTAGAATTTAGTCTCTTGTTAAAATAATTCTACATGGCTCAAAAAAAATATTACCACTAAGTTCCTCAAACAGACTCTGTAGCTAATTAACCACTTGTCCACCAAGGACGTCATATGACGTGATTGACTTTCATCGGGGCTACCTGAATGATGCCTGCAGCTAGAGGCATCATTCAGATATCCTTCTCTTCTGCCAGGGATTCTGTGCACCATAAGAATGATCATAACGGCAGTTCCGCAGCTTGATCGTTCTTATTAGGCGGCGGGAGGGGACACCGCCCCTCCCGCCGCCATCCGGTGCTTTTTCGGGCTCTCCCGTGCCATCGGGGGCCCGGAGAACGAATCGGCCGGCGCCGGCTCACAACGATAGAGATGACTGGTGACCAGATGGTCACCAGTCATCTCTATGACCGTCAGAGTCCCGGGCGCGACATTGTGATGTCACGCCCGGTACCCGGAATTTTTTTTCACCGATCTCATGCTTTCCAGCCTGGAGGGGAGATGTGGGGTCTTAATGACCCTGCATCTCTCCATAATAAGGACCTGTCACAATGATTCCTATTACAAGGGATGTTTACATTCCTTGTAATAGGAATAAAAGTGACCAAAAAAAAAAAAAAAGTGTCAAAATAAAAAAAATTCTGTAAAATAAAAAAAAAAATGAAAAAAATTTAAAAGTAGAACGACCCTGTCCCCGGTAGCTCGCGCTCAGAAGCGAACACGCATGTAAGTCCCGCCCACATATGTAAACACTGTTCAAACCCCACATGTGAGGTATCGCCGCGTGCGGTAGAGTGCGAGCAACAATTCTAGTACTAGACCTCCTCTGTAACTCGAAAAAAGTAACCTGTAAAAAAATTTAAAGCGTCGCCTATGGAGATTTTTAAGTACAGAAGTTTGGCGCCATTCCATGAGTGTGCGCAATTTTAAAGCGTGACATGCAACAGACAGCATGGATTCATGAAAGACAGAAGTTGTCAAACAAACCTGATTTCTTTTTATGAAGAGGTAAGTAAGACCTTGGACAGAGGGGTGGCAGTGGACGTGGTATACTTGGATTTTGCAAAAGCGTTCGATACAGTTCCCCACACACGGCTCATGTGTAAGGTAAAGTCTACAGGATTGGAAATATCAGTTTGTAAATGGATAGAAAACTGGCTAAAAGACAGAATTCAGAGAGTCGTGGTTAATGATTCTTACTCTGAATGGTCCAAGGTTATCAGTGGTGTACCCCAAGGTTCAGTGCTGGGACCCTTACTTTTTAATATCTTTATAAATGATATTGGGTCTGAGATCAAAAGTAACATTTCTGTCTTTGCAGATGACACCAAGCTATGCAGTGGAATAACGTCCTTACAGGATGTCGCCAATTTACAAGCCGACCTCAATGCCCTGTCTAATTGGGCGACTATGTGGCAGATGAGGTTTAATGTTCATAAATGTAAAGTTATGCACTTGGGGGCTAATAATATGAATGCATCATACATACTAGGGGGAGTACAAATGGGGGGATCCGTAGTGGAGAGGGATCTGGGGGTTTTGGTAGATCATAAGCTCAATAATGGCATGCAATGCCAAGCTGCGGTTTCCAAAGCGAGCAAGGTCCTTTCTTGTATTAAGAGAGGTATGGTCTCCAGAGAGAGAGATATCATTTTGCCCCTGTTCAAATCATTAGTAAGACCTCATCTGGAATATGCAGTTCAGTTTTGGGCCCCAGTTCTCAAAAAGGATATTGGGGAACTGGAGAAAGTGCAGAGAAGGGCAACCAAACTGATAAGAGGCATGGAGGAGCTCAGCTATGAGGAGAGATTAGAGGAACTGAATTTATTCACTCTTGAGAAGAGGAGATTAGGGGGGGATATGATCAACATGTACAAATATATAAGGGGTCCATATAATGAACTTGGTGTTCAGTTATTCACTTTACGGTCAACACAAAGGACAAGGGGGCACTCTTTGCGTCTAGAGGAAAAGAGATTTCACCTCCAAATACGGAAAGGTTTCTTCACAGTAAGAGCTGTGAAAATGTGGAATAGACTCCCTGCAGAGGTGGTTCTGGCCAGCTCAGTAGATTGCTTTAAGAAGGGCCTGGATTCTTTCCTAAATGTACATAATATAACTGGGTACTGACATTTATAGGTAAAGTTGATCCAGGGAATATCCGATTGCCTCTCGGGGGATCAGGAAGGAATTTTTTTCCCTGCTGTAGCAAATTGGATCATGCTCTTCTGTTTTTTTTGCCTTCCTCTGGATCAACTGTGGGTATAGAATTGGGTATATGGGATTGTACGATATATGTTTATTTTTTATTTTTTTTTATTTTTTTTACGGTTGAACTGGATGGACTTGTGTCTTTTTTCAACCTGACTAACTATGTAACTATGTAACTATGTAACTATGTTAGGTATCTATTTACTCGGCGTAACAGCATCTTTCACATTATACAAAAGAATTGGGCTAACTTTACTGTTTTGTTATTTTTTAATTCGTGAAACCGTTTTTGTTCCCAAAAAAAGGCGTTTGAAAAATTATTGCGCAAATACCGTGCAAGATAAAAAGTTGCAATGACCGCCATTTTATTTCTTAGGGTGTCTGCTAAAAAAAATATATATATATAATGTTTGGGGGTTCTGATTAATTTTCTAGCAAAAAAATGATGATTTTTACATGAAGGAGAGAAGTGCCAGAATAGGCCCGGTGGAGAAGTGGTTAAAAAAGAAAAAACTAAGAAGCCCATTGATGACTTTTCCTGTTCTGAGATCTTTTCCAGTCTTGATCTCACTTCTTGGGCATGGGCGTCTGCTCCATAGGGCAAGGGGGGTCAATTGCCCCCCCTGGAGACACACTATATTTATATGGACATGGAGTGAAGCGGAATTTTCCTCAAGAGCTATTTCACACTTCCAGCTGGCCACGTTATCGGTAAAGTGCCGTTAGTTTTAGCGGCGCCTTACCATCGTTTTAGTGGCGCTATTCGGCTGCTAGAGGGGGGGGGGTTTGAAAAAAATAGAAATTGCTAATAAGACAATGGCAGCTTGATCCTTCTATTAAGGTTTTGCATCAGGTTTCTCAAACCTTTGCATGCCTGCGCTTTATGTCATAATGACTAAGCCCCTCCCCTTCATGACATTGTCAAAAAGGGACCGAGCATGGATGACCTTAAAATGATGCCCCCCCCCCCCCCCCCGAAAAAAGGTCAGCGGACGCCCATGTTCTTGGGTGCTATTTTTGTTCACCTGTTTGTTTGCACATTACCTTTTATAAAGCATTTTATGCCATTAGCAAATTGGCTTATGAGGAAGATACATGTGAAGTCATTCTATGGACACCCCCATACCTTATTGTAGCATGAAATGGGTATGGACTCCCCAGGACCTCCTCTTACCTTTTTATCTTCTTTTTTTTTTTGTAATGCCTGCATTTATTGCTTTTTTTCAGTATTATAAGTTAAAGATGTTCCCAGTTGTGTTTGGTATATAGTTAGGTAGTTTTGGTTTATAGTTAGTTGCAACAATTGTACAATATTGGTTAGTATGTTCATAGTTGTGTTTAGTAGATAGGTGATTTTTGTATACTTTACCAGCATTTGAGATTTTTTTATCCTTTTGAATACTATTTGTGTTACTTTTACATACATTTATGTTAGATTTATAGAACCTGTTTTCTCCCCCGATAGGTGCCCGTGTGGAGCACTCTTTGAGGTTTACATGTGCAATCAATGTATAGTGTTATAACAACTCTGTGATAAAAAAGAATACTCTCATTTGTATACGCCTGTTGGATTATACACCCCTGCATAATTTGTATGGGTATTTTAATTATTTTTAAGAAATGGGGTGTTATGTTTTTTTTTTCTGAAAGGGACTGTATATACTCGAGTATAAGCCAACCCGAGTATAAGCTAAGGACCTAATTTTACCACAAAAAACTGGGAAAACGTATTGACTCGAGTATAAGCCGAGGGTGAGAATGCAGCAGCTACTGTAAGTGGAAAAGAGGGTCAACAATGCCCATTTGCAGCCTCACTGTGCCCATTTGAAACCTCACTGTGCCCATTTGAAACCTCACTGTGCCCATTTGCAACCTCACTGTGCCCATTGCAACCTCACTGTGCCCATTGCAGTCTCACTGTGCCATACCTCACTGTGCCCATTGCAGTCTCACTGTGCCCATTGCAGTCTCACTGTGCCATACCTCACTGTGCCCATTGCAGTCTCACTGTGCCCATTGCAGTCTCACTGTGCCATACCTCACTGTGCCCATTGCATTCTCACTGTGCCCATTGCAACCTCACTGTGCCATACCCATGTGCCATACCTCACTGTGCCCATTGCAACCTCACTGTGCCATACCTCACTGTGCCCATTGCAACCTCACTGTGCCATACCTCACTGTGCCCATTGCAGTCTCACTGTGCCCGAGTACCTGAATTCTTGACAGGCGTCCATTTTTTTAAAGTCGCGGCTTCCTTATGGCGTTCCGTTCCGTGATAGGCATTTGACACTGTGTTCCGTCTATCATGGAGGTCCTCTCATCCTCGGACTCAGTTTCCCAGCAGACACTGTGTTCAGTGTTCCGCCAATCATGGACATTCTTTCATCCTCGGACAAGAGGACATCAGTGATTGGCGGAACACTGAACACAGTGTCTGCTGGGAAACTGTCCGAGGATGAGAGGACCTCCGTGATAGGCGGAACACAGTGTCAAATGCCTATCACGGAACGGAACGCCAGTAGGAAGCCGCGACTTTTAAAAAAAAATGGACGCCTGTCAAGAATTCAGGTACTGACTCGAGTATAAGCCGAGGGGGGTATTTTCAGCCTTAAAAAAAAAGGCTGAAAAACTCGGCTTATACTCGAGTATATACGGTAATTGTGATAGTTTCATATTTAGTATTTCCCTAGCTAGCACACAAGGTGGTGCAGGTCTAGTTTGGGTTAATCTATGCTGCTGCCGGTTCATACAATATTTGTTCTCTTTTAGAACAAAACCTCCAGTAGGAATCCTCAGCATCTGACACTTCCGGGTGGGTCAGATATTTTTGTACCTTGCAACACACTGTGATTCCATCCTCCACCCCTTAAATGACTACAGATGTGATGTAGGTGGTGGCAGACAGAACCACAGCATACAACAGGGGACACAAGCATCCAACACTGCCAGGAGTTTGTCAGATGTGAAGATTCTCATCTGTTTGATGCATTTTAATTCTTATCTGCTTTTCTGTGCATTTGTTCATTGATTTTAAACCATTTTAATAAATCGATTTGCACAATCTGTACCATTAAACAGTTTTTGGATTTTTTTTTCAAGAGATATTCATTTCATCCTTTGTATGTAATCATTCCTGGAAAGCATGGTGGTTGAAGCTCCTATATCTTGGAGAACGTACCATACAAGAACAATTTCTATCCTGTGGAAATTGAGCCCAATCCTTCTGGTAAGCACATTGGGAGATGGTAGTAGTAGTTCCATATTGAATGAAATCATTAGTAAGACCTCATCTGGAATATGCAGTTCAGGTTTGGGCACCAGTTCTTAAAAAGGATATCAGGGAACTGGAGAAAGTACAGAGAAGGGCAACCAAACTGATAAGAGGCATGGAGGAGCTCAGCAATGAGGAAAAACTAGAGGAACTTAATTTATTCTCTCTTGAGAAGAGAAGATTAAAGTGGTTGTAAACCCTTTACAACCACTTTTACCTACATGTAAACCTAGATTAAGGTTTACCTGTAGGTGCTCGCAATATCTCCTAAACCTCCACGGTTTAGGAGATATTTACAAAAAAAACGGGCTCCGATGTCTACGGCGCATGCACCGTAGACAACGGCGCAGGCGCACTTTAGAAACCTTTAGAAACGGCGATCGTGCCATTTCTAAAGGAGATTGGGCCATGACTGCGCGGGAGTGACGTCATCGCGCTCCGGCCAATCACAGCGCCGGAGCCGTAATACCCAGAAGGAAGAGGGTGAAGAGGGTGAAACTCTGCTTCATGGAGGTGAGGAAATCGGGGACATCGCAGGCTTCGGTTTCAGGTAAGTGACACATAATGGGCTACTATGCGATGCATAGTAGCCCATTATGCTTTACCTTTGCAGGGAAACAAAGAGGAAGTAAAACCCATCAGGGTTTACTTCCTCTTTAAGGGGGGATATGGTCAACATGTATAAATACATAAGTGTTCCATATAGTGAACTTGGTGGTGAGTTATTCACTTTAAAGCGGAGTTCCACCCACATTTTTCCCTCCTCACCATGCAGCACTAATGTGCATCCTTAAAACGAATTGGTAATGTATTATTTTTTTTCTGTTCACTTACCTGATTTATGCCTATATCTAACTTCACTTCCTCCTTTACGTGGCTCCGTACATCATTTCCGGCTTTCCATTGGCTCCTGGGAGATGTATGTCATCAATCCCAGGAGGCAATGGGCATCACCAGCTTGTAGCAGAAACCTGACCTACAAGCTATTGAACTCGCTTGTACCACACTGCGCATGCGCAAGATCAGCAGGTACATGCTGGATAGCCAGCATGCGCGGAATCCAGGAAAAAGGACACTGCGGCTTCAGATGCCCACACCGGAGATGGCCGCGCTGTGCAGGAACTTCACAAAGTAAGAAAACGATGCTGCATAAATAGAAAACTGGGCATAGTTTACAGCATACCTTTGCTACATTGCACGAGGCATAAGTATTCTAGGGGTATTTTTATCTTAAAAGTCATATTTCAGCTGGAACACCACTTCAAGGTCATCACAGAGGACAAGGGGGCACTCTATGTCTAGAAGAAAAGAGATTTCATCTCCAAATACGGAAAGTTTTTTTTACAGTAAGAGCTGTGATAATGTGGAATAGACTCCCTCCAGAGGTGGTTCTGTCCAGCTCAGTAGATTGCTTTAAAAAAATCCTGGATTCTCTCCTTAATATACATAATATAACTGGATATTAACATTTGTAGCACCCTGGTGTTTAGGCAGCAACTAAATTGCTAACCAATTTAGTTTGCCAGGTAGTAATTGTCCTGGCTAATTGTTAGGAGATCCACTGATTTTCCCCTAATTCTGGATTTGTTGCATTTCTCTCTTCTGTCACTAGGTGGCATTGTAGCTGGTGACATTAGATAAGACAAGGGCATAGCAAGGACAGATTATAAATGAATGGGGTGTCTCAGCCAATAGGCAAGGGTTTAAACACAGTGTCTGCTGGGAAACTGCCCGAGGATGAGAGGACCTCCGTGATAGGCGAAATGCCTATCACGGAACGGAACGCCATCACACCCACCATGCCTGGTAACCTACTTTACAAAGAAGGATGTCCGCTCTCCCTGACTCTGGAGGTCACCATTAGGCCTCTAGGGGTCGGGGCCCTTGCTACACATTTACAGGTAAAGTTGATCCAGGGAATATCTGATTGCCTCTCGGGGGTCAGGAAGGAATTTTTTTCCCTGCTGGAGCAAATTGCATCATGCTTTGCTGTTTTTTTTTGCCTTTCTCTGGATCAACTGTGGGTATTGTGCATATGGGAATGTATGATTTTTACTTTATTACCCCCCCCCCCTTTTATTGGTTGAACTGGATGGTCTTTTATCAACCAGACTAGCCATGTAACTATTGTGAGGGGGTTAACTCGGTAGCGGGTGTGTGTGACCCCCTGGTTGGGCTCCCCACACAAAAACAGGGCCAGCAGACGGAGGTTGTGGTTTTCAAAATCAAAAGGTGCGGTTTATTTCTCTATGTACAGTGACAAAAACACAGCAAAGCCAAAAAGAAACATAAACAAAATAAATCCTGGTCAGTTTGACCTCTGACTAAACATGCAGGTTTCCTAAACTAACAACTGGGATCAGCCTGGTGCTGTCCTAGTCCCTAAGTCCCTGGTTTAGTAAAAGTCCAAACAAATAGCCACACAGGCTTTGCCTCACCGCACAGGGGTTCACTCTCCCTAGACAGTCCACACAGGTCTGGTTCCAGGCATGAGCTAACATCTAATGAAGCTGGGAGTTCTTATAGAGGCCTAAATGAGCTGACAAGGTTCAGCTGGTCTCCTCATCAACTCCCTGCCTGCACGACGCCCAGCCCTCTCCCTAGAGGTATGAGTCATCCATGAGCCTACTAGCCTCAGCTGGGCTTATACAACTCTCCACCCTAGTTGTACAAGTCAGCATAAAGCCTGAATCTGGGAGAAATATATCTACCCCCCTGGATGCAACCAGGTGACTTTACCTTCCTGCTGTCACATACCCCCCCCCTCTTGTTTTAACCTTGGGGTTGGAACACCAGCAATCAGGCATTCATGTACTCGAGACAAAGCATCCACATTCCCCATTTGAACGCCAGGGCGATGCTTTACTGTGAAGTTGAATTCCTGTAGGGCCAGGAACCACCTATTCACTCTTCTATTTGTCTCCTTGTTTTGAGCCATCCACTTTAACGGAGCGTGATCCGTAACCATGTCAAAGTGCCTACCTAGCAGATAGTACCGAAGGGAATCTAGAGCCCACTTCACCGCTAAACACTCCTTTTCAACCGTGGCGTAATTTACCTCATGGGACTTCAACTTCCTGCTGAGGTAAATGACTGGGTGCTCTTCCCCGTTCCAGACCTGGGACAATACTGCTCCTAACCCCACATCTGACGCATCACTTTGTACGACAAAGTCTTTAGAGAAGTCGGGTGAGTACAACACTGGCTGGCTACATAAGGCTTGTTTCAAGAATTGGAATGCTGCCTCAGCCTCATGACCGACCCTTTCCCTTTCGTCAGGTTGGTTAGGGGCACAGCCTTAGAAGCAAAGTGGGGAATGAAGCGCCGATAATAACCCGCGATTCCCAGAAAGGCCCGTACCTGCTTCTTGCTGTTGGGACGTGGCCAACTCTGGATGGCCTCGACTTTGTTGAGTTGGGGTTTTATCACTCCCCTGCCAATGGTGTACCCAAGATATTTGGCCTCCTCCTGCCCAATGGTACACTTCTTGGGGTTAGCCGTAAACCCCGCTTCCCGGATAGAGTCTAGGACTGCTTGCACTTTTGGCAGATGTGAGGCCCAATCTGTGCTATGGACAATTACGTCATCCAGGTAAGCCGCAGCATACTTCCGATGGGGCCTCAGTATCTGGTCCATTTTCCGCTGGAATGTGGCCGGCGCATTCTGTAACCCGAACGGCATTCTCTTATATTGGAACGCCCCGTCTGGGGTTACAAATGCGGTTTTCTCTTTGGCCGACTTGGCCAGGGGAATTTGCCAATACCCTTTTGTGAGGTCAAGAGTCGTCATGTATCGGGCTGTTCCCAGCCGGTCGATCAACTCATCTATACGTGGCATGGGGTAGGTGTCAAATTTTGTAACTTTGTTCAACTGACGAAAATCGTTACAAAATCGCCAGCTCCCATCCGGTTTAGGCACCAACACAATGGGACTAGACCAATCACTTTGGGACTCCTCTATCACCCCTAAGTTCAGCATTTTCTGTACTTCCTCCCGTATTGCCTCCCGTCGGGCCTCTGGGATCCGATAGGGTTTTAACTTCACCCTTTCACCGGGCGGGGTAATAATATCATGCTCTACCCCAGATGTTTGTCCCGGCAGCTCAGAGAACACCTCCTTGTTGCGAAGCACAAACTCCTTAACCTCCTGTTGTTGGGGTTGTGACAAGGTGGCTGCTATTCCAACCTCCGGAATCACGCAACCAGTTTGAGCTGGTGACCAAGTTTCTGCGACTAGGGACTCTCTATCCCTCCAGGCTTTCAACAGATTAACGTGATATATCTGTTCGGGCTTTCGCCTTCCTGGTTGTCTGACCTTGTAATTCACTTCGCTCACTTTTTCCATTATCTCGTAGGGGCCTTGCCATTTGGCAAGGAATTTACTTTCAACCGTAGGGACAAGTACCAATATCCTATCCCCCGGGGAAAAGGTACGGGTCTTTGCTCCACGGTTGTACACTCTCTGCTGTGCCAACTGCGCTTGGGCCAAATATTCCTTCACGATGGGCATTACCTGTGCAATTCGATCTTGCATCAGGGCGACATGCTCAATCACACTCCTGTGGGGAGAACTCTCACTTTCCCAAGTTTCCTTGGCAATATCCAACAGCCCTCTTGGGTGTCTCCCATACAGTAACTCAAAGGGGGAGAATCCCGTAGAGGATTGGGGCACCTCCCTAATAGCAAACATCAAATAAGGAAGTAGACAGTCCCAATCCTTTCCATCTCTATCCACCACTTTCTTCAACATTTGTTTTAGGGTTTTGTTGAATCTTTCAACCAGCCCATCGGTTTGGGGGTGATACACAGATGTACGCAATTGCGTCACTTTGAACAATTTACACAGCTCTTTCATAACCCGGGACATAAAGGGTGTACCTTGGTCCGTAAGCAGTTCTTTACAAATACCCACCCGGCTAAAAACAAGAGATAGCTCTTTGGCTATGGTTTTGGCCGAGGTATTTCTGAGAGGGATCGCTTCTGGATAACGGGTGGCATAGTCCATTATAACCAATATGTACTGGTGCCCCCTAGCGGACTTGATTATAGGACCTACCAAATCCATTGCGATTCTCTCAAACGGGACCTCAATGATGGGTAGAGGGACCAGCGGGCTACGGAAATGTGGCATCGGGGCCGACCTCTGACACACAGGGCAGGAGGAACAATAATTTTCTATGTCCTTCATCACCCCAGGCCAATAGAATCTCTGTAATACCCTCTCTCGGGTTTTCTCTGTCCCCAGATGACCTCCAAGAATGTGCCCATGGGCCAACTCCAACACCAACTTCCTGTAAGGTTTGGGCACCACAAGCTGCTCAACGGTTTCTTCTGCCCTTTTTGCCACCCGATACAGTAGGTCCTTCTCTACGCTGAAGTATGGGTAAGTGCAGGTATTATCTGGGTTCACTAACTCGCCATCTATTTCCACTACGTTTTCCCGTGCCTTTATTAGGGCGGGGTCTTTTAACTGTTCTGTGGCAAAATTTTCCCTGTGAACCTCCAGATCAGAAAACTCCACAGACGGTAGGTTTTCGTCTGAGGAGGTGGGCTCCTCTCCAGTTTCTTGAGTCTCCCCTGCCAATACTGACAAGGGAAATTCTGGAGAGTCCTCACCACTCTCAGAGGAGTTCTGGCTATCACATTCCTGGTACATAGGGGCACCAGTGGGGGGCTCAGGATCATCCCACAGTTCCCAGAACTTCGGAAAATCTCTTCCCACAATGGCATCATGCGGTAATTGAGATACTAACCCCACTGGATGAGAGAGGGTACCTTTGGGGGTCTCGAAACACACTGTAGTCACTGGATACTCTCGGGTGTCCCCATGCACACAAATAACAGCTACCTTGCTATTCCCAGAGACCTCTGTTTTAACTAATTCAGCCTTTATCAGGGTCACAAGGCTACCTGAATCCAGTAATACCACAACATTTCTACCATTAATACACATTTTGCATAAATGTTTCTCAGTTCCCCGAATGGCAGTGCATGCGACTGTCGCACACAGCGACTGACGTCTGTCCGTCAGAAAGTCACATTGCATGGGTTCCTCCACAACCGGGCAATTTGCTGCAATATGTCCCGCTTGCCGGCAGCGGTAGCAAACAATCCTTTTGGCTGCCTCTTGAGCCCCTGACTTCCCAGGCTGTTCTCGCCAAACTTTGGGTAGAGCTCCCACCCTCTCACTCTCTCCACCCTCACCCCTTGGAATCCTCTTATCCGCCCCTGGGGATGGTCTGGTCTTAGGGTGGAAAGTCCGAGAGTCTCTGGAAGAGGCCGTCAGGTTCTCTGTAGCCAAGTATTTCTCTACACGATCCACAAGACCACTGGCCGTCTCTGGGTCTCCATGGCTTACCCACTTTTGGATGGCAGTAGGAAGAGCTCTCAAAAACCGATCCATTACAACACGTTCCACAATCTCTGGTGCGGACAAAGTCTCTGGCTGTAGCCACTTCCTGCTCAGGTGAATGAGATCATACATTTGAGACCTGGGGGGTTTTCCAAGCTGGAAAGTCCAGTTATGCACACGCTGAGCCCGGACAGCCAGGGTGACACCCAGCCTTGCCAATATTTCAGCTTTTAGCATCACATAGTCTTTTGCTTGGTCAGGCTCTAGGTCATAGTAAGCCTTCTGCGATTCACCAGTTAACAGAGGAGCCACCAGTCCAGCCCACTGCTCCTCAGGCCACTTTTCTCTTTCAGCAGTCCTTTCAAATGTGGTCAAAAATACCTCTGGATCATCCTCTCCAGTCATTTTTGTCAATAAACGACTCACCCCAAAGGACGCGGTATTAGTGGGACGGCTTTCCTCACTGGTCTGCGGACCTTGCTGCATTACTGCTTCCATTTGTTGTAGTCTCTGCTCTTGCTTCTGTAACAGGTCTATGAAGCGGGCCTCAGATTGCTGCTGGGCTTGTTGATGAGCTTGCTGCTGGGCTGCAAGGCTCCTTTGCAAACCTGCATTTGTCTGCTGTTGATTGGCATTTGCTAGAGCCAGCTGTTTCAGTATCTCCTCCATGCTGGCTTAAAAAAAAACTGCCACTGGTTCTCCACCAACTGTGAGGGGGTTAACTCGGTAGCGGGTGTGTGTGACCCCCTGGTTGGGCTCCCCACCACAGACAGGGCCAGCAGACGGAGGTTGTGGTTTTCAAAATCAAAAGGTGCTGTTTATTTCTCTATGTACAGTGACAAAAACACTGCAAAGCCAAAAAGAAACATAAACAAAATAAATCCTGGTCAGTTTGACCTCTGACTAAACATGCAGGTTTCCTAAACTAACAACTGGGATCAGCCTGGTGCTGTCCTAGTCCCTAAGTCCCTGGTTTAGTAAAAGTCCAAACAAATAGCCACACAGGCTTTGCCTCACCGCACAGGGGTTCACTCTCCCTAGACAGTCCACACAGGTCTGGTTCCAGGCATGAGCTAACATCTAATGAAGCTGGGAGTTCTTATAGAGGCCTAAATGAGCTGACAAGGTTCAGCTGGTCTCCTCATCAACTCCCTGCCTGCACGACGCCCAGCCCTCTCCCTAGAGGTATGAGTCATCCATGAGCCTACTAGCCTCAGCTGGGCTTATACAACTCTCCACCCTAGTTGTACAAGTCAGCATAAAGCCTGAATCTGGGAGAACCTGCACCTGCAACCAGGTGACTTTACCTTCCTGCTGTCACACTATGTAACGAGTCTCAATTAACTTGATGCACTGTGAATAATGGTGTGGGATTAAACAACTATACGTCAAAACAACCTCTGGAACAGTGTGGTCTAATACTTTGGAGAGTAGTTTGTGATTGGATACGGTGAAAGCTTGATGAAAGACAATACATTTTTTTAGATTACTTTTTTTTTTTTTTTTTTTAGCTCTGCAGTCTTTATGAAAGATGTGAAGATTCTGCTTAGAAGTTTTGGTTAGTAGGAGTGGTCTACTTTTGTTTTTTGCAATTTTGAAATCCACGACGGGGCCTCTTTAAGAGATTGTGAACCCTCTCCCATCTCTGTTTAACCAAAATAACATTATAGAGGGGACAGATCCTTCAATATTAAATCTCTTTGTGATATTTTTTTTGCTAAATCAGATATTGTACAGGAAGTGGCTTTGGGTCACACATGGGGGTACGGACGGTGGAATGGCTTGTTGAGGACGATACCAGTTTTCTATAATATATTACTCTTAGTCCAGATAGTGAAACAAATTGAGATTTGATTCAGTCAGTGCAACGCAAGAAATATGCGGACAATTCAGCTATTAAACAAACCAATTCTGTCTTTTATTTGAGGTCGGATAGAAGCTTTACAATCTTCCTCTGTGGCATCCTGCATTAAGAAGGAAGCCTTTGTGCTGGAAAGCCTCTCACCATATATGATGCAGATACTACATTGAGCCTACAACACAAAAGGAGCCCTTTAATGTCCTCAAGACATTGAGCAGCCCATCCCGACCCATAGAAATATTTATGGCATGGAATTTGCCAATTTGTACGTCTGTTGCCAAGTGACCTTTAGCACAGAGACATAGAACGGACCATTGATCTCTCATTTCCTATAAAGACCCATTGCCTCTGGAATAAGTCCAGTTTGTCTGTATACCTTATGCCGACAACAAGCAGGGCAATTGCAATCTTTGACCTGTGCACTTAACATTTATTTCCTGCAGTAGTTGTGTGACTATATTTTGCAACTTATTACTACAGTAATTCATTGTGGACCACAAGCTTGACAGTATAATTGGCTGGCTCCATTTAAAGCCTAACTCCAGGTTTAGTAGAAAATTAAAAATACATTTCCCTAAGGGATGCTAAAATAGAAATTCTGCTTTTGATGCAATTATCATCAGCTATGGGACGCTGTTCCCTGTATTCTGTTCAGCTATGCAGCACTAATAATTTTTTTGGGTTATGCAACGTCCAGACTAGTCATTAAACCCATTTCCTGTGAGCCCAGGGTGTCATAGATACACCCACATGCACCTACTGCACAGAACTGGGCTCATGTGCCACTATGTGAGTGTTGTTGAAGAAGGGTAGAGATGGAAGAAGACCACACATTAACGTAAAATAAAAGTCAAAACTTTGCAAAGCCAAAACTAGTTTTGGATAGAGTAGAGTGGGATCAGAGCACCTGACAATGTTTTCATTGTCTGGATCCTTTATAGCAGGGGTCTCCAAACTTTATAAACAAAAGGCCAGACTAATGCCTTCAAACTGTAGAGGGGCAGACTCTGGTCAGTTAAAGAAGAACATTTCCTAAGTTCAGTGGAAGTAAACGATGGCCTATCATTGGTATTAGGAGGAGTAATAGTGCCCCATCGTTGGCATCAGTGGGAGGAAGAGTGCCCCATTGTTGGTGTCAGTGGAAGAAATAGTTCCTCATTATTGGTGTCAGTGGGAGGAATAGTGCCCCATCATTGGTGTCATTGGTGTCAGTGGGAGGAATAGTGCCCCATCATCGGTGTCAGTGGGAGGATTAGTGCTTCATCATTAGTGTCAGTGGAAGGAATAGTGTGCCATCATTGGTGTCAGTGGGAGGAATAGTGCCTTATCGTTGGTGTCATTGGAAGGAATAGGGCCCCATCATTGGTGTCAGTAGAAGAAATAGTGCCCCATTGCTTGTGTCAGTGGAAGGAATAGTGCCCTATTGTTGGTATCAGTGGCAGGAACTATGTATGACTAATATTGATTGAGGGGGGAATAGTGCCCTGAGGGCCAGATAAAAGCAAGCAATGGGCCGCAGTTTGGAGACCACAGCTCTATAGGGAGATTCACCTTCTCTATTTGTCAGGGTGACCATCGTCACCAAGAGTGAAAGTAAAGGAAAAGAAAATCCCCAAATTTGCATTGTCACCAGCACAGGAATAAAGGGGAAATCTTCCAATAGGGATACTAGTTCTGGTTACCCTGGTGACAACCAGGAATTTTCCTCACTTTGGCTATTGGACAGGAAGTGAAGAGAAATCTCCCCAATGGGACACAGATGGTAAAAACTGAAAGGCGCTATAACCACCCCATTACTATATTTAAAATTAAGATATTATGGTTTGGCCTTAGTTCTATTTTAAGGTCTCACTCCAGCCCAAACCTTTATTTATTTTTTTGGTTTTGGATTGAGTGTGGAAGACTAAGAACATCTGCCAGATTTGTGTACCCATTCAGGGGATTTCCTCTCACTTCCTGTTCTGTCTGACACCTATCAATTGGAAAGAAAGTGAGAGTAAACCTACCTTATGGACACACAGTAATAAAATCCTGACAAAGGTTCCAAACCTTCCTTTACTTTTTTGCTGGCTCTGGCTTTGTCCCTGTTGGCTGCACTTCCCCTCACTTCCTGTAATGGCTGACACCTGTCAAATAGACAGGAAGTGGGGATATTTACCTTTACTTCCTGTTCTGACTAAAGAATAATCTAAAATGGGGACACAGCTATAAAATCTGCCAATCCTTACCCACAAGGATGAAACTTATTACAGAAAAAAAATATTTGTGTATGGACGGTTTGTGGCCTCAAGTTGGCCATGCATGTTATAGTCTGACAATATCTGTACATTTTCCTTTAGATTTACCAATTTGTGCAGAGTCAGGAATAATCTTGTGATACATAATTGTTGATAGACCTAAAGAAGATTGTATGGTCCAGCTCTCACCGATTTGAAGCCTGTTTTTCAAAGCACTTCAACATTTAACCTCAAGATTACCATTATATTTAATGGGGCCCGCTCACGCTTGAGTGTTATATTGCTTGAAACATATCGTTCGAAGCTCAGAAATGCATATGAGCTGGTTTGGGGCAGAGTAGTGCATTTTTGATCTCTATAGTTCTCAATGTTTGTTTTTTGCCCCCCATTCTCCTAGTAACTATCTTTCAATTAGCTAAAATAAAGACATTTAAGCCTGAACGTTCCAAAAACACTTGAAGAAGATCATGCTCAAGTATGAACCTAGCCTAAATAACCCAGATAACTGTTTGGGTGCATAAGCTACCCCTGTCTTGGGTTATTTTGTCATTTGCCATTGCATTTACAGTAAGTTGTGACAGGTTGTATCTATAAATTTTTGAAGGTTTAACAGGCTTATGCCTCGTACACACGACCGGTTTTCCTGAGATGCCAAAAACCAATGTTTTTCCCGACGTGATTCCTCTCAAGCCTGCCTTGCATACACACGTTCAGGCAAAAAAACGCTCAACCAAAGCACGGTGACGTACAACACGTATGACGGCACTATAAAGGGGAAGTTCCTATCAAATGGTGCCACCCTCTGGGCTACTTTTGCTGATCCTCGTGTTAGTAAAAGTTTGGTGAGAGACGATTCACGCTTTTACCTTGTGCTTTTCAGTCCGTTACATAGTGCCGAATGTGATATCTCCATTTCGAACGCTATTTTTACCAGAACGAGCGCTCCCATCTCAGATTTGATTCTGAGCATGCATGTTTTTTTCCCCCTTGGAAAAGCATACACACGAGCGGTCTTCGCAACGAGAAAAGACCGACGGGAAACACGACGGGAAAAAAAAGAGCAGGTTCTAATTTTTTTGCGGGAAGTTTTCTCGTCGGGAAAACTGCTATGGAGCATACACACGACCCAACCAATCTAAAAAATGGCAGTTTTCTCGTCGGGAAAACCGGTCGTGTGTACGAGGCATTCGAGTTGAGAATTGGTCTAGGAGCTGTTCAATTTTTGTAGAAGCTGACTTCTGGGACCTATCCAAGTTTGAAGACCTTGGATGAGAGAAAGAATAAGGCGTTTAAGTAACTTTGGCCTTATACAAAGTCCCGATGTGTGTGTATGGGGGGGGGGGGGGCGGAAAGTCAGAGAAGAAAAAAGATCCTCCATTGGCTATGAAGGTTCCGATGGACTGGTGCACTGGAAATACCCAAACTTTTTCACCTGAGGCTTACTGCTTCATCCAGACTGTACTGTGACAGTAACAATCAGAAAATCTCTCAGGAATTTGAGATTTCTATTAAAAGCTGTGCTTATTGGGTATTCAATCTGCCTCTCCTGCTTTCCCTCTCAAGCTAATTCAACAAGCAATAAATTGTTAAAAGATTTAAAGCGACTGGTGCCCAATTGCTTTATCGACCACTACAGGCTGAAGATCTATCCCCGAGATTGACAGTGCTTAAAGCTTCAATAAGGATTGAGGACTGCCTGAATGTAATTTATTTCGACCCCGGGGGTGATAGTGTTTACCTATCAATATATGTTCATTTGCCACGGCACTCAGGACAAATCTTTTCTTGCTTTAGACAGACTGGTAAAGGGTTAGAACCTTTGCGTGTTTTCGTAGAATATATAATACGGGAGATTTAAAGTCGCAGAAACCGATGTTCATCAAGACAGGCTTTTGGATTTACGTAGTGTGTCTAAATATGACCAGTCCAGTAGGCGCCAGACTGCGACCAATTTTCCAAGTGCATGCTAAAATTTTAATAGAACATGCCCTCTCTCTTTCTCAGCATTACAAGTCTGCGGGAGGACCCTTGTGATAAGGGGTGTGGTCATTACTCATCTTTGCCAGCACAGACCACTGCAGTGGGAGGGCAGGAAAAAAATCAGTTAAAGCTGACCTTCACCCTCTCTACCCACTTTCCAACATTTCACTCCTACCCACCTCCTCTCTCAAATTCAGACATTTATTTTTTATATATAAATTTTATAATGAGTTTTATTTGGGGAACCATTTTGGCATTTCGAGGAATCCTATCTAGGTGACTATTACGTTCTCATTTTCCTGCTATTATAGAACGGTTATATAGATGTGTTTGACCAGATGCTTCGAAGGACAGGGGAGATATCAGAAGTTTAATAGACCCCTGATGTCTCAATAAGGTGTGCCTATCACTGTCCAAAGCTGTCACAAGGGGCTTGTTCATCTTTCCTTTTTTTTTTTTTTTTAAGATTTTTGTGGTTTGGGTGTGTATACAAGTTGTACACGAAAAAAAACTCAAACCACACAGCTTCTTTTTCTGTATCTCTTGGAGGCTCCATTGTGAGATGCACACCCTATGAGAGTCATACGTTTACACCAACCGTGTTGCATAATGCAGTCTCAATGTAGTCCCAATGCAGGGCTGAGGCACATAGTCTTGTTTTCAGTGGTGCCAGTGCCTCTCAACAACTTTACTTGGCATGGACTGGGAAAAAAAAGAATTGAGTCAGCTATGAGTAAGCGCTGAACAAGCATGAAATGCGTCAGCTGTGTTCTACAGATCCCTTCCACATCATTGCTGGATATGTGATTTTATTGGCTGATTTACAATAAAGGTGTTTTAGACCGGATTGTCATTTTATCCTAGGCAAAAAATTAACCTCATGAACTTAAAAGGTAGCTCCAATTTAGTGAGGAAAATATAGCAACTAAAAAAAATATAGCACATATAATTGGTACACAATCCATACTGTATTTTAATGTTATTAAATATTACTTTTCTATTTCAGTCTGTAGTGCTGTAATTTTCTGTAAAATTCAATGCAATATGGCAGTGTACAGAACGCCTCCAATAATGTAATTTCCTGTTGTGTGATTAGCTCTCTGATTTTCCCAGAAGTCTACACTAGGATACAAGTCAGATATAAGACACTCTATGCAATAGGAACCTGTTCTTTAGTGAGATACTCCCTAAGGATTAATTACTTCTAAAGGGATGCAGACACTGCAGCTTTTCTCATCAGAACACTGAGAGTGCACCAGATGATTATAATGAATCAGACACTCCCATTTTAGAATTTATATCCAAAGAACAAGGTCAAACAACTATTTCTTCAGAGTGGAAACAGGTAGGACTCTGCAACAAAGTTTGCTAAAATCCTTGTAATGTACATTAATTACCCAGAGGGGACTGATTTTTTTTCTCTCAAAAAACATGGCGTTACTCTTTAAGTTTTTTAAAAAAAAATCACACATCAACACACTGGAATATGTAAATTTTTTTTTACAAATGGCATGCCTGCGAATGTCATAGCTCATGCACTTTAGCGTATTAATACAAGCTCTGTGAAGCCTAATGCAGATTGGATTTGTGAGAGGTGATGAAGGCACAAAATATCACCATAGAGGGCTCTAAGGAATATAGGAAAACAACAGGTACCAAGGTACCACCAACACTGCCACACATTTTTTGTTTTTTTTGCTGCACCCGTAAAAATCATTAAAAGCATTTTTTTAACAGTTACGATGATGTACAGAATGGGGGTTCGCAAAAGACACAAAACAAGAGGATACAAAGTTCTGTTTGTAAGCTTCTCTTCCATAAAAAGAAGGTAATTAGGTATAAATTTACTATGGATTAAAGCCAAATTCCAGGTATGGCCATTTCTACCAGGGCCGGGACAAGGGGTTGGCAGGAGGGGAAGCCACCCCAGGTGCAGTGAAGCAAGGGCGCAAAGAGTAGACACAGGATGGTACAACAATTCTACGGCATGTATTAACAATAAGGGAAGGGGAGCGCAGTTCTGGATCCTTGCCCTGGGTGCTGGACAACCCTGTCCTGGTACTGATTTCTACATAGTTATATTGGTCCAGCTTGGACTTCATCCAATCAGAGAATGCTTTAAAGCTTTGCTTTAATTCTGAAAGTGCAAAGTGTTCCCTGAATGGCTCTGGTGCCGAGAGAGCAACCTCCTATGTTAAAAATGTAGCAAGGCAGCTGCTCGGCATGGGACCTGAAAGCAAATAAAGATCACAGTTAGTGATGAGCCGAACACCCCCGGGTTCGGTTCGCACCAGAACCCGCGAACGGACCGAAAGTTCGCACGAACTTTAGAACCCTATTAAATACAATGGATGCGAACGTTCAAAATCTAAAGTGCTAATTATAACGACTATTATGCATGTTATTGTCCTAAAAAGGGTTTGGGAACCCGGGTTCTGCACCAGGGGACATGTATCAATGCAAAAAGAAGTTTTAAAAACCGCCATTTTTCGGGAGCAGTCATTTTAATGATGCATAAAGTGAAAAAAAAAAAGTCAAATATTCCTTTAAATATCGTACCTGGGGGGTGTCTAAAGTATGCCTGTGAAGTGCCACGTGTTTCCCGTGTTTAGAACTGTCCCTGCACAAAATTACATTTCTAAAGGAAAAAAAGCCATTTAAAACTGCTTGCGGCTTTAATATAATGTCTGGTCCCGGTAATATGGATAAAAATCTTTAAGAAAAATGGCATAGCTACCCCATCACAGCCCCCCCTACCCCAGCCCATTACCCCCCTTTGGGTCTTGTATGGATATTAAGGGGAACCCCGCACACAAAATAAAAAGGCCCTATATACTCTGAACAGCCGTATACAGGCGGTGCATACAAGACAGGGACTTTAGGTTTGTTCTTATGTAGAATCTGTTTGTAATTTTGAACAGGTACATTGTTTAAGTGTAGCTCCAGCCAAAAAATCTATTTTTAAGCTTTTTGGAAAACATAGGGATGGGTTATCACCCCTGTAACATTTGTTTTGCTGTCTGTGCAGTGTGCACCTGTTCAGAACAGTTCACCTCACTTTCCCTCCTAATGACAAATGTTTTTTGAAAATTTGGGTTTTTTATTGAAACAAGAATTGGTGATAAAGCATCAGTGGAGAGGAGACACTTTTTTTCCCATATTAACTCTTACAGGAGAGAATTTGCCTTCCTAGGGGTAGATTGCCTCTCACTTCCTGTTGTATCCTTCCGTTTGCAAGGAGGAGTCGTTTGTAAGTTGGATGTTTGAAAGTAGGGGCCTGCCGTATATACTCAGCTGAAATTTGTCCCTTACATGTTGGTGTTGCCACAACACTGTGAGCCCTCACAGTTACTCTTGGTGGGCGTATGAATGGGCCCTGCTGTGAATTATTAGATCAAGAATTGTAATTGCATGCCCCTGTTGAACAGGGGCTGAAAAATTGGGCCTTTGGTGGTGGTGGTGGTGGTGGTGTTGACACAACACTGTAAGGCCTCACAGTTACTCTTGGTGGGCGCAGGAATGGGCCCTGCTGTGAATTATTAGATCAAGAATTGTAATTACATGCCCCTGTTAAACAGGGGCAGAAAAATTGGGCCTTAGGCACTGGTGCCACAACACTGCAACCCCTCACAGATACTGTACTTGGAGCACAGCAATGAGCCCTGTTGCAAAGTATTGCATCAAAAATTGTAATTACACGCCCCTGTTAAACAGGGGCTGAAAAATTGGGCCTTAGGCACTGGTGCTGGTGCCACGACACTGCAACCTCTCCCAGATACTCTAGTTGGAGTGCAGGAATGAGCCCTGCTGCAAAGCATTGCATATAAAATTGTAATAACACGCCCCTGTTAAACAGGGGCTGAAAAATTGGGCCTTAGCCATTGGTGCTGGTGCCACGACACTGTAACCTCTCCCAGATACTCTAGTTGGAGTGCAGGAATGAGCCCTGCTGCAAAGCATTGCATAAAAAATTGTAATTACATGCCCCTGTTAAACAGGAGCTGAAAAATTGGGCCTTAGCCACTGGTGGCGGCACCCAGAAACAAAAATGTTCTTCCAAGCTATCATCATCAATCGGATCATTGAGGAGGAGGAGGATAGTCAGTCAACATAACAGGACAGTCTCTCAGCATCAGCATCAGTCTTGAAGGGATGTGACATTTGAAAATAAATTAGTCTGTTATATCAGCTTCAGGTGTTTGGTAGCTGGTGGTGATCCAAGACTGGTTCATCCTTATGAAGGTCAGTCGATCAACCGAGTCGGTGGACAGGCGCACCCTGTGATCCGTGACAAATCCTCCAGCAGCACTGAATGTGCGTACTGAAAGAACGCTGGATGCAGGACAGGCCAGTAGCTCAATTGCATACTCTGCAAGCTCTGGCCAGTGATCCATCCTCAAGACCCAGTAAGCCAGAGGATTTTCGGTGGGGAAGGTGTCCAAGTCTGACCTTGCCCCTAGGTATTCCTGCACCATGTATATCAGACGCTGGCGATGGCTGCTGGAACCGATCATACCTTGGGGCTGCGGACTAAAGAATTGTCTGAACGCATCGGTCAGATGGCCACCTTCCCCACCACTCCTTCTTTGACTGACCGAAGCCTCAGCAACTCGTTGTCCAGGACCAGGTGTTTGTAACCTCCCAGTCTCTGGGAACGCATTGCACAGACCTTTCTGCAAGGCCTCCCGGAGTTGTCTCATCCTCTGCTCCCTCTGCGACGGTAAGATAAGGTCCGCAACCTTACCCTTGTACCGTGGATCAAGGAGAGTGGCCAGCCAGTAATGGTCCCTCTCCTTGATCCGAAGAATACGAGGATCCTTCCGCAGACTTTGCAGGATCAGGGAGGCCATGCAGCGTAGGTTAGCTGAGGCATTCGGTCCGGAGTCCTCTGGGTCACTAAGGACGACATGATCCGCAGCCACCTCCTCCCAGCCACGTACAAGTCCACTGGTTTCTTGGGACTGTAAATCATTCCTAAAAGACTGCTGCTGATGATGCTGAGTGCCAGGCTCCACCTCCATGCTGACACAATCCTCCTCCTCCTCCTCCTCTTCCTGTGCGATGGGTGGGACAGAAGGAACACTTTCTGGGTAAAGGGGGCCTTGAGAGGCAAGGAAGTCCTCCTCTTCCTGCCTCTGTTCTGCCTCAAGTGCCCTGTCCATTAGACTTGTGCACAACGGAAAAATTTGTTCCGTTTCGGTTCGTTTCTTTCCGGTCCTGTTGATTCGTAATCATTCGTAATTTTGCTAGACGGGATTTTTCGTGTTCGGACTCATTCGTATTTTTGCAAGCGACATTTTTCGTTGAATTTTTTGTTGCTTTATAATTCGTACTTTCGGTAGAGTACGTTGTTTTTCGTTGATTCTGGACACAACTCCTACTTTCGTAACTTTTTTTGGGTTCGTACTTTCGGTAGAGTACGTTGTTTTTCGTTGATTCTGGACACAACTCCTACTTTCGTAACTTTTTTTGGGTTCGTTGATTCGTAATTTTCCGTGTCTCTCTCACAACGACGCTGCCTATTATGCCTAATGTGCTTCGAATGGATTTGTACTTTTCTAAATACATTGCGGTTATTTGTAACGATTCGAAATCTCGTATTTTACTTTCGTTTTTAACATGCGGCTATAGGCTCCGCCCCTGTACACCATTTTGAGAGGGTTCAGCACGGTGAGGGAGAAGCAGAGAGCAGAGCAGAGTGTTATTGTGCTTCGAATGGATTCGAAATCTCGTATTTTACTTTCGTTTTTTACATGCGGCTATAACCTCCGCCCCTGTACACCATTTTGAGAGGGAGTTCAGCACGGTGTGGGAGAAGCAGAGAGCAGAGCAGAGTGAGTGTTATTGTGCTTCGTATGGATTCGTACATTCGTAACTTTTTCATAACGAATTATGCCGAAGACATTCGGGCATTCGCTATTTGCGGTATAATTTATTTCGGATTCGGTCTTATTCGTAATTGCTTTGTTCGGAAATTCGAATGCTTCCGAATGTCCGAAAGTTGCTAAATTCGGACGAATTTCAATTCGTTACGAAACGAATTGCACAAGCCTACTGTCCATTATTCCACGCAGCGTATGTTCCAACAGGTGGACAAGAGGTACAGTGTCACTGATGCATGCACTGTCACTGCTCACCATCCTTGTGGCCTCCTCAAATGGTGCCAGGACAGTGCATCCATCCCTGATCATGCCCCACTGGCGTGGTGAAAAAAACCTGAGCTCCCCTGACCCTGTCCTGGTGCCGTAGTCGCACAGGTACTCATTGATGGCCCTCTGCTGCGTGTGCAGCCGCTGCAGCATGGCCAACGTTGAGTTCCACCTGGTGGGCATGTCACATATAAGGTGGTTCTTGGGCAGGTTCAACTCCTTTTGCAGCTCAGCCAGGCGAGCACTGGCATTATAAGATCTGCGGAAATGCACACACACTTTCCTGGCCTGCCTCAGGACATCCTGTAAGCCCGGGTACCTGCCCAAGAACCGCTGCACCACCAGGTTAAGGACGTGAGCCACACAGGGCACATGGGTCAGTTGTCCCTGTTGGAGGGCGGAGAGGAGGTTGGTGCCATTGTCGCAAACCACCATTCCTGGCTTAAGCTGGCGTGGTGTCAACCACCTCTCGGCCTGCCCCTGCAGAGCAGACAGAACCTCTGCCCCAGTGTGGCTCCTGTCCCCCAAACACACCAGCGCAAGCACGGCATGGCATCTTTTTGCCTGCGTACTTGCGTAGCCCCTTGAACGCCTACGGAGCACCGCTGGTTCCGAGGACAAAGCACAGGAAGAGGCCATGGAGGAAGAAGAAGAGGAGGGGGTGGAGGAGAGAGAGAGGTGTGTCACAACCAGTAGTAGCATTTTGGAGGCGTGGCGGCGGAACAACCTCCAACACTACTGCACCTTGTCCTGCATCCTTCCCAGCTGCCAAAAGAGTGACCCAATGGGCCGTGAAAGAAAGGTAACGTCCCTGTCCATGCCTGCTGGACCATGAGTCAGCGGTAATATGCACCTTACCGCTGACCGCCCTGTCCAGCGAAGCCAAGACATTGCCTTCCACATGCCAGTAGAGAGCCGGAATCGCCTTCCGTGAGAAAAAGTGGCGTTTGGGAACCTGCCACTGAGGAACCGCACATTGCATAAACTCACGGAAGGGGGCCGAGTCTACCAACTGAAAAGGCAGCAGTTGAAGCGCTAGCAATTTAGCCAAGCTAGCATTCAACCGCTGGGCATGTGGATGGCTGGGAGTGAACTTCTTTCGACGGTCCAGCAGCTGGGGCCGGGAAATTTGCCTGCTAGAATCGGACGTCGGTGTACTGCTAGCAGAGTGCCCGCAAGTACTTGGCTGTGACACACCTAATTCTACACCTTCATTCCTCTCAGTGCAGGTTTCAGAGAGGACTGAAGGTATAGTGGGGTTGGAGATCCCAGCTGATGCGGTGCAAGGAGAGGTCCGCTTTGTTCTTTGGTGTGGGTCTTTAAGGTAGGCTTGCCAACGAGCTGCATGGCAGGTCAACATATGTCTGGTCAAGCATGTGGTGCCCAAGCGGGTGATGTTTTGGCTACGCGATATATGCTTGAGACATATGTTGCAAACAGCAGCTGTGCGATCTGATGCACTCGACTCAAAAAAGGCCCACACCAAAGAACTTTTTGAATAACGGGCAGAGGCAGCGCCCTGCACAGGCGGAGCTCTGCGGTGTGATTCCGTCGGTGTGCTGCCCTTACGCTGGCCCCCCGAGGGCATCCTGCCTCGTTGGAGATGTGCCTCCTCCTCATCCTCCTCCTCCTCCTCCTCTCTCCTATTAGGCACCCACGTGGAGTCAGTGACCTCATCATCCCCTCCCTCCTCATCACTGGAGCCAATCTGGCAGTATGCTGCAGCTGCTGGAACATGACTGCCAGATTGGTGTCCTTCTTGAGCATCCCCTCTCTCTGCTCTCACGCTACTGCCTTCCTCTAGCTGGGTATCATCATCAGACCCTTCGAAACGCTGGGCATCCTCCTGGAGCATGTACCCAACACTGTGCTCAAACAGTTCGGGGGACTCCTCAGGAGGACATGGTTGGTCTAGGGAAGGAGTGACTGATGATGACATTGATACCAGGGAAGAGGACGCTTTGGCAGCTGCTTTGCCAGTACCCTGAGCCTGGGTGAGAGAGGATGAGGAGGATGAGGAGGGCTTGGTCATCCACTCTACCAAGTCTTCGGCATGATGCGGCTCAACACGTCCAGCTGCCGAAAAGAAGGACAAGCGTGTCCCATGGCCACGCGCTGATGGCGATGCACCGCGTCCACAACCAGCACTGTTGTCTCTAGACACAGAGCCTGCTTGCCCTCTTTTATTGGCTCCTGACTGTCTGCCTCTCCTTGTTTGCCTTCCAGACATTCTAATGGCCTGCAGGGAGATGGGAAAACAGCAATAAGGCCTAGCTTCAGGAGTATATTTTGCAGGAATCACACTACACCTGCTGTAAGTGCTGCAAATGCCTGTTGGTGTAACACACCAGGAAAACACAGCAATACGGGCTAACTTCAGGTGTAATATGATCAGGAGGCACACTCCGCCCGCTGTAAGTGCTACAAATGCCTGTTGGTGTAACACACCAGGAAAACACAGCAGTACAGGCTAACTTCAGGTGTATAATGTGCAGGAGGCACACTCCGCCCGCTGTAAGTGCTGCAAATGCCTGTTGGTGTAACACACCAGGAAAACACAGCAATACGGGCTAACTTCAGGTGTAATATGATCAGGAGGCACACTCCGCCCGCTGTAAGTGCTACAAATGCCTGTTGGTGTAACACACCAGGAAAACACAGCAATACAGGCTAACTTCAGGTGTATAATGTGCAGGAGGCACACTCCGCCCGCTGTAAGTGCTGCAAATGCCTATTGGTGTAACACACCAGAAAAACACAGCAATACGGGCTAACTTCAGGTGTATAATGTGCAGGAGGCACACTCCGCCCGCTGTAAGTGCTGCAAATGCCTGTTGGTGTAACACACCAGGAAAACACAGCAATATGGGCTAACTTCAGGTGTATAATGTGCAGGAGGCACACTCCGCCCGCTGTAAGTGCTGCAAATGCCTGTTGGTGTAACACACCAAGAAAACACAGCAATACGGGCTAACTTCAGGTGTATAATGTGCAGGAGGCTTAGCAACAATGACACTGACACTGTCCCCTGCCTATCCTTCTCTCTCCCTGCACACAAGGTTTATCAAAGAATATGACACTGACACTCTCCCTGCCTATCCTTCTCTCTCCCTGCACACAAGGTTTAGTAAAGAATATGACACTGACACTGTCCCCTGCCTATCCTTCTCTCTCCCTGCACACAAGGTTTATCAAAGAATATGACACTGACACTCTCCCTGCCTATCCTTCTCTCTCCCTGCACACAAGGTTTAGCAAAGAATATGACACTGACACTGTCCCCTGCCTATCCTTCTCTCTCCCTGCACACAAGGTTTAGCAAAGAATATGACACTGACACTCTCCCTGCCAACCTTCTCTCTCCCTGCACACAAGAATAGCACAAAGAATATCAACACTGTCCCTGCCTATCCTTCTCTTTCCCTGCGCCAGAACACACTGCACAAGGCCGCCGCGCTGGCGGCCTTTTATAGTGTGGGGCGTGTGCTAAACCCCCTGAGCTATAATTTGCCACAGGCAACCTGCCTGTGGCCAATTATGGCTCTCCTAGCTGCCGGCGCTGTGATTGGCCAAGCATGCGGGGTCACAGTGCATGCTTGGCCAATCACAGCGCCGGAATTGCACTGCGATGGCGCGAACGGCTCAAATCGTTCGATGTTCGCCGAACGGTCGAACAGCCGATGTTCGAGTCGAACGTATGTTCGACTCGAACACCGAGCTCATCCCTAATCACAGTAATAGAAGTGCCTTCTACGGTGATTTCCAGCTCCCAGAGTAATCCCACAACTGTGGCATGTACATACCGTACTTTCACTGGTCCAAGCTGGGTCAATGTAACCATGAAAAAATTGCCATACCTGGAATTCATCTTTAAACATTTTATTTGCTAATTTTTTCCTTGGCTGAAGTACATGAGTGTCAAGAATCTCTGTTACTAATACTTAGGGCCGCCATCAGGGGGGTACAGGCAGTACACCTGTAAGGGGCCCGGATGCCCCCCCCTTTTTTTTGTTTTTTGTTTTAATTTTTTTTTTATTTCTTCTTTTTTTTTTGTAAGGGGTCCAGAGGTCCCCAGGGCCCCGAATGGCAACCCCCCTTATTTTTTTTATTTGTTATTTTTTTTTTTTCTGTAAGGGTCCCAGAGGTCCCCAGGGCCCCCGGATGGCAACCCCCCTCTTTTTTGTTCATCAGCACCCAAAGCCCCCCCCCGCTTCTTAATTTGCAGCGGCAGCCCCCCCCGGCTCTCCTCTGCTCCAGCGGGCCCATGCCTGAAGTTGTGTAAGGGGCCCCAAAATTCCTGATGGCGGCCTGCTAATACTAACAGCTCTGAGCACACTAAGGCAGTGATCCCACTTCCTATATACACTATATTACCAAAAGTACTGGAACACCTGACTTTACACGCACATGAACTTCAATGGCATAACAGTCTCAGAAGGGAGGGTCATGTGCAGGGTTGCCAACTTTCGATAAATGCACGGTCTGCAAAATCCACACTCTCTGCATCTGTCTGTGAATGCAGGCTGCATATCCGCAATGGACATTTATTTATAGAGCGGCTACATACACTATATTACCAAGAGTATTGGGACGTCTGCCTTTACACGCACATGAACTTTAATGGAATCCCAGTCTTAGTCCGTAGGGTTCAATATTGAGTTGGCCCACCCTTTGTAGCTATAACAGCTTCAACTCTTCTGGGAAGGCCGCCCACAAGGTTCAGGAGTGTGTCTATGGGCATGTTTGAACATTCTTCCACATTTGAGAGATCAGGCACTGATGTTGGACAAGAAGACCTGGCTCGCAGTCTCTGCTCTAATACATACCCTAGGTGTTAAATTTGGTTGAGGTCAGGACTCTGTGAAGGCCAGTCAAGTTCCTCCACCCCAAACTTGCTCATTTATGTCTTTATGGACATTGCTTTGTGCACTGGTCCAAATCATTTGGTGGAGGGGGGGGGGGGGTTATAGTGTGGAATTGTTTTTCAGGGGTTGAGCTTGGCCCCTTAGTTCTAGTGAAGGGACCTCTTAAGGCATCAACATACCAAGACATTTTGGACAATTTAATGCTCCAAACTTTGTGGGAACAATTTGGGGATGGCCCCTTCCTGTTCCAACATGACTGCGCACCAGTGCACAAAGCAAGGTCCATAAAGACATGGATGAGCAAGTTTAGGATGGAGGAACTTGACCGGCCTGCACAGAGTTCTGACCTCAACCTGATTGAACACCTTGGGGATTAATTAGAGTGGAGACTGCGAGCCAGGACTTTTTGTCCAACATCAGTGCCTGACCTCACAAATGCTTTTCTGGAAGAACGGTCAAACATTCCCATAGACACACTCCTAAACCTTGTGGACAGCCTTCCTGGAGGAGTTGAAGCTGTTATAGCTGCAAAGGGTGGGCCAACTGAATATTGAATCCTTCGGACTAGGACTGGGATGCCATTAAAGTTCATGTGCGTGTAAAGGCAGGCGTCCCAATAATTTTGGAATTATAGCGTATATGTTATTAGGCCCAATTCACAAAGCTAAAACATTATTTGCAAGAAAGTGACAGTTATTTTCAGTTGTCAAATGTGATTAAAAATCACAGTCACGTGACGTAAAAAAAGATCATCGTTCTTGTGTTAAAACTTCGTCATTAGGGCTTTTGGTGTTGAAAAAATTGTAGATTCCCTTGAAGTAACAGTGCACTGTGGTTTAGCTAAGCACTATAGCAGTGGAGGGCAGTATGAGCATAGTAATATCGCTTGGAGGAATATAATAAGTGAATGGTGTAGCAGGGCCGGGGAGTCTATGCTGTCGAAGACAGAGAGGAAGGATGATTGGCCCGCTCAATGCTGTGCAGAGAAAAGCAATTTCGAGCTGACTCCACAGCAAACACTTAAGATTCTACACTGGGAATAAATCTTTTGTCATCGTATAAAGAGACATCTGGCTTTCCAGAGAAACAGGAACGTCATCGCAAGCGTGGCGGAAGCTTGCTTTTCTTGTACACATATAGCGGCTTTCCATGTACGCCTATTCATACAAACAAATATAATTATAAATACACTGTGATTTGCATGTATTAAAATACACAGATGCCAACTGATGCAAACCTGCATGTACATGGTATCTTATAAAGCCATGAGAAGGCATAGAAAGTATCTGCCAAGGAGGTGGCAGCAGGAACTGGGACAGGGAATGCATATTTGCAAATGACCTATAGATTTAATCTTTATTGATGAGGTCGGATGGGATGTTTGATGCGTATCGTCTTCCACGCTCATCTATAAAAATATGTTTGCCAACCGTCCTCTTTGCATATACTGATCAGGTTGTGCATGTGTATGCATAATACAGTATTTTGCAGAAAGCAGGTGCTAGACTATTAACACGCAGTAATAAAACATTCATATATAGCGATACCCCCAGTTAAGAGGGCTGCCTGTATGTTTTTGGGCCCTGTAGTGCACCGCTGTCAACCCCTGGCAATCGGCTCTAACCTCTCTTGGCACAGTTAGTGAGGGATGATAGGATTGTGAGGCCTGTAACTCACAGCAGCCAATCCTATGACAAGAACACACAGTGATATTTTAAAACTTCCTTTACCTATCTCTTCCATAAAGTAAAGAACAGACACCAATATACTTAACCCTTGTATGTTTACTTAGATTAGTGGGTAAGCAGTAAAACAGGTGGGTGCATGTCATGTGCAGAGCCCTGCAATAAACAGTGTTAAACAAGCAGACAAGTATACAATGCTATGCAACTCTAACAGTCCTAATGTTGCCACCTTTTCTTCAAGCCAAACCCGAACACCTTAGCGGTGATTGTGATAGTGGCGGGGAATCTGGTGCTAACAGACCCTCGTGGGAGGTACACTGACACTGACATCACTAGTGACACTAATACAGTGATAATACTGTACACTGTCACTGTACTAATGACACTGGCAGAGGAGGAGGGCGGGTGCCACAGGGGAGACGGCAGAGAGCACACAGCACAGCCAGGCACGACAGGAATCATCACTGGGTTCTACGATACCCCTGCTGAGTTCCTGAACTGGCTGGCTGCATCCCAGGCAGGGCTTTTTTTCTCACAGAATATGTGCAGGAGCTCAAGCACGCACCCCCCGCCCCCCCTTCTTCCCAAACATTCCACATTAAATAGCGTGTTTGGCTAAAGTGCGTTGGGAGGGTCTTAAAGTGTGCAGAGGTCAGGAGTGCGCTACAAAACGAGTGCAGGGTTCAGGAGTGCGTTACATACAGAGTGCAGGGTTCATCAGGGTACAGTATATGGAGAGTGCAGGGATCATCAGGGTATAGTATATAGAAAGTGAAGGTTTTATCAGGGTACGGTATATAGAGTGCAGGGATCATCAGGGTACGGTATATAGAGTGCAGGGATCATCAGGGTACAGTATATAGAGTGCAGGGATCATCAGGGTACAGTATATAGAGTGCAGGGATCATCAGGGTACAGTATATAGAGTGCAGGGATCATCAGGGTACGGTATATGGAGTGCAGGGATCATCAGGGTACGGTATAGAGCGGTGGTTCTCAACTCCTGTCCTCAGGACCCACTAACAGGCCATATTTTAAGTATTACCTTGGTGAGATGCAGACTAGAATACTGCAATCCCTGAGCAGCAAATTATATCACCTGTGATGCATTTCAGTTATCTTGCAAACCTGGCCTGTTGGTGGGCCCTGAGGACTGGAGTTGAGAACCACTGGTATAGAGAGTGCAGGGATCATCAGGGTACGGTATATAGAGTGCAGGGATCATCAGGGTACGGTATATAGAGTGCAGGGATCATCAGGGTATGGTATATAGAGTGCAGGGATCATCAGGGTATGGTATATAGAGTGCAGGGATCATCAGGGTACGGTATATAGAATGAAGGGATCATCAGGGTACGGTATATAGAGTGCAGGGATCATCAGGGTACGGTATATAGAGTGCAGGGATCATCAGGGTACAGTATATAGAGTGCAGGGATCAGTTCTCTCCCACTACTCCTTTCCATTGCATTCTCATCCACATGAACCTGACCCCCCATCCACCTCTCCTCAGCTCTAAGCCATGTTTACATCCCCACTACTGCCTTCAATAAATCTTCTCCCCCTTCCCTTAAAAGCTTCACCATCCTGCACAAGTGCACATGCCTTACCATTGCTGTACTAAAGTGAAGTTCCTGGCCGGCACATCCCCCACACTACAAGAGTTGCCTCTCTGCAGCCAGATCGTCCCGTGGGTGTCGGCATCCAGGCACCAGGATCAGAGAAGGTGCAGCCTACCTCCCGGCCCCCCCCTCTTGCCCATGACAGTACTCCACTCAGGGAGACAAGCTGGGAAAAAGCTCCGATCCTAGGAGGACAGATCTGACAGGTTGGCAGGGACTGACTGATGTTGTGTCCGGGTGTCAGATGAACAGAAACCCGGGCAGAGGAGTCAAAAACCGGACTGTCCGGGTCATTCCCGTACAGGTGGCAACCCTAAACAGTCCCCTTTGCAGCTATTTCCCCTCGTGGACAATATGGCGCCCAGGAATATCTATGCTACCCAGTCAGGCCTGACTGAACTAAGTGGAAGTTCTGTAGTGAAAACTTCGCTAGCAACGGTGGTGCACTTGAAGAATACAATTTGTAATCCACCAAGGTAACAGAGATACTGTGTCTGTCTATAAGCAGGTGCTCTCTCACCCAACCGGACCAGTCCGCCTCCGTTTCTTCCGCTGCGGTGTCTAAGTACACCGATCCATCGACATCCGGGTCTTCGGTCCTCCTGGCAAAGGTGCAGTATAAAGGAGAGACGTCCCTCAGGTTCCTTGGTGCGCGCGGCAGGCTCTTTGGAGAAAAGGCCCAGGCTTCTGGCCTAAAGTCACAGGAGCTCAAGCAGCAGTCCAGCTTGCTGGGCAGGCGGTGTCCAAAGAGAAAGAAGTGGGCTCCGCCTCTCCCTTATAAAGTCCACCCCAGCAGTCCTTGCGCCGGACAATGCACCCTGGGTGCCTAAAAGTGTACTGGGTAATGTAGTCTCTGAGGGATTTAAAAGGCAATACCCCGCTACACATATTTAAACTTTATACTTCTAAATACAAGCGGTATGTGTATTCTTACCTAAAGCAAGACTAAACCATTGAATGCCTTGGTTCCCCCACCCCTCTCCTGTGCTGCCATGTTTAAAACGAATGAAAAAGGAAAGATGTAGGGGCATCTAGGTACAACCAAAAAGAGCAATACTAGTATAGGTAATAAATAAAGCACTATAGAGTCCTCAAATCATATAGCATATCGTAAAAGTCCACCACCTCTGGCTCAGACCCTTGGGGGGGGGGGGGGGGCTGCTCACCACAATCACTTGAAAACACAGAAGTCCGGTTTCTGTGTTTACAAGCGACAGCTCTGCACTCTGTGTGTAACCCCCCTGAACTCTGCCCTCTGTATATAATGCCATCCTAGTATTTAACCACTTGAGGACCGCCGCACGCCGATGTACGTCGGCAGAATGGCACGGCTGGGCACATGGGCGTACAGGTACGTCCCCTTTAAGAGCCCAGCCGTGGGTCGCGAGCGTGCCGCCAGCGACGCATTTGCGACCCGGTCCTCTTCTCTGTGACCGTCCCTGTGGCTGGTGTCCCGCGATCGGGTCACAGAGAGGAAGAACGGGGAGAGGTAAGTGTAAACAAACCTCTCCCCATGCTTCCTAGTGAGCCTGTCAATGATCGTCTGTTCCCTGTCATAGGGAACGACGGTCAGTGATGTCACACGCTAAGCCACCCCCTCCTCCCACAGTAAGTAAAACACATCAGGGCACACTTAACCCCTACAGCGCCCCCTCCTGGTTAACCCCTTCACTACCAGTATCATTTTAACAGTAACCAGTGCATTTTTATAGCACTGATCGCTGTGAAAATGACAATGGTCCCAAAAATGTGTCAAAAGTGTCCGATGTGTCCGCCATAATGTCGCAGTCACGAAAAAAAATCACTGATCGCTGACATTACTTGTAAAAAAAAATTTTTTTATAAAAATGCCATACAACTATCGGATATCCCCTATTTTGTAGACGCTATAACTTTTGCGCAAACCAATCAATAAACGGCGATTGCGATTTTTTTTACCAAAAATATGTAGAAGAATACGTATCGGCGTAAACTGAGGAAAAAAATAGTTTTTTTATGTATTTTTTGGGGATATTTATTATAGCAAAAAGTAAAAAATATTGTTTTTAAAATAAAATTGTCGCTCTATTTTTGTTTATAGCGCAAAAAATAAAAACCGCAGAGGTGATCAAATACCACCAAAAGAAAGCTCTATTTGTGGGAATAAAAAGACGCCAATTTTGTTTGTGAGCCACGTCGCACAACGGCGCAATTGTCAGTTAAAGGGACGCAGTGCCGAATCGCAAAAAGTGGCCTGGTCCTTTAAAGTGGAGTTCCACCCAATTTTTTTCCTTTTTTTTATTCCACTCCTCACCCCCTTACATGCCACATTTGGCATGTAATTTTTTTTGGGGGGGAGTGGGGGCTTCAGTAGGAGTGGGACTCCCTGTCCCACTTCCTCATCCCGCCCTGGAGCCGCCTAGGCGATACGTCATATCGCCTTGTGGCGGCTCCTCCCTGTAGGCGATCACCTGGGACGTGACAGGTCCCAGGCGATCGCCTGTCCACTCACAGAGGGCTGCGCCGTTCGCGCATGCGCAGTGAGTGCCCGGCCGTGAAGCCGAAATCTGTCACGGCCGGGTGCCCATACTGTGAATGGACGCGCCGGCAGAGGAAGGGGGAGAGGAGCGGAGCTCCAGGCGGCGCGTCGCTGGACAGTGGAACAGGTAAGTGTATGTTTATTAAAAGCCAGCAGCTACACTTTTTGTAGCTGCTGACTTTTAATAAACATAAAAAAAGGGTGGAACTCCGCTTTAAGCTGCACAATGGTCCGGGTCTTAAGTGGCTAATGCCCCTTTAAGACTCTCCTACTGTTTGTGAAATTTGACTGACCACACCCACTATTTGATGTGATTTGGAGGGTGTGTTTGGGTGGAGGGATTTTGGGGGTCGGGGTTGAGTTCTAGCACCTATTGTTTGAGAAAAAAAAAGCCCTGTCTGTATGTATTTGGCAGAAGGGGAAAAGCACTTCTACCTTTAATACTGGCCTTCAAGACTTTGCTCTCTCCAGGTTCTCCTCCTACCTAAAACAGTGCTCCTTGAGGCCCGGGTTCACACTGTCGCTGCATGCGGTGAACAGCAGGGGTCCGGTGCGTGCTGGTTCACCGTTTCAGCTCCGAATTCAGCCCAAATTTTGGGCTGAAATCGAACCTGAAACGCACCAAAAAAAGCACGCGTTTTTCCGGCACACCGCACCAGACCCGCTCCAAAGATATGTGAACCGGCTCCATAGAGAGCCAGTCACATTCTCCTGCTACGCGAATTGAATGCGGGGAAACGCGCATTCAATTCGCATAGGTGTGAACCCGGCCTCAGTGTTACCTATAACTCTGTTTCCTTCTTTCCTTCTTTCCTCTTTCTGTAGGGGTCCCCCAAGGCTCTGTCTTTGGACCTCTCCTATTATCAATCTGCACCTCCTCTCTGGGTCAGTTGATAGCCTCCCACGGCTTCCAATACCATCTCTATGCTGATGACACACAAATCTATCTCTCTACTACTCACCTCACTTCTTTAGTCTCCTCTCGCATTACTTACTTATTAACGGACATTTCAGCATGGATGTCACACCACTTCCTCAAACTCAATCTTTCTAAAACTGAGCTCATAATGTTTCCTCCGGTCTGTGCCCCTCCCCCTGACTTCCATCAAGATCAATAATACAACCATCAGTCCCTCCACTCATGCCAGGGTGCTAAGTGTAATCCTAGACTCTGACCTGTCCTTTCAGCCCCTAATCCAATCGCTGTCCCAATCTTGCAGACTTCACCTCCATAACATCTCCATAACACGCCCCTTTTTAACCGTTGAAACCACTAAGCAACTTATTTATTGTATCTCTCTTCTCATT
The DNA here is from genome assembly GCA_029206835.1 of Rana muscosa. NCBI lineage: Eukaryota > Metazoa > Chordata > Amphibia > Anura > Ranidae > Rana > Rana muscosa. The sequence continues at coordinate 257,423,306 of CM055128.1, forward strand.
GGCCTACCTCTCCACAAGCCATCCCCTCTTCAGTCTAACATAATTGCCGCTGATTCATCCACCTTACCAACTGTTCATTGTCCGCTATCCCTCTCTGCCAATCCCTACTCTGGCTTCCCATTGCCCAACGAATAAAAATTCAAAACACTAACAATAACATACAAAGCCTTTTACAACTCTGCCCCGAGCTACATCACCAAGCTCACACTATCTCCAAATATCACCCAAATCGTCCTCTCTGCTCCTCCCAATATCTCCTGCTCTCTAGCTCCCTTGTCTCCTCCTCCCATGCTCATCTCCAGGACTTCTCCAGAGCCTCTCCCATCCTCTGGAACTTCCTACCCCAATCTGTCTGGTTATCTCTTACTCTGTCCACTTTTAGGTGTTCCCTGAAAACTCATCTCTTCAGTGAGACCTATCCTGCCTTCAGCCAACAACCAAATCTTTTACTTCCCTCATCAGTTCATCCCTCACAGTTACTACTTTTTGTTATACCAGCCCCTCCCTATTAGATTGTAAGCTCGCAGGAGCAGGGCCCTTCTAACCCTCCTGTATTAAATTGTATTGTTGCTGTATTATCTCCCTTTAAATTGTAAAGTGCTGCACAAACTGTAGCGCTATATAAATCCTGTATTATAATAATAATAACCTATAAGTTTGGTGACCAGATTTTTAAAATGAAATCCGGGGACATATTTTATTTTACTAGTAATGGCGGCAATCAGCGACTCTCTGCCCGTCGCCGCCTGCCTCAGCCTGTCAAGTCTTACTCTCCGGGCCCCGGATACTACTGGGTGGGGGGTGGAGGAAGATCACTCCGCCAGGGAAAGCAGGGAAATAAGCAGGCAGGCGGCTGGCCGGGACTTGAGCCAAGGCAGAAGAACATCTGAGCGGAGCTGAATGGGCACCCGAAACTGAAGAAATATTCCCTCCGCTCCGACCAGCACATGATCATCAGAAAGGGGTACAGATAATGAAGAAAAAATAGACCCCCCTAAGCTAGTAGGAGGGGGGGTGTAATTCAGATTTATTTTTATTTTTTTAATTCTGCACTGTCTTTGAAATTGCCCCAGCCCCTGTTTAAATCCAATCCGGGGACAAAACTGGGGACAGACTTGGTCCGGGGACAGTGTCCTCAATCGGGGGACTGTCCCCGGAAACCGGGGATGTCTGGTCACCCTACTATAAGTGCAGACTGATAAAACATATTTATTGGAGCAAAAAAACATCACTCACATTATAGCAGATAAGAACAGGGTCATCATAAGGTGTATTGTCCAGGATGATGAAGCAGATGTCATCTGGCGAGTCACCAGGGTCTGGAGCAGTGGGAATGGAAGCACAAGGAAGACAGCTGTGGTCCTCCAAGATAGCGCGGGAGACTAGCGTGGCCGGCAGCATCTGCGGGATGATGTCACCAGGATAGGACAGAATCGATTGCGAGTGGCCATTTTTGCCGTTTTTTGTCCCAAAAAATAAGTTCTACCAGTCTGCACTTAGAGGAGCTCTTCCCCTCTTTTCTTCCCTTCATGTTTAAAACCACAGTGTATGTGCATATGCGCCACTGGTGTCTTCTAGGTATCGAGGACCTGGCAGAGGCTGGTGGTGCATATGTGCATGCGTGGAATGTTTTCTGTGCTCGCGCACAATGCTCCCAGCTCTTGGCAGATTGCCACTATATTGCCACACACAGTTTGTGCACACAGGAAAAAATCCACTGTACATGCACAAATACGTGGCTTTTTAACACCCTCCCTCCTTGGAGAACTGCGCTGCCTAAGCTGGAAACCTTGAAGTGCTGCTTTGCCGTACAAAAATTAATAGAACTGTATTCTATATGAGGGGGTTGGAGGGGATAAAATAAAAAAAGTTGTTAAAGTAAGTTTAGTTCCATCTTGGTATATATTCGGCTTTTTTTCAGTAGAAATCCAACATGGAAACCCTTTGCCCCTGTGCAGAAGCTTGCTGTAATTTAGACCAGTTTGCGCTCTCTCCCTGTTCAAGGTGACTGGTCTTGTATATGCTCCCTCCTGTAGTTATGCAGGCAGCCTGTAGAGGGAAAACTTGAAGGGCCCCACCCACATCTGCACAGGCGGTGTACTGCGCAATGATGATGTCACAACTAGTTTTTGTAAGCTATATCTGAGTTTGAAAAGACATTTGGTACACACAAAGTGGATTCATGTCCTTTAAGGCAGTGGTTCTCAACCTCAGTCCTCAAGTACCCCCAACAGGCCATGTTTTCAGGTTTTCCTTTACTTTGCACAGCTGCTTTAAATCAATATCAATGACATAGTATTGATAAGAGCTATTTTATCTAAAGGGAAGTTCCCCAAACATGGCCCGTTGGGGGTACCGAGGTTGAGAACCACTGCTTTAAAGGAGAAGTATGGGATGGGTTAAATAACTAGTACATATCACATTAGTCACACATCAGCTAATCTTTTTTTCCCACCTCTTTTAGTTTTTACAGCATGTGCACATGAACTTTCCTTCAACTGGCAAAAACGGTCCACTTTCAGTTTGAAAAGTTCTCAGGGGGTGTGAACATCTCCACCAACACACCAACACATCCCCTGCCTCTGTCTGAGGAGGGAGGAGGGAAGAGGGAGAAGGGAGGGGGGAGCAGCTACGCTCTGTCTGTGAAGTCTCAGAAACAAGCAGAGCCGACATCAATCAAGCAAAATGACAGGAAAGGGGGTGGATCCAGATTTTATATTCACACCATTGTCTGGATGATGCTGTATGAAAGACTGTAGAACCTCCCACAGGTATTTATATTGATTTTAACAAAATGGGGGCACTTCAGAGAGGGCTGGGAGGGTTTATAGATATCAGCAGCTCACATAGAATAGATACTTTGCTTTTTTGTTCTGATTTACTTTCTAAATTTGGAGCGTTTCAATGTTTTTCTGTCTTTCATATGCTTTTCATTTATTGTTTATACAGATTTTATTTGATAGCTACTCACTTGGGAATGGGTTGAACTTTAGTCTTTTCTCACCCTTACTTGCTATGTTACTGTTCATTGACAAGATATCTAATTGTTTTGTACACGTTCTGAACCACGTCGGTTGCCAGCAGTCTGACTTCTGCTCTGTTTTATAGAATCCACCAATTGTGCTGGGGTCGTTAACATGGCCAAAGTCCAACTGGTCCCAGAGTCTTGCCAATCTGGTCAGCTCATCTCCAAAAGCCTAACGTATGATGGAATGCTTAACAGTGAATTGTCCTTTATGTGACACATACCAGAAAGCGAGGGCTATTTACTAACATGGGTGCAAAAGTTCAAGTATGTGTAACCCCTGGCAACAAGCAAGGCACTGGAGCCAAGCTGCGACTAAAGAGTGTTTACAAAATGAACTAATAGCATCTTTATAGATATGTGCTTGCTACACATGGACATGGGCGTCCGCTCCATAGGGCAAGGGGGGTCAATTGCCCCCCCCCCGGAGACACACTATATTTATATGGACATGAAGTGAAGTGGAATTATCCTCAAGAGCTATTTCACACTGCCAGCTGGCCACGTTATCGGTAAAGCGCCGCTAGTTTTAGCGGCGCTTTACCATCGTTTTAGTGGCGCTATTCGGCCGCAAGAGGGGGGGGGGGGGTTAAAAAAAAATTGAAATTGGCAGCTTGATCCTTCTATTAAGCTTTTGCATCAGGTTTCTCAAACCTTTGCATGCCTGCGCTTTATGTCATAATGACTAAGCCCCTCCCCTTCATGACATTGTCAAAAAGGGACCGAACATGGATGACCTTAAAATGATGCCCCCCCCTGAAAAAAGTTCAGCGGACGCCCATGCACATGGATACTTGAAGACTTTTCAATGACTTATTTAGCACCATCATTTCAGATATATGTTGGATGTGGATCATTACCCAATGCAAAGGTGTAGGTTTGTAGAATGGTGTTTTGCAAAAGATGACTAAGCAGCCGACTTGGGCATGGATAGTTGCTTGCCATCTCAAAAATGAAGGTATGGAAGAATCTGTCTGCATGAAAGCCAGTCTAACCTATCAGATGTGGCAGAATGGCTAAAAGAAATCCACCAAAATGGAAAGCATAACTCCATGTAGATAGCTTTATGGAAGGAACCAACTTCAGGACCTCACGGGTGAAGGGTGCTGTGTGGTAACTATTAATCCATTGTATATATTTATCATCCTTCTGGTCACAGTTCCCTAAGAAGTATATCCTACGGTTCGATACGGAAAAGGTGATTACGGTAACCTCATCTAGTGGATCGATTCACCCCCGGAAAGGGCAGAAGGATCTGGATACCCCAGTGTCTGCTGAGCCAAGGAGGAGTTGATTGCTCTGAGTACAGCCATTACACTCACTACATGCGTTTTACCCCTGTAGGGGTGCAAGAATCTGGTGAGTGGCAGTGTTGCCAACCTACCAGATTGAAATTTACTGGCACGGCACCCGGAATTTACTGGCACAGCCACGTTTTTACTGACATTTCACAAAAGTTACTAAATTTAATTTTTAGGTGCAAACTTCAGTATTTAGGCTACAAACAACTACGCTAGGCAAATAGCAATGTGATTTAAGGTAGATATTAAAAGGTAAAAAAAAAATATTTTTGTTATTTTTTATATAATAATGGCAAATTATTTAGTCACATCACCCTCTGCCACCAACACCCCCTGCCTTCACCCCCCTCTGCGGTGCCACAATCTCCCCCTGCCTCCAATCACCCCCTGCCTCCATCGTCCCTTGCCTCCATCCCCCTCTGCGGTGCCACCAACAACCCCCGTCTCCATCCCCCACCCTCTGAAGTGCCACCATCCCCCTCTGTGGTGCCTCCAATCTCCCCCTGCCTCCAATCTCCCTCTGCGGTGCCACCATCACCATCTGCCTCCAATCTCCCCCTGCCTCCATTTAACCCCCTGCCTCCATCGTCCCCCTCTGCGGTGCCACCATCACCCCCTGCCTCCATCGTCCCCCTCTGCGGGGCCACCATCACCCCCTGCCTCCATCGGATCCCCCTCTGCCACCATCACCTGATGTCACTGTCGGCTGGGCTGTCTGTCACTCTGTCCGTCCCCGACTCCCCTGTGAACTTTGTATTGCCTGGATGCAGCAGGCTCCTCCATTCCGCTGCCGCCACATGCTGCTCAGCCTCCGAGTCCTGACTCCTGCACCAGTGCTGTGCTCATCCATCGTCCTGGTTAGTTACAGATTTAAAAATTCTGGTGCACGCGCGCCTGGCGGGATGTCCTAATACATCACTCGCCGGCGCCGCACGACACAGCCTCTGTGAAATCCGCCGGCCGAATACAGTATATGCTTGGCTCGGCAAGCTCCGGAACTGCGCATGCGCAGTTCCAAGCCGAACCGATCCTGGCTATTTTTACTGGCACATTCCCGAAACTACGGACATTTATGTACGGGGGGGGGGGGGAAGTGCCCGTTTTTACGGACTGTCCGTAAAAATACAGACAGTTGGCAACACTGGTGAGTGGGGAACTGAAGGGGAGCACGGAAGTCAATTGATTTACTGCACACCTGTTGCCTAGTACACACAACCGTTTTTCCCGTCTGAAAAACTGCGATGAGAGCTTTTGGCCAGGAATTCCGACCGCGTGTATGCTCCACCGCAGTTTTTCCGACGGGAAAACTGCCTAAAAAAAAGAGAGCAGGATCTCCCATCAGGAAAAAATCCTAGCGGGAAAACCGTTCGTCTGTATGATTTTTCAACGGGAAAAAAACCGCGCATGTTCAAAAACAATTTGACGCATGCTCCGAAGCATAGAACTTAATTTTGTCGGCTCGTCGTAGTCTTTTACGTCACCGCGTTCTTGGCAGACAAAAGTTCACCAGACTTTTGTGTGACCGTGTGTATGCAAGGCAGGCTTGAGAGGAATCCCGTCGGGAAAACCGTCGTTTTTTTTATCCGACAGAAAAACCGCTCATGTGTACTAGGCATGTGACTAAACCTAGGCACGAGTCACTTTGGACAAGCACACGTCACCTGAAAATTTGCCATTTTGCACTACTTGAGATTGAACTTTATAATTTACTTTTTTAATTTTTTATACTTTTTTCACTGGACTTTAACCTTATTTTATGATAATTCGTTTTATATCACATATTTTTTCTCATATATTATTTTGCACATTTATTACATATTGTTTGGGATGAATTATTTAGGATGAAATTTGATTGCCTTTGTATATTTGATGAGTTTACTTTGATATGGTTGCAAACAGCACAATTAATAGAGCGTTATTAACGCAATATTTGACATAGATCACAGGGTGAGAACACCTTTCATGATGTCTACCTCATATATTGGGAAATTACTCACCATCCATCTGAGAAGAGTGACCTATTGGAGAATCAGCCTTCAGGTGATGGGAGTAGCTATCACCCATCTAATGCATAGTTACCTGGGAGGAGTGACCCAAAGTAGAGGATCACTCTTCAGGTGACGGGCAGCGCCACCTGAAGTAATCAACACCCATCTATTGCATATTCACCTGGGAGGAGTGACTCACTGTAGAGGATCACTCTTTAGGTGACCACCCACCCCTACATATACACAATCTATTAATCCATTGTATTGCTTGCTTTGGCATTGGGCTGAATAACTATCTAGGGTCACTTCTGCCAATTACACATGTGGTGGATGTACCATAGCAGTCATTATGTGAAAGCAGCACATTACGCATCGCTCTCAAACAATCTTCGCTTTAACATAGTCTCTCTCCTCCCCAGGGTCATTAGTAGTCACTCAGAAGGCTCAGATATGCCATAAACTATATGATCACGATTCCCTGCATGTCGATCCAGAGACAGGACTGCTGTAGCTGCTCCTCCTCAACAATGCAGAGGAGCTGAAGGCCGCTATTAAAGCAACCTGGGCTTCCATAACACCTCAGCAGTGCCAACAGACTGATCGCTTCCATGCCACGCCGCATTGATGTACTAATTCATGCAAAAGGAGGCCTGACCAAGTATTGGGTGCATACTATACTGTACATGGACATACTTTTCAGTAAGCCAACATTTCTGTATTAAAAATCCTTTTTTTATTGGTCTTATGTAATATTCTAATTTCTGAGCTACTGAATTTTGGGTTTTCACTAGCTGTAAGCCATAATCATCAAAATTAAAATAAAGAAATGCTTAAAATATATGACTCTGTAAATAATTAATTTATATCAGGGATATGCAATTAGCGGACCTCCAGCTGTTGCAAAACTACAAGTCCCATCATGCCTCTGCCTTTGGGTGTCATGCTTGTGGCTGTCACAGTCTTGCTATGCCTCATGGGACTTGTAGTTCTGCAACGCTAATTGCATATCCCTGATCTATATAATATATGAGTTTAACTTTTTGAATTGAATTACAGAAACTTTTTAACTTTTTGATGATATTCAAATTTTTTGAGATGCACTTTTATGGGCACTAATTCCACCTATGACATCACTATGGGAGCGCTCCAGCTGAAAGGGACCTAACGCCTGATTACACTTTTCCCTGTTACTACATACCATTTTGAGACAGAGCCACCTAGTGGCAGACTAGCTAACTGTACCTGCTTACACGCTCCTTAGCCACTTCCAGCCCAAGGACGCCATATGACGTCTTTGAATTTCAGTGGGAATATCTGGATGATGCCTGCAGCTACAGGCATCATTCAGATATCCTTGTTTTCAGCCGGCAAATCTGTGCACCATAAGAACAATCATAGTGGCAGTTCTGCCGCTTGATCGTTCTTACAGGCAATGGGAGGGGACATCTCCCCCTTCCACTGGCATCGGGTGCTTTTCCGGGCTCTCCCGTGCCATCGGGGACCCAGAGAAAGAATCGGCTAGCGCCAGATGACCACCATAGAGATTTCCGGTGACCACATGGTCACCAGCCATCTCTATGACCATCAGAGGCCTGGGCGCGACGTTATGACGTCAGGTCTGGGCCGCGGTTGTAAACAAAGCCGCGATCGCAGCTGGTAAGCATGAGATTGTGAATTTTTTTTTCCGATCTCATGCTTTCCAGCCTGGAGTAGAGATGTGGGGTCTTATTGACCCCGCATCTCCCCATAAAGAGGACCTATCACACACCATTCCTATTACAAGGGATGTTTACATTACTTGTAATGCCGCGTACACACGATCATTATTCACGGCGGTTAAAAAACCGCCGTGAATAATGTCATTAAAAACGAGGGAACGGCTTGTTCCCCACACACAATCGTTTTTCACATCGTTTTTTCTCTTGTCGAGAAAAACGACCATCTGTGGGCTCCGCGGCAGTGTTTCCCTATGGGAAACACTGCCGCGGAAAACATGTCGAAAAAAACGACGAGAAAAATTAGAACATGTTCTAATTTTTCTCGTCGTTTTTAATGCCGTTTTTCTCGTCGAAAAAAACGACAGAGAGCCCACAGACTCTCGTTTTTCTCGTTGAATGGGAAAAATGGCGTTTTTCTCAACGAGAAAAACGGCCATGTGTACGCGGCATAATAGGAATAAGAAAAATAAAATAATTTAAAACGCCCCTGTCCGCGGTAGCTCACGCTTAGAAGCGAACGCACACATATGTCCCGCCTACATATGTAAACGTCGTTCAAACCACACATGTGAGGTATCCCCGCGTGCGTTAGAGCGCGAGTAGCAATTCTCGCACTAGACCTCCTCTGTAACCTTAAACTGGTAACCTGTAAAAAAAAAAATTAAAGCGTCACCTATGGAGATTTTTAAGTACCGAAGTTTGGCGCCATTCCACGAGTGTGCGCATTTTTAAAGCGTGACATGTTGGGTATCTATTTACTAGGCCTAACATTATTTTTCACAATATACAAAAAAATCGGGCTAACTTTACTGTTTTGTTTTCCAAAAAAAGCGTTTAAAAAATTGTTGCCCAAATACCGTTGCAACGACCTAGGTCAGTGATGGCGAACCTTGGCACCCCAGATGTTTTGGAACTACATTTCCCATCATGCTCAGGCACTCTGCAGTGTAGATGAGCATCATGGGAAATGTAGTTCCAAAACATCTGGGGTGCCAAGGTTCGCCATCACTGACCTAGGGTGTCTGCTTAAAAAACATATATAATGTAATTTTCTAGCAAAAAAATGATGATTTTTACATGTAGGAGAGGAGTGCCAGAATAGACCCGGTATGGAAGTGATTAGACATGTACGGAGCTGAAAAGAAATGCAAGCGCAGGGTATGACGGGGTGGAAGGAACTACCAGACTGTAATAGGTTAAAGGGGGTTGGGACTGTTTAGACAAAAATAAACTGGCCCTTACCTGATTGGAGGAGTTTAGTGCAGGATAGGGAGGAGAAGGATAATTAGTGAAGGGAGGAACGAGGAGACATCAGTTGCAGGTGGAAAGTCGGTGGTGGAACGTCCCGCCCTCCTGCCCTAGTGGAGAAGTTTGGAGGTACTTCATGAAGAAGGTTGTGATTGGGGTCCTTGACAAGGGTTACAAAAATGAGGTATTTGATAAAACGGTGGGACCCGTTTTAGGTATGGAGTCCTCCTGGTTTGTCTAGTTCAGTCTGGACTACCGGGTAGTAAGGTGGTAGGGGTCTGAGGTTAGTTAGTAAGTCCTTGAGGCGATGTTTGCGGCTGGGGACAGAATCGAACTTAGAGGTACCACAGATTCCAAAATTTTGGAAGATGGTGTCGTCAAGGATCTGCAATCATTTATTCATATTAGAGCTGTAGCATTTAACCACTTAAGCCCCGGACCATTTGGTAGCTAAAGGACCAGAGGTGAATTCAGAATTTTGCACTGCGCTGCTTTAACTGTAAATTGTGCGGACATGCAATGTTGTACCCAAACGAAATTTGCGTCCTTTTCTTCCCACAAATAGAGCTTTCTTTTAATGGTATTTGATTGCCTCTGCGATTTTTATTTTTTGCGATATAAACGGAAAAAGACCGAAAATTTTGAAAAAAAATGATATTTTCTACTTTTTGTTATAGGAAAAAATCGAATAAACTCAACTTTAGTCATACATTTAGGCCAAAATGTATTCAGCCACATGTTTTTAGTAAAAAAAATGTCAATAAGCGTATATTTATTGGTTTGCGCAAAAGTTATAGAGTTTACAAACTAGGGTACATTTTCTGAAATTTACACAGCTTTAAATTTATGACTGCCTATCTCATTTCTTGAGGTGCTAAAATGACAGGGCAGTACAAAACCCCCATTTTGGAAAGTAGACACCCCAAGGAAATTGCTGAGAGGCATGTTGAGCCCATTGAATTTTTTTTTTTTTTGTCTTAAGTGATTGAATAATGAAAAAAAAAAAATTACAAAAAGTTGTCACTAAATGATATATTGCTCACACATGCCATGGTTATATGTGGAATTGCACCCCAAAATACATTTTGCTGCTTCTCCTGAGTACGGGGATACCACATGTGTGGGACTTTTTGGGAGCCTAGCCGCGTACGGGACCCCGGAAACCAAGCACCGCCTTCAGGATTTCTAAGGGCGCAAATTTTTGATTTCACTCCTCACTACCTATCACAGTTTCGAAGGCCATAAAATGCCAAAATAGCACAAAACCCCCCCAAATGACCCCATTTTGGAATATAGACACCCCAAGCTATTTGCTAAGAGGCATAGCGAGTATTTTACAGCTCTCATTTGTTTTTGAAAATGAAGAAAGAAAATATATATATATATATTTTTTTTCAATTTTCAAAACTTTGTGACAAAAAGCGAGATCTGCAAAATACTCACAATACCTCTCAGCAAATAGCTTGGGGTGTCTACTTTCCAAAATGGGGTCATTTGGGGGGTTTTGTGCCATCTGGGCATTCCATGGCCTCCGAAACTGTGATAGGCAGTGAGAAGTGAAATCAAAAATTTACACCCTTAGAAAGCCTGAAGGCGGTGATTGGTTTTTGGGGTCCCGTACGTGGCTAGGCTCCCAAAAAGTCTCACACATGTGGTATCCTCGTACTCAGGAGAAGCAACAGAATGTATTTTGGGGTGTAATTCCACATATGCCCATGGAATGTTTGAGCAATATATCATTTAGTGACAACTTTGTGCAAAAAAATAAATAATTTTTTTTCGTTTTTCCGCAACTTGTGTCAACATATAAAATATTCCATGGACTCGACATGCCTCTCAGTATATAGCTTGGGGTGTCTACTTTCCAAAATGGGGTCATTTGGGGGGGTTTTGAACTGTTCTGGCATTTTATACACAACATTAGGAAGCTTACATCCACTCTTCTAACCACTTGAAGACAAAGCCCTTTTTGACACTTTTTGTTTACATGAAATCATTTTTATTTTTTTTGCAAGAAAATTATGTTGAACCCCCAAACATTATATATATTTTTTAAAGCAAAGGCCCTACAGAATAAAATGGTGGGTGTTGCATTTTTTTTTCTACACAGTATTTGCGCAGCGATTTTTCAAACGCATTTTTTGGGTTAAAAAATACACTTTTTTAAATTTTAATGCACTAAAACACACTATATTGCCCAAATGTTTGATGAAATAAAAAAGATGATCTTAGGCCGAGTACATAGATACCAAACACGACATGCCTTAAAACGCGCATTGGCGACAAACTACATACATTTTTAAAAGCCTTTAAAAGCCTTTACAGGTTACCCCAGTAGATTTACAGAGGAGGTCTACTGCTAAAATGACTGCCCTCGATCTGACCTTCGCGGTGATACCTCACATGCATGGTGCAATTGCTGTTTACATATGACGCCAGACCGACGCTTGCGTTCGCCATTGGGCAAGAGCAGGGCAGGACAGGGGTGCTTTTTTTTTTTTTCTTTTTTTTTTTCTTATTAATTTTGCTTTTTTATTTTATTTTTAAATTGTTCCTTCCAAGTATTTTTTTTTTTTTATCATTTTTATTGTTATCTCAGGGAATGTAAATATCCCCTATGATAGCAATAGGTAGTGACAGGTACTCTTTTTTTGAAAAAACTGGGGTCTTCTAGACCCTAGATTTTTCCTCTGCCCTCAAAGCATCTGACCACACCAAGATCGGTGTGATAAAATGCTTTTCCAATTTCCCAATGGCGCTTTTTATATCCGGGGGGGGCATTCCCTCCCACTGCTTGTAAAAGCAGTCCAGAGGCTAATTAGCTGCTAGGATTGCTTTTACATGAAAGCCGGCCGCAGGCTGAAAAGAATGATACCAAGATGATACCTAAACCCGCAGGCATCATTCTGGTATAAACATTCAAAGTCCAGCAACATACCAGTACGTTGCTGGTCCTTGTTGGACATGTATTGTAATCCTTTTTTTTTCATGCAGCCAGTTGGCTGAACGAAAAAAGAGATTGATCGGTGGGTATGCCCACCATTAGAATACCGCCCTTCATCCACCCACTTCCAATGATGGGCATACACGCACCATTTATATATGCCGAAGCATGGGGGCATCCTCCCGCAAAAAAGTTATGCCGCACACACATGGTCGGACTTTTCCACGGGCAAGCCTCCTTTCGGAATTTCGACCGTATGTACGCGGCATTAGGAGCAAAATCGCTCCTCCGCCCCTGCTGCCCCAATGCTTCGGCATATATGCTTTTTTTTTTTAACTGTGGTGGTGAAATCACCTCCTACAGCACTGGAGTCGCAGGGATCAGGCCTGTCTCTGCGAACGCTGCAGTTATGTGTGTTGTGTTTTGCAAGTGACAGCGATCGATCGATACTGCACTTGGGTGGCCTGGGCTGGACGGAGGGGCAAAACGCAGGTGCCAGCAGGTATCTGGGCTGATCCCGCTAACACTGCGTTTTTGGGAACCCTAAACTGCTGGGGACGCTAGTATAGATCTGATCAGATCAGATATTGATCTGTTCATATACTATACCACTAAGGGGGGTGTATGCTTCACGCGTGGGTGTTAGCACTACTGGCACTAACCTGACGCTGCCTGGGGTGTGACGCAGACCCTATCTGACGCTAAAACCTAATTGATATCACCCACCGGGCGATCAGGGGGTTAAACCTTTATTGGGTTATATACGGCGGGTGCCCTGACACTATAAAAAGCAAACTAACTAACCAGCGTCACCCGTAACACTTATATGGTGATCACTGGTGAAAGGGTTAACTAGGGGCAATCAGGGGGTTAAAACCTTTATTAGATAATATATGGGGGTACCTGACGCTATAAAAACCTGCGGCGAACCTAAAAAAAATTACTGGCTACCGATCTGCATCACCGACACTAAGACAGCGTTTAGAAAAACGATCGCTTAGTGACAGTGGTGATAGGGGGTGAAAGGGTTACCTGGGGGGCGATCAAGGGGGTTAAACCTTTATTAGATAATATATTGGGGTACCTGACACTATAAAAACATGCGGCGAACCTAAAAAAAATTACTGGCTACCGATCTGCATCACCGACACTAAGACAGCGTTTAGAAAAACGATCGCTTAGCGACAGTGGTGATAGGGGGTGAAAGGGTTACCTGGGGGGCGATCAAGGGGGTTAAACCTTTATTAGATAATATATTGGGGTACCTGACGCTATAAAAACCTGTGGCGAACCTAAAAAAAATTACCGGCTACCGATCTGCATCACCGACACTAAGACAGCGTTTAGAAAAACGGTCGCTTAGCGACAGTGGTGATAGGGGGTGAAAGGGTTACCTGGGGGGCGATCAAGGGGGTTAAACCTTTATTAGATAATATATTGGGGTACCTGACGCTATAAAAACATGCAGCGAACCTAAAAAAATTACTGGCTGCCGATCGGCATCACTGACGCTAAGACAGCGATCAGAAAAATGATCGCTTAGCGACAGTGGTGATAGGGGGTGAAAGGGTTATCTGGGGGGTGATCAGGGAGTTAAACCTTTATTAGGGGGGGGGGTTAGGGGGCTACACTGGACCTAAAACTGAATGTACTGACACTTTTACAGTCACAAATGTCACTGATTGCAGTGATCAGTAAATAAATGGTCACAGCAATCAGTGACACTGTGACTGGGGGCTGGGGGGGTGATCTGGGGGGTGATCTGGGGGTGTCTGGGGGGGCCTGGGGGGGCGATTTATGTCCCTATGTGTTCTGGTGTCAGTGTAGTGTTGTGTGCACTGACCTGATGTCTTCTCTTGTACGGCGCTCGGTATATGTGAGCGCCGCACCAGAGATGACATCACTTCCTCCTGCTTCCTCTGCCTGACACAGACAGAGGGGGCATTTCCATTCACCGGGAGCGATCGCGAGGTGATGGCCGGAAACGAATGGCTGCCCCCTCATCCCGGAACGCTCCCGGACACTTAGCCACAGCTCACTGTATAGGAGGGGGGTCCGATTGGACCCCCCAACTATACAAAGGCAATCACGTATGCTCTACGTGATTGTGCCTGTCGGTGCCATTCTGCCGACGTATATATACAGTGAGCGGTTGTTAAGTGGTTAAGAAGGTTTATGTTTAAATATGTTTTCTTAGATAATAAAAGGTCAAGCGGCCATTTAAATCCAACAGAGTGTCAGTGTCCTTACTGGGGAGAAAGGGGGGTGTTGGTAGGTACATACTTGAGTTGGGGCAGTAAGTTATCTGAACTAGATTCAACTGAAACTGAATTCAAGTTATCAAGACTAGACATGTGCGATTTTTTTCGTACGAATCGAAAATTTGTACGAATTTCAGAAAATGCGTACATTCGGAAGCATCCAAAATATGAATTTCTATTCTTACGAATTTTATACGAAATACGAAATTTCGTTGACGAATTTCGTTTCGGGAGTGGGAGAGACGGCTCAGACTGGTACTGGTAGTCGATGGGAGATTCAGAATTGGACAAAATAAGAATGTTCGTTAACCACTTCAATACCATGCACTTATACAGCTTCCTGCCCAAGCCAATTTTGAGCTTTCAGCGCTGTCGCAATTTGAATGACAATTGTGCGGTCATGCTACACTGTACCCAAACAAATTTTTTATCATTTTGTTCCCACAAATAGAGCTCTCTTTCGGTGGTATTTGATCGCCTCTGCAATTTTTATTTTTTGCGCAACAAATAAAAAAAGAGCGAAATTTTTTAAAAAAAATATGTTTTTCTTTGTTTCTGTTAATTTTTTTTGTAAATAAGTACCTTTTCTACTTCAATGACGGGCACTGATAAGGCGGCAGTGAAGGGCATTGATAAGGCGACACTGATGGGCACCGATGAGGTGGCACCAATGAGGTGGCACTGATGGGCACTGATGATGGGCACTGATAGGCGGCACTGATGGGCACTGATATGTGGCACTGGTATGCGGCACTGATGGGCACTCATAGGTGGCACTGATTGGCACTCATAGGCGGCACTGATTGGCACTTATAGGCGGCACTGATGGGCACTCATAGGCGGCACTAATGGGCACTTTTAGGCGGCACTGATGGGCACTTATGGGTGGCACTGATAGGTGGCACGGACGGGCACTGATAGGTGGGCACTTATGGGCACGGATGGGCACTGATAGGTGGCACTGATGGACACTAGTAGGTGGCACTGGTGACACTGCTGCCTAGCAATGCCAGCCACCACACATTATTTTCTTGGCATGATAGTGCCAGTCAGTGCCCATTTGTGGGCACTGATTGGCATATTTTTTTATGTTTTTTTTTATATATTTTTTTTTTTACTACATGTGGATGGCCATGGGGGCCATCCACATGCTTAGGGCTTCCCTGGTGTTCCTTGGGGGCTTCCCTGGTGGTCCAGTGTGGGTATCCGAGGGGGGGCTGCGCTGATAAACAATCAGCGCGAACCCCCCTGTCAGGAGAGCCGCCGATCGGCTCTCCTCTACTCGCGTCTGTCAGACGCGAGTGAGGAAGAGCCGATCAACGGCTCTTCCTGTTTACTTCCTGATCAGCCGTGATTCGACACGGCTGATCACATGG
Source organism: Rana muscosa (assembly GCA_029206835.1). Taxonomy (NCBI): domain Eukaryota; kingdom Metazoa; phylum Chordata; class Amphibia; order Anura; family Ranidae; genus Rana; species Rana muscosa. The sequence continues at coordinate 257,439,167 of CM055128.1, forward strand.
TAAAAAGCCTCCGACGGAGGCTTTTTACCGAGATCAGTGTAGCGGTGGGTCAGACTGACCCACCGCTCCACCGATCGCCGCGATGCGCGCCCCCCCAGGCGCGCGGCGGCTGTTATCCCGCAGGACGTCATATGACGTCCAGTGTGGATAACAGAACCACTTCCCGGACGTCAATTTGCTATTGACTGGGCGGGAAGTGGTTAATATAGTTTTATTATTGTCATAATAATTACGATTATTCGTTATGATGAAGCTAAAAACCCAGGAAGTCAGCACAGCACAGGGATGGTGGGAGCCCCTCATAATGAGCACAGCACAGGGATGATGGGAGCCCCTCATAATGAGCACAGCACAGGGATGATGGGAGCCCCTCATAATGAGCACAGCAGGGGTACAGCCCCAGGAGGAAGTCAGCACAGCACAGGGGTAGTGGGAGCCCCTCATAATGAGCACATCAGGGGTACAGCCCCAGGAGGAAGTCAGCACAGCACAGGCATGGTGAGAGCCCCTCATAATGAGCACAGTAGGGGTACAGCCCCAGGAGGAAGTCAGCACAGCACAGGGATGGTGGGAGCCCCTCATAATGAGCACAGTAGGGGTACAGCCCCAGGAGGAAGTCAGCACAGCACAGGGATGATGGGAGCCCCTCATAATGAGCACAGTAGGGGTACAGCCCCAGGAGGAAGTCAGCACAGCACAGGGATGGTGGGATCCCCTCATAATGAGCACAGTAGGAGTACAGCTCCAGGAGTAAGTCAGCACAGCACAGGGATGGTGGGAGCCCCTCATAATGAGCACAGTAGGAGTAAAGCCCCAGGAGTAAGTCAGCACAGCACAGGGATGGTGGGAGCCCCTCATAATGAGCACAGCAGGGGTACGAACCCAGGAGGAAGTCAGCACAGCACAGGGATGGTGGGAGCCCCTCATAATGAGCATAATGAGTCGACAACTGCCATATTAAGAAAGGTATTTTTTGCTTTTTAAATTCATCATAACGAATGTTCGTAAGTGTTACAAAAAGTTAACGAACCTAACGAAAATTCGTATTTCGTACGAAACTAAACCGAATTGAATTTCGGACACGAATTACGAAACACAAATTTTCGTCTAATACGAAACGGAACGAAACAAAACAAATTTATTGACGGCGCACATGTCTAGTCAAGACTAGCAACACCCACTGCATATCTGCCTACAAACTAGAATTTTTAAAAAGATTGTCCAGCAATTTCAGACTCCATATCCTTTCAGTACAGGTTTCCAAGGGGTATAGCATAACCCTTCTTGTTATTAGAGGGCCATTTCCAACAGTTTCTCTCCGGGGTGAACAGGAGGTGCAAAAATTGAGATGTAGTCATTTTCTTGCTTTCCGATGTCCTTAGGGGGATACGGAAGTCACTGCCACTTATATAACTCTCTGCCCCAGAGGCGAGATTATGAACAGTGTCCTGAATGCAAGGCTACCATGGCTTCCAGCAAATATGTTGTTCATCTATTGTAAGGTGACCAGATTTTTTAAATGAAATTCGGGGACACATTTTTTTTTTTTACTAGTAATGGAGGCAATCAGGGACTCTCTGCCCGTCACCGCCGCCGCCCGCCTCACAGCCTGTCAAGTCTCACTCTCTGGGCCCCGGCTACTACTGGGTGCGGAGCGGAGGAAGATCACTCCGCCAGGGAAGGCAAGGAGATAAGCAGGCAGGCGGCTGGCCGGGACTTGAGCCAAGGCAGAAGAACATGCGAGCGGAGCTGAATGGGCATTCACCTGAAACTGAAGAAATATTCCCTCCGGAATAGCACATGATCATCAGAAAGGGGCACAGATAATGGAAAAAATACACCTCCCTAAGCTAGAGCGGTGGAGCGGAGAGGGGGTGTAATTCATAAAAATTTTTTTTAATTCTGCACTGACTGTCTTTGAAATTGCCCCAGCCCCTGTTCAAATCCAATCTGGGGACAAAACTGGGGACAGACTTGGCCTGGGGACAGTGTCCTCAATCCGGGGACTGTCCCCTGAAACCAGGGATGTCTGGTCACCCTCATCTATTGACTCTAACTTGACTGCTGCATGTCTGTTCTCAGCTTGAGGTTGTGCTTATTACCGCTTCTCTATCCATCTCTATTATGCTCTTCTCTCCCCTTCTTACCGCTGGATGTCCAGACTTGGCAGCCTGTTGAGACTATTGTGTCTGAACTTTAAATACAGTATCAGATATGCATCGTATCAGAGTCTCTTTTCACAGCTAAAATAACATCTCCACAGTAGTCAGAAGAGATGGAGGTTTGACTCATAAGCCAGCACATTTCACTTTTATTAGAGGCTCTAAGGGCCCGCTGGCCTCCCTTTCCTATCTGCTGAGCTGCAGGCATAGACAGATGCTACACAAGATCAGTATTCTGCCTTATCAGTCAGTCTTCAGTGATCTGTGCCCAGGCAGGGGAGTCGGGGGGCTAGGGAGAGATTAACTGAATCATTCCATCACACGTTCCCATATGACATATGTCTGTGCGGATACACATTCACATTTCAACGTGGCACACTGCGAGAATAGATGAATACCCAGGACAGATCGTTTGCCAGATGAAGCCATTTGGATAATACATTGATATGCAGCGATGACACTCTTGGCTATTACTGTAATTGCACAAAATATATTAGATAGCAGGAACTGGAAATGTTGTATTCTAGAGATTTTGTGCATTGGGAAAAATATATTTTTAAAGAGATACTGTTAACAAACAGAAAAGGGCTGTTACTGATTAAAAATTTTGTGTTCGATTAATCGTTTTTTTTTTAAAATCGATTAATCTACTAATTTCGATTAATTATAACGCACATACAGATCCAACTACTTTTAGCTGATCTCCTTGCAGGCCGATTCCCAGTGCAGCTACCAACCACTGGAAAAATGGATAGCAGGATACAAAAAACACACAAAGGCAGCGCTCGATTGGAATAGCATTAAAACTTTTATAGTCTTCAAGTAGGTAACAAAATAAATATTGCACTGGAGATAAAATCGATGTAGCTACATAAACTGTAAAAATGGTGCGAGTAATACCAAACAGTAGCAAAAGCAGTCATAAAAACATGTAGCTAAGCATGATACTGGTATAAAAATGTGTACAACGATACCACTGCTGAATTTAGATGAGGAGGGAGGGGTTAACATCAGTCCGTCGGCATGTAGATGTCCCGTGAAGGGAACTATCACAACTCCCAGTGAATGGCTGTAGAATCCCAGGTTGATAGAGGTAAGTGATAGAGGGAAGTGTAACAGCCCTTGCGTGTGGCAGATAGTAAGGTCCCACCGGCATGCAGATATGAAGGCACAGCAAAGGAGCCCTTCAGATATGAAGGCACAGCAAAGGAGCCCCGGCGGTGTCCATTACGTCACCGGATCTCTGACGGAACTCCCTGAAGACCCGGAAGCCAGCGGAGAGGTGAGTACCGATCAAAAGAATTTTGATCGATCAAAAAAATGTATCGATTAATTGAGGAATTAATATTTAATTTCCACAGCCCTAGAAAAAATATACCAATGATGGTATTCATGCTGTACAGAGACCGCTCTACCATATCTACATGTCCATACCAATTAAAATATTTACCATGCAGGGCTTTTTTTCAGCAGGAACGTGGAGGAACACAGTTCCGGCACCTCCAGCAATGAATGTATGTAATGGCAAGGAGTGCTGGGGTGTGCTGGAGGGTCTGTTGATGCTTGCTGCTGGGGGATCTATTTTCACTGGTGGGGATCTATTTTTGTGTGGAGGTCTCTTGTTCCTGGGTAGATCTATTGTTGCTAGTGGGGGGTCCTATGTTTCTAGGAAGGAGCAATTGTTGCTGTTGAGGGAGAGGTCTATTGTTGCTGCCTCCTGGAGGGTCTATTGATGCAGTCTGCTGGGACATTTGTTGTTGCTAACGGGGGTCTATTGTTGCTGGGGTGGTATTTTGTTGTGTGGGGGCTCTATTTTTGCTGGGGTGAGGTTTATCATTGCTAGGGGGGTGGGGGGGTGTCTACTGTTGCTGGGATAGGGTCTATTGTTGCTCACTGCAGGGGATCTATTTTTTTTTTTTTATCATTAACAAATTCTGTGCAAATCACTTAGTAGCAAAATTGATACTTGGTTCTGTATTCTCTAAAATGAGCGGTATAGGGAGGCCGGTAGGAGGTGGAACCAAGGAACGGTGCTCAGGGACGGGTAGGGAGCAGAAAACGAAGGGTGAAATTCATAGTTCCTGCACCTATTCTCTGAGAAAAAAAGCCCTGTTACCATGTATCATGTAAATTTGCATGTCAAATTGATTAGTAGATCTAGAGATATAGGCAACTGAAGTTATATAAAAGTTTTATAAAATATTGACCCTGCCTCATTCTGCCTTTTAAGGTTCCCTATTGGTCAGAGATGCCATCTATCACATTGAAGGAGTCTCGCTTTGATTTTTAAGAATGTGCTCCGTTCCCCAGGCCAGTGGTTCTCAACCTCAGTCCTCAAGTACCCCCCATGTTTTGGGAACTTCCCTTAGATAAAATAGCTCTTATCAATACTGTGTCATTGATATTGATTTAAAGCAGCTGTGCAAAGTAAAGGAAAATATGAAAACATGGCCCGTTGTGGGTACTTGAGGACTGAGGTATAGAACCACTGCCCCAGGGGACAAAATACATGTAGTACTTTGCTCCACCTTCCTAGGTGCTATTTAAGGCTAGCTTTGAGGTTGTGTAGAGCAGTGGTCCTCAACCCTGTCCTCAAGTACCCCCAACAGGCCATGTTTTGGGAATTTCTCTTACATAAAATAGCTGTCCAAAATTCCAAGCCATTGACTTTGATTTAAAGCACCTGTGCAAGATAAAGGAAACCCTGCAAACATGGCCTGTTGGGGGTATCTGAGGACAGGGTTCCACTTTATGGCTGTCCTACAACACAGCTAGCAAAGAGACGGCTGTTTCGACAGCCAGCACTTTTCTCCAAGCACTTGCCTACTTGCCTAGAACATTTCAACTCAGGACCGCTAATAAGGCTTTACGGCCAGCCCTCCTGTACTGGGTCCCATCAGTTCAAAAAGGGGGGCCCGGGCACGTGCTGAGCAGGAGAGCCGGCTGTGCTGTTATATTGCAGACACTGGTCCTCTTGTGCCCCCCCCCTGCAGTGCTGGCTGTACTGCAGAGGGATTGGTTCTAGCATATGCGCCCCTCTTCCATCTGCTGTCCAGGCCCCCCCTTTGACCCTTTCCCCTGCAGCACTTCTGGCTTCCCTCCTCTCCTCTCCTGCTGGCAGCTGCTGCAGGCACACAAGGATGTTTCAGGATGGAGAGCAGGGTAAGGGGCCGGTAAATATGTAATTTACTGACCCCTCCCTTTCCTGAATAAACACAGTGAACAAACGGAACCAATCAAGTCTATGTCCATTAATCACTGAAGCATAGTAAACTGTGTAGCGCCCTGCTCCCAATGACTGGGCGCTATCTTAAATTTAGTGGGTGTCCGAGCCAATAGTTGGGCTCAGACTTAAGTGATTATGCTAAATTGGCCTCTGTTCAGCTGACAGGATTTCCCGCTGTTGCCTGTAAGTGGCGATGCCACCACAGGCCGGTGTTGGGACATGGGCAGGTCGTGGTGGATTGAGTGTCCTTTCCCCAGGAACAGTTCAGTGGGAGTGGTGTACCCGCTGAGCATGCTGGGGAAGGGTACTTAAGGGGCAGACGCCATCTTTTGGGCTTCTTCCCCTCGTGGCCCTCCTGGCGCGAGGAGTGTGTTGTGTGATTTCGGCCTCGGGACCATGTTGGTCCGAGGCTGCAACTCTACCAAGTAGGCCCCGTTATGCTGACTGGGGCCTACACTTTGAAGGTGATCCTGTGCTGTCCGTCCTGAGGGAGGAAGCCACTCAATGGAGGAAACCAGGGGAGGACCTATCCTGGAGAAGACCGAGTGGAAGGCTGGTGTCTTGAGGAAGGCCTGGTAATTCTGTTGGAGGATGCACCATAGCTAAAGTTACCTGACAGTCTGCCGGGTCGGCTTAAAGGCTCTTTGACTGTTTGGCTGGAAGTCCGGACGTTAAGTCCTGTGGCACAGGATCCCGGACTATCCAATTTTGTTCACAACCAGTCTGTGGCAGAGACTGGTCCTGATCATTGTCCGAGCATCATTCCGGCTGCTAGGCCAGGTGAGAGGGATCTATCCGGGTGAGCAATACCCACTCGAGGAGGAGTGGTGAATGACTTTGTAGTTGAGAAGCTTTTCCCCAGTCATCTGTACTGCGTATCTGAACCTACCCCTCTCTCCTTCATCCTTCTACTATCCTTCACAAGTTTTATGCAAAAGGAAAATAAAACCTAACAGCAGAAGGTTTTACATCTTGTGTGGACATTGGAGTTCTAACAGACTTTCTTCCCCTAGACAACGCATACTGAGGTAACGTGCAAGGCCCAAATTTAAACCAGCAGCTCCTACGGGGATGTGCTACAACTGTGTTTACTATGCTTTAGTTTGTGAATGAGCAGGAAGCCTCTGAGTTCCTCCAATTCATTCATCTGTGTAGCTGAGGCGACAGAGAAATACACTGATAAATACCCTCAGTCACTTTCAGCCAGGGGAAGGGGGCCCTGTCAGGTAGGGTGTATGGGGCCCCATGAGTTCTAACAGCAGCCCTATTTTAAAGCTGAGTTCCAGCCTGCAAAACAAAAATTCAAAGTCAACAGTTACAAATACTGTAGCTGTTAACTTAATATAAGGAGACGTACCTGTCCAGGATCCTGCGATGTTGGCACCCCAAGTCGATTCGTCCATCGTCTTTTGGTGCAGGCTCCGGCATTGCAAGTAAGGGGGGGGGGGGGGGAGCCGCTGAGGAAAATGTTTTCGTTGACTAAATTAACACTGATCACAGGAGTGCAGAACTTTTGGCCATACTTCTCCTTTAAATTAGGTTCTCCTTGGATTTCTGGCAGATCAACAAGTATTTTTCTGTACTTTCAGGTGTTACACTGATTTATCACTTAGTATGTATGCACTTAACATTAGAAAAAAAACTTTCTGATGCTGGGTATGCTTTAAAGTTGCCAACCCCTCCTTTTGCATTTACCATAAATTAAACTGAAAATACAAGTTGGTTTTAGCCACAGCTAGTGTGTAATGCCGCGTACACACGATCGGAAATTCCGACAACAAATGTCCGATGTGAGCTTTTTATCGGAAATTCCGACCGTGTGTAGGCTCCATCGGACATTTGCTGTCGGAATTTCCGACAACAAAAATTTGAGAGCTGGTTCTCAAATTTTCCAACAAGAAAAGTTCTTGTCGGAAATTCCAATCGTCTGTATGTAATTCCGACGCACAAAAAAACACGTATGCTCAGAATCAAGCAGAAGAGCCGATCTCGGCTCGTCATACGTCTTGTACGTCACTGCGTTCTTGACGTTCGGAATTTCCAACAAGATTTGTGTGACCGTGTGTATGCAACACAAATTTGAGCCAAAATTCCGTCGGAAAAAAATCCACGGTTTTGTTGTCGGAATTTCCGATCGTGTGTACGCGGCAAAAGACTTGGAACTCATACACTCTCCGAAGAGTCACTTACCATCTACCAAAAGCTTAAATATCAGTTTGGGGTTGCCTGACCTTTTATAATCCCCTATACAAAAGGGGGGGGGGGGTTGGGACTTTGAGTGAGGCACATAGGCGGAACAATACATTTTTGAAAAAAAGCACGTTTTAATAAAATCACATAGGTTATACATATATCTTGGCCGAAGGGCTCCAAATAAAGACATAAGTTAACAAGGATATTTCGAGATAAGTAAATCACAACATGTTGTAATAACATAATGCATCTAGGATAGCCTGAGGTACTGAAAGGCTCGTTGGCTCGACGCGTTTCGACTTGGAACTCATACACTCTCCGAAGAGTCACTTACCATCTACCAAAATCTTAAATATCAGTTTGGGGCTGCCTGACCTTTTATAACCCCCCCCCCCCCCAAAAAAAAACCCCATAAGGTTAAAATAAGCAATTTATTTACAGTAAATAAAAAGTACAAGCTCCATGGAAGAATTTTCATTTTTTTAATCTTCTAAAATGAAAAGGTGGACTTTGTCATGTAACCGTTAACCCCATAAACCTATCACCTGACACGACCATAAGGTCAGCACTTTCTCCAGGCTGTGAGTCAGAGACAGCCCTGCCTCTTTTGGATTCTCCTGCAAAGAGGTTTAACGGGTGATTGGCCTGAATTTATAAGCAGCTTTACAAGTGCAAAGTTTATATAATCTTTGACTGGCTGTCAGGCAAGAAAACACCTGCTTTATCCATTCTTCCCAGGCTGCTGTTTCCATTAAAGAACTTGATAGTAGAGTCGAGTGAGCCGTCCAGTATTAACTATGCTGCTATCCAGAGTAGACATCCTAAGCTTGCTTTACTACAAATTTACCCTCTAATGAGGCTACGTAGTCGCAAAGTTCACACTCCCCTTTTGTAAGACAATACCTCAAGCCATTCTCAAGCAGAGTTCCTTAACCGCTTTCCAACCGCGCCATGTACATTTACGTTGGCAGAATGGAACGGCTGCGCAAAGTAACGTATATATACATTACTTTGAATTTCGTGCTGTTCGAGCGTGCGCGAGCTCCGTGTCCGTGCCCGCGGGACCCGCAGACTCGATGTCCGCCGGTGTCCCGCGTTCGTGTCACAGAGTGGCAGAACGGGGAGAGGCAAGTGAAAAAAAAGGCTTCTCCCTGTTCTGCCTAGTGACAGGACACTGATCGTCTGCTCCCTCTCATCAGTGATCAGTGTCGTGTCACAGTAAGCCCTGCCCCCACACAGTTAGAATCACTCCCTAGGGCACACTTAACCCCTTCCTCGCCCCCTAGTGGTGAACCCTTCCCTGCCAGTGTCATTTACAGAGTAATCAGTGCATTTTTATAGCACTGATCGCTGTATAAATGTGAATGGTCCCAGAATAGCGTCAAAAGTGTCCGATGTGTCCGCCATAATGTCGCAGTCACGATAAAAATCACAAATCGCCGCCAATACTAGTAAAAAAAAAAAAAAAGATTAAAAATGCCATAAAACAATCCCCTATCTTGTAGACGCTATAACTTTTGCGCAAACCAATCAATAAACGCTTATTGCGATTTTTTTTTTTTTTTACCAAAAATATGTAGAAGAATACGTATCGGCCTAAACTGAGAAAAAATTTGCTTTTTTTAAAAAAAATTGGGGATATTTAATATAGCAAAAAGTACAAAATATTGCTTTTTTTTTCAAAATTGTCGCTCTATTTTTGTTGATAGCGCAAAAAAAAAAAAAAAAACGTAGAGGTGATCAAATACCACCAAAAGAAAGCTCTATTTGTGGGAAAAAAAGGACTTCAATTTTGTTTGGGAGCCGCGTCGCACGACCGCGCCATTGTCAGTTAAAGCAACGCAGTGCCGAATCGCAAAAAGTGCTCTGGTCTTTGGCCAGCCAAATGGTCCGGGGCTTAAGTGGTTAATATATCGTAGTCATGGGTAAAACGCAGGTTCATTTTATGTAGGACTATCTAGAATCCTGGTACTATATATAATAGTGGGATATATATACAGTATGTTAGAATTAAATAAATACTTTGAAACAATCAGTCAATAATAAGCAAAAGCAAAGGATATGTATAAGGCATCAATGGCAGCTGTGAATAAGATCATTTTTCTCTCCTACGTTTTAAGTGATGTTTAGTCATTTAGCACCTCTACACTCTTCCGAACTTAGCCTATTCACAAAAGAAAAGGGTTAACCCATCCTGCCCTTTTTTTGGTTTGAACATCTGCAATTTAGAAAACGGTTACATTATGGGATTAGTCCCCAGGTCTAAGTGTCTGCAGATATGCCACATACACATGTAGTGCAGTCAGCAATACACCTTGTCCTCATTAGAGAGGTGCAGGTCACAGCCTGTGCGGCATGTCTGCTGGAGCAATCATAGAATGGTAAAAATATCATACAACCCCCTTCATTCTTTACCTTGAGGTCCTATTCACCCTTCTACCAGTGCATCAAACTGGCCTCTAAATACATATTTTCCATATAGCTGTTATTGTGCATTGGTCTTCAAACACAATTCCTTAAAGGGTCAGTCCACCCAAATCTGATATTGAGCAGGTCCAGGCATTTATTACCTCTAACAGAGGTCACAGTATCTTATTTGTAAAAAATAAATACCGTATATACTCAAGGATAAGCAGACCCAAATATAAGCCAAGGCACCTAATTTTACCACAAAAAAATGGGAAAACGTATTGACTCGAGTATAAGCCTAGGGTGAGAATGCAGCAGCTACTGTAAGCGGAAAAGAGGGTCAACAATCTGCAGCCTTACTGTGCCTATTGCAGCCTTACTGTGCCTATTGCAGCCTCACTGTGCCCATTGCATGCCTCACTGTGCCCATTGCATGCCTCACTGTGCCCATTGCATGCCTCACTGTGCCCATTGCTGCCTCACTGTGCCCATTGCTGCCTCACTGTGCCCATTGCATGCCTCACTGTGCCCATTGATGCCAAACTGTGTCCTTTGCATGCCTCACTGTGCCCATTGATGCCTCACTGTGCCCATTGATGCCTCACTGTGCCCATTGATGCCTCACTGTGCCATTGCACGCCTCACTGTGCCTATTGCAGCCTCAATGTGCCCATTGCAGCCTCACTGTGCCCATTGCATGCCTCACTGTGCCCATTGCATGCCTCACTGTGCCCATTGCACACCTCACTATGCCTATTGCAGCCTCACTGTGCCCATTGATGCCTCACTGTGTCCATGCATGCCTCACTGTGCCCATTGCATGCCTCACTGTGCCCATTGCAGCCCCACTGTGCCATACCTGATCAGCCCGTGTCACGCATTGCAGTCAGACGGTGGCTATCCAGTGTACAAAAGCCGCGCCTCCTCCTCGTCCTCATCCATGATAGGCGGAACACTCAGTTTCCCAGCAGTGTTCAGTGTTTCACCTATCACGGACATCCTCTCATCCTCATCCTCATCCGTGATAGGCAGAACACTGAACAGTGACTAACTGCTGAGAAAGTGTTCCCCTATCACGGTCAAGGACGAGGAGGAGGCGCGGCTTTTGTACACTGGATGGCCGCCGTCTGACTGCAATGCATGACACGGCTCATCAGGTATGCAGATGACAGAGACTTGAGTATAAGCCGAGGGGGGCATTTTCAGCACAAAAAAATGTGCTGAAAAACTTGGCTTATACTCGAGTATATACGGTAATTGAAAAACATTTATCATTTTCCCTCCACTTCACAATTATGTGCCACTTTGTGTTGGTCTATCATAAAATCCCAATAAAATACTTTTAAGTTTTTTGGTTGTAACATGACAAAATGTGGAAAATTTCAAAGGGGTATGGATACTTTTTCGCACACAACAAAAAACAAAATAGCCCATGAGACTAATGCTGGCCATACACTATACGAAAAATCGGGCGAAAATCGGTCGTTCAAACAGTTCTTTCGTTTTTCGAACAGTTAATGGGCACAAAATCGATAATCTTTGGTACGTTTTTGAGCCGAAAAAACGAAGGACAAGTTTGGAAATTTTCTGCCGAACGAACGATAAATTGAAAGGTTAATGTGTTTCCCGTCCACTAGCGTTGCTAGCCAGGTGCGGGGGGGGGGGGGGGGGCGGGCCGCACCCAGGTGACACCCACCAGAGGGGTGACACCCGTGGGTAGCGCAGCGGCCACACTGACATCGCCCGCCCGCTGCCCTGTGCCTTAGGCTCACGCTGCGGCTGTGTCCCTCAGCGGAGCGGAAGGAAGCCGCCGCCCCCTCTGCCTCCTCTATGTTTACATCCACAGAGGAGGAGCCCGCGCTCGAGAGACACACCGCTGTGTGTATCTGCCGCTCTGTTCTGAGGTCTGAAAGGTAAGGGGGGCATCTTTACTGATGGGGGGAGGGGGTGTCTGTACTGCTGGGGTCTGCACAAGAGGGAGTTTGCACCAGGGGGGGCTGTAACTGAGGGGGGTGTCTGTACTGAGGGGGGTCTGGTACTGAGGGGGGTGTCTGTACTGAGGGGGGTCTGGTACTGAGGGGGGTCTGGTACTGAGGGGGTGTCTGTACTGAGGGGGGTGTCTGTACTGAGGGGGGTGTCTGTACTGAGGGGGGGTCTGGTACTGAGGGGGGTGTCTGTACTGAGGGGGGGTCTGGTACTGAGGGGGGGGTCTGGTACTGAGGGGGGTGTCTGTACTGAGGGGGGGGGGGTCTGGTACTGAGGGGGGGTCTGGTACTGAGGGGGGTCTGGTACTGAGGGGGGTCTGTAACTGAGGGGGGATCTGTAACTGAGGGGGATCTGTAACTGAGGGGGTGTCTGTTACTGAGGGGGGTCTGTTACTGAGGGAGGTGTCTGTACTGAGGGGGGTGTCTGTACTGAGGGGGGATTGGTACTGAGGGGGGTGTCTGTACTGAGGGGGGGTCTGGTACTGAGGGGGGTGTCTGTACTGAGAGGGGTGTCTGTACTGAGGGGGGGTCTGGTACTGAGGGGGGGTCTGTAACTGAGGGGGGGTCTGTAACTGAGGGGGGATCTGTAACTGAGGGGGTGTCTGTTACTGAGGGGGGTGTCTGTACTGAGGGGGGTGTCTGTACGAGGGGGGTCTGTAACTGAGGGGGTGTCTGTAACTGAGGGGGTCTGCACTGAGGTGGGGGTGTCTGTACTGATGGAGCGGTCTGCACTGAGGTGGGGGTGTCTGTACTTATGGAGCAGTCTGCACTGAGGTGGGGGTGTCTGTACTGAGGGGGAGGTTCATACTGAGGGAGGCGGGTCTATATTGATGGCGGGGAGTCTGTACTTAGTGGAGCGGGTTTGTACTGAGGGAGGGGATCTATACTGTGGGAGGGGGGTCTGTAGTTAGTGGAGGGGGGTCTCTACTGAGGGGGGACTATAGTTGTTGGGGGGTGACACCATTTTTTTTTGCACCGGGTGACACCAACCCTAGTGACGCCACTGTTCCCGTCCGAACTTTCTGCACTAGGTATATGTAAAAAAAAAAAAAAAATTTTTTCTTTTATTTATGTCCACTGAACGATTTATCGGTCATTACATGATGGCACTATCGTTTGCGCTCACGAACAAACTTTCGTTTTTCGAAAGTTCGTTCGGACGATTTTTCGTATAGTGTATGGCCAGCATAAGGCACACACCTCAAGTAAAATGTATAAACTATTTATTTAACAGACATTTAAAAACAACAAATAATACAGAAGAAAAAAAAACATTAAATAGCATCAATTTTGCATTTTTGTCATAGACCTTTCCCTGAGATCTGAAAATGTCATGCAGATAACTGTCAGTAGTCTAGAATGGCTGTGCTAGGTCTCGACACGTTTCGCCTACTAGCTGGTATAGATGACTCTTTTTAATGATCCAAAAATGTATGAATATAAATGAGTGGGTATATTAACCACTGTATGAATACTTTTTTAAGGCACTGTATATTACAAGATTTACAGTATCTCACAAAAGTGAGTACACCCCTCACATTTTTGTCAATATTTTGTTATATCTTTTCATGTGACAACACTGAAGAAATTACACTTTTCTACAATGTAAAGTAGTGAGTGTCCAGCTTGTATAACAGTGTAAATTTGCTGTCACCTCAAAATAACTCAACACACAGCCATTAATGTCTAAACCGCTGGCAACAAAAGTGAGTACACCCCTAAGTGAAAATTTAAAATTGGGCCCAATTAGCCATTTCCCTCCCCAGTGTCATGTGACTCGTTAGTGTTACAAGGGCTCAGGTGTGAATGGGGAGCAGGTGTGTTAAATTTGGTGTTATCGCTCTCACTCTCTCATACTGGTCACTGAAAGTTCAACAAAAAAAAGAATTGTTGCTCTATATACAGATGGCCTAGGCTATAAGAAGATTGCCAAGACCCTGATACTGAGCTGCAGCATGGTGGCCAAGACCATACAGCAGTTTACCAGGACAGGTTCCACTCAGAACAGGCTTCACCATGGTCGGCCAAAGAAGTTGAGGGCACGTTCTCAGCGTCATATCCAGAGGTTGTCTTTGGAAAATATACGTATGAGTGCTGCCAGCATTGCTGCAGAGGTTGAAGGGGTGGGGGTCAGCCTGTCAGTGTTCAGACCATACACCGCACACTGCATCAAATTGGTCTGCATGGCTGTCGTCCCAGAAGGAAGCCTCTTCTAAAGATGATGCACAAGAAAGTCCACAAACAGTTTGCTGAATACAAGCAGACTAAGGACATGGATTACTGGAACCATGTCCTGTGGTCTGATGAGAACAAGATAACCTTATTTGGTTCAGACGTGTCAAGGGTGTGTGGCGGCAACCAGGTGAGGAGTACAAAGACAAGTGTGTCTTGCCTACAGTCAAGCATGGTGGTGGGAGTGTCATGATCTGGGGCTGCATGAGTGCTGCCAGCACTGGGGAGCTACAGATCATTGAGGGAACCATGAAGGCCAACATGTACTGTGACATACTGAAGCAGAGCATAATCCCCTCCCTTCGGAGACTGGGCCGCAGGGCAGTATTCCAACATAACAACCCCAAATACACCTTCAAGACGACCACTGCCTTGCTAAAGAAGCTGAGGGTAAAGGTGATGGACTGGCCAAGCATATCTCCAGACCTAAACCCTATTGAGCATCTGTGGGGCATCCTCAAATGGAAGGTGGAGGAGCGCAAGGTCTCTAACATCCACCAGCTCTGTGATGTCATCATGTAAGAGTGGATGAGGACTCCAGTGGCAACCTGTGAAGCTCTGGTGAACTCCATGCCCAAGAGGGTTAAGGCAGTGCTGGAAAATAATGGTGGCCACACAAAATATTGACACTTTGGGCCCAATTTGGACATTTTAATTTTGTTGCCAGCAGTTTAGACATTAATGGCTGTGTGTTGAGTTATTTGAGGGGACAGCAAATTTACACTGTTATACAAGCTTTACACTCACTACTTTACATTGTAGCAAAGTGTAATTTCTTCAGTGTTGTCACATAAAAACATATAATAAAATATAAAAAAAAATGTGAAGGGTGTACTCACTTTTCTGAGATACTGTATATTGCATCAATAGTTTGTGCAGCATCCTACAAAATATGCAATACAAGAGGGCTAGGAGGGCCCTACTCCTGAGAGCTTACAATCTAAAAGGAAGGGTCAAGTGATACTAAAGGTAATAACTGTGTGGGGATGAGTAGATGGAGAAAGTGGGGGCAGAAAAGGCATTCTTGAAGAGATGAGTTTTCAGGCATCAGCCGACATAGTGGGACGTAGCCGCATTGGTTTGGGTGGGGAGTTCCAGAGAAAGGGAGAAGCTCTGGAGAAGTCCTCAAGGCCAGTATTTGATGAGGTGATGATGGAGCTAGAGAGCAGGAAGATTGCGAAGAGCAGAGAGGACAGTTTAGGTTATAGTTGAGATGGGTTGTTGATGTAGCACAGAGCTATTGATAGTTTAGTATGTTGTTGGTGCCATTTTGAATTTTACTCTTTGGGCTTGTAGCCCCTTTGTCCTTAACAGGAGCTACTATATCAATTTTGTTTTTGGCTGGGCTGTAGTTAGTTTAGACTGACTGTATAGTTTTTCATCTGGTTTTTCCCTAGGCTTAAGTTGGCTTGTGATTTCTCACTATCACTAGTAGATGCCACTGGTATCACTGGTCATAGTATGAGATTTTCCAAATAAAACTAAGGCATGAATATATTCAGCCAATCCAGTAGGAGGTTTATGCCACTGGTGCATGCTGGGGGAGGATCTAAATAGTTGGGACAGGCCATGTGCTCTCTCTCTTCCCCTGGGCTAAGGCTTAGAGAGGTGTTGATGGATGGATCTCTGCTGTTAGGCCCAATAGCTTGTTTTGGGGCCAGACGTGTGCTGAAGTGCCTGCCTGGTCAGGAGGAAGCTGTGCCAAGGAGGAGAGCCGGGGGAGGCTCTTTGCTGGAGAGACCCAGGAAGAAGGCTGGTCTCTCAGAAGGGCCTGGTAACTCAATTGGAGGAGGCACTGAAATTTGAAAACGTGCTTACAGTGTTGCTGGGTCGGCTTAAAGGTTCTAACACTGTGAATCTGGACATTGTTCTGGATCTGGAGAGTCTGTAAGTGATCTGCTATGGTATCTGGGACCCCTAACCCTCACCTCCTTAACCATTTTGCAATAAAACTTTAAAAAGACCAAAGTGACTGGCGTCCGATATCCTTTCTCAGTCCCCCATTTTAGCCAAGAACACAGCCCTAAGGTTAAATGCTAGCCCCTGCCCCTTGATGTGTCTTCCTGCCTTTGGGGTGTCATAAGGGTGGCTACAGGTTTTTGGAAGCCAGTGAAAGGATTGGCAGAGAAGTATGGTAGACACTAAGTTTGTGAAGGTTGAGGCTAAAAATTATAAAGTTGCTGTACAGTATAAAGTTAGCAATTTATTTGATCAGACTGTAAAGCTAATGAAACTTCAACTTTCAAGCTCCTTTGAGTAAATCATTGAGCGGTTCCATCATTTCTGCACGTTTAAGCCAACCACCATCTTGCCTTGTTCGGTCAGCTTTAGATATTGCCTAAATGCCTATTATTTCTTTTCCAGGGTTATAAAAGACTTCAGATACATGTTCTGCCTATCTCTTGACAGGCAATAAGTGCAGATTGTTAGCCAGATTGTAAAAGCAAGGCCCAGCAATAGTCCATCTTCAGGGCTTTAGATGGGACGGGCTGACAGGTCGATATGTTCATTACGTCTCTCTGCTGCCCGAGATCATTTGGCTTGTGGTTTTCTGCCTAAAGCCTCCTCCACTTATTACCTGCAGCATGCCTCATAGAACAAAGTGCTGCCAATGAGAGAATTTATGTGAGCTTGTCAGATGCTTTCAATCTATCAGTAGTAAAGATTATCGCTCTTACCTCCCCTTCCACTCCCATTCATTTACCTGATCCCTCTAGTGCCTCGTCTCTTCTTGAAATCCCGGCTCAGACATTTCAAATCAGGAAGGTGCTCTGCTGTCTTTTCATGTGCCGCCTTTGCAGCTCAGAGCTCTATAATAATGATAATTGATCTATCCTTACAGGCTAAGGCCTTTTTTTTGTGTGAAATGGTTCTACCAGGATTTCCAGCTAAAAATATTTTTAAACCTAAAGAAGAAAGTCGGCAGTTACCGTATATACTCGAGTATAAGCCGACCCGAATATAAGCCGAGGCACCTAATTTTACCACAAAAAACTGGGAAAACTTATTGACACGAGTATAAGCCTAGGGTATCCTTCTGCATGCCTCACTGTGTCCATGTGCATGCCTCACTGTGTTCATGCCTCACTGTGCCCATGCCTCACTGTCAGGGCTGCTGATAGGGAGGGACCACCAGCCCTCCTGTAGGGGGCCCCGGCACACAGAGGGGCCCGGAAAGCAGGAGGATCGGTGGAGAAAAATGCCCTCTGTGTCTCTCACCCAGGTTTCTCCTCCTCTCGTCAGGTAGGCTGTACGGGGCCCCATGATTCCTAACAGCGACCCTGCTCACTGTGCCCATGCCTCACTGTGTCCATGACTAGACTGACGTTTACCATGGGAGTCTATAGAAGGGGTGCCCGGTTTGAATAATCGGTGCTCCCCGACTGTAGGTCCCCCAGACAAAAAACTTTGCACACTTGTAGAGAA
The DNA here is from genome assembly GCA_029206835.1 of Rana muscosa. Lineage (NCBI taxonomy): Eukaryota > Metazoa > Chordata > Amphibia > Anura > Ranidae > Rana > Rana muscosa. The sequence continues at coordinate 257,456,800 of CM055128.1, forward strand.
AGAGTGGGGCTACATTTGTGCCAAGTTTCGGGTCCAGGGGACCTACGACCGGCCAGTACAGGGTCCCCAAATTACCGGAGAAATTACCGTTTAACATGGGAGTCTATGGAAGGGGTGCCCGGGTTTGAAAAATCGGTGCTCCCCGGCCGTAGGTCCCTCGGACAACAAACTTTGCACACTTGTAGAGGAAGAGTGGGGCTACATGTGTGCCAAGTTTGGTACCGGGTCCACAAAGTCCGGGAGATGAGGGACAAAAAGGTGACTCGAGTATAAGCCGAGGGGGGCATTTTCAGCACAAAAAAATTTGCTGAAAAACTCGGCTTATACTCGAGTATATACGGTATTTAAGTTACCGGTATTTCAGATTGTCTGTCTTATTCTGCCTCTCCTTATTTCACAATAGTTTCTAATCATCCTTGTCTAAACCAGGGGTCTCCAAACTTTCTAAATAATGGGCCAGTTTACTGTCCTACAGACATTAGGAGGGCCAGACTGTGGCCATTGGAAGTAGAAAAGGTCCCGACGTCTATGGGAAAAAAACAATGCCCCATCTTTGTGTCAGTGGGAGGAATTGTGCCCCATTATTGGTGTTATTGGGAGAAATTGTGTCCCATTGTTGGTGTCATTGGGAGAAATTGTGTCCCATTGTTGGTGTCATTGGAAGAAATTGTGTCTCATTGTTGGTGTCATTGGAAGAAATTGTGTCCCATTGTTTGTGTTTTTGGGAGAAATTGTGTCCCATTGTTGGTGTAATTGGGAGAAATTGTGTCCCATTGTTGGTGTTTTTGGGAGAAATTGTGTCCCATTGTTTGTGTTTTTGGGAGAAATTGTGTCCCATTGTTGGTGTTTTTGGGAGAAATTGTGTCCCATTGTTGGTGTTTTTGGGAGAAATTGTGTCCCATTGTTGGTGTCATTGGGAGAAATTGTGTCCCATTGTTGGTGTCATTGGGAGAAATTGTGTCCCATTGTTGGTGTCATTGGGAGAAATTGTGTCCCATTGTTGGTGTCATTGGGAGAAATTGTGTCCCATTGTCGGTGTCATTGGAAAAAATTGTGTCCCATTGTTGGTGTCATTGGGAGAAATTATGTCCCATTGTTGGTGTCATTGGGAGAAATTGTGTCCCATTGTTGGTGTCATTGGGAGAAATTGTGTCCCATTGTTGGTGTCATTGGAAGAAATTGTGTCCCATTGTTGGTGTCATTGGAAGAAATTGTGTCCCATTGTTGGTGTCATTGGAAGAAATTGTGTCCCATTGTTGGTGTCATTGGAAGAAATTGTGTCCCATTGTTGGTGTCATTGGGAGAAATTGTGTCCCATTGCTGGTGTCATTGGGAGAAATTGTGTCCCATCATTGGTGTAGCGGGGTCCTCAATTTAGGGGAAGTGTCAGGATTCTATCAACCATTTTGTCCACAGGGAGAGTATCAGTGTACAGTTCCCTGTGGCCTGCAGGTGGCGCTGCCATGGTAGGCCGGGGTTGAACCTCTGATACAGTGCTGTGCCTTGTGTGTCCCCTCTCGGCAGCCATACAGTAGGTGTGGCAGGCCTGCTGTGCATGCTGGGAGAGGATAAAAATGGGGCAGACGCTGCCTGTTCGGGGGTTCTGTCCGTTCTGTCGTGGTCGGGGGTCCTACCCCAGGAGTGTGTTCCCATCCTCCCTGGGCACCTTTGGCCCAGGGGCGGAGGTCGGTGAATCAGTCCCAGGCACCTTTAGCCCTGGGACTGCGGCATAGGCCTTGGGCCCAGCACCTTCGGCTGGGGCCCAGCAGGGATAGAGGAATCCCAGGGTGCCGCCTTGCGAGGGGACCCGTATCTTGGACGAGGAGGCCGGGGGAGGAACTGTTCCGAGGGACTGGTGAGAAGTCACGGTGAAGGAAGGGGCCCGGTAGCTCTCTGGAGGCATGTCTTCTCCTTACAGAAAGGTCCAGCTTTGAAACACCAAGTTCACCAGGTCTGTGGCAGAGACCAAGTTCACCAGTCTGTGGCAGAGACCAAGTTCACCAGGTCTGTGGCAGAGACCAAGTTCACCAGGTCTGTGGCAGAGACCAAGTTCACCAGGTCTGTGGCAGAGACCAAGTTCACCAGGTCTGTGGCAGAGACCAAGTTCACCAGTCTGTGGCAGAGACCGTACGGTTAAGTTGGAGTACCATTTGGCTGCTAGTCCCATCCTAGGGAGACTATCCATCTGGACTGAGTCTGCTTGAGAAGCTGAGCAGTGAAGTGATTATGTTTGTGCCTGGACCTCTCCCACACCTTATCCTTATGCTGTCCTGTCTTCTTGCTCCAACCTTTACTTATCAGAGACTGTGTTATTCAAGAGAAATAAACTCTGCGTTGGAGTTGCAGCTGGTGTGGACATTTAAGTCACTGGGGGGGAACAAGGACTTATTTCTGTCAATTATAGAGGTGAGAACCATTCTCTGGAGGATTCTGGTTTCTGGCCGTGGAGACCCGCTAACAACACCGCTCAACCTCTTCACACAGGAGGGTACGGGATTGTGGCGTGGTGTGCCCTCTCTACCTGCGAGGAGCCAAAAGCAGGTGAAGGGGGTGAGGGTGCTACATTGGTGTTTACTGGACACCATTGTTGGTGTCATTGGGAGAAATTTTGCCATATCGTTGGGAGGAATTATGCCCCATCTTTGGTGTTATTGGACACCAATGTTGAGTCATTGGGAGGAATTATGCCCCATTATTGGTATCAGTGGATGAAATAGTGCTTCAAGAGCCAGATAAAAGCAAGCAACGGGCCACGTCTGGCCCCCGGGCCGCAGTTTGGAGACCACTGGTCTAAACCATCCTTTCGCCATTCTTTTTATCCCCTATAATACTCCATAATTGTAAAGTTACTCATCCCCAGTAATTTCTGCTCTTCAGTCAATATTTCCGTTTTTCCACTGACTTTCAGCTAGCCTCCATTTCTTTTATAACAAGATTCTCTAATCATCAATATTTAGACCTTTCCATCTTTCCCTTACTTCCTGAGGTTCTACATTTATCACTAGATCCCCATGACCCCATCCCAGCTGTTCCTTCTCCAGGGGTCTAACCGCGGTCAGATCTTCTCTTTGCCTTATTTATTTTATTAGCCCGACACGGTATAATGGCTAATCTGAAACATAACCCAATTTCCTGATAGCGTGTAATCATCTGTCTACATATGTAGCCTCTCTTTCCCACTTCATCCCTGACACAAAATAATCACCATATCTGGAATTAATCCAATCTCCTGATACTCTGTAATATCACACTGCTCCGCTCTGTACACTGTGCTGTATGTGATGTACTATGCTCTGTACATTGTGCTGTATGTGATATACTATGCTCTGTACACTGTGCTGTATGTGATATACTATGCTCTGTACACTGTGCTGTATGTGATATACTATGCTCTGTACACTGTGCTGTATGTGATGTACTATGCTCTGTACACTGTGCAGTATGTGATGTACTATGCTCTGTACACTGTGCTGTATGTGATATACTATGCTCTGTACACTGTGCTGTATGTGATATACTATGCTCTGTACACTGTGCTGTATGTGATGTACTATGCTCTGTACACTGTGCAGTATGTGATGTACTATGCTCTGTACACTGTGCTGTATGTGATGTACTATGCTCTGTACATTGTGCTGTATGTGATATACTATGCTCTGTACACTGTGCTGTATGTGATATACTATGCTCTGTACACTGTGCTGTATGTGATATACTATGCTCTGTACACTGTGCTGTATGTGATGTACTATGCTCTGTACACTGTGCAGTATGTGATGTACTATGCTCTGTACACTGTGCTGTATGTGATATACCATGCTCTGTACATTGTGCTGTATGTGATATACTATGCCCTGTACACTGTGCTGTATGTGATATACTATGCTCTGTACACTGTGCTGTATGTGATATACTATGCTCTGTACACTGTGCTGTATGTGATATACTATGCCCTGTACACTGTGCTGTATGTGATATACTATGCTCTGTACACTGTGCTGTATGTGATATACTATGCCCTGTACACTGTGCTGTATGTGATATACTATGCTCTGTACACTGTGCTGTATGTGATATACTATGCTCTGTACACTGTGCTGTATGTGATGTACTATGCTCTGTACACTGTGCAGTATGTGATGTACTATGCTCTGTACACTGTGCTGTATGTGATATACCATGCTCTGTACATTGTGCTGTATGTGATATACTATGCCCTGTACACTGTGCTGTATGTGATATACTATGCTCTGTACACTGTGCTGTATGTGATATACTATGCTCTGTACACTGTGCTGTATGTGATATACTATGCCCTGTACACTGTGCTGTATGTGATATACTATGCTCTGTACACTGTGCTGTATGTGATATACTATGCCCTGTACACTGTGCTGTATGTGATATACTATGCTCTGTACACTGTGCTGTATGTGATATACTATGCTCTGTACACTGTGCTGTATGTGATATACTATGCTCTGTACACTGTGCTGTATGTGATGTATTATGCTCTGTACACTGTGCTGTATATGGTGTACTATGCTCTGTACACTGTGCTGTATGTGATATACTATGCCCTGTACACTGTGCTGTATGTGATATACTATGCTCTGTACACTGTGCTGTATGTGATATACTATGCTCTGTACACTGTGCTGTATGTGATATACTATGCTCTGTACACTGTGCTGTATGTGATGTATTATGCTCTGTACACTGTGCTGTATATGGTGTACTATGCTCTGTACACTGTGCTGTATGTGATATACTATGCCCTGTACACTGTGCTCTGTTTATTTACTTCACACTGCTCCACTCTGTACACTGTGCTGTATGTGATATACTATGCTCTGTACACTGTGCTGTATATGATGTACTATGCTCTATACACTGTGCTCTGTTTATTTACTTCACACTGCTCCACTCTGTACACTGTGCTGTATGTGATATACTATGCTCTGTACACTGTGCTTTATGTGATGTACTATGCTCTGTACACTGTGCTCTGTTTATTTACTTCACACTGCTCCACTCTGTACACTGTGCTGTATGTGATATACTATGCTCTGTACACTGTGCTGTATATGATGTACTATGCTCTATACACTGTGCTCTGTTTATTTACTTCACACTGCTCCACTCTGTACACTGTGCTGTATGTGATATACTATGCTCTGTACACTGTGCTTTATGTGATGTACTATGCTCTGTACACTGTGCTGTATGTGATATACTATGCCCTGTACACTGTGCTGTATGTGATGTACTATGCTCTGTACACTGTGCTGTATGTGATATACTATGCCCTGTACACTGTGCTGTATGTGATGTACTATGCTCTGTACACTGTGCTCTGTTTATTTACTTCACACTGCTCCACTCTGTACACTGTGCTGTATGTGATATACTATGCTATGTACACTGTGCTCTGTGTTATATACTCCACTCAGTTCTACTCTGTACAAGTGTTGTATGTTATATACTCTACACTGCTCTGCTCTGTACACTGTGCTGTATGTGATATCTCCACTCTGTACGCTGTGCTGTATGTGATATACTATGCTATGCACACTGTGCTCTGTGTTTTATACTCCACTTTACTCTACTCTGTACACTGTGCTGTATGCTATATACTCTACACTGCTCTGCTCTGTACACTGTGCTGTATGTGATATCTACACTCTCTACGCTGTGCTCTGTTTATTTACTCCACACTTCTCCACTCGGTATACTGTGCTGTATGTGATATACTATGCTATGTACACTGTGCTCTGTTTATTTACTCCACACTGCTCCACTGTGTACACTGTGCTGTATGTGATATAGTACGCTCTGTACACTGTGCTGTATGTGATATAGTACGCTCTGTACACTGTGCTGTATGTGATATAGTACGCTCTGTACACTGTGCTGTATGTGATATAGTACGCTATGTACACTGTGCTGTATGTGATATACTATGGTCTGTACACTGTGCTGTATGTGATATAGTACGCTCTGTACACTGTGCTGTATGTGATATAGTACGCTATGTACACTGTGCTGTATGTGATATACTATGGTCTGTACACTGTGCTGTATGTGATATAGTACGCTATGTACACTGTGTTAAATATTCCACTCTGCTCCACTCTGTAAAAGTGTTTTTTTTTCTATACTCGACACTGCTCCACTTTGTACACCGGGTTGTATGTTACATACCCCACACTGCTGTGCTCTGTACACTGTGTTGTACGGTATGTACCCTACTCTGTATACTGTGCTGTATGTTATATACTCCACACTGCTCTACTCTGTATACTGTGCTGTATGTTATATACTCCGAATAGATCTAAGGATAAGGCTCCATGCACACTGACCTTTAAGCTCCTAGAGGCTGTTATTAGCATTTTTTTCCTGCTCCTAGAAGCTAAACAGCGTTATCCTATGTGTCCATGCACACTACTTTAGGCAATTAGCATTTTTTGAGCTTCAGCGTCTAGGAGCAGAAAAAAAAAAATTGTTTTTGTAGAATTTTTTGGAGCGCTTTTCGAGCAGAAAAAAAAAATGCTGAATGCTCCTAACTGCTTTTTTTTTTTTTTTTTTTTTTTAAGCAATTGAACAGGTGTACCTAACGAAGTGTCCGGCGAGTGTGTGTGTATATATATATATATATATGAAAACTTTTAAATCCGAAAATAGGAATGAAAATCCAAAAAATTTAAAAGAACGAAAATCCAAAATAATAAGTAACTAATAATAACTAACTATTAAATTATAGGTATTGGATTTTCCTTTCACATTTTGTCTGTTAGTGAAAATAACGAATACGAATTTATCGGACGTTACAAATTATCAGAAAAAACGAACGTCGCATAGAAACGAATGGAATGTATCTAATTAATAATAATAAATAATAATAATTTAAAAAAAACTTTTTATCATTATTATTTATTATTATTAATTCATTATGTTCTATTTATTTATATTCGTTATTTTAGATAATTCATAACTTCGGATAAATTCGTATTCGTTATTTTCACTAACAGCCAAATGTGAAATTCCAATACCTATAATTTAATAGTTACTTATTATTTCGGATTCTTGAATTTTCGGATTTTCAGATTTACGTTCTTTTGGATTTTCATTCGGATTTTCAGATTTTTGAATTTTCGAATTTCGGATTTTCACATTTCGGATTTTTCCGAATTATCGGAATAACGAAGAACGCATCTAAACGAATGGAACATAACGAATTCGAATTTTTTCCGAAGTTACGAATTTATTGAAAATAACGAATTTCGATCAAAACGAATGACCCGAAAAACAAATTTTTCGGCAGTGCACATGTCTACCAAATACTAATAGATCGCCTCCATCGTTCACCAGATTAAAAGAATGACGATGTTGTCATTAAAAATAATCCAAAAGTCCGGACAGCAGCTCTACACTGCTCCGCTCTGTACACTGTGTTGTATGTTGTATACTCCACACTGCTCTTCTCAGCCATAAGTACTGAGCATTCATAGGAATGAAAAGGGCCGTTGCACACAAGTGCATTACAAAGAGGACCAACCAAAATGTGTTCCTTGCAAAGACTGTATGGTCCTGGGGAGAACCATAGAGGGAATCTATTGGTAGGGTAAGTATTTCACCTTCTTGGCAGCACTCAGGGGTGTAGAGGTGGACGGTGACTTCCTACTTTTCTTATACCCTCCTGAGTATAAAACATACAGTGCTACTGACCTCAGCACCTACCATGTTTCATGTCTTCCCTTCTCATCAAGCTTGTAAATTGTCTTTATTTCACTTACCAAAATTCTCCCTACAGTACTTCCTATTCCTATGTCAGGTAGTTACACTGCTTTGTAGGGTCCCGTGGAGACCCACCATAGCCCCCCTTTTGTGGGTGCTCCTGCCATGGAAACATCAGTATCCAAATCTAAGGGCCACATTGTATATTTTATAAATATTTGTGGGCCAAAAAAAAAAAATACCCATTGGGGTCCTCATCAGAGTCGCTCCTTCAATCATGTTCTCCATCAGTGTCCTCCTCACATTAGGGTCCCCATCAGAGTCCTGCCTTACATTGGGGTCCCCATCAGAGTCTCTACCTAACCAAGGGTCCTCATCAGAGTCCTCCTTTACATAAGGATCCCCATCAGAGTCCTCCCTTACATCAGAGTCCTCATCAGAGTTCTCCCTTACATCAGGGTCCCCCTCAGAGTCCTCCCTTACATTAGAGTCCTCATCAGAGTCCTCCCTTACATCAGGGTCCCCCTCAGAGTCCTCCCTTACACCCATCAGAGTCCTCCTTTATATCAGGGTCCTCATCAGAGTCCTCCCTTACATCAGTGTCTCCATCAGAGTCCTCCTTTATATTAGGCTCCTCATCAGAGTCCTACCTTACATCAGAGTCCTCCCTTACATCAGGGTCCCCATCAGAGTCCTCCTTCATATCAGGGTCCTCATCAGAGTCCTCCTTTACATAAGGATCCCCATCAGAGTCCTCCCTTACATCAGAGTCCTCATCAGAGTTCTCCCTTACATCAGGGTCCCCTCAGAGTCCTCCCTTACATTAGAGTCCTCATCAGAGTTCTCCCTTACATCAGGGTCCCCTCAGAGTCCTCCCTTACATTAGAGTCCTCATCAGAGTCCTCCCTTACATCAGGGTCCCCCTCAGAGTCCTCCCTTACACCCATCAGAGTCCTCCTTTATATCAGGGTCCTCATCAGAGTCCTCCCTTACATCAGTGTCTCCATCAGAGTCCTCCTTTATATTAGGCTCCTCATCAGAGTCCTACCTTACATCAGAGTCCTCCCTTACATCAGGGTCCCCATCAGAGTCCTCCTTCATATCAGGGTCCTCATCAGAGTCCTCCCTTACATCAGGGTCCCCCTCAGAGTCCTCCCTTACACCCATCAGAGTCCTCCTTTGAATCAGGGTCCTCATCAGAGTCCTCCCTTACATCAGTGTCTCCATCAGAGTCCTCCTTTATATTAGGCTCCTCATCAGAGTCCTACCTTACATCAGAGTCCTCCCTTACATCAGGGTCCCCATCAGAGTCCTCCTTCATATCAGGGTCCTCATCAGAGTCCTCCCTTACATCAGGGTCCCCCTCAGAGTCCTCCCTTACACCCATCAGAGTCCTCCTTTATATTAGGGTCCTCATCAGAGTCCTCCCTTACATCAGTGTCTCCATCAGAGTCCTCCTTTATATTAGGCTCCTCATCAGAGTCCTACCTTACATCAGAGTCCTCCCTTACATCAGTGTCTCCATCAGAGTCCTCCTTTATATTAGGCTCCTCATCAGAGTCCTACCTTACATCAGGGTCCCCATCAGAGTCCTTCTTCATATCAGGGTCCTCATCAGAGTCCTCCCTTACATCAGGATCCCCATCAGAGTCCTCCTTTACATCAATGTCCTCATCAGAGTCCTTCCTTACATCAAGGTCCTCATCAGAGTCCTCCCTTACATCAGCGTCCTCATCAGAGTCACCCTTTACATCAGGGTCCTCATCAGAGTCCTCCCTTACATCAGGGTCCTCATCCGAGTCCTCCCTTACATCAGGGTCCTCATCCGAGTCCTCCCTTACATCAGGGTCCTCATCCGAGTCCTCCCTTACATCAGGGTCCTCATCCGAGTCCTCCCTTACATCAGGGTCCTCATCAGAGTCCTCCCTTACCTCAGGGTCCTCATCAGAATCCTCCTTTACATTAGGGTCTTTCCTCATCAGAGTCCTCCCTTACATCAGGGTCCTCATCAGAGTCCTCCTTTACATCAGGATACTCATGAGAGTACCCCCTTACATCAGGATCCCCATCAGACTTCTCCCTTACATCAGGGTCCCCATCAGTGTCCCTCCTTACACCAGGATCCCCATCAGAGTCCTCCCTTACATCAGGGTCCTCATTGGAGTCCTCCCTTACATCAGGGTCATTATCAGAGTCCTCCTTTACATCAGGATACTCATCAGAGTCCCCCCTTACATCAGGGTCCTCATCAGAGTCCTCCCTTACACAGGGTCCCCATCAGTGTCCCCCCTTACACCAGGGTCCTCATCGGAGTCCTCCCTTACATCAGGGCCTCATCGGAGTCCTCCCTTACATCAGGGTCCTCATCAGAGTCCTCCCTTACACAGGGTCCTCATCTGAGTCCTCCCTTACATCAGGATCCCCATAAGAGTCCTCGTTTACAGCAGGGTCCTCATCAGAGTCCTCCCTTACATCAGGGTCCCCATCAGTTATCTAATATAGATCTCCTCTAGTTTGGTTTTGCTAACTGAAAATCTGTATTGTTACCATAGATGAAACCTTAATTTACATTTAAGCTCCTCTTACTTTCAAACCCTTCAACAATTTTTTGGCGCTTTCCATTAATCCGTTGTTCAAGCCCCAAATATTTGTTGCTCCATCAATAGTTTACCGGGCCTGGTTTCCGTGTGAGTGTAGTAAATATGAAATAAATAAAAGTTACATTAGATAAGTCTTTCCCAATAGCCATCCTCATGAGCCATCATTAGTGATGTAGGATTTTACAAGTCTGGTATCGCCGCTCGTCTTCTAATAATTAAACCCTTTGCAATACACGCAGGGATTTCCACAAGGCAAGCCTTATTCATGTTTACATAATCTTTCCGTTTTTCATTAGTGAATTAGCTTTATTCATTTAAACTAACCACAGACACACTTTCATGGTCAGGAAATACAATTTTCGCTGGAATGCACTTAATCTCCGACCTTGAGGTATTTTCCAGCTGGATTGGAGTTATAGAAGAGCCCCAAGCTAATTAATGAGGATATAATGAAATCACTAAACATACTAAACAGGCACATTTGCCTACTTTTACCTACAATGGCAAAGCAGGTTAATAGCTCCAAGAGCTGACACCCTCACAAACTGTACTACCATCCATGGATCGATAGCCCCACTTACACAGATGTAGGGAATATTCTTATTGCATCCTGGGACCTCAACTTTTTTCCTGCTTTGCAAATTGTAGCCTCAGTTTCCAGTTCTTAGCTGACAGAAGTGGCACCCAGTGTGGTCTTCTGCTGCTGTAGCCCATCTGCTTCAAAGTTCGATGTATTGTGCATTCAGAGATGGTATTCTGCATACCTTGGTTGTACTGTGTGCTTATTTGAGTTACTGTTGTCTTTCTATCATCTCGAACCAGCCTGCCCATTCTCCTCTGACCTCTGACATCAACAAGCCATTTTCCTCCACACAACTGCCGCTCACTGGATATGTTCTCTTTTTTGGTCCATTCTCTGTAAACCCTAGAGATGGTTGTGCATGAAAATCCTTGTTGATCAGCAGTTTTTAAAATATTCAGACCAGCCCGTCTGGCACCAACAACCATGCCACTTTTATCCCCTTTCTTCCCCATTGTGCTTGGTTTGAACTTCAGCAAGTCGTGTTAAACATATCTAGATGGCTAAATGCATTGAGTTGCTGCTTTGTGATTGGTTGATTAGCAATTTGTGTTACCTAGCAATTGAACAGGTGCACCTAATAAAGTGGCTGGTGAGTGCATATGCGGTATGGATTTGGTATAGATGCTGAATAGGTATGGCGCAGGTGCAGTATGGCTGTAATAGACCTAATATCCTGTCTCTAGTGACTAATGGGCGATGAATCCTCTCGGCAGTCCCTGTGATGCAGCTGTGAACCGTCACTGTGCAATGGGCCCCCTCTTTTTCTCTCGGATGCCTCCGATGATCAGCGGTGGGAAGAAGAGGGTGAGAGTACACTCCGGTCTCCCTGCTGCGGTGGTACAAGTTTGATCGCTGTTGTCCATGCTGCACGGCCCCAGGCGTCCCTCCCTGGGTTTCAGGCTCGGCCCCCGCTGGTCTGATCTCTCACCCAGACAGCCCACTTTCCCAGGCAGTTTAATAAAAATCCTTTGCTAACTCCTTCTGCTGCCCAGGGCACTCTGGAATTTGTAGTTCAGAAAAGTCAGTTCTTGTATTACATGCAGTAGTGTATTTAGGTTTTGTGCTGCCCTAGGCCTGACGTGTACCCCCCAATTTAAATATGACCCACCCCTTCCTGTCAAGGCCACACCCCTTTCTGTTTAAGACCCGCTCTGAAATTTTCGAGTGGGGACACTAGTTCTGAGGGGCGGGGCAATGGATTCCTTTAATTTGCATAGATTTCCTCTAACTTCCTGTTTGGCTATGGGGCAGGAAGTGAAGGAAAATCTCTGCAATGGGACAGGGATGGTAAAAAATAAACTGACAGGGGCTATAACCCTCCCTTTCTCTATCCAAAATGAAATAAAAAAGTGTTGCCTATAGTTCTGCTTTAAGCACAAATTTCTGATAATTTGATGGAGAGGACTAAGAAGATATAACCATGACAATGGTGCAGCAGAAAACATATAGCACAGTGAGGAAGGTTTGTGGTCCAGGATGATAGGACAGTCAAAATTAGAAGCAACACCCCCCTCTCCCCCCAGGAATGCCGGCCGCCCGCATACCGGAAGCAGTGCAGCCACTTAATGAGACTAATTTGCTCGCTATACTAACAGTTTAGCCCAAAGTGCTGCCCTAGGCCTGGGCCTTGTTGGCCTAGGCCAGGATACAGCGTTGATTACATGGCTGCTGTTTTGGTCTACAGTTCTCAGCATTCCAAGCACCTTGCATTGAAGTCTATGGTTATGCTTGGCTTTAGCTCTCCCCTTGCTGAATAGAGGAAAATGGTGCAGCCAGGGGCGTTGCTAGGTGGCAAAAAGACCAGGGGCTTCACCCCGAAGTCCAAGGCCCGCAACGGGGGGGGGAGGGATTGTGTGTGTAGCGGGACCCCCAAAAATGGGGTCACTATGCTGTAAATTTAGGGGCAGTCTGGGCAATAGTAAGGCTCAGATTCTACAATTCTGTTTAATATGGATTCTGCTCTGCCATGTTGTTGCCTGGTGTGTAGTTCCCCTGGGCCTGAGGTGGCGGTGTTGCCCAGGTCTCGGGTTGAACCGCAGGTGGCGTTGTGGTATGATTTTGTGTCCTCTCTCAGCTACCGTGTGGTGGGCAGGTTATGCCTGCTGTGCATGCCGGGAGAGGGTATATAAAGGGCAGGCACCAGAAGTGCGAGAGGAGTGTGCCCCATGCGGGGGAGTGTGCTCCTGGTGGTGAAATTGCGCCCTATGGCCTTGCTGGCTGGTGGGTGCGTGAACTGGTCGAGGAGTCTCGGGCACCTTTAGCTCGAGGCTACAACGTTCCAGGTAGGCCCAGTACCTTCAACTGGGTCTACAACCAACACACTGGAGTCCCAGGGAGCCCGTGTGAGGGTGGCCCGCTCTGAAGGAGAGGAAACCGGGGGAGGACCTGTCCGATGGATCAGTGAAGGAATTCATGGAGAAGGTGAGGCCTGGTTACCTATCAGAGGGAAGGACTTGTGAGTTGCAGTATAGCTCCTGCAGAGTGTCCCATTGACACCTATGGTCTTTATTAATCTATGGGAATTTTCAAAGTTCTAACTCAGTAACTAAAGGATTCTGTGGCAGAGAATTACTTGGACTTGTCCGTGAAGGGGTCTAACTTAAAGGAACTGTTCGTGTTTCACTCCGGCTACTAGAAATGTGAGAGGGATCTATCCGGGTGAGCAATTCATACTCAGGCTTGAGTGAAGAATAGGGTAGTTGGGTGTCGCGTGCCTGAACCTGTCCCTCTACCTACTTTGTCTCTATTTTCAACCTATTCCCAAATCTGTTTCAAGCAAGATAAAATAAACTCGTCTGTTTGGAGTTTAAACACTGTTTGGACATTGGCTTTCTTTGGGAGGAAGAACACAGACTTTTCCCTATACTCTGGGGACGAGAACCAAGCTCACTTGCTGGTTGCTACCTGGCTTACCAGTGCCCATTAATGCTGACCACTAAACTCACCTGCCTGACACACTGACCATTACATTTACCTACCTGACTTACATACACTGACCTACCTGACTTACATACACTGACCTACCTGACTTACATACACTGACCTACCTGACATACATACACTGACCTACCTGACCTACATACACTGACCTACATACACTGACCTACCTGACGTACATACACTGACCTACCTGACCAGGAGACAGACTTCATGTGTCCTGCAGCAGCTCAGCTCAGCTCAGCCACGGTGTGCGGTGTGCGACGCGCCCAATGCCCATCATCACAGCAGGCAGCCAGCAGCCAGTCGCCAGAGGAGGAGAGGAGAGCCGCCCGCCCAAGCGCCGAGCGGGCAGCGGGGATGTGGCGCGGCGGCCGCATTGTAATTCCCGCCTTCTGGAGCCTACAGAAGGCGGGACCTGCTATGTCACTCGGTGGCGCTCGGCATCAGATCAGTCCTCGCTCGGCGGCTCGGGGTTAATAATACAATGCTGCATGCCTGAGACCCGGGGCTTTTTTGGGGCCCATTCGGGGCTCCAGCCCCCCCAACCCCCCCTTTCCGACGCCCCTGGGTGCAGCATAACATCGGGATATCAGTAGAAAGTGAAAATAAACTGATTGTAAAGAGGGAATTGTCTTTTTCTCCATGTTTCTGTAGTCCAGCACCTGGCTACATACTATAGGGATGGACAGGTGGACAAATGTAGGAATAGATAGGTTACAAAAAAATATTTTTCTTTCTCGAATTTCAGTGCTTCAAATCCAGACCCAGACCCTATGCTACAAATTAATAAAGGTCACCAATGGAATTTCAGAATTTATTAGTAAGGCTAATATAAAACAAGAATTCTGATTGGTTATTATGGTTTGCTACACTTTTCACCTGGCTCTGTAGGACACAAGCTCAGATGCACTGTACGCACAGTGGAAAGGAAGACATTTGTCTACATGAGAATTTCCACTTTTCTGAGTGTCTTTTACTGTCATACAGCCTCGTTTGGTCTCATTCTGTAATTCCCCTGTAGAGAGACATCATGCTGACAGCTCGCAGTCACAAACCGCTGAGGTTGTAGATCTGATTTATGTCACTGGATATTGCCCATTTATCACTTTTACTGTTCGCGTGCTTCCTCCTCTGAGCTAAAATATATTGGTGTTCATTTTTACAGTTAAAGGTGAACTCCAGTCCATGTGCAGCCGAATCATATGTGCTTCAGTGTCTCTGACGTTCAGAAGCAGTTCTTGCTTTTTTGCATGCATGTTCCTCTAAATGTACATTATGTCATTTTTAATCAAGTTTATTAAAGATGCCAACCCCTAGAATGACTGATACATACATAACCAATTAACAGCTGTTGAAAAACTGGTACCTTGTGCATGTGCCCTAATGCCGTGTACACACGATCGGAATTTCCGATGAAAAAAGTCTGACAGAGTTTTTTCATTGGATATTCCGACCGTGTGGGGGCCCCATCGGACTTTTTTCCGTCGGAGTTTAGAAATAGAACATGTTTTATTTTTTTCCAATGGAAAAAAATCCTATTGGAAATTCCGATCGTCTGTGTGGAACTCCGACGGAGAAAAAACCACGCATGCTCAGAATCAAGTCAACGCATGCTCGGAAGCATTGAACTTAATTTTTCTCGGCTCATCGTAGTGTTGTACGTCACCGCGTTTTGGACAGTCGGAATTTGGTCTGACAGTGTGTATGCAAGACAGCTTGAACGGAATTCCGATGGAAATTTCCATCGGATTTTATCCCATCGGAAATTCCGATCGTGTGTACAGGGCATAAGGGCATATATACACGTGTCTATTCACCTGCAGTAAAACACATAAAAATGCATTTCAAATTAGATCTCCCATTCTTTTCTTTATGGTTGGTTACTATCTATGCACTTCCAGTTTGTATGCATTTAAAGGAAAACTATGTGAGTTCATTAACTTATACATATGCATTATCACACCACCAAAAGTTCTTGTATTGAGACTTCGAAACCAACAGCTGTGTAGATGTGGAAGTGACACCATGTAGGAATGTTACTGAGCTCATTTTTGGTGACAAATGGCATTATGTGCAAGTGTGTAGTCAAGCTCTGCATGCCAAAGGCCATTCCACACTGGTCATCCTTGTCGTCGAGCTAGAAGAAGAACAAAGGAAATGTAGAAGAAGAACAAAGGTATGGACCATCTACCAACATAAAGGAGGTCCTTAATTTACCCAAATGGCTTAGGTTGGGCAACTTTGCCCAAAATGGAAACCTTCCTCAAGAACAGAGATCACCCAAATTGAGAAGTCTGTGCAGTTGAGGCAGAAGAAACACCAAACAAACGTTCTGAGAGTCCAAATATATGATTCCTCCACCATTATAAAATAGGTCATTATTTGGGCCAAATGGCATAGGTTCAGCAGCTCTCCCCAAAATGGAAACCCTCTTCAAGGACAGGGAGCACATGAGTCCAAATATATGAATCCTCCACCATTATAAAATAGGTCATTAATTGGGCCAAATGGCTTAGGTTCAGGAGCTCTCCCCAAAATGGAAACCCTCTTCAAGGACAGGGAGCACAGAGAGTCCAAATATATGAATCCTCCACCAATATAAAATAGGTCCTTAATTGACCCAAATGGCTAAGGTTGGGAAACTTTGCCCAAAATGGAAACCTTCCTTAAGGACAGGAGTCACCCAAATTGAGAAGTCTGTGTAGTTGAGGCAGATAAAGCGCCAAAGAAACGTTCTGAGAGTCTAAATATATGAATCCTTCACCATTATAAAATAGGTCATTAATTGGGCCAAATGGCTTAGGTTCAGCAGCTCTCTCCAAACTGGAAACCCTCCTCAAGGACAGGGGTCACCCAAATTGAGAAGTCTGTGTAGTTGAGGCAGAAGAAACACCAAAGAAACGTTCCGAAAGTCCAAATATATGAATCCTCCACCAATATAAAATAGGTCCTTAATTGACCCAAATGGCTTAGGTTGGGCAACTTTGCCCAAAATGGAAACCTTCCTCAAGGACAGGGGTCACCCAAATTGAGAAGTCTGTGTAGTTGAGGCAGATAAAGCGCCAAAGAAAAATTCTGAGAGTCCAAATATATGAATCCTCCACCATTATAAAATAGGTCATTAATTGGGCCAAATGGCTTAGGTTCAGCAGCTCTCTCCAAAATGGAAACCCTCCTCAAGGACAGGGGTCACTCAAATTGAGAAGTCTGTGTAGTTGAGGCAGAAGAAACTCCAAAGAAACGTTCTGAGAGTCCAAATATATGAATCCTCCATCAATATAAAATAGGTCCTTAATTGACCCAAATGGCTTAGGTTGGGGAACTTTGCCAAAAATGGAAACCCTCCTCAAGGACAGGAGTCACCCAAATTGAGAAGTCTGTGTAGTTGAGGCAGAAGAAACACCAAACAAACATTCTGAGAGTCCAAATATATGAATCCTCCACCGTTATAAAATAGGTCATTAATTGGGCCAAATGGCTTGGGTTGAGCAGCTCTCCCCAAAATGGAAACCCTCCTCAAGGTGTTGATTTTTAAATATTAATATTTAATATTTAATATTCAATTAATATGATTATGATTATTGATATGGTTTAAATAAGAGTTCTTTTTGACAAGATTTGATAACTTCAATATAACAAGCATTTATTAAAGAATTAAGGTTATTAGTCTATCTAATACACCGCAAGCATTTACAGTCTTTGGCAAGGGAGTAAATATTAGTTTCAAACACAAAGTATATACATTACATTACAAATAGACAGACAAACATAGGAAAAATGCAAGCATAAGGGGTAAGTGCTGGGAGATGGTCTTAATAATTACCTATAATGAATCCTGGGCCCAGGTTCTCTCATCTCTCTCTCTCTACTGGATGGGGGGTCCTTTTATGGAGCCCTCTCCCATTGACTAACCCAGGGCGGCTACGATTGGTTGTGGTTATTTCTCTCCTCCTTCCTGCCATTATATTAATTTCCCACACTAGCCCACTCCTTACTGGAATGAATGTGATAATTGGATTTGAAGATAAATTAATTAAACCGGAGGTCGTTAACTTCCCTTGAAGGGGGCGCTTAGCTATGCATGGAACTAGCCAGGAAGAATTACCCCTTAAATGGATATGGGTGTTAATATGGGAGAATACACACGCCTTTATCTAGAGGATAAAAACGGTGCCGCATAGACTACCAGTTTCAGATGTGATCTCTTTTCTAGCTTGCTGACTACTAAGTTATCTCGTCAGACCCTAAGACTCCGCAGCTCTTGTTACCCTGCATTCATGCATATTCAAATAAGAGGACAGGTAATTAGATTGTCCTCAAGCCCAGCTTGTCAGCCCAGTTTAACCCTTTGCAGACCCACATATTTCCTACTCTAAATTATATATATACATATATGTTACAGATATTCCCAATTTACAAGGAAATTATTCATAAAAATTCCTCATAAGGCAACAAAGGACAGGGAGCACCCAAATTGAGAAGTCTGAGTTGTTGAGGCAGAAGAAACACCAAAGAAACGATCCGAGAGTCCAAATATTTGAATCCTCCCCCAATATAAAATAGGTCCTTAATTGACCCAAATGTCTTAGGTTGGGCAACTTTGCCCAAAATGGAAACCCTCCTCAAAGACAGGGAGCACCCAAATTGAGAAGTCTGTGTAGTTGAGGCAGAAGAAACACCAACAAAACGTTCTGATAGTCCAAATATATGGATCCTGTGTAGTTGAGGCAGAAGAAGAGCCAAACTAACATTCTGAGGGTCCAAAGTTACAGAGCCATTTGGCTCAATTTTGACCTCTTTACTATTGGTTGAGGACCTGTATCCAGTCCTCTATCCCACCTCTACTTGGACACATGGGCGTCCGCTCCATAGGGCAAGGGAGGGTGTTTGCCCCCCCCCTGGAATCCAGTGCCGTGATTCTCTGAAAGGAAAACAGTGGGGAGGAAGCAAGGCAGCGGCGCGGCAAATTCAATTTTTTGCCTCTCTCTCTTCGGCTGACAGAAAGGGGAAGGGGGGCGATCGGGGGAGATATACAGACAGCCCGCAGCTCTCCTCTCCCTCTCACGGTGCCGCTGCCGAGTTCTCTGGTAAATGGAGCAGCGGCGCAGTGAGAGGAGAGCTGAGGGCTGTCTGTATATCTCCCCCGATCGCCCCCTCCCCCTTTCTGTCAGCTGAAGCTAGAAGAGAGAGAGAGAGAGCAGCTCTAATTAGATTTGCCGTGCCGCCGCCCCGCTTCCTGCCCCCTGTTTTGCTCCCCATGATTGGCCACAGCAGAGGGCCAATCAGAAGACTCTGGGGACTGGGGGCATCATGGGAAATGTAGACCCTGAAAAGTCCACAGACACCATGCTACAGCCCCCAGCATGCAAGCACTCTGCTGGGGGTGTGTGTTACAAGAGGAGAAAAGAGAATACTGTGCTGGGGGAAGCCAGAGAGGGAGCCATGCTGTACCTGCATCACCAGAGAGCCACGCTCTACCCACACCAACCAGAGAGCCATGCTGTACCCACACCACCAGAGAGAGAGCCACGCTGTACCCGCACCACCAGAGAGGGAGCCACGCTGTACCCGTACCACCAGAGAGGGAGCCACGCTGTGACCGCACCACCAGAGAGGGAGCCACACTGTACCCGTACCACCAGAGAGGGGGCCACGCTGTAACTGCACCACCAGAGAGGGAGCCACGCTGTACCCCCCCCCCGCTGTAACCGTACCACCAGAGAGGGAGCCACGCTGTACCCGCACCACCAGAGAGGGTGCCAAGCTGTACCCGCACCACCAGAGAGAGAGCCCCGCATGAACCGCACCACCAGAGAGGGAGCCACGATGTAACCGAACGACCAGAGAGGGAGCCACGCTGTACCCGCACCCCAAGAGAGGGAGCCACGCTGTACCCGCACCCCCAGAGAGGGAGCCACGCTGTACCCGCACCACCAGAGAGGGAGAAAGACTGAGCCACTGCCAGGGTACAGGCATGCTACACTACTGACTAGTCACCCCGGGCAACCCAGAGTGAGCAAACGTCCAGCCAGAGGGATCACTGTTGCGGTTTCACCAGGTCTGGTAAGAGGGCCTGTTGGTCATTATCCATTACTGTTCCTAGTGACTGCGCCATTAGGAAGTGTCTAACCTGATATCCTCCCATCTATGCTGGGGGCAATTCTTGCAGAAAATGACACCAAATGCTGGGAGTTTTTAGTGCGGAAACTTACACCAGTGCCAAGGATCATTATTATGTACACTGTCTGGTACAGATGCTGACGTTTTTATTCTAGAAATCTGCACCGATGTGGGGGGTTATTATTGTTGCTACTGACACCAATGCTGGCGATTTTTATTGCGGAAACTGACAGCAAAGCTGGGGATTGTTATTGCAGAAACTGGCACTGATCCTGGGGATTGTTATTTCCTTGGGGGGGTGGGGGGGGGACTCAATTTTTTTAAGATATTGTTATTCAAAGTTCTAGTTGCTTGATAGTTGCATCAGGTTTCTCAAACCTTTGCATGCCTGCGCTTTATGTGATAATGACTAAGCCTCTCCCCTTCATGACATTGTCAAAAAGTGACCGAGCATGGATGACCTTAAAATGTTGCCCCCCTCCCTGAAAAAAGTTCAGAAGCAGAAGAAGAAGTTGCGAATGAGAACACCAACCTCTTCCTGTGGTGTTGTTCGCTCACTGGCTGAAATGCTACAAAAGGGAACCACGACTTACCTTGTTGGATCAGCCAGCAAAGCCAGCAAGGAAGCAAGCCATAGAGGTATGTGGGCTTTTTTCACTGTTCTGTTAACAATCCTGTAACTGACCAATTGAGGATAAGAAGCTCCTGAATTCATTATAGGTCAAAAAACATAAGAAAGGTTAAAAGTTGCTAACATATCACTTGGGTTCTTGAATTGTGTCTTGTTCCTTGGATTATTCTTGTAAAGTGTATATAAACCCAAAAACAAACAAACAAAACAACAGATATAACAAATTGCTTTGTATATCAAACATACCAAAAATGTTGTTGTTTTCTACATATGATGTATTATTTTTTTTTAATTTTTTTAATGATGTTATTTTTTGCTACTACTCTGTATAGCATTACTGTTATTAATGTTCTGATCTAAGCTGACATCTAGTGGTAGTTCGGTGCTACAGCAATTTGTTATGTTCCTTGGTATTTCCCTCTGTTCTCCCCTCCTGTTCAGTGATAGGTATTACAGACCCTCCTTTCTTCTTCCATGTTCCTTCAGTTAATTTCTAGACCAGGCACCCCATTCTAAATGTAAAAAATAAAACAAATGAAGCAACATCCACATACGTAGGACACCCAATGTTAGAGATGATTTATTCCTCCAAGGCAAATACATCTTTGCACTCTCACTCACTTAGCTAATGTGACCCCAATGCTGACAGAGAGGAATGGGGGGTGGCGGGGGGGGGGACAAGGATGCTGATGTCCTCCTTATCCACTGATGATATCATTGTTTTTTAGGACGCCGGTGGCTAGAAGGCTGCAATGGTGCACAATGGAAGCAAACAAGCATATTTTAAGCTAATGGGGTGTGCAGTACCGCATTTGGCCAGAGGTGCGGGGTTGCCGATGACATTCGGAACGGAGTCGTTCAGAGCTGTTCGGAAATACTCGGAATCACTCGAAAATAATCCGTTCCCGGGTGTTTCCGAGCCTTTCCGAGGGTTTCTGAGGTCAGCTGAGCTGTCCCCAATCATTTCCGAGGCTCTCCGCCCCCCCACCTCTGGCCACATGCGGTATTGCATGTTATTGAAGTCAATGCGGAACAAATTATTATTATTAATATTAATATATTATTTTTATTATTATTAATTATTATTATTCGTTTCCATTGACTTCTATGGGGAAACTCGCTTTGATATGAGAGTGCTTTGGATTACGAGCATTTTCCTGGAACGGATTATGCTCATAATCCAAGGTTCCACTGTATACTATTTTTGGGCAATTTTTAGGCATTTTGCCAAGGCACCCCTAAAGACATCTGACACCCTGGTTGAAAAAGACTGCTCTAGACTCTAATTCTATTGTCTTTTTACAATCCAAGAGACTGAAAAAACACCCTTAGTTCTCCAGATTTATGTTGGTTTTCACCTCCGTGTCTTATTGGAGAGTTAAGCTGTCTGTAGATTCTGCTGAATCAGCAGGTGACCATACTGTCTGGACAGATCGAGATCAAGATGGAAGTATGTCAACGCATAAAGCGGCATTTGAAATAGAACATAAAGGCAGCAAAAAAGAGAAGTTCATTGTTAGGTTTACATTCACTTTCATCCCACCTACACTAAGGGAGTTTGTTTAGCCTTGCAGACAAAAATGTCATTAAAACTTTAGTTAAAGTTTCCTCTTTTGCTTTGAACCAAATTCGTATGCCTAAGATGAAAAAAAAAAATAAAATCCAATAAAAAGGCTGCGTTATAACCATATCATTGCTAACTGACACAGGAAAATTAAGACCAAAAGGATTTATGGAGTAAAGTGAAGTCCTGGGTACGTTTTAATTAAAATCCAGCTAAATTATTCCCTGACTGCTATATTTCACTGTTTAATACTAAATTCTATTTCGGGTTCAGAACCCTAATATCAATCACATTTGATTCTTGGTGCATGGTGTGTTTGAATTATGCTTCTAAAAGGGGGGGTTTAACCACTTAAGGACTGGAAGGATTTGCCCCTTAATGACCAGGTTATTTTTTGCGGTATGGCACTGCGGTCGTGCGACGCTGTACCCAAACAAAATGGTGTCCTTTATTTCCTACAAATAGAGCTTTCTTTTGGTGGTATTTGATCACCTCTGCGGTTTTTATTGTTTATAAATATTATATAAAGAAACAAATTTCTTCCTCAGTTCAGACCGATATATATTCTTCTACATATTTTTTGTAAAAAATAGAATAAAAAAAACGCAAAAAGGGGAAATTGATTGGTTTGCGCAAAAGTTATAGCGTCTACAAAATAGGGAATAGATTTATGGCATTTTTTTTTTTTTTTACTGGTAATGGCGGTGATCTGCAATTTTTAGCGAGGCTGCGACATTGCGGTGGACAGATCGGACACCTAACTGACATTTTTGTCATTTTATGGAAACCAGTGACATTATTACAGTGATCAGTGCTAAAAATATGCACTGTTATTGTACTAATGACACTGGCAGGGAAGGGGTTAACACCAGGGGCGATCAAGGGGTTAAATGTGTTCCCTGGCTGTGTTTATTAACTGTATGGGGGACTGTGTGACTGGGGAAGCACACAGATTCATCTTCCTGCATAGCAGAAAGACAGGATCTGTGTGATCTCCCCTGTCAGAACTGAGATCTGCCTTGTTTACACAGGCAGATCCCCGTTCTGTGTCTGCAGGGAACGATCGCAGGTGGCCGTCGGACATCGGGTCCGCCCCAACCGCTGATTGGCTCCCCCGCTGGCCACTGGGCGCGCCCACAAAATAAAGTTTCCAAGCCGACGTACAATGACGGCGGTTCGCGGGAACGAGCCGACCTGCCGCAGTATAATGACGGCGACTGGTCAGCAAGTGGTTAAAGAGAACCAGTAGCAAGTAGGCCTATGCAAGAATCTAAAGATTTAATGTTAAAGCCTGACATTTAGTTTGATCAAGCCTTATGTACCATAAAAAATACCATGTCCTTTTTACCATACAACATTGTTTTACATTTATCTTTTATTCTTTGTTGTATCCCAGGCAGTGTTGGTCATCTTAATTTAAAAAAGTAATTAGTTACAGTTACAAATTACTTCTCCCAAAAAGTAATTGCGTTAGTAACTCAGTTACTACATTGAAAAAGTAATTAGTTTCTCAGCTAAGTAACTGACTTTTTTTTGAGGGCACATAGCACATCAGGGCATGGGGCACATAGCACATCAGGGCACATAGAACATCAGGGCACATAGCACATCAGGGCATGGGGCACATAGCACATCAGGGCACATAGCACATCAGGGCACATAGCACATCAGGGCACATAGCACATCAGGGCATGGGGCACATAGCACATCAGGGCACATAGCACATCAGGGCACATAGCACATCAGGGCATGGGGCACATAGCACATCAGGGCACATAGCACATCAGGGCACATAGCACATCAGGGCATGGGGCACATAGCACATCAGGGCACATAGCACATAGCACATCAGGGCACATAGCACATCAGGGCATGGGGCACATAGCACATCAGGGCATGGGGCACATAGCACATCAGGGCACATAGCACATCAGTACATCAGGGCATGGGGCACATAGCACATCAGGGCACATAGCACATCAGGGCATGGAGCACATCAGGGCATGGGGCACATAGCACATCAGGGCATGGAGCACATCAGGGCATGGGGCACATAGCACATCAGGGCACATAGCACATCAGGGCATGGGGCACATAGCACATCGAGGCACATCGCACATCAGGGCACATAGCACATCAGGGCATGGGGCACATAGCACATCGAGGCACATGGCACATCAGGGCACATGGCACATCAGGGCACATAGCACATCAGGGCATGGGGCACATAGCACATCAGGGCACATAGCACATCAGGGCATGGAGCACATCAGGGCATGTGGCACATAGCACATCAGGGCATGGAGCACATCAGGGCATGGGGCACATAGCACATCAGGGCACATAGCACATCAGGGCATGGGGCACATAGCACATCGAGGCACATCCCACATCAGGGCACATGGCACATCAGGGCATGGGGCACATCAGGGCTATGCAAGAAGACGGATCTGTGTGTTGTCCCAGGCAACCCATCCCACCACACATTTAGAAAAACACGGAGGGAACACATTTAACCCCTTGATCTCCCCTGATGTTAACCCCTTCCCTGCCAGTGTCATTAGTACAATGTCAGTGCATATTTTTAGCACTGGTTACTGACACTGGTTCCCAAAAAAGTGTCAAAAGTGTCAGTTAGGTGTCCGATCTGTCCACCGCAATGTCGCAGTCCTGTTAAAAATCACTGATCACCGCCATTACTAGTAAAAAATAATAATAATAAAAATGCCATAAATCTATCCCCTATTTTGTAGACGCTATAACTTCTGCGGAAACCAATCAATATAGGCTTATTGTTTTTTTTTTCTTACCAAAAACATGTAGCAGAATACATATTGGCCTAAATATATGAAGACTTTTTTTATTTTTTCTATTAGGTGTGTTTTATAGCAGAAAATAAAAAATATTGTTGTTTTTCAAAATTATTTATAGCGCAAAAAACTAAAAACAAAACAAAAAAAAAAACGCAGAGGTGATCAAATACCACCAAAAGAAAGCTCTATTTGTGGGAAAAAAAGGACATCAATTTTTCTTGGGTACAGCGTCGCACGACCGCGTAATTGGCAGTTAAAATAACGCAGTGCCGTATCGCAAAAAATGGCCTGGTCAGGAAGGGTGTAAATCCTTCCCGGGGCTGAAGTGGTTAATATATTGTTCTACTTCCATCCTGTATCTATTTTATTTTTATTGATCATCATTTTTACTACCATTGGCTTACAACACCGGTTACTGTAATGTGTCATTATGCGACCTATAAGTGTATATATATATATATATGTATTGTTCCTATGTCATTGTTATGTCATGACATAGATGAAATTACCAATATTCAGACATGCATTATTTCTAATGTGTTATGTTATGCTATCCATATTTAAAGTCCCACAAACCCTTCTCCTTTTTTTCTGAAATCCATTACTTTCCTTAGTGAAAGCACCTCACACAGTACACACAAACACTGGCTAGGCACACATTGACCCCTTGATTGCCCTAGATGTTTATCCCCTTCCCAGCCAGTGTCATTAGTACAGTGACAGTGCATATTTTTAGCGCTGATCACTGTATCACTGGTT
Source organism: Rana muscosa (assembly GCA_029206835.1). Taxonomy (NCBI): domain Eukaryota; kingdom Metazoa; phylum Chordata; class Amphibia; order Anura; family Ranidae; genus Rana; species Rana muscosa. The sequence goes on from CM055128.1 coordinate 257,482,547, forward strand.
CCCACAAAGTGTCAGATCAGTATCAGTTAGTGTCAGAATGTTCTCCGCAATATCCCAGGTCCCGCTATAAGTCGCTGATCACCGTGATTACTAGTATAAAAAAAGGAAAAAAAAAACAGTTTATAAAGAATAGTTTGTAGACGCTATAACTTTTGCGCATACCAATCAATATACGCTTATTGGGATTTTTTTTTTACCAAAAATATGTAGCAGAATACATGTTGACCTAAATTTATGAAGAAATTTGATTTTTTTTTTAAAAAAACATTTTTATTGGATATGTTTTATAGCAGAAAGTAAAAAATATATTTTATTTTTCAAGATTGTCGGTCTTATTTTGTTTATAGGGCAAAAAATAAAAACCGCAGAGGTGATCAAATACCACCTAAATAAAGCTCTATTTGTGGGAAAAAGTGATATAAATTTTATTTGGGTTCAGCCTTGTATGACAACGTGCAATTGTCAGTTAAAGTAACGCCGTGCCGTATCGCCAAAAATGGCCTGGTCATGAAGGGGGGTAAATCTCCTGGAGGTCAAGTGGGGAAAATAGTTATTTGATTTCTGCAGATTTTGTAAGTTTGCCCACTTATAAAGAAATGAAGGGTATATAGTTTATATCACAGGTGTATTTTAAATGATAGAGACGGAATATTAATCAAAAATCCAGAAAAAACACACATGATACAAAGGTTATAAATTGAGTTGCAGTTCAGTGAGTGAAATAAGTATTTGAACCCCAAGCAAAACATGACTTGATACTTGGTGGAGAAACCCTTGTTGGCAAGCACAGAGGTCAGACGTCTCTTGTAGTTGGTGACCAGGTTTGCTCACCTCTCAGGAGGGATTTTGGTCCAATTTTCTTTACATATCTTCTTGAATTCCTTAACCCCTTCCTTACCGGGCCATAGTCATATGACGCCGGCAGGAACCCTCCCTCCCTCTGGGTGGACGTCATATGACGTATTTTCTTCCCGGCCCTCTAGAGGGCGTGCACGCGCGCCCGCGGCACTGCTCGTGACCTGGTGCGCGTGCCTGGCGGCCGCGATGTCCGCCCGGCACCCACGATTGCCCGCGATCACGGCAGGAGTGTGGTTCTGTGTGTGTAAACGCACAGATCCACCTCCTGTCATAGGTGAGGAGACCGATGAAGTGTTCCCAGTACAGAGGAACACCGATCGGTCTCCTCCCCCAGTCAGTCCCCTCCCCCTACAGTTAGAATCACTCAATAGGGAACATATTAACCCCTTCCTCGCCCCCTAGTGTTAACCCCTTCCCAGCCAGTCACATTTATACAGTAATCAGTGCAGTTTTATAGCACTAATCGCTGTATAAATGTGAATGGTCCCAAAAACGTGTCAAAAGTGTCCGATGTGTCGGTTGCAATGTGACGGTCACAATAAAAATCGCAGATCGCCGCCATTACTAGTTAAAAAAATAAAATAAATAAAAATGCCATAAATCTATCCCCTATTTTGTAGACGCTATAACCTTTGCGCAAACCAATCAATATACGCTTATTGCGTTTTTTTTTTTACCAAAAATATGTAGAAGAATACGTATCGGTCTAATTTATTTTATTTTTTTTAAATTGTGATATTTATTAAATCAAAAAGTAAAAAATATTTTGCTTTTTTCAAAATTGTCGCTCTTCTTTTGTTTATAGTGCAAAAAATAAAAACCACAGAGATGATCAAATACTGTACAACCAAACGAAAGCTCTATTTGTGGGGGAAAAAAAATAAAATATTTCATTTGGGTACAGTGTTGCATGACCGCGCAATTGTCATTCAAAGTGCAACAGCGCTGAAAACTAACAATTGGTCTGGGCAGGAAGAGGGTGAAAATGCCCTGTATGGAAGTGGTTAATGTTTCTTGGCTGTCGCATGTTCTTAGGTTCATAGTCAGCGGTTTTCTTCCTTCAAACACAGCGAGTCTCCTCAAGAAGGCTCATGTACAGTCAGGCCAATGAACATCTAAATGATTCAGAGAAAGATTGGGAGAAAGTGCTGTGGTCAGATGAGACCTGAATTGACCTCTTTGGCATTAACGCGACTCACCGTGTTTGGAGGAAGAAAGATGCTGACTATGACCCTAAGAATACTATCCTTACAGTCCAGCACGGAGGTGTAAACATTATGCTTTGGGGCTGTTTCTCTGCTAAAGGTACAGGCCGACTTTTCCTCATTGAGGGGCCAATGGACAGGGCCATGTATTGTAAGATCTTGGATGAGAACCTTCTTCACTCAGCCAGAACACTGAAGATGGGTCGTGGATGGCTCTTCCAGCATGACACTAACCAAGAAACATACCGCCAAGGCAACATAGGAGTGGCTCAAGAAGAAGCGCATTAAGGTCATGGAGTGATCTAGTCAGTCTCCAGACCTAAATCCTATAGCGTATGGAGGGAACTTAAACTTCAATTTGCAAAGAGACAGTCAAGAAACCTTAAAGTTGAGTTCCACCCTAAAAAAACTAAAATTACACCAAAATGCTCCATAAAAATTCGAAAAAATGCGGGAAAAAAAAAATCTAAAAATGTTTTACTTACCAGAAATTGCGGTTGCTATGCGGATCTTCCTAATCTGCCTCTTCCTAGTCCGCGGCAGATCTTCTTCCTCGTCCTCCTCGCGTTGTCTTCTGGGAACTGTCTGTATCCCAGAGAGCAGCCGCCCATTCATACAGTGCCGCGAGACTCGCTCATGCGCAGTAGGAAACGGGCAGTGAAGCCACAAGGCTCCACTGCCTGTTTCCCTTAGTGAGGATGGCGGCGCCGGGACCTGCCAGGATCGAGGGATTGCCGCTCGGGGGGCCGACATCATGGGCGCCTAGGACAGGTAAGTGTCCTTATTAAAAGTCAGCAGCTACAGTATTTGTAGCTGCTGACTTTAAAAAAAAAAAAAAAATTGCGGGTGGAACCGCGCTTTAAGGATTTAGAGAAGGTCTGTAAAGAAGAGAGGATCAAAACCCTTCCTGCGATGTGTGCAAACCTGGTCACCAACTACAAGAGGCGTCTTACATCTGTGCATGCCAACAAGGATTTCTCCACCAAGTGCTAAGTCATGTTTTGCTTGAGGATCAAATACTTATTTTACTCACTGAACTACAACGCAATTTATAGCATTTGTTTTATGTGGTTTTTCTGGATGTTTGGTTGATTTTCTATCTCTATCATTTAAAATACACCTGTGATAAAAAATTATAGACCCTTCATTTCTTTATAAGTGGGCAAACTTACAAAATCTTCAGGGGATCAAATAATTATTTTCTCCACTGTATCTTTCACCACATTTATACTGTATGTAGATTGCTTTAAATATTTTCTCTAAAGTAAAATAGACTGATAGTTGAACTTCTCAAAAAGGAGCTAAAGTAAAAAATACCTCTGTACCAACAGTCCCTACACCTGCAAGCTCCCTCGCCGGCAACGGCTTCCTCTCCCTGGCTTCTTTGGTCTCCAGCCATCCTAATTGACCGTCACGGGATGATGTCTCTTCCACACATGCATGGGAGTCATTGCATGTCTCTTTTTCATGATTATACAAGATTTATATAGCGCCAACAGTTTGCGCAGCTCTTTATAATGTTAGGGCAACAACAAGTACAGTTACAATACAATTCAATACAGGAGGGATCAGAGGGTCCTGCTCTTCAGAGCTTACAATCTAGAAGTCTTTTCATGCTTTAAAAAGCCTGCTTTAAGGCTTTAGGGCTTATGCATGTAGCGGCCTCACCCCATCTCCTTTGTCTAGGGGTATATCACATGACAGGGTGAGATGCGCTACGGCCCATGTCCTCCCCATAGCTGTGGGTGAGGTGAAGGCCAGCACCAGATATTTCCTCGGGCCTATGTGCTTATGTCTAGAATACAGTCCTGCTGTGTCAACACTTCCCTCTGCTCCCCCTAACCAGAGTTCCACACACCGATCAAAGTCCAACTCTTGCTTTATTGTACATCTCACAATAAACAGTGCTTCAGTAGCCAACTGGTTGCGACTTGATAACATTTTGATACGGGGATGAGCAGGTCGAGGCACTATCCTGGTTGTCAGCTAAACCACTGCGATCTCGCCAGCGGTTACTATAGCATTCAGCTAGAAAGGACTTAGAATCTGAGAGTCTCTACCAGCGACTCAAGAGAACATAGATAGGAGTACCTTCGCTGCGCTGCGGCCCCTATCAGGGGAAGATGTCCCTCCAAGGGAGTTACCAGAGGCCCATCCGTCACTGGGTTGATGCTGCTCCAGACTCTCCGAATGGGTAACCTCCCCGGCCTCCTCACCTCAGACATGGGCCCCGTCCACCTCAGGGACCATCGGATGTCTCCACCCTCGCAGGATCCAGTCGAAGTCACTGGACCCCAGGCCTCCTAGTACAGTACCTCACCCCAGGCTGAAGGTGCCTGGGATGGACTCCAACTCCATTCCGGTCAGGCCTAGGGCGCCGGGGCCGGAATCCAGAACCGCCCGTACCCAGGCCTAAGGTGCCTGGGTGCGTGAAGAAAATCCTTCAGAGGACAGACCTCGTGGTTAGGGCGTCTCCCCCTTTTATATCCTCCCATCGACACCACGGCAGGTTCCCCGCCCTCGCCGTACCATCTCCGGAAAGGGACAAAAAGGGTAGCACTGTAATGGCAAATCTACCTTGAGCCTCCAGGTACCCCGCCCCCCAGAGGCCAAGGAGATTATTACACCATCCAATCCTCCACGAACACAAAGGGTCCACTGTTCCCATACTTACACACCTGGGTCTCCCACCTAAATTTAGAGACCCCGCTATATACTCCCCCCTGTGATTTGACGCTGGTCCCCAGCGTCTGGTGCAAACCCATGTCTCCCATGGAGTGATGACACAAGCTTAGCCCCAGAGACTATCCCTAAAATTTTTTTGAACCTCAACCATACCAAGACCTGCTCAAAGGGGAAAGGGAACATAAAACAATAAAACTTTTCCCTAAAAACATCTATCATGTACACATATACAATCCCTCCCTTCACTGTCTAAGAACCACCCCATACTCAGCAGTCTTGACAGATAAATCTCCTGCAGAAGGGAAGAAAGAAAACACAACACACAAAATAAAATCACATCCTGACATTTTTGTGTTATTTTGGAATGAATGGGTCCATCAACCAATGGACCCACTCGCTCCAATGAGTAAAGTGATGCGCGTGTAAAAAAAACAAACAGCCGTTGCACAACACTGCCACCTGGTGACAGCGCCGCGGTAATGACACTTGGTGTAATCTTCATTCTTCCTGCGTCCCTGCACTGACTCTACCCCCAAAGTCTGTCTTCGAGCTGTGAGGAAGAGAGAACAAAACAAAAAAAAAACTGCTCTCATTCCTCCTGAAGAGTAGAAAACAAAAGCCCAAATAAAAAACTAGGGCACAGTTCGGATGCTCCGGCAGGAACACTTCCAGAAGATTGTAGGAAAGGAAACAACAAGTGAGTCTCTTCTCACAAATAGAACTTCGGGTCAGGCAAGAACAAAGGCTTCAGATGCTTATCAAAAACCGCAATCGACTATTCAGCGTCCTCTCCATCTTTCCTGCAGATGCGCACCTTGTCTGCGTGGATATGGCGGCCCCACATCCAGTCTGCTCTGCAGTCCCGAAACTTTTTCGACACTGTTGATGAACAGGAGAAGTATCGTCGTGCATTAGGCACTTTGAGTTTCTCCCAAACAAATTCGTCATACCATCTCTGGCGTATGACCTCAACTTCAAAAAGTAAGTCCCGAGGCAAGTAGGGATATTCCCACCCATACTCACGGGCGACTCTCTGTGAGAAAAGTCGTTGCAATCTGGCCAAAGGAGGCATGGCTTCCCGCTCACCTTCTCCAGGTTGAACGATGGCCTCCGGGTGCCGAGGTACTTTCACTACCTCTGATGGCTTTTCTCTCGTTGCTCGCAATGAGGCTCGCTGCATCCCCGCCACCAAGACGGGCGATGTTGTAGATTGTGGGAAGGCACTCTGAGGACTAGGCTTCCTCGTAGAATCCGGAGCTTGTACCAGGGATGTGCTGTCTCCTATTGACATAGGGGAATCCTGCGGTACACGTAACACAGGCAATGGGCGTTTGTCCCAGCCCTTCCGATGAAACAGTTCATCAGTCTCCCCGTCATCTCCACAATCTGACAGCGACTCTAGGTCGGAAGTGTCATACATCTCGGCGGGAAGGTAGTCTCTGGTAGACGTGGTACTACCCTCCCTTGTGGGCTCCACCGGCTGTGGACCCCCGACACCTCCAACCACCACCACAGTCCCAGCCCCTGGCTCACCTTGACCTTTTGCAGAACTGGGATGTCCAGGACTCTTCCAACCGGATCCATCCAGGCCAGGCAAGCGACGGGGTGAAGCTCGACCACGACCACAGGAGGCCTGCACCAGGCCGACTTTCCTCTTCGGAGGTGGGAGCAGAGAATCTGTGGTGACCGAAGAAGCATCCTCGGATTTTTCTCTCTCAGTCTCTGATTGGGTAGTCACGTCGCCCTGCTCAGTGCGTACGGGAATCTCCGCAAAGGCCTGGATCTCCCCTTCCGGAGTAGCGGTACCTGTGAGGCTGTTGAGGCGAAGGGCCCGGGGCCTTACTGTGGATGGCTCCACCTCGAACAAGAACTCTTTGCATGCCTCGCAACGCCCGAATGGCTTCAGGTGGACCACCAGTCCCGAGCATCCGGGACAGATCACGCCGAGGGCCTCCGTGTCTCTGCATGAGTACAAAGCCAACTGCCCTCGGGGCCTGAGTCTTATCCCCGTGTCTGTAAGGGGAGCAGCGAACGTAGTCATCTTCGTGGGGTAGGGAACCGGAATCCACGGGGAGCTTGAGGCCATCCCGACTGTCTGCTGCTCCATCATGCACTGACCACGTGCCGAAGTCTCCATGTGAGTCCCTCCACATGGCCAGACTCCTCCCACGACTTTTCCGTTTTTGCGGGCTTCCTTCAAGCTCCGCCCACGAACTGTACAGTCACGGGGTGCCTCGTGGCGCAGTGCAATAAAAGCCCCCACATGTAGTACTTCACACGGCTGGACTCCTTCCTCTTCTCGCTCCTCTGCATGGGCCTTTCCCGTCCTAGGGTCATTTCCACGACTTTGAGCAGGGATGCACTTTGGCCAATCACATGGCCGACCTGCTCGGAACTCCTCCGGGCAGCAAAGTCCAGACACAGCCATTCCTTCTTCCAAAGTTAAAACACATATCATCCCGGACTCACGAGCCCCCACGTGTAGCGGCCTCACCCCATCTCCTTTGTCTAGGGGTATGTCACATGACAGGGTGAGATGCGCTACGGCCCATGTCCTCCCCATAGCTGTGGGTGAGGTGAAGGCCAGCACCAGATACTTCCTCGGGCCTATGTGCTTTTGTCTAGAATCAAGTCCTGCTGTGTCAACACTTCCCTCAGCTCCCATTAACCAGAGTTCCACACACCGATCAAAGTCCAATTCTTGCTTTATTGTACATCACACAATAAACAGTGCTTCAGTAGCCAACTGGTTGCGACTTGATAACATTTTGATACGGGGATGAGCAGGTTGAGGCACTATCCTGGTTGTCAGCTAAACCACTGCGATCTCGCCAGCGGTTACTATAGCATTCAGCTAGAGAGGACTTAGAATCTGAGAGTCTCTACCAGCGAGTCAGCGACTCAAGAGAACGTAGATAGGAGTACCTTCGCTGCGCTGCGGCCCCTATCTGGGGAAGATGTCCCTCCAAGGAAGTTACCAGAGGCCCATCCGTCACTGGGTTGATGCTGCTCCAGACTCTCCGAATGGGTAACCTCCCCGGCCTCCTTACCTCAGACATGGGCCCCGTCCACCTCAGGGACCCTCGGACGTCTCCACCCTCGCAGGATCCAGTCGAAGTCACTGGACCCCAGGCCTCCTAGTTTAGTACCTCACCCCAGGCTGAAGGTGCCTGGGATGGACTCCAACTCCATTCCGGTCAGGCCTAGGGCACCGGGGCCGGAATCCAGAACCGCCCGCACCCAGGCCTAAGGTGCCTGGGTGCGTGAAGAAAATCCTCCAGAGGACAGACCTCGTGGTTAGGGCGTCTCCCCCTTTTATATCCTCCCATCGACACCACGGCAGGTTCCCCGCCCTCGCCGTACCATCTCCGGAAGGGGACAAAAAGGGTAGCACTGTAATGGCAAATCTACCTTGAGCCTCCAGGTACCCCGCCACCCAGAGGCCAAGGAGATTATTACACCATCCAATCCTCCACAAACACAAAGGGTCCACTGTTCCCATACTTACACACCTGGGTGTCCCACCTAAATTTAGAGACCCCGCTACATGCACATGGTTGCCTGGGTCCGTATGATACAAAATTTGGGTGTATTTTTCTTCCCAGGGCCACAGGTGCTGCATTCATGCCCATAGAAATCAATGGCAATACACGGGTATATGCCAGTGCATGCGTAAACGCTATGCCCAGGAGCACATGGATGTATGCCCCTGGAGGTAGGTGTATGTTCGTACACACTTGCATGTTTATGTATGTAGCGCCCTGCTCCCAATGACTGGGCGCTATGTCAAATTTAGTGGGTATCTGAGCCAATAGTTATGCCGCGTACACACGATTGTTTTTAATGTCATTTAAAAAAACGACGTTTTTTCTCGACGTGATTTTTCATGTTTCCTCTCAAGCCTGCCTTGCATGCACACGTTCATAAAAAAAAAACGCTTGAGCAAAGCGCAGTGACATACAACACGTACGACGGCACTATAAAGGGGAAGTTCCGCTCGGATGGCGCCACCCTTCATGTTAGTAAAGTTTGTTGAGCGACGATTCGCGCTTTTCAGCCTCGTGCTTTTCAGTCCGTTACAGCGTGACGAATGTGCTTTCTCCATTACAAACGCTAGTTTTACCAGAACGAGCGCTCCCGTCTCATACTTGATTCTGAGCATGCGCGTTTTTTTTCCCCTCGTAAAAGCATACACACGACCGTTTTTCACGACGTTAAAAAAAAAACGATGTGAAAAAATAGAGCAGGTTCTAAATTTTTTAGGCCATTTTTCACGTCGTTAAAAATGCTCTGGAGCCTACGCACGATCGTTTTTAATGCCCATTTTTAAAAATGGCATTTTTAACGTCATGAAAAACGATCGTGTGTACGCGGCATTAGGCTCAGATTTAAGTGATTATGCTAAATCAGCCTCTGTTCCGGCTTCCCACAACTTCCCACTGTTTGCCTGTAGGTGGCGTTACCACCTCAGGCCAATGTGGAAGACTGACCGGCCAAAGTGTATTGGGTATCTTTCCTCGGGAACAGTTCAGTGGGCGTAGTCTACCCGCTGAGTATGCCGGGGAAGGGTACTTAAGGGGCAGACGCCATTTTTGGGGTCCTTCGTCCCCTCGCGGCACTCCTGGCGCGGGGAGTGTGTTGTGTGATTTTGGCCTCGGGACCATGTTGGTCCGAGGTTGCAACTCTATCAAGTAGGCCCCGTTATGCTGACTGGGGCCTACACTTTGATGGTGATCCTGTACTGTCTGTCCTGCGGGAGGAAGCTACTCAATGGAGGAAACCAGGGGAGGACCTGTCCTGGAGAAGACCGAGCGGAAGGCTGGTGTCTTGAGGGGGGCCTGGTGATTCTATTGGAGGATGCACCGCAACTAAAGTTCACCTCACCGTCGGCTGGGCCGGCTTAAAGGCTCTTGACTGTTTGGCTGGAAGTTCGGGCGTTAAGTCCTGTGGCAGAGGATCCCGGATTATCCATTTTGTGCACAGCCAGTCTGTGGCAGAGACTGGTCCTGATCATTGTCTGTGCATCATTCCGGCTGCTATGCCAGGTGAGAGGGGCCTATCCGGGTAAGCAATACCCACTCGAGGAAGAGGGGTGAATGACTGTATAGTGGGGGAGTTTTTGTTTCCCAGTGATCTGTACTGCGTACCTGAACCTACCCCTTCCCTTCACCCTTCTACTATTCTTCAAATGTTTTATGCAAAGGAAAATAAAACCTAACAGCTTAAGGTTTTAAATCTTGTGTGGACATTGGAGTTTCTACAGACTTTCTTCCCCTAGACAACGAATACTGAGGTAACGTGCAAGGCCCAAATTAAAAACCAGGAGCTCCTACGGGGGTGTGCTACACGTAATACTGATGTATACCCGCATACAGCCAATAATTTCTATAGACAGCTGTATGTTTCTCCCGTGCAGAAAATTACGACTGAATTTGATGTCATACCGCCCCGAGTGCCCATTTTAGAGACCTACAAAGTATTTCTTGGGGTTGAGCTTAAATTAGTTTACCTCTTAAGCCTCGTACACACGACCAAGAATCTCATCAGGAAAAAACTTGTCGTTTTTCCTGATGAGATTCTTGAACAAGAATCTTGTCCCGGCCGAGTGTACACACGTACCTTTCAAAAGAACTGCCGTTCTTTTGAATGGCACGAACGCGGTGACGTCATCTTACTACACCCTACCTATGCCTAGGAAGCTACCGCCCATGCGTCAAAGTCATTTTGAGCATGCGCGGGTTTCCACAGCGACAGGTAAGTATACACACTCTCGGGTTTCTCGTTGAGAAAAAAGCCGATGAGAATCCCGACGAGAAAATAGAGAGCAGGTTCTCTATTTTTCTCGTCGAGATTCTTGCCTGTTTTCTTGATGAGAAACCTGAAAGCCGCGTACACACGACCGATTTACTCGGCAAGAAAGCTCTGCCAGCAAGTTTCTTGCTAGTTCTTGCCGAGAAAATCGGTCGTGTGTACGAGGCTTTACTCAAAAAACATCAACTCAGTCCACATGGTGCCAACGCTGTTGTGATTTCAGTGCAGAATGCACAGCATTGTCACCCTGATAATGAAGGCCTCTTGAACCCCCCTAGGGAAAGAGAGCCTTGACTGATGGGGGCATGGCCTGGTGCAGGACAAGGCGTTGGTCACCCAAGGATTGGTCAATGAGGGGCATGGGTTGGGCCTGAGCTCGGGTAAAGGATTGCCCCAGGGAATTCTGGGGTCCTTTCGGAAGACGTGCTGGGAAGAGCTGCCCATCCTCCCGCCCCTTTTTTCGGTGGTATGTCACAGCTTTCTGCGGTTTTTCTTGACCTTGCCAGCAGAAAATGGCGGTAATGGGCCATGCCCTTGACGGATATCGGAAGTAGGCGGCCTGTCCAGCACTTATGGTAAGGACAGGCCCCTCCCACCCCCTTTGGAATTGTGTGTTCACATGTTATGTTTGGAATCAATAAAGCTGTGGCCTTGCCCTTTCCAACCTAATGGTTGTAAGCATTTTATTTTAATAGGGTGAGGGGGCAAGGGGGAAGGTTTATAATATATATATGTTACGGTTAATGGTACCTGGGCTCATTGCGCCTCAGCAGTCATGGAAAACCAATGAGCATGGTCCTACCTTAATTATGCTATGGTAATAGTAGGTGCACTTCAAGGCAGTAGTGTGGTCATTGCACGCATAGTGACCACCACAGACAACCAATTCTTTGTCAAATATATTTTTGTTCTCTTTGTTGTCTTTTCATTCTTATTTTTGTCTGCTTGTCAGTTTTTTTGTTTCTTTAGGACTGTGGAAGGCAAGTAGTTACGTGAATGGTGACAGATGGTCATTGTCACCTCCTGGTCCTTCTTGTCTCCCCATGGGAAGATCAGACATACAGATAAAGAAATCATAAATGGGATTTTTTTTTAAATAGCACAAGCAGATGCCCACACGGCTATCCCGGACATAAAGAAGGCTTGGGGTTTTAGGTTGCATCCGTAAGGAAGGGAAGGGCCGTATAATAGGCCGAGGCTTTCAGGCCTTACAAATGGGAAGATGGATCTCTTGTGAAGCGGCGGCTAAGAAAGCCAAGCTTTAAATATCAGTGCTTGTCACTGGATATCCTTAATCTGATATCCTGCAGAGCCGCGCTCTCATCTGTCTCTCTCTGCCCGCAATCTCCTTAATCTCAGTACAGGAAACCCGAGAGGCTCTGCACAGCGAACAACAGACCCCCCAAATTACCTATCTGCGTATGCAAAATGGACACTTATGAATTTCTCCGGCTAAATTGGTCCCGGAAAATATTCCCATGGTGCGTCAATGCATCAGCCTGGATTATTTCACTTTGTGCTGTCTGTGTCGGCCAGGATTTGGCTGCTGATTTTAACACAGGGATTCGTGTTTCTTATTTCAAAGTTACACAGAGGTCACCGACCCCGCCAGGCAACCAACCGGGTTGTCAACCCAAATAAACGCTAAAGGGTCTATTGATTAGGCGCTCCGTGCAACGTATGTGAATGATTTTCTGTCTGCTTAAAGCTGAACTTCAGAGACAAACAGTGGGAGGGGGACCCACTTTAAGAGGTAACTGCCTGTTTTGCCTAGGGGATGATAAATAAGGTGATATACTTTGCTTTTTCTCTGCTGTCCAACACTCTGGGTTGTATATGGGCCCTTGACGTCCTCCTGTAGACTGTAGAACTGCCGGTCCTGCATTGTACAGGATGACATCAGAGTGCTGCGACAGTAAAAAGAGGCAACCTTGGGGGACCAATCACACGGAGAAACAAAAAATAAGGCAAGTATATCACATGATTTATCATTCCCTAGGCAATTGAGCAGTGGGGGGACACTCATTACAAGGACAGAGGTTTTTTATCCTCCAAATTCAGCTTTAATCACTTCAATACTGCGCCATAGCCGAAAGACGGCTACAGCGTGGCCCCCCACATTTCTAGGAGTGCGTTCATGGACATCCTCCCAGAACACACCTCCCATGTGCCCTCTGGGCTATTCACAGATCAAGGCAAAGGGCCAATCACAGTGGCCCTTTACCATGTGATCAGCTGTGTCCAATCACAGCTGATCACATGTAAACAGATTTGTGGTTATTAGCATTCCTTTCTCCATGCGCTGTCACTGTGTGAGGGAAGGAGAGCCGATTACCAGCAAGGCTGACAGGGCACATTTACATTGATAATCATGGCACTGATCATCAGTACCCTGATGATCAGTGCTGCCCCATCATTGCCCATTATTACAGCTTATCAGTGCCCATCAGTGCTGCCTATCAGTGCTCATCAGTGCAGCCTCGTCAGTGCCTCCTCATCAGTATCCATCAGTGCAGCTTATCAGTGCCCATCAGTGCCTCCTCATCAGTGCCTATTAGTGCTGCCTCATCAGTGCAGGCTCGTCAGTGCCTGCTCTTCAGCACCCATCAGTGCAGCTTTTCAGTGTCCATCAGTGCAGCCTTATTAGTGCACATCAGGGCAGCCTCACTAGTGCCCATCAGTGCAGCTTCATCAGTGCAGCCTCATCAGTGCACATTAGTGCCGCCTCATCGGTGCAGCCTCATCAGTGCAGCCTTATTAGTGCCCATCAGTGCAGCCTCACTAGTGCCCATCAGTGCAGCTTCATCAGTGCTCATCAGTGCAGCCTCATCAGTGCACATCAGTGCAGCCTCATCAGTGCAGCCTTATTAGTGCCCATCAGTGCAGCCTCACTAGTGCCCTTTAGTGCAGCTTCATCCGTTCTCATCAGTGCACATCAGTGCCGCCTCATCAGTGCCCATCAGTGCAGCCTATAAGTCCACATCAGTGAAGAATAAAAATTGCAAAATTTTATAACAGAAACTAAGATTTTTTTTCCGTTTGTTTAGCAAAAAATAAAAAACTCAGTGGTGATTAAATACCACCAAAAAATGCTGTTAAAAAAAAAAAGATACAATTTTCATTTGGGCACAGTGTTGCATGACTGCGCAATTGTCATTCAAAGTTTGACAGCGCTAAAAGCTGAAAATTGTCCTGGGCAGGAAGTGGGTGAAAGTGCCCAGTATTGAAGTGATTAAAGTCAATCCTCTGACCCGCTGCCATGTCCAATCTCGATTAATGCTCTTTGTGAATGACAGCTCTCATGCCCCACAGTGAAACATAACCAAAGGGCAGGGGCTTGGACATCATTGACCAACTATTGACATGACAATATTTAGTCGGTGACATCACAGTGGATTGAGTGATGTCATTGAGCAAATATGAATATGTCCTCATTTTTGGTAAGTAATGTCACAGGGTATGCTCTGCACCATTGTTTACATTTGCCTATCAGTTGGGGAACTGTCATTCACCGTGAGTAGTTGTTATGAACGGATAATGTCAGCAGTTGACATTGTTTTTTTCTGTGGGCGTCATTTATAGTGATTGAGGAAGATCGGCATCACTGGACAACATGATTGACGACTGACTTTGAATTTTCTTTTTTTTAAAAGGTCTAAAAAAGGACTGTTAAAAGAAATAAAACTTCTTTTGCATCCAAGAAGTGTTTGACGCCCAATGACTTTCACCATCTTTGCACCCACTATGCCTCACAACCCACTACATATTGAAGGATGTCAGCTGTCCTTAGCCTTGAAGGTCCTCATTAGGCTGGAAGAGGTTAAAGACTTTGCTACACTCCCCTCTATGTTATGGGCAAGAGGAGACAGGGAAGATTCTGTAGACATGTTGTCCTGATACAGCAGGGTGAGTGAGCATTGTCACCTTAGTACAAGTGAAAACAAAGTAAAAAAAAAAGCCTGAAAAAAGAAAACAAATGCAGCCACCACATCTAAGGATATATCAAATTGTTGTGTTTGGTTTTAGGTAAAAGTTGTCCCTCTTTCCTACCGTGTTTCCCCGAAAATAAGCCTGTGTCTTAAAATAATTTTGGTAACAAAACACCCAGTAGGGCTTATTTTCGGGGTAGGTCTTACCATGTAATGTGCTGTCTTCTCTCCCCCTCTCTCTCCCTGCCTGATAGGAATCCTCAGTGTGAACTGACTTATAATACTTGTAAAATCCTATAATCCACTCTATTACAGTATATAATGTGCAATGTGTGTGTTTCTGTAATATAATTTTGCCAAATACCTTCATTATAGCGCCGATCTGCACTTCTGTGACCCCCCAGAGCTCTCTTCCCCGCAATTATATTACAGAAACACACATTGTACATTATATACTACTGTAATAGAGTGGGTTATAGGATTTTAAAAGCATTCTAAACTAGGGCTTATTTTTGGGGGTAGGGCTTATATTGCAGCCCTCCTGGAAAATAACACTAGGTCTTATTTTCGGGGTAGGTCTTATTTTCGGGGAAACACGGTATAAGTTGGAAGGTATTGTATACAAATATAAATTGAAATAGTTTAATGCCCCCATCATCTTCCAAATACTGAAACATCAGATTTGGGTGGGCTGACCCTTTAAAAACATTTTTCCTTCCTGTCATATCTTCCATTTCATACTGATAAAAGTCCATAAAAATGTACAGATAAAGCTGGGCTTCATCATTCTGATTTCAATAAAAATTTCAATTTTTTTTTTTTGTATCGGAACAATCTACAACTTTATTATGTTCTTTGTATTAACGTATCGGAGTTCAAAGAGATCCCAATAAAACAAGAGACAAATATTTGTGCATAATAAACCAACAGCGTAAGCGGCCACATGAGGTTTTCATTGAACTATTTGTAACTGTTTGGAGATAGACTTTTATGTTTATCTCCGCTCATGTGTGTTTCTCATTTGAAGTGGTTGCCTGATTGAGCATGAACTATTGAAGATAAAAATACGCTGCTCAGAAATGGAGAATTATTATAATGCTAGTGTGAACTTTGAACATGTTTTACTTAAAAACAACCTATATTGCAGCTTACCAATTCTTTGATGTAGTGGCTGCATTCGTTTTCCAGTTCCAGGCTTTTTCCAGGCTTTTTTTTCTTTATTTTCACCTGGTGATCCAACAGTTACACACTTTTGGTGCCGAAACCCGGGAAGGAACCAACAGTTACACGCTTCGTGTCCTAGTGTGACAACGCTCATTCACTGTACTGTATAGAGGAGCAATGTTGTCACTTCAGGACAAGACTAGAGAACCCCCCTAACCCCACAACCCCGCCCCCATCTCTATAACTTAGAGTGCAGAGTTCTGTAGTCCATGGGGAGAACTGAGAACAAGGTATAGCTTAGTTTACACTGGCCGCAGAGTGGCGATAAAAACAGGTGATTAACTTGCGTTTTTACGAGCCCCCGACCACCTCTGAAGTTTCATGGTGGCTGGAGGGGTAAATTCACATTGCTACAACGCGATGCTTGGCTACACAAAGTTTAACCTGGCATGTCAACTTTCACAGGTAGAATCCCCTTCCAGACTCACCAATTGAAGTCAATGGGACTGTGCCACAATCACTATGGCAGTTGTAGCACAGTTGTTCATTTACAATCTCTTTGGGATAGAAACAAATATCCCCTAGGGATCAAAAACAGGTTGACAGATGGTTTACAGGCCTTCGGGAGGCAATACTGCTGCCACCTGCATGCCTGTAAACTGGTTGTCAACCATGGTCTGAAAAGTAATCCACCATTGGGTCCCCCACACATCTGTCCACTGGGATGTCTGACACTGACGATCACCTTCTTCCTTCTCCATTGACATTAAGAGCTTGTCGAACTTGTTTGTGTTTACCGGCTTGTGAGAGGGGGTTACTGCTCTCTTGGGTCTGTTATGCCCAGGTTGAATAAATGTCCACCCCCTCTAGCTTATACATGTGGCTCCCCCTTGACCCCAGGAGACCTGGTGGTAACCCCCAGAGACAGGGTGGGCTTACATTTCACCTCGGGATGTAGATTACTAAATGGGATGTGAACAATTGGGCGCCAGTTACTTTAAGTTATAAATAAAAAGGGTAAGAGTAAAGCCCTGTACACACGATCGGTTTTACCGATGAAAACAGTCCGATGGACTGTTTTCTTCGGACAAACCGATCATGTATGGGCCATATCGGTCTTTTTTCCATCGGTGTGAAAAAATAGAACATGTTTTACATTTTTCCGATGGATAAAAAACCGATAGCAAATTCCGATCATCTATGGGCAAGTCCATCGGTTAAAAAACCCACGCATGCTCAGACTGAATTATGAGACGGGAGCACTCGTTCTGGTAAAACTAGCGTTTGTAATGGAGATAGCACATTCGTCACGCTGTAACGGACTGAAAAGCACGGAGACTGAAAAGCGCAAATCGGCTCTCACCAAACGTTTACTAACACGCGGTAACACAAAATCAGCAAAAGCAGCCCAAAGGGTGGCGCCATTAGATTTGAACTTCCCCTTTATAGTGCCGTTGTACGTGGTGTACGTCACGTTGTTTTGGTGCGGTCGGTTTTTTGACTGATGGTGTGTGGGCAAGACTGATGGAAAACAGTTTCATCGGATTTCCGATGGAAAAATTAATCGGATTAGAATCCATAGGATATCTGATCGTGTGTACAGGGCTTAAGAGTTTATTGCTCACACAAAAACTCCTAGGAGAGAGGTGTAGGGAGTTCAGAACATCCATTACTGGCCTGCCGACTCAATATCACAAAAAGAAGAGGCACCAGTACAGAAAAGAGCCTTTAGGCTGATTCCAGCAATCTGTACCTTCTTAATAGCAGCAGTAGTCTCAATCATTTTCATGCATTCCCAGGCTCTCAACAAGTTCTTTATCCAGGACCTTATGTGACAGAGTGACCTCTGGTACTTCATCTCAGACATCATCTATTCTTCTGCTGTCCTCGGTCGGGCTCCCAGACCACAGAGCCTCAAGCACCAAGACTTAATGGACAGGCAGACCTCTTCTGCTCCAAGCACACGTACAGACCTCAGGCTTCAGGTCTAATCACTCAGCTGCTCCTCACACATTCACCCCAGGCCATAGCCTGGGGGGGGAAGAAAGATTACTTGGCCCTCCCTAGATATTTATACTCTCCCCCTGCATGCACCAGTGGCGATAAACCTCCTACTGGTTGGCTAAGGGAATATGAATATTCATAAGTCAGTTTTAGGCTCCATTCACAATTGTACGACTCCAAAGTAGCTCGACTTTGCAGTGCAACTTTGATGCAACTTTGCAGCTGTATGACTTGGATTTGACTTTGGCTTTGACCAAAGATAATGGACAACTGTTGCATGTAAAATATTCAGGTATGAATTTTATGTAACTTTTGAGGTATAACATTGAAGTCTATTGTGCTGAAGCTGCATGAAAGTCGGACCAAAGTAGTGCATGAACTACTTTGAAGTTGCTGCAACTTTAAGTCGCACATTTATGACTGGTTATCATTGGAAAACATGGGCTACAACTTGTCATCTGACTTTTATGTCCAAAGTCACATAAGTGTAAATGGACACTTACTGTAGTTTCTCATACTAATACCAGAGGTACCAGCAAGACCTAATGGCAGAAGGGAGAAACCACAGCTCCACTGAATTTAGGGGAAAACCCAAATTAACAAGTAGACTATAAATCAGCTAGGTTGCCTACCACTCAGCAGAACTAAATTTGACTCATAGCCCCTGTTTAGGACGCGGTGGCTACATACAGTACATGGGGAGGGAGGTAGTAACATTGGGAATCCTGGGTGACATATCTGACCAAATATGGTCATGATTATATTGTTTAATGCCATTAACTTGCATCTCCAAATATTGCTTAGGGGTCCCGCTCAAGGAGCCATAGTTCTATAGGGTGGAAGCGACTGCAGGGGTACAGGGGGGGAGTGCTTCCAAGAGCGGGATGAAACACGTTGGGGGCATGGCTTAGATAGAGCGAGCTGAGTCTTCTGTTATCTGATGATTTAATGACTGGGAATGGCTGCCTGAATATCTCTTGGACCCAGCATCCCCGGTTGATTTATTACCAGATATAATTGGCGGTGAAACATCATTGGGAGATGTTGATTGATTCTGGATCTATGTCTCTGGGCAACATGATTGATGACAAATTTACATTGAGGGACATTGTTTACCTTTTTTTTTTTATTAATATAATTTTTATTAAAGGACTTTTTCATGGTGTGGTTACCTTTTATTTATTTTTAGGGGGGAGGGGTGAGTAATAAGGCATGCTCCTGTTTAGGACAGTGTGGCTACATAGAGTGTAGGGGGTAATAGATGAGGAGGGAGGTAATAGCATTGGGTTCATGGGCACCACAAAAAGTCAGAATGTAGTAGTGTACATTCCTAGGATGAATTCCTCCTCAGGAGGAACGCACATGAGAGAGCCAGGGGCTCTTGGAGCATGCAAGCAACCATGGAATGGTAGTGAAAAGGAGCACTGCATTACCCCCTCTTGACACCTATTCCTGGGATCAATAGTTAAGATAGTTTCCATCCCCAGTTTGGACTGTTATGCCGCGTACACACGATCGGAAAATCTGACAAGAAAACCGTGGATTTTTTTCCAACGGAATCTTGGCTCAAACTTGTCTTGCATACACATGGTCATACCAAATTCCGACCGTCAAGAACGTGGTGTCGTACAACACTACAACGAGTCGTGAAAAATTCAGTTCAATGATTCCGAGCATGCTTCGAATTGATTCAGAGCATGCGTGGTTTTTGGTGCGTCGTAATTGCATACAGACGATCGGAATTTCCTCCAAGAACTTTTCTTGTCGGAAAATTTGAGAATCAGCTCTCAAATTTTTCTTGGCGGAAATTCAGACAGAAAAATTCCGATGGAGCCTACACACGGTCGGAATTTCCAACCAAAAGCTCTCATCTGACTTTTCTTGTCGGAATTTCTGATCGTGTGTACGCAGCATTACTTTATGATTGAACAATATATTATCACATTGCTGGTGTGGAAAAATACCAAATGTTTGGGCAGATTCTTTTAAGTCCTATTAT
Source organism: Rana muscosa (assembly GCA_029206835.1). Lineage (NCBI taxonomy): Eukaryota > Metazoa > Chordata > Amphibia > Anura > Ranidae > Rana > Rana muscosa. Next base: position 257,502,202 of record CM055128.1, read on the forward strand.
AATTATGCAAGTGGACAGTTACAACAGGACAGTCTAGGTTGGTTCCTCCAGTACGCCGGGTGCACCTCCTAGGCACCTATGTATCATGGGCCGAGGTGTGAGATGTAGCTGCTTGGGAATTCAGCCTTAAGCCCTGTACACACAGGCGGGAATCCCGTCTATTTGAAAACCGTCGGTTTTCCTGACGGGATTCCTGGCAAGCTTGCCTTGCCAAGCCCTGTGTACAGACGGCCACTCAAAAGAACCGTGGTTCTTTTGAATGGCAAGAACGCAGTGACGTCTTCGACTACGATGAACCGGCACTCATCACATTTGATGCAGTTGCCGCCATCTTGCTACACCCCACACTAACCTTGTATGCTTCCGCGCATGCGTCGAAGTCTTATCGAGCATGCGCGGGTTTTCTTCTGACAGGTAAGCATACAGACGACCGGTTTTCTCGGCAGGAAACACTCTGCCGAGAATCACGACGAAAAAAATAGAAAGCAGGTTCTGTATGTTACTCGTCGAGATTCCCGGCAGTTTTCCCGACGAGAAACCATACACGCAAACGGTTTTCATGGCAAAAAGCTCTCCCAGCAGTTTTCTTGCTGAGAAAACCGGTCGTGTGTACGAGGCTTAAAACTATGGGAATGCAGTGGCCCCTGATGTAAAGTGTTACTATGCCCCAATTTAGGCCATGGGCCTGAGAAGTGGAACCAGTGTAGTGACTGTAATGTGGAAGCGGTGACACTAGTGTGGGACTTCAGCTAAAGTGGATGCGGGGTTCTTTTTAGGCCTGTGAATTGGCTTAACAAAGCTAGGGGGTCTTCTAACAGACTTGCCACCCAATCCTTGTGCCTGAAGTTGGTCAGATCTTACATGTATACCCAACTTCTTTCATGGACAGCCTTAAAGTGGATGTAAACCCACTCTCATCCTTTCTAAACTACTGCCATAGTGCTGATCTATAAGGATATAGATGCCTCCTGCATGTATCCTTATCTGTCAAATGTCTCCCCTCTGTCTGTTATAAGAACTGAAAAACTGCAGATTCTGTGGGTGGATCTGTTGTCTGGAGCTCGGTGGGTGGAGTCGTGATGTCAGTAGACTCCCCGCCCACCTCTACACTCCCCTTGTCAACATGCATTTTCTCCTGTGTATTCCTTCTGCTATGATCACTAACATCCAGTCAAAATCCAGAAAAGTAACCACATGACTTCAGAAAAGGAGTGGGGGTGGGAATGAAAAAATACTGTATATACTCAAGTATAAGCCGACCCGAATATAAGCCGAGGCACCTAATTTTACCACAAAAAACTGTGAAAACGCAGTGACTCGAGTATATGCCTAGGGTGTCCATCTGCATGCCTCACTGTGCCTCACTTTGCCTCACTGTGTCCATGTACATGCCTCACTGTGTCCATGACTAGACTGATGTTTAACATGGGAGTCTATGGAAGGGGTTCCCAGCTTTGAAAAATTGGTGCTCCCCGGCCGTAGGTCCCCCAGACAAAAAACTTTGCACACTTGTAGAGGAAGAGTGAGGCTACATGTGTGCCAAGTTTGCCGGTACCGGGTCCCCAAAGTCCGGGAGATCAGGCGCAAAAAGTTGACTCGAGTATAAGCCAAGGGGGGCATTTTCAGCACAAAAAAATGTGCTGAATAACGCGGCTTATACTCGAGTATATACGGTAGTCTAAAGCTAGTGCATGTGATATGTAAATAACCTGTCACTCAAAGCAAGGGGGTGGAACTGACAAAGATTTTCTCTGTTTGTCCGTTTTATCTCACTGAACAATAGAAGAGGATTGCTCAGAGCTGGATTAACTCTTTGTGGCAAGACCTGGCACAAATGATAGTAAATCTTATACTCTACATTGTGACAGCAAAAAAAAAAAAAATTTGGGTTTACATCCACTTTAAGGCCAAGTCACCAGTGACAGAATTACTACAAGCCCCCATGGTGTCACTCCTTGCTGTCCAAACCAGTGTGATGTCATCCCATTGCTCTTTTTCTTTGCTAGCAATTGAGATTCTCCAGCTTTTTGGACAGTGAGGGAGTGACTGAGTCTCATTAAGTCTGCTGCTGGCATTGTGTCATGAAATTTGTGAGTGTGCCATGGGGCCTTACTTGCTGTCAGGTTAGTTTAGATATGATGTTCTGCAATATAAATAGCGAAAAAGGACCTGCGGGGCTGAGGTGAGATGTCGCGGCACCACGGGCTATAAAGAAGAACGAAACAGATCCTGAAGATATAAAGGGCAAAGTGCTAATCTCTGCATGTAGACATTAAAGCTGGGATGAATGGTCAAGGGCAGCAGGTCATAGTCAAGGTAAAAGGTCATAGCCTGGATTCCAAGAATACTAAGCTTCTGAATAGCTGGTCAAGGCTGAGATGGATTGGATTATCTTAATGCCTCTTTCTCAAATACAAATGAGAGAATATAGGTAAATTTGCTATTAACATCTATGTGCAAAAATAAATACCGTATATACTCGAGTATAAGCTGAGTTTTTCAGCCATTTTTTTAGGGCTGAAAGTACATCCCTCGGCTTATACTTGAGTCAGTACCTGAAAATCTTCTTATACTGCGGCCGGCGTCCATTGTTTAAATATCACGGTTTTCTCCTGGTCCCTTCCGTGATAGGCGTTTCCAGCAAACACTGTGTTGAGTGTTCCGCCTATCACGGAGGTCCTCTCATTCTCGGACTCTGTTTCCCAGAAGACACTGTGTTCAGTGTTCCGCCTATCATGGACGTTCTCTTGTCCGAGGATGAAAAGACGTCCGTGATTGGCGGAACACTGAACACAGTGTCTGCTGGAAAACAGAGTCTGAGAATGAGAGGACCTCCGTGATTCCGTGATAGGCGGAACACTCAATACAGTGTTTGCTGGAAACGCCTATCACGGAAGGGACCAGGAGAAAGGTGCGATATTTAAACAATGGACGCCGGCCGCAGTGTAAGAAGATTTTCAGGTACACTCGGGCACAGGGAGGCTACAATGGACACAGTGAGGTTGGGCACAATAAGCTGGCAATGGGCACAGTAAGGTGGCACAGTGAGGTGGCAATGGACACAGTGAGGTTGGGCACATTAAGCTGGCAATGGGCACAGTAAGGTGGCACAGTGAGGTGGCAATGAGCACAGTGAGGTGGCACAGTGAGGTGGCAATGGGCACAGTAAGGTTGGGCAATTGGCACAGTGAGGTGGCAATGGGCACATTTTCCCCCCTAGGCTTATACTCAAGTCAATACGTTTTCCCAGTTTATTGGGGTAATATTAGGTACCTCGGCTTATACTCGGGTTGGCTTATACTCGCGTATATACGATACATAATTTATGTTATCTCTAGACCTATTTTGCCTGGAGATTTATGTTGACATGTGTCAGTTATATCATTTTTTCCCACCCATGTTCAATAAATAAATCATAGTAGCCAGCTACAACGGTTTCTAGTTTCCTAAAGTTGGCCTTCAAGAGAAAAACACAAGGATTGCCAATGTTGTGCTCTCTTTCTGAAAATGTTACTTATCTGGCTGCACCATAAAAATCCCATAATTATCTCCTTTTCTCTGTTGTATGGGTATTTACCTGGGTGATGTCTGTGTATGACTTCATTACCTTCCAAGTCACCAACCTGGAAGTATTTAGATCAGAAGGTCAGAGAAATGTCAGCTGTCCTTTTTTGAATGCTTGTTTGTGTCTGTGACAGCATGAGAGCCAGGCATCTAGCATCAGAAGAGGACCACAAGGGCAACCTTTAAGTCTTGTTCATGAACAGTTTCCAATAATAGAAAGGCCATTAGACATGTGCAATTCGATTTATTACAAATTGAAATTCGGATGAAATCTTTATTATTTGGAGATTCGGATGTATCTGAATTTCCGAATCACAATAGTAACAACTTTCAATGAATCCAAAACAAATTATAAGGAAATGAAGTATCTGGATTCGAAAATGTATTTGAAATGGAAACATATTGCAATAAATACAGTAAGATACAAAAGTAAAATAATGATCATTCCTACTCAGGCTGCTGAATAGAATAAAAAAGAGTAGAACGGAATAGGATGGAAAATAATAGAATAGAATAGAATAGAACAGAATAAAATAGAAAAGAAAAGAAAACAGATTAGAATAGAATAGAACAGAATAGAGTTTAAAAGAATAATAAAGATCTTAGCTAGTGTTGAGCTGTAGTCTAATGACTGTACTGCCACATCCCGAATGACTATTTACCAAAAAACAAGGAACCCCCTATGGGACTTTAAGGGCAGTAGATAGAGCGTAACCAAAGAATATAAGAAAGTATACATTTTATTACAAATTATTAAAACAATTTAGTCCATCAATTCATAGGTATTGAATAAAAACGATGAACCATCATATAATAATCAATATACAGTAGTATACAATACTCTGAAATAGAAGGTGGTTGGCCCCAGGTTAGTCTCATATAAATATGGGATTAGTCCTACATAGGGGTTCACCAAACGACTCCTAGTTCCAGAATAGAGATTAAAAGAATAGAACTGATCCGAAACCAGACAGAGACACCACGGTGGTGTCCAATTACCGCCCCATCTCTCTGCTTAATGTGGATGTTAAGCTTTACGTGAAAATCTTAGCAAACCGCATCCTCCCTCTCATCCCCAACTTTATTTCGCTTGATCAAGTCGGCTTTGTCCCTGGCAGAGAAGCCAGGGACAACACCACGAAGGCCATAAATATACACCACTGGTTGACATCCACCAAAACGAAGGGTTTCTTTCTTTCCCTTGACGCGGAGAAGGCGTTCGACAGAGTGGCCTGGGATTATATGTCCGCAGTGCTGACGGCGCTGGGGCTCCCTCCTCGCTTCCACCAAATGATCATGGCATTATACTCCTCCCCCACGGCCAGACTCAGGGTCAACGGTCGACTGTCGAGCGCCTTCTCCATTGCCAATGGCACACGTCAGGGCTGCCCCCTCTCGCCCCTCATTTTCATACTCACCATGGAACCCTTCCTCCGCAGATTACGGGAGAATCCGAATGTTAAAGGGATAGAGATTGACCACAGACAATACAAAATAGCGGCCTACGCGGACGATATCCTACTCTTTCTAACAGATCCCTTGACCACTCTACCTAATCTTCTCAAGGACTTTGCCCTCTTCAAACAACTCTCCAATTTACAAATAAATTACAACAAATCCAAAGCCCTTAATATAACACTCCCGCCAGCGCTGATCTCTTTATGTAAGATCAACTTCCCCTTTAGTTGGGAACCCACTGAAATAACTTACCTAGGTATTAAACTTCCCACCAAACTATCTGACCTCTATGCCAGAAACTTTATACCCACGCTACAGAAAATACGAGAAGACCTCACTGCTTGGACTAAGGGCCCCTTTTCCTGGTTTGGCAGGGCAGCAATTCTGAAAATGAACATCTTCCCCAGACTACTCTACATGCTACAAGCTGTCCCAATCAAATTACCCCCATTGTTCTTCACATCCTTCAAGAGAATGTGCAGAACCCTCTTATGGTCCACTCGCCCTCCCAGACTGAGCTGGGATAAACTGACTCTTCCAAAGCGGAAGGGAGGTATAGGGTTGCCAGACTTGCGTACATACTATAGGGCCTGCCAGCTCACTAGAATTGTAGATTGGCATGTCCATGATAGCACCAAGGCATGGATCCGGCTGGAAAATGCTTTCACGAGGGTACCCCTCTCGCACCTCCCCTGGATCAGCCTGAAATCTGTCCCTACTGAATGTTCCACCCATCCTCTGATAGGTCCCACGTTACTAAATTTCAGAGCGACGAGTCACATCTTTAACATGACACCTTACCCTGGTCCCATGACACCACTGAATCAAAACCCGGATTTCCCGCCAGGTCTTTCTGCAAGAGCCGGGTCTGTTCACCCTAATAACCGGCCGACAAGGGCCTACCAATTTTTTAATAATGGAACACTCCTCTCTCATCCTGACATGTCCTCCAAATTCACTGATCTCTCCATTCCATTCTTTAAATTCCTACAAATCAGACACTTTCTGCAAAGCGCCCAACCACTCGCCCAATGGTACAGGGACCTTACCCCCTTTGAGCATCTTTGTGCTGAGTCAAAACCTCAAAATCATCTGATCTCAACACTATATTCCCTACTACTCGAGGGAGTACCATCCCACACTAAAATTCATGGGCTCTGGGTGACGGACTTAGCAATGGACCTGTCCGCAGAAGACTGGGAACTCGTCCATGAGCACATACATAAAGGCTCCATAAACGTCTCTACACAGGAAAACAGGTTCAAATTGTATTCTAGATGGTACCGTACACCAGACAAGATTCATAAATTTTTCCCCAGTGTCTCCTCTAATTGCTGGAGATGTAACTCGGCCTTAGGGTCCCTTATCCACATATGGTGGGAATGCCCACTCAAATTACCACCTATACCCCAGACTTTACCCCAGCTCAATACCTACTTCACCACACAACACTTCAGAGAGCAGCCTACCGTAAATCCCTCACCCTGCACCTCATCAATGCGGCCACTCAGTGCATTCCGATACATTGGAGGAGTGCTATCCCCCCCTCCATCTCAGAATGGCATACCCGAATAGATAGGATAGCGGACATGGAAAGGCTTGTCCATCAGGCTAATGACACCTCTACCAAATTTAGAAATACGTGGGCATGCTGGATCCATTACAGAGAATCCACACTGACAGGGGGCTCTTCCTCCACACCTTCACACAGTACAGAGGACCACTGAGGCCCTCCACCTATGATCGCACGAGACTTCCGTCCACCCTCTTGTCATCCCTTCCTTCCCACCCCCATATGTTCGACCTGAATTACTGCCCCCATGACATGGGACTGCCAACGCGGTCACTTGTCTATATCTCTCCTCCAGATAGATCTAGTAAGCTCTCAGGGTGGTCAAGATCCACCCTCCAGGCTCACGCTGGATAGATACAGTATACTAGAGATCAAAAACTGTTACTTTAGAGGTGTCCCTTACCCGTTCGAACACCTTTTAGCCGTCACTTGGTCCCCCCCCCCCCGTTCACAGCATGAACCCTTTATGGGGTGAACGGGCTGGGGTGGACATACTAGGGCTCGCCCTTCCGCCCACCACAGCATCCCTTAGTTCCCCGTACTAGTGGTGGAATTCTGGTAACTTACTGCCCCACGGGCGTCTGATACCCTTTCTGCGATGCATTAGTATGGAAGGCCTTCACTTCTTATGTCATGATATAAATGCCATTGTATATGTGACACCGTATGAAGTTGTCTATTGTTCCGATTTTCTATGTAATTTGTGCTCTGTGTACAATGCAATAATAGGCAAATTTATCTATGTTCTTTACCCTGTATTTGAAAACTCTTAATAAAATGTTTTAAAAAAAAAATATGAAACATAAAAGAATAGAACTGAATAGAAAATAAAGGAATAGAATAGAAAAGGATAGATTAAAACAGAATAGAAAAGAAAAGAAAACAGAATAGAATAGAATAGAACAGAATAGAGATTAAAATAATAATATAGAACTTAGCTAGTGTTGAACTGTAGTCTAGTGACTGTACTGCCACATCCCGAATGACTATTTTCCAAAAAAGAAGCAGGAACCCCCTATGGGACTTTAAGGGCAGTAGATAGAGCGTAACCAAAGTATATAAGAAAAGGATAGATTAAAACAGAATAGAATAGAAAATAAAAGAATAGAATAGAAAAGAATAGAATAGAAAAAAAACAGAATAGAATAGAAAAAAAAGAATAGAATAGAAAAAAACTGAATAGAATAGAATAAACTAGAACCAATATAGCCATCTTCCGAAATTCGAATTTAGAATAAATTTAGAATTTAGAATTTATTTGAAAATAACAAATAAACGAATCCAAATATACAAAACAAATTCCGAAAACAAGTCTTTCTAACATAACAAGTATGACAAAATTTAATTATTAACCCCTTAACGCCGACGCCTCTCGGGCCTTTAAAGGGGTTTCTGATACCGGGAGGTGGGGTTTATGTTCATGTGACCGCCGTGAATGGCTGTCACAGTGGTCACATGATCGGTAAGCTCGGGAGGTTTCACAGGGCGCGAGCTCTTGACACACGTTTGTTTACATTTACGTTCGCAAATACGCGGCCTCTCACCGTCAAAGCCCACCCGCTGAGAGGCCGCATATGTGCGTACTCTCGGCACCAAGAGGTTAACTTACGAAGAACTCTGAAACAAAACGAAACAAATTTTTCCATTGTGCACATCTCTGAAGGCCACTACACATAATTATAATTATAGTAATATTTACACTTTCACATGCCTTCTATATTTCGGGCAATGGTTGAAGATTGTTCTCCTAGTAGCTATGTATATATTATTGTATTTCTACAGAGCTCAGTGTTCCATTTCTTCCCTCTAAACAAATAAATTTAAAAGAACCCCTCAAAGAAGCTGCACATTCAACTATACAGCTAATACAAGAACCACAAACACAATACACAGCACTCCTAAACTAATTAACTCCAGCCAACGTGATGTGACTAGGGATGAACATTGTTCACACTTCGGCAAAGAGCGTAACAAACTAGTTAAATTTAACCAGTTCGCCATCATAAATCCCTGGCTGCTGTTTGTCCCCCTTAGGCTTCATGTACACGGGACGTTTTTACAACCTCTCCTGAACGAATCAACTTGACAGATAGTAACTAGACATGTGCATTCGTTTTCGTCCGAATGCATTTTCGTCCGAATTTCAGCTATTTTTGTTATCGTTTTAACAAACGAAAACGAAAGCACAGAATCCGAAAACCGAAAGATCCGACATAAACAAATGCTTTATTTTCGTTTTCGTTGCTACAACAGTTCGATATAGATAGGAGATTCGACGTGACGCTGACAATAACAATCTGTGTCTATCGAACCTGTGGTCGAATGTGCCTAACCTTAACTCTATTAGTCCAAGATTATTCTACATAGGAGAGAAAAGATTCGACATTATAGAGAGAAAAGATTCGACATAGGAGAGAAAGATTCGACATAGGAGAGAAAAGATTCGACATAGGAGAGAAAAGATTCGACATAGGAGAGAAAAGATTCGACATAGGAGAGGAAAGATTCGACATAGGAGAGGAAAGATTCGACATAGGAGAGGAAAGATTCGACATAGGAGAGGAAAGATTCGACATAGGAGAGAAAAGATTCGACATTATAGAGAGAAAAGATTCGACATTATAGAGAGAAAAGATTCGACATAGGAGAGAAAAGATTTGTTATTATAGAGAGAAAAGATTCGACATAGAGAGAAAAGATCACTGCTGGAATTGGGTGGGGGAAGTAAAATAAAAATAAAGTTGATGATGAATGTTATTGGCTGATTGTAACCAAAGAGGAGGAGCAGTAAAATAGCTAGAATGACGAAGATTCGACAAAGCATCGAAAGTTAGAAGATTCGACGGTGCAGCAAAACTGTACGACGCTGCAATCGTACATTTCCGGTCAAATGCATCCGCCCATAGGCTATAGAAGAATTCTAATGTTGGTTGACTAGTAATAGTAATGAATAAATATAATTATTACTAGTCATACAACATTAGAATTCTTCTATAGCTTGTGGGCGGAACATTCGACCGGAAATGTATGATTGCAGCGTCGTACAGTTTCACTGCTCCGTCGAATCTTCTTTGAACATTCGACAGACACCATGAGCCTTCAATGACAGATTCGACCTTAATTAATTCAGATTTTCGGACGAATGCAATTTCTAACGAAAAACGAAATAAATAAAAACGAATTTCGGGAGTAACTAAATAAATTTATTTTTCGGACAAAAACTAAATTCCGAAACGAAATATTTCAGTGTGCACATGTCTAATAGTAACCCACGCTTAAAATGTCTATTTTGACACGTTAACATGACATGTTTAGCACCGTTTTGCAGTGTTTTAGCCAAAATTGAAAAACGCCTGCAAACGAAATGCGGCTAAACGCGTGTTAGCTGCGTTTGGCGCTTAAAATGCCTGTAAACACAGCTTTTGAACGCATTTTTTTGCGTTCCAAAAAATGCCTCTAAACTCAACTGCCTAGAAACGACTGTAAACGACCCCTGTGTACATGTACTGATAAGATAACATGGAGGAGAGTTCAGGGGCAGTTGAAAAAAACGCCCAACTGCTCCTAAACGTCTGTTTAGCAGCATCTGTGTACATGAGGCCTAAGAGCCGGTTCACACCAGGGCGACTCGTCAGGTGACTCAGTCGCCTGACAAGTCGCGTCCCACGCTTTTCAATGGAACCGTTCTAAGTAAGAGCGACTCTGGTCGCTCCGACTTAGAAAAAGGCTCCTGTACTACTTTTGGGGGTGACCCAAGGCGACCTGCATTGACTTCTATACAGAAGTCTTATGCAAATCGCCTCGGCGGGCGTCTCAAGTCATCTTGAGATCGCGCCGCCGAGGTCGCCCCCACAAGTCGTGCCGTGTCGCGCCGCCCTGGTGTGAACCGGGTCTTACTGACAAATTGTATCATTAAATGACAAACAAACTGGGAATCCTGGGTGACATCACTGACCAAATATGGTCAGTGATGGTCATGTTGGTCAATGCCATTAACCAGCATTCCCAGCTGATTTATTAACAGACAGAAGCAGCAGGGCGACATCATCAAGTGGTGTCATGTTGATTGACTCTGGATCTACATCGCTGGGTGACACAGGGCAACAAAGCTACTAAAGGGTCTGGAGGACATTAGTTATGAAGTGCACACTCCTAAACCTTGTGGACGGCCTTCCCAGAAGATTTGAAGCTGTTATAACTGCAAAGGGTGGGCCAACTCAATATTGAACCCTACGGACCAAGACTGGGATGCCATCGAAGTTCATGTGCGTGTAAAGGCAGGCGTCCCAATACTTTTGGTAATATAGTGTACCTCCTTAGGCACAGTCTGTCCAGACAATATGGTCATCTGCTGACTTGGCGCCATGCACAAGCAACTTAGCTCTTTAGTAAGTCCCAGAAGTTGAATCCAACACAATTTTATTTCAGATATTTTAGTACAGAAGATGTTTTTCCAGTCTTGTGAAGTACCTTTCTCTGAAAAGAACTAGCACTGACTAAGGAAATGTGGAAGAAACTGGGAGGGTCTAACTAGGTCTGAACTAACCAGCACTAAACAGGAGGGGAGGAAAATATCAAATCACATAAACACGTTGTAGTGGACTGAAACCACCCCTAGATATCAGCAAACATCAATCAAAGGCAACCTCATGCAGTTTTATACAACACAAAAAATATATACTTATAAGGGGCACCGAATATATTGTGTTTTTGTATTCATACAGCACAACTTCTTAGAACACAGAATAAAATAAATCTTTCTTCTAGAAGCAAAGAAGATGGTAGTCAGATGTTCAAGAAGTCCTATAAAGATGTATTAACATTTCCCTCCCCTGATCGGAAACAGGAATTTCTGATTAGGAGCCTTGGAAGGATAACACTTCCTGCGGTTGCGATCACTTGATTAATAGAATTATGCCGCCAATAACTGTAGCCAAGGAGTTCATCATCCCATTCATTGTTCTAATTTATTCCACATGAAAGCGTATGTAAACCCCGACAATAAACATCATTTATCTGCTCCCTTTTGACCCGTTTTAATTTACCATTGGAAGCATTGTGTTATATCTCTTCCATGAGGGCAAAAAGATTCTGTTGATCCTGTCAGAATTTCAGAATTGCCCTGTGAACATTACCTGTATTATCTCAAAGAGCCCGCCTAGTTCATTTATTGGACTACAGCAGTGGTCTCCAAACTGCCACCCAGGGGCCAGATGGGGCTCTTCAGGACCCAATGATACCAACGACGGGGCACAATTTCTCCTAATGACACCAACAATGAGACCCAGTGATATCAACAATGGTGCACAATTTCTCCTAATGACACCAACAATGAGACCCAGTGATACAAACAATGGTGCACAATTTCTCCTAATGACACCAACAATGAGACCCAGTGATACCAACAATGGGGCACAATTTCTCCTAATGACACCAACAGTGAGACCCAGTGATACCAACAATGGGGCACAATTTCTCCTAATGACACCAACAATGAGACCCAGTGATACAAACAATGGTGCACAATTTCTCCTAATGACACCAACAATGAGACCCAGTGATACCAACAATGGGGCACAATTTCTCCTAATGACACCAACAGTGAGACCCAGTGATACCAACAATGGGGCACAATTTCTCCTAATGACACCAACAATGAGACCCAGTGATATCAACAATGGTGCACAATTTCTCCTAATGACACCAACAGTGAGACCCAGTGATACCAACAATGGTGCACAATTTCTCCTAATGACACCAACAATGGCACCCAGTGATACCAACAATGGTGCACAATTTCTCCTAATGACACCAACAGTGAGACCCAGTGATACCAACAATGGTGCACAATTTCTCCTAATGACACCAACAGTGAGACCCAGTGATACCAACAATGGTGCACAATTTCTCCTAATGACACCAACAATGAGACCCAGTGATACCAACAATGGTGCACAATTTCTCCTAATGACACCAACAGTGAGACCCAGTGATACCAACAATGGTGCACAATTTCTCCTAATGACACCAACAATGAGACCCAGTGATACCAACAATGGTGCACAATTTCTCCAAATGACACCAACAATGAGACCCAGTGATATAAACAATGGGGCACAATTTCTCCTAATGACACCAACAATGAGACCCAGTGATACCAACAATGGTGCACAATTTCTCCTGACACCAACAATGAGACCCAGTGATACCAACAATGGGGCACAATTTCTCCTAATGACACCAACAGTGGGACCCAGTGATATCAACAATGGGGCACAATTTCTCCTAATGACACCAACAGTGGGACCCAGTGATATCAACAATGGTGCACAATTTCTCCTAATGACACCAACAGTGGGACCCAGTGATATCAACAATGGTGCACAATTTCTCCTAATGACACCAACAATGGCACCCAGTGATACCAACAATGGGGCACAATTTCTCCTAATGACACCAACAATGGGACCCAGTGATACCAACAATGGGGCACAATTTCTCCTAATGACACCAACAATGAGACCCAGTGATATCAACAATGGTGCACAATTTCTCCTAATGACACCAACAATGAGACCCAGTGATATCAACAATGGTGCACAATTTCTCCTAATGACACCAACAATGAGACCCAGTGATATCAACAATGGGGCACAATTTCTCCTAATGACACCAACAATGAGACCCAATGATATCAACAATGGGGCACAATTTCTCCTAATGACACCAACAATGGGACCCAGTGATACCAACAATGGGGCACAATTTCTCCTAATGACACCAACAATGGCACCCAGTGATACCAACAACGGGGCACAATTTCTCTCAATGACACCAACAATTGGGCCCAATGACACTAATGATAGGGCACAATTACCATCCAGTGACACCAACGATGGGGCCCAATTACTCCTACTGAAACAAACGATGGAGCATTATTTTTTTCCACTGACATCGGGACATTTTCTACTCCCAATGGCCACAGTCCAGCCCCCCTAAAATCTGAAGGACAGTAAACTTGCCCTTTGTTTAGAAAGTTTGGAGACCAATGGACTACAGAATGTTTTGTCTTCATGTTGTAGAGATCAAAGTGCGGGAGTGCTTGAATCGTTTAGTGAAAGACACTGGGCAGGGCTGACACCAAAAAAGCTGTGTGTTATTAGCCCACAATGGGACCCCAATGAAGACCACCTTTTATATTATACGTCAGCTCGCTTGGCTCATTTTATACCATCTTATCTATCGACCTGCTTCGGTGGTTGTTCCCAACCAGGGACGATGGCACACATATGGTGGTGCTGCCCTAAGGTATGCAGACTATGGGTTCGGGTTTATGCGCTCCTACGCACACTCTTCCATTCAGACTTTAAAAGAAATCAGTACGAAGCTCTTCTTTGTAAACCTATTGAGGAGTTGCTTCGGCGAGATCGGCAACTAGCGTTTCATCTCTTTGCAGCAACCAAACTTACCATAGCGAGGGCCTGGAAAACCCCAAGTCTCCGTTTCATGGCAGTTAATTGCCAAATAACCGATAATATGGTCAATGAAAAATTAACGGCCATTTTACTTGATACCCAGTCTGGAAGCCTTGGATTTCCCATGTTCAGCCATTGCGTTTTGATAACCTCGTTATGTCAATCTGAGGACTCTAATCCACTGTTCCCTGAGACCTCTTTATCTCTATATCTTCTTCCTTCTCTATTTCTACCTTTCCTGGGATCTCTCTTTTGTTTCCTGCTCACCCGCTTTTCTTTTCTTTTAACTGTATCTCCATTTAATTAGCGTATAAACCCATTAGGCCTTTAGAGCATGAAAAATAATAAAGTGCAGCACTGAATATGTGCAAATGAAATACACAATTCAAGCGACAGTGCAAAAATGCAATAAGGCCAATGACTGGCACCTGTGAATAATGTTACAAAATATACAATTGTGCAAACAATATAAAGTGACAGTGCAAATAATATGTTTCAGGGCAATAACTGGCATCTAATAATTATCGACATATAAATTGCAATGTCCATCAAAAAGGTTAAAAAAACTTAAATAAGTCCACAAAAAGTAAGAAAAGTGAATTCAGGTAAGAAAAAGTTCATAGACAGTGATGAATGGATGTTTTGACTTTATGAGGATAAATCACCATGGAAAAGGTTCACAGTACCCCTTGGAGAGGACAACCACCAAGGACAGGAGTCACCATCCAATGTGTAGCCACCACCACATAGAATAATTGGGTACTCTTACCAAATACGGTGGGCACTCTACCAGCGGCAAGGTGCCAAACATGCAAACACACTGGAGACTTGAATATCCTCAGAACCAGCATACAGGGGAGTACAGCAGCACAAATCCGCCATCCAAGAGGGTTACGATCCCATCATCAGAAAAAGGGTCATAAAAAGAAAATCGCCACATAGCGTAAAATCTTTGGCTAAAATATTTATTGAATAAAGTAATGCACTTACATCAATGTAGACAAATACAGGCGTTGTATAATGTGATCACAAGAAAGGCATAAAAATGCAGTATCATGGAGCCAGCAAAGTAAGTCCCTCCGCGTTTCGTCCACTAAGACGTTATCTGGGGTATGGGGCCCATTCCCCAAGATTTTAGAACATGGCCTGGTTATGATGCTACTGAGTCTTCAGCTGTTTTCTGTTTATTTTTTTCTGTGTTCTTACCGTGGAATTGCAATTTCTTTGGTCTGATATTTCAGCTAACCTTAACATCAACTCTCCAATCAGAGAGAGTGTAGTTTTGCTTTTTGTGACATTGTGAAATTCTAGATTTACTTGTTCTTTGTTGTATGGAACCACGTCAATGTTATGTTTGCAATCCCCATATATGCATACCTACTGTATGTTTTGTAATTGTCATCCCATCGGCTCTTTTGTGTATGTTTCAAAGACAAGAAAGCCTTTTGTAAAAACAGACCACCCTTTAGACCGCGTTTCTTGTTGCCCCCATAACTCCACTTTTGTTGAGAGAGAAAAAAACATTCCCCTCTGGGTGATCAATGTACATTTCAGGGATTTTAAGAAACTTTGTTGCAGAGTCTTACCTTTTGTTATTCTGAAGAAATGGCTGTTTGTTTTTCTGTGTCCATGTGCTCAGTGAATCTAATGGGAGTGGTTTAATAATTATCAATCAGCTGCTGCACTTGCAGGGTTCCAATGAGGAAAGTGGCTGGGTCTGAATCCCTTTAGATGTGATTCCCTTTGGGAGTATCTCACCAAAAATTGTATTTTTGTTGCAGGGGATGCAGACTTCTGGGAAAATCAGTGAGCCAATCACACAAGCAGGAAATTACATACATCTGCGGGGGCATTCTGTACACATACTGCCATATTGCATTTTACAGAAAATTACAGAGCTGCAGATTGAAAAGGAAAGGTAATTTTTAACCTGTTGCCGACCAGCTGCCATATAACGGCATGGCTGTGCAAACCGCCTTAGGTGTACATCGGCCGCTTTAAGAGCTGTGGGAGGTGCGCGCGAGCAGTGCAATGCCAGAGCTGATGTGCGTGGCTGGCGGCCACGATGTCTGCCGGCCACCCGTTATCGATCCACAGAAAGCCAGAACAGGGATCTGTCAATGTAAACAGACAGATCCACATTCTGTCAGGGGAGGAAACAGAGATCTGCTATTCCTAGTGATTAGGAACAGTGATCTCTCTCCTCCTCCTGTCAGTCCCCTCCCCCCATAGTTAGAAACACCACCCAGGAAACACATTTAACCCCTTGATCACCCCCTAGTGTTAACCCCTTCCCTGCCAGTGACATTTATACAGTAATCAGTGCATTTTTATAGTACTGATCGCTGTATAAAATGTCAATGTCTCAAATAAGTGTCAAAAGTGTCCAATTTGTCTGCCGCAATGTCGCAGTCCCGCTAAAAATCGCTGATCACTGCTATTACTAGTAAAAAAATAAATTATAATAAAAATGCCATAAATCTAATCAATATACACTTATTGCGATTTTTTTAGCAAAAATATGTAGAAGAATACATATTGGCCTAAGCTGATGAAGAAATTACATTTTTTTTTTATAGCAAAAAGTAAAAAATATATATATTTTTTTCAAAATTGTCTTTTTTTGTTTATAGCGCAAAAAATAAAAACCGAAGAGGTGATCAAATACCACCAAAAGAAAGCTCTATTTGTGGGAAAAAAGGACATACATTTTGTTTGGGTGCAACGTCGCACGACCGCGCAATTGTCAGTTAAAGCGACGCAGTGCCGTATCGCAAAAATTAGCCTGGTCAGGAAGTGGGTAAATCCTTCCGGGGCTGAAGTGGTTAATAACATTTCATTACAATATCACATGTGTTTCGCATTTGTATATGCCATATTATTTTTTATTAATTGCCATTTGTTTTTTCACAATAATGGAGTTACCCTTTAACCACTTACCGCAAGTATAATGTAATTATAGTAATTATACTGCGGCAAGGTGGCACTGCTGTGCCGGATCACGTCCACTTACACGATCTGACACTTCCGGGTCTGGGGCGCGCATCCCCGCCACCGGTGACCCGCTCCTGCTGTGATTATACACAGCAGGAGCTGATCTGCGGGTACCATGGACCCGATCGTACGGCAGAGAACCAGATTGGCGATCTGCCTCTGTAAACAAGTCAGGCATCTCGCCGTTCTGTCAGTAGGGAATCCTGTGTTCCTGCAAAGCAAGGGCACAGATCTATGCCTTCCCCTAGTCAAAGCACCTCCCCCACAGTACACAAGCACTGGCTAAGGAAGACATTTAACCCTTTGATTGCCCCTGATGTTATCCCCTTCCCAGCCAGCATATTTTTAGCACTGATCACTGTATTAAGCCCTGTACACACGATCGGTTTTACAGATGAAAACAGTCTGATGGACTTTTTTTTCATCGGACAAACCGATCGTGTATGGGCCCCATCGGTCTTTTTTCCATCGGTGAGAAAAAATAGAACATGTTTTAAATTTATCCGATGGAAAAAAAACGATAGCAAATTCCGATCGTCTGTGTGGAACTTCATCGGAGAAAAAACGCACGCATGCTCAGAAGAATTGAACTTAATTTTTCTCGGCTCGTCTGAGTATTTTACGTCACGGCGTTTGGGACGGTTGGATTTTTGACTGATGGTGTGTAGGCAAGACTGATGGAAGTCCATCGGATTTGAATCCATAGGAAATCCGATCGTGTGTACAGGGCTTGAGTCACTGGTCCCCAAAAAGTGTCAGTGTCCGATTGTCCACCGCAATATCACAGCCTCACTACTAGTAAAAAAAAAAAAAAAAAAAACATATCCCATAGTTTGTAGACGCGATAACTTTTGCGCAAACCAATCAATATACGCTTATTGGGATTTTTTACCAAAAATATGTAGCTGGGGGCGTGGCCTGGACAGGCATGTGAGCGGTCGCACAGTACAGAGCTCCCGCTGACGATCCTCTATTGATCCTCTTCCCGCACCGATCCTGACCCGGCACTCGATCCAGGGACAAGGTACCGCATCACTGTCTCCGGCGGAGGTCGAATCGGCTCTGGCGGAGCCCTGCATGACCCGCAAAGGGACAAAGAGCGCTGCAGCAGCGGCGGCCATGGACGTCCAAGATGGCGCCGGCTCCCCTCTCCCTCAGAGAGCGACGCGTGGAGCGGGGGATAAGCCACAGGACCCGAGCGGTGAGCCGCCCAAGGCAAACAAACAGCAGGGGAGGGAGCAGCCCAGAGACATGCTCTACTATGCCCAAAAATTACAGGGCCCTAGCTGCTCTCTTCCCCCACCACCGCTGATACCTGTGCAGGGAGCCTTAGAGCAAAATGGCGCTTCTGCCCTAGATGACACTGTGCCCCTAGAATGCTCGTCTGACCACATCAATGACATCTTTGATGAACTACAGGAGGATGCACCCCAGCCCACACTGAGTGAGATCCTGCGAGCTGTACACCGCTGCACCACCTCAGTGACAGCCTCTGTGGACAGTTTAAAGGTACAGTTTGGGGCACTTACTGAGACGGTATCCCATATTAGACATGACCTCCAGAAAATTAGAGAGAGGACCACGGCGGTGGAGGGTAGGATTAGTGAAGTGGAGGACCAGCTCCCACACCTCACCAGAGATGCCAGATCTGCGCTGCAGCAATCTGGGCAGGAGAACGCAAAGACCGACGATATCAAGAACCATCTAAGGAGGAACAATGTCCGTATAGTGGGACTCCCTGAGAAGGTGGAGGGCAGGGACCCCACGGCCTTTACAGAAACATGGCTCCAAGAAATCTTTGGTAAAGAGGCATTCACTACGCTGTTTGCGGTGGAAAGAGCGCACCGCACACCACCCAGACCCCTCCCCCCGGGCAACCCACCCAGATCAATGCTTGCCAGGCTCCTGAACTATAAGGACAGAGAAATTATACTTAGACTGGCACGGGAAAGGGGAGCGGTGCATTACAATGGAGCTAGGATCTCGTTTTACCCGGATTTCTCTGCTGAAGTGCAGCGTAAGAGGGCTAAATTCGCTGGTGTAAAGAAACGTCTGCAGAGGCTACAACTCACATATGCCATGCTGTATCCTGCCAAGCTGCGTATCACAGTCCGGGGTCAAGCTTCCTTCTTTGAATCCGCTGCGGAGGCGGCGGAGTGGCTGGATCGCAATGAACAGGACCTCCGGGGACGCCGGGATGCTGGTGTGGGCGACTGAGGCCCTGGATCAACACATGTGAAGTCGGTATGTTACCTGCAGGCCAGTTGAGTCTACCTTACCCATAGCGGGACATTTCACCCTTTTCTCAAATGTTAGCGATTAATGAGAGCGTTTGGAAGATTACACTTTGTTTACCCTGGCTATTACGCCACAGAGGGGGGTGCATGCCCCGTCTGCCACGTTTGACTATCTGAAGTCCCAGTTGTGGGGACATGTTTATCAGTGCCCGGTTGGCACGGGTTCCCTGACAGTCCTTGGAGCCGGGGATGAGTGGGGATGGCCTGCCCCCTCCCCGAGCGGGTACGTTATCCGTGCTCGAAGAGGCTGTTCAGGACTGTTTAAAAGTTATCTCCTGCTCACAATGTCATGGTGCTTGCTGAACTTTCCTGCTCTGACCCCTTCCCCGCACCCGTTGAAGATCTGCCCACTGGTGGTGACCCCTCTCCTATCTGACTCTAGTGCCTGGATGCCAAGAACTCTTGTGCCGGGGCCTTTGGCCCCTAGCGATGACCACTTTTTCCACTCACCATGGCCACCACCCTGGTAGTGACTTGGAACGTTCGAGGGGTTCATGATCCGTTGAAACGCACAATGCTTAACTCGGGTTTAAAAAAGTTCCACCCTGCTATTGTGGGCCTCCAGGAGACCCACCTCACAAAAGATACGGTTGGTTGTTTGGGATTTGCTTGGGTGGGCGCATCATACCACTCCACTCACACCTCATACTCTAGGGGGGTGAGTGTGCTGGTACACAAGTCCCTGGCTTTCCAGGAACTGGATGTGGAGGTAGACCCCTATGGGAGATATGTTTTTGTGCATTGCAAAGTGTTTACTGTGATAATAATTCTTGCCTTTGTGTATATACCCCCTCCCTTTTCTAGGGAGGTTTTGCAATTACTACTGTCTTATCTAGTTAACAAACCCGATGTCCCCATTATGATTATGGGGGATTTCAATGGATGCCTTGACCCCAGGTTGGATAGACATCCACCGGTTCAGCCACCGCTGGGGGGTAGGGGCACTGTTTTGAGCCGCCTGCTGGCGGAGGTGGGCTGGGTGGATGTGTGGAGGGCCAGATATCCGACTACCAGACAATTTTCATGTTTTTCCAAAACCCATGGTTCATTATCTCGCATTGATCTATGTGTGGGGTCCCAACAGGTTGTGCATATGGTCCCTAGGATAGGATACTACCCTAGGGGGGTGTCCGACCACTCCCCGCTGGCGGCTCACTTGGTTACCCGTCCCGCTTCCTCCCTGCCCAGGGCACCGTGGAAATTGAATGCCTACTGGCTAAAACTTTTCACATCCCATGACCGGGTCACTTGCCAGATTGATCAGTACTTTCTAGACAACCACCTTGGGGAGAACTCAGCGGTGGGCTGGGATGCCTTTAATGCCTGTTTGAGGGGTTCCTTTATCGCTGAAATCACGGCCATCAAACGTAACTCATCTGCACTTCTGGCGCAGGTCGAAGACCAGGTGAAACAATTGGAGCTTGCATATGTAGTGGATCCAACTGATTCCTCGAGGGAGGCTCGGAAATCGGCCCAGGATTCCCTGGACCGGTTGAGAACCTCCGCTGTGGAAAAAAAGAGGTTCTTTACTAGTCAGGCCTTCTATGAGGAGGGGGAGAAGACAGGCAGGCTTCTGGCTAGGATTGCTAGGTCACAGCAGGCCTCCCCGGCGATTGGAGCGATCCAAGACTCCCGGGGATGACTTGTGAATGACCCTGAGCAGATTATAGCGGAATTGGCGTCCTTCTACAGTGATCTCTACAGGCCATGTGATGATTATACAGATGAGGACCTATCACAGTATCTGGAGACGGTGGAGCTTCCACTCCTGGGCGGGCAGGCCCGCACGGAGATGGAGGCCCCGCTCACTCTGGAGGAACTAAGAGAGGCGGTCGCGTCTTTCCCCACATGCAAGGCCCCGGGAGATGATGGGATCCCCATGGAGGCCTATGTCCAATATGGCGAGGTGATTCTGCCCAGGCTGCTTGCGGTGTTCAACACTAGTGATGAGCCGAACCAGTGTTGCCAACCGTACGTAGATTTACGTACAGCCCGCGATTTAACCCCTTTTTTGGGCTGTACGTAAAAGTCCGTTTATGGGCACCGGCGCCCATAAAAAAGATGGCCGCGAGCCGGCCATACAACTGCGCATGCGCCGTTCCGAATGCGCCGGCCGAGCGCATTCGGAACTCGGCCGAGCGGCGGCGGCGCACACGCAGTAACGTGATGGCGCCGCTGGCGCCATTTTTGAAAAGGCCACAGTGGCTGGCGGCAGTGGCGGGACACCTGCAGTGAGTGCATGCCATGCACTCATCATAGGTGGTCTGTGGAGGACTCGGAGCACTGACAGGGCCCAGGCAGGAGTGAGGAGGACGGACTCAAGGTCAGTGAAACAGGGGGGGATACAAGGGGACAGCGTCATCAGTGTGCTGTATCCTCCTCTGGTTCCTGTGTCCCTTTCACCTCTTCACAGGTCAGGGCAGCACAGTGCTGCCCTGACCTGTGGAGTGGTGAAAGGGGCACAGGAGGAGGACACAGCACACTGATGATGTGCAGAAGTAATATGGTGGTGTCCGCAGCCTCTGTCCCCCTCCTGTAGTGTGTCCGCACCTCTGTCCCCCTCCTGTAGTGTGTCCGCAGCCTCTGTCCCCCTCCTGTAGTGTGTCCGCAGCCTCTGTCCCCCTCCTGTAGTGTGTCCGCAGCCTCTGTCCCCCTCCTGTAGTATGTCCGCAGCCTCTGTCCCCCTCCTGTAGTATGTCCGCAGCCTCTGTCCACCTCCTGTAGTATGTCCGCAGCCTCTGTTCCCCTCCTGTAGTGTGTCCGCAGCCTCTGTCCCCCTCCTGTAGTATGTCCGCAGCCTCTGTCCCCCTCCTGTAGTGTGTCCGCAGCCTCTGTCCCCCTCCTGTTGTATGTCGGCAGCCTCTGTCCCCCTCCTGTAGTATGTCGGCAGCCTCTGTCCCCCTCCTGTAGTATGTCGGCAGCCTCTGTCCCCCTCCTGTAGTATGTCGGCAGCCTCTGTCCCCCTCCTGTAGTATGTCGGCAGCCTCTGTCCCCCTCCTGTAGTATGTCCGCAGCCTCTGTCCCCCTCCTGTAGAATGTCGGCAGCCTCTGTCCCCCTCCTGTAGTATGTCGGCAGCCTCTGTCCCCCTCCTGTAGTATGTCGGCAGCCTCTGTCCCCCTCCTGTAGTATGTCGGCAGCCTCTGTCCCCCTCCTGTAGTATGTCGGCAGCCTCTGTCCTCCTCCTGTAGTATGTCCGCAGCCTCTGTCCCCCTCCTGTAGTATGTCCGCAGCCTCTGTCCCCCTCCTGTAGTATGTCCGCAGCCTCTGTCCCCCTCCTGTAGTATGTCCGCAGCCTCTGTTCCCCTCCTGTAGTATGTCCGTAGCCTCTGTCCACCTCCTGTAGTGTGTCTGCAGTCTCTGTCCCCCTCCTGTATCGTGTGTCCGCAGCCTCTGACCATCTCTTGTCATGTCTACAGTCTCTGAGGGGATCCTAGAAAGGAGTCAAGAGTGGGTGTGCCGCCGGGATGGGGGTTACGGCCCAGGAAGAAACAGACGTGTGGACTGGGAAGAGGAGATCAGAGCCACCAAGCTGGAGCCGTCTGACTGAGCCCCACACTGTGCACCCGAGAGGAGGTAAGTGACAGTGCCGCCAG
This sequence comes from Rana muscosa, assembly GCA_029206835.1. Taxonomy (NCBI): domain Eukaryota; kingdom Metazoa; phylum Chordata; class Amphibia; order Anura; family Ranidae; genus Rana; species Rana muscosa. Next base: position 257,525,157 of record CM055128.1, read on the forward strand.
GCCATTCTGAGGGGGGGGGGGTCACTGTCTGATGTAAGGAGGTGAATGAATACAATAATGTAAGGGGGCACTGATATAAAGGTTTCCCCTTTATATTAGTACCCCCCCTTTACCTTAGTGTGTTCACTCTGTGGAAGGTGGTCTCTATTCACCAGAGCCCCTCCCCCCACATCAGAGTTCCCCCTTACATCATGATCTGCAGCGTTCCCCTTTACATAAGAGTTCCCTTGCACTGTAAGGGGGCATCCTGCAGACTCTGATGTAAGAGGGAACTCTGTGCTGGCCGGGTTATAGTAACCTAACCTTCATGTGAATTGAGAAATATGTTTTTTTACTTTTGTTTAACTTAAACACATTGATATTAGCATTAGCTATGTGTTTTTAGTTCAAATATTGATATTTGCACTGTTTAGCACTAAAAACCGTAATTTTAGGTACTTTTTTGCAGCATCAGTAAAAAATGCGGCTCTGCCAGTAATCTTCATTATTTTTGCCAGTAAGAAATTGGTGCCGTACAGAAATTTTGGCATCCTTGCCAGTAAATTTCACTTCAGGGGGTTGGCAACACTGAGCCGAACACCCCCGGGTTCGGTTCGCACCAGAACCCGCGAACGGACCGAAAGTTCGTACGAACATTAGAACCCTATTAAATACAATGGATGCGAACGTTCGAATTCTAAAGTGCTAATTATAATGACTATTATGCATGTTATTGTCCTAAAAAGGGTTTGGGAACCCGGGTTCTGCACCAGGGGACATGTATCAATGCAAAAAGAAGTTTTAAAAACTGTCGTTTTTCGGGAGCAGTCATTTTAATGATGCATAAAGTGAAAAAAAAAAAAGTCAAATATTCCTTTAAATATCGTACCTTGGGGGTGTCTAAAGTATGCCTGTGAAGTGCCACGTGTTTCCCGTGTTTAGAACTGTCCCTGCACAAAATGACACTTCTAAAGGAAAAAAAAGCCATTTAAAACTGCTTGCGGCTTTAATGTAATGTCTGGTGCCGGTAATATGGATGAAAATCTTTAAGAAAAATGGCATAGCTACCCCATGACCCCCCCCCCCCCCTACCCCAGCCCATTATCAGCCCCTTTGGGTCTTGTATGGATATTAAGGGGAACCCCGCACATAAAATAAAAAAGGCCCTATATACTCTGAACAGCCGTATACAGGCGGTGCATACAAGACAGGGACTGTAGGTTTGTTCTTATGTAGAATCTGTTTGTAATTTTGAACAGGTACATTGTTTAAGTGTAGCTCCAGCCCAAAAATCTATTTTTAAACTTTTTGGAAAACATAGGTAAGGGTTATCACCCCTGTAACATTTGTTTTGCTGTCTGTGCCCCTGTTCAGAACATTTCACCTCACTTTCCGTCCCAATGACAACTGTGTTTGAAATGTGGTGTTTTTCTTGAAACAAGGATTGCTGATAAAGCATCAGTACAGAGGAGACACCTTTCTCCCATATTAATTCTTACAGGAGAGAATTTTCCTTCCTAGTGGTAGATTTCCTCTCACTTCCTGTTGTCTTCTTGCGTTTGCAAGTAGGAGTCGTTTGTAAGTTGGATGTTTGAAAGTAGGGACCTGCCGTATATACTCTGCAGAAATAGGCCCCTTAGTTGTTGGTGTTGGCACAACACTGTAAGCACTCACAGTTACTCTTGGTTGGTGCTGGAACGCCCTGCTGTCAACTATTATATCAGGAATTTTAATTACATATAATTGTTGAACAGTGGTAGTAAAAATTGGGCCTTTGATGGTGGTGCTGGTGCCACAACACTGTAAGCCCTGACAGTTACTCTTGGTGGGTGCAGCAATGGGCCCTGCTGTGAATTATTAGATCAAGAATTGTAGGGGCTGAAAAATTGGGCCTTTCGTGGTGGTGGTGGTGGTGGTAGGGTGACCACATCTCCAAACTGCCATTCAGGGACACCCCCCCCCCCCCAAAATATGATTTTTGACATTTTTTTCCCTATTTTTGGGGCAGGGGCGTATGAAATCAGCGGACCCGTGTGCAAGATCAAAAGTGGGCCCTAGGCATCAACAGGAACAACAATATGGCGCGCAAAGCGTGTCGTGGTGAACGGTGGACATGTCTTAAATTGCGCCAAATATTGGCTTAAAGGGGGTGTTGTTAAAGAGAGTCTGAGATGACTTGTATAGTGCAGAATGTGGTAATGTTAAATAGGGAATGCAGAGTGTATGGTGGTGAGTAGTATATACAGGAGAGGAGTGTGGAGTGTATGGCGGTGACTGAGTAGTATATACAGGAGAGGAGTGTGGAGTGTATGGAGGTGGGTAGTATGTACAGGAGAGGAGTGTGGAGTGTATGGCGGGGGGTAATATGTACAGGAGAGGAGTGCGGAGTGTATGGCGGGGGGGTAATATGTACAGGAGAGGAGTGCGGAGTGTATGGCGGGGGGGTAATATGTACAGGAGAGGAGTGCGGAGTGTATGGCGGGGGGTAATATGTACAGGAGAGGAGTGCAGAATGTATGGCGGGGGGTAATATGTACAGGAGAGGAGCGCGGAGTGTATGGCGGGGGGTAATATGTACAGGAGAGGAGCGCGGAGTGTATGGCGGGGGGTAATATGTACAGGAGAGGAGTGCGGAGTGTATGGCGGGGGGTAATATGTACAGGAGAGGAGTGCGGAGTGTATGGCGGGGGGTAATATGTACAGGAGAGGAGTGCGGAGTGTATGGCGTGGGGTAATATGTACAGGAGAGGAGTGCGGAGTGTATGGCGTGGGGTAATATGTACAGGAGAGGAGTGCGGAGTGTATGGCGTGGGGTAATATGTACAGGAGAGGAGTGCGGAGTGTATGGCGGGGGGTAATATGTACAGGAGAGGAGTGCGGAGTGTATGGCGTGGGGTAATATGTACAGGAGAGGAGTGCGGAGTGTATGGCGGGGGGTAATATGTACAAGAGAGGAGTGCGGAGTGTATGGCGGGGGGTAATATGTACAGGAGAGGAGTGCGGAGTGTATGGCAGGGGTAATATGTACAAGAGAGGAGTGCGGAGTGTATGGCGGGGGGTAATATGTACAGGAGAGGAGTGCGGAGTGTATGGCAGGGGTAACATGTACAGGAGAGGAGTGCGGAATGTGTGGCGGGGGGGTAATATGTACAGGAGAGGAATGTGGAGTGTATGGCGGGGGGTAGTTAGTGGAGAGAGGAGGAAGAGGAGTGCAATACCACCTCCTGATAGTCTCTCAGCCACTGCTATACCACTTTGGTGGTGGGGCACTCCGAAGGATGTAAGGGGGCACTCTGGAGAAAGTAAAGGGGCACTCTGGAGGCACTAAGGGGGCACCCTAGAGGTTGTAAGGGGGATGTAAGGGGGCAGTCTGGCGGTACTAACTTAGTCAGAGCCCACTTGCATCCTCCAGGGTGCCCCCTTAGTGCCTCCTTACATCCTCCTCCAGAGTGCCCCCTTACATCCCCCTCCAGAGTGCCCCCTTACATCCCCCTCCAGAGTGCCCCCTTAGTATTACTGTACTAAGGGGCACTCTGGAGAAAGTAATGGGGCACTCTGGAGAAAGTAAGGGGAGGAAGTAAGGGAGCACTCTGGAGGCACACAGATAGTACCTCCAGAGTGCCCCACTGCAGAGAGTCCTGAGGAGTGATGGCCATTAATCCATGCCAGGTGAATGTTAGGAAAAGCAGAGCACACCACCCACCTCATGGCTGCCCTATTCCACTACTGCTTGCTCACTCCCTGCCACAGCCCTGTAGAGCTTGCAGAGTAGTCAGAGGGGCAGTGGGATGGACAGGGGGACCGCGGGATGGACAGGGGGACCGCGGGATGGACAGGGGGACCGCGGGATGGACAGGGGGACAGCGGGATGGACAGGGGGACAGCGGGATGGACAGGGGGACCGCGGGATGGACAGGGGGACCGTGGGATGGACAGGGCGGGACACGGAGGAAGAACAGAGGGGGACAGCAGAATCGAGGGGGACACGGAGGAAGAACGGAGGGGGACAGCAGAACGGAGGGGGACAGCAGAACGGAGGGGGACAGCAGAACGGAGGGGGACAGGACAGCTGAACAGAGGGGGACACGGAGGAAAAACGGAGGGGGACAGCAGCAGGGGGGGGCAGCAGCAGCAGAACGGAGGGGGACAAAGTGTGAGTATAACACAGACAGTACAGTGAGTACACTAACCTGTCCTGGTCCTGGAAGTCAGACTGGCTGCTGGCACTGACTGCAAACTTGTGCACCTCGACGTGGTCGGGAGGAGCAAGAGCCTGGCTGGAGGAGGACTCAGACGAGGCTCAGGCTGGCTGGCTGGCTGCACAGGAGAGTGGCTCTGTCTGGTCACTGGCGTCAGGTCAGCCGCATCACTCACTCTCTGTGCTATCTCTGGTCGGTCGACTCGTCACTGGAGGAGGAGGACTAGTCTGGATGACGAGGCTCGCTCAGGCTGGGCTGGCTGTGCACAGGTGAGTGTGTGAGTGGCTCTCTCTGAGTGGTCACCGTCCCTGGCATGAGCGTCACGGTCACTCACTCTGTGCTGGCTCTGGACTGGCTGGTGGATGCGGAGGGGAGGGAGGCGCGCGCGCTGGCTGCTCTCAGACTCAGCGTAGTGTGCGCCGGGCGGGTGCACACTGCACTCACTGCCCACACTGACAGGCCCCAGCTCAGCTTACGTCACTGGTTGCTAGATGCGGAGCGGCCCCTACCCTAGCAACCAGACTGGCAGTGGCAGCCGCAGCCTGTGTTTATGTTATCATCGATCAGTGTAATAAAATTTATAAGGTGGTGGGGGCGGCGGACAGGCGGAGCGGACTGGTCACTGTTTTTTTTCATTTTTTTTCATTCCGGGATAACTGTATTGTCCCGGAATGAGCTGCCCGGGACACGGGACAAAAATCTCCAATCAGGGATGATCCCGGGCAATCCGGGACACGTGGGCACCCTAGGTGGTGGTGGTGTTGCCACAACACTGTAAGCCCTCAGAGTTACTCTTGGTGGGTGCAGGAATGGGCCCTGCTGTGAATTATTAGATCAAGAATTGTAATTACATGCCCCTTTTGAACAGGGGCTGAAAAATTGGGCCTTTCGTGGTGGTGGTGGTGGTGGCGTTGCCACAAAACTGTAAGCCCTCAGAGTTACTCTTGGTGGGTGCAGCAATGGGCCCTGCTGTGAATTATTAGATCAAGAATTGTAATTACATGCCCCTGTTGAACAGGGGCTGAAAAATTGGGCCTTAGGCACTGGTGGCACAACACTACAACCCCTCACAGATACTGTACTTGGAGCACAGCAATGAGCCCTGTTGCAAAGTATTGCTTCAAAAATTGTAATGACACCCCCTGTTAAACAGGGGCTGAAAAATTGGGCCTTAGGCACTGGTGGCACAACACTCCAACCCCTCACAGATACTGTACTTGGAGCACAGCAATGAGCCCTATGGCAAATTATTGCTAAAAAAATTGTAATTACACGCCCCTGTAAAACAGGGGCTGAAAAATTGGGCCTTAGCCACTGGTGGCGGCACCCATAAACAAAAATGATCTTCCAAGCTATCATCATCAATCGTATCATTGAGGACTCGGAGGAGGAGGATAGCCAGTCAACATAACAGCACAGGCACTCAGCATCAGCATCAGTCTTGAAGGGATGTGACATGTTAAAATCAATTAGTCTGTTATATCAGCATCAGGTGTGTGGTAGCTGGTGGTGATCCAAGACTGGTTCATCTTGATGAAAGTCAGTCGATCAACTGAGTCGGTGGACAGGCGCACCCTGTGATCCGTGACAAATCCTCCAGCAGCACTGAATGTGCGTTCCGAAAGAACGCTGGATGCAGGACAGGCCAGTAGCTCAATTGCATACTGTGCAAGCTCTGGCCAGTGATCCATCCTCAAGACCCAGTAAGCCAGAGGATTTTCGGTGGGGAAGGTGTCCAAGTCTGACCTTGCCCCTAGATATTCCTGCACCATGTTTATCAGACGCTGGCGATGGTTGCTGGAACCAATCATACTTTGGGGCTGCGGACTAAAGAATTGTCTGAACGCATCGGTCAGACGGCCACCTTCCCCACCGCTCCTTCTTTGACTGGCCGAAGCCTCAGCAACTCGTTGTCCAGGACCAGGAGTTTGTAACCTCCCAGTCTCTGGGAACGCGTTGCACAGACCTTTCTGCAAGGCCTCCCGGAGTTGTCTCATCCTCTGCTCCCTCTGCGACGGTAACATAAGGTCCGCAACCTTACCCTTGTACCGTGGATCAAGGAGAGTGGCCAGCCAGTAATGGTCCCTCTCCTTGATCCGAAGAATACGAGGATCCTTCCGCAGACTTTGCAGGATCAGGGAGGCCATGCAGCGTAGGTTTGCTGAGGCATTCGGTCCGGAGTCCTCTGGGTCACTAAGGACGACATGATCCGCAGCCACCTCCTCCCAGCCACGTACAAGTCCACTGGTTTCTTGGGACTGTAAATCATCCCTAAAAGACTGCTGCTGATGATGCTGAGTGCCAGCCTCCACCTCCATGCTGACACAATCCTCCTCCTCCTCCTCCTCCTCCTCCTCTTCCTGTGCGATGGGTGGGACAGAAGGAACACTGTCTGGGTAAAGGGGGCCTTGAGAGGCAAGGAAGTCCTCCTCTTCCTGCCTCTGTTCTGCCTCAAGTGCCCTGTCCATTATTCCACGCAGCGTGTGCTCCAACAGGTGGACAAGAGGTACAGTGTCACTGATGCATGCACTGTCACTGCTCACCATCCTCGTGGCCTCCTCAAATGGTGCCAGGACAGTGCATGCATCCCTGATCATGCCCCACTGGCGTGGAGAAAAAAAAACAAGCTCCCCTGACCCTGTCCTGGTGCCGTAGTCGCACAGGTACTCATTGATGGCCCTCTGCTGCGTGTGCAGCCGCTGCAGCATGGCCAAAGTTGAGTTCCACCTGGTGGGCATGTCACATATAAGGCGGTTCTTGGGCAGGTTCAACTCCTTTTGCAGCTCAGCCAGGCGAGCACTGGCATTATAAGATCTGCGGAAATGCACACAGACTTTCCTGGCCTGCCTCAGGACATCCTGTAAGCCCGGGTACCTGCCCAAGAACCGCTGCACCACCAGGTTAAGGACGTGAGCCACACAGGGCACATGGGTCAGTTGTCCCTGTCGGAGGGCGGAGAGGAGGTTGGTGCCATTGTCGCAAACCACCATTCCTGGCTTAAGCTGGCGTGGCGTCAACCACCTCTCGGCCTGGCCCTGCAGAGCAGACAGGACCTCTGCCCCAGTGTGGCTTCTGTCCCCCAAACACACCAGCGCAAGCACGGCATGGCATCTTTTTGCCTGCGTACTTGCGTAGCCCCTTGAACGGCTACGGAGCACCGCTGGTTCAGAGGAGAAACCACAGGAAGAGGCCATGGAGGAAGAAGAAGAGGAGGGGGTGGAGGAGAGAGGTGTGTCACAACCAGTAGTAGCATTTTGGAGGCGTGGCGGTGGAACAACCTCCAACACTACTGCACCTTGTCCTGCATCCTTCCCAGCTGCCAAAAGAGTGACCTAATGGGCCGTGAAAGAAAGGTAACGTCCCTGTCCATGCCTGCTGGACCATGAGTCAGCGGTAATATGCACCTTACCGCTGACCGCCCTGTCCAGCGAGGCCAAGACATTGCCTTCCACATGCCGGTAGAGAGCCGGAATAGCCTTCCGTGAGAAAAAGTGGCGTTTGGGAACCTGCCACTGAGGAACCGCACATTGCACAAACTCACGGAAGGGGGCCGAGTCTACCAACTGAAAAGGCAGCAGTTGAAGCGCTAGCAATTTAGCCAAGCTAGCATTCAACCGCTGGGCATGTGGATGGCTGGGAGTGAACTTCTTTCGACGGTCCAGCAGCTGGGGCAGGGAAATTTGCCTGCTAGAATCGGACGTCGGTGTACTGCTAGCAGAGTGGCCGCAAGTACTTGGCTGTGACACACCTAATTCTACACCTTCATTCCTCTCAGTGCATGTTTCAGAGAGGACTGAAGGTATAGTGGGGTTGGAGATCCCAGCTGATGAGGGGCAAGGAGAGGTCCGGTTTGTTCTTTGGTGTGGGTCTTTGAGGTAGGCTTGCCAACGAGCTGCATGGCAGGTCAACATATGTCTGGTCAGGCATGTGGTACCCAAGCGGCTGATGTTTTGGCCACGCGATATACGCTTGAGACATATGTTGCAAACAGCAGCTGTGCGATCTGATGCACTAGCCTCAAAAAAGGCCCACACCAAAGAACTTTTTGAATGACGGGCAGAGGCAGCGCCCTGCACAGGCGGAGCTCTGCGGTGTGATTCCGTCGGTGTACTGCCCTTACGCTGGCCACCAAAGGGCATCCTGCCTCGTTGGAGATGTGCCTCCTCCTCATCCTCCTCCTCTCTCCTATTAGGCACCCACGTGGAGTCAGTGACCTCATCATCCCCTCCCTCCTCATCACTGGAGCCAATCTGGCAGTATGCTGCAGCTGCTGGAACATGACTGCCAGATTGGTGTCCTTCTTGAGCATCCCCTCTGTCTGCTCTCACGCTACTGCCTTCCTGTAGCTGGGTTTCATCATCAGACCCTTCGAAACGCTGGGCATCCTCCTGGAGCATGTACCCAACACTGTGCTCAAACAGTTTGGGGGACTCCTCAGGAGGAGGACATGGTGGGTCTAGGGAAGGAGTGACTGATGATGAGTCTGACATTGATACCAGGGAAGAGGACGCTTTGGCAGCTGCTTTGCCAGTACCCTGAGCCTGGGTGAGAGAGGATGAGGAGGAGGAGGAGGGCTTGGTCATCCACTCTACCAAGTCTTCGGCATGATGTGGCTCAACATGTCCAGCTGCTGAAAAGAAGGACAAGCGTGTCCCATGGCCATGTGCTGATGACAATGCACCGCGTCCACGACCAGCACTGTTGCCCCCAGACACAGAGCCTGCTTGCCCTCTTTTATTGCCTCCTGACTGTCTGCCTCTCCTTGTTTGCCTTCCAGACATTCTAATAGATGGCCTGCAGGGAGATGGGAAAAAAGCAATAAGGGCTACCTTCAGGTGTCCTTCTCTGTCCCTTTACTTAAGGATTTCTAAATATGGTTGAGGATGATTGCTTTCGCACAGAATAGCACAACGACAATTTCCCTGACTGTCCAAAAAACAAGGATTTCAAAGATGGTTGATGAGGAATGCTTTAGCACACTATAGCACAAGGAGAATTTCCCTCACTGTCCTTCCCTGTCCCTAGAAACAAGGATTATCACAGTGAACGAAACTGACACTCTTCCTACCTATAGTTTTCTGTCCCTAGAAAAAATGTTTTTTTAAAGATGGTTGATGATCAATGCTTTAGCACACTATAGCACAAGGAGAATTTCCCTCACTGTCCTTCCCTGTCCCTAGAAACAAGGATTATCACAGTGAAAGAAACTGACACTCTTCCTACCTATAGTTTTCTGTCCCTAGAAAAAATGTTTTTTTAAAGATGGTTGATGATCAATGCTTTAGCACACTAAAGCACAAGGAGAATTTCCCTCACTGTCCTTCCCTGTCCCTAGAAACAAGGATTATCACAGTGAAAGAAACTGACACTCTTCCTACCTATAGTTTTCTGTCCCTAGAAAAAATGTTTTTTTAAAGATGGTTGATGATTAGGCTTGTGCAATTCGTTTCGTAACGAATCGAAATTCGTCCGAATTTAGCAACTTTCGGACATTCGGAAGCATTCGAATTTCCGAACAAAGCAATTACGAATAAAACCGAATCCGAAATAAATTATACCGCAAAATAGCGAATGCCCGAATGTCTTCGGCATAATTCGTTATGAAAAAACTTATGAATGTACAAATCCATTGGAAACACAATAACACTCACTCTGCTCTGCTCTCTGCTTCTCCTTCACCGTGCTGAACTCCCTCTCAAAATGGTGTACAGGGGCGGAGGCTATAGCCGCATGTAAAAAACGAAAGTAAAATACGAGATTTCTAATCCATTCGAAGCACAATAACACTCTGCTCTGCTCTCTGCTTCTCCCTCACAGTGCTGAACCCTCTCAAAATGGTGTACAGGGACGGAGGCTATAGCCGCATGTAAAAAACGAAAGTAAAATACGAGATTTCGAATCGTTACAAATAACCGCTATGTATTTCGAAAAGTACAAATCCATTCGAAGCACATTAGGCATAATAGGCAGCGTCGTCGTGAGAGAGACACAGAAAATTACGAATCAACGAACCCAAAAAAAGTTACGAAAGTAGGAGTTGTGTCCAGAATCAACGAAAAACAACGTACTCTACCGAAAGTACGAATTATAAAGCAACAAAAAATTCAACGAAAAATGTCGCTTGCAAAAATACGAATGAGTCCGAACACGAAAAATCCCGTCTAGCAAAATTACGAATGATTACGAATCAACAGGACCGGAAAGAAACGAACCGAAACGGAACAAATTTTTCCGTTGTGCACAAGCCTATTGATGATCAATGCTTTAACACACTATAGCACAAGTAGAATTTCCCTCACTGTCCTTCCCTGTCCCTAGAAACAAGGATTATCACAGTGAAAGAAACTGACACTCTTCCTACCTATAGTTTTCTGTCCCTAGAAAAAATGTTTTTTTAAAGACGGTTGATGATCAATGCTTTAGCACACTATAGCACAAGGAGAATTTCCCTCACTGTCCTTCCCTGTCCCTAGAAACAAGGATTATCACAGTGAAAGAAACTGACACTCTTCCTACCTATAGTTTTCTGTCCCTAGAAAAAATGTTTTTTTAAAGACGGTTGATGATCAATGCTTTAGCACACTATAGCACAAGGAGAATTTCCCTCACTGTCCTTCCCTGTCCCTAGAAACAAGGATTATCACAGTGAAAGAAACTGACACTCTTCCTACCTATAGTTTTCTGTCCCTAGAAAAAATGTTTTTTTAAAGCACACTATAGCACAAGGAGAATTTCCCTCACTTTCCTTCCCTGTCCCTAGAAACAAGGATTATCACAGTGAAAGAAACTGACACTCTTCCTACCTATAGTTTTCTGTCCCTAGAAAAAATGTTTTTTTAAAGCTGATTGATGATCAATGCTTTAGCACACTATAGCACAAGTAGAATTTCCCTCACTTTCGGTCCCTGTCCCTAGAAACAAGGATTATCACAGTGAAAGAAACTGACACTCTTCCTACCTATAGTTTTCTGTCCCTAGAAAAATGTTTTTTTAAAGATGGTTGATGATCAATGCTTTAGCACACTATAGCACAAGGAGAATTTCCCTCACTGTCCTTCCCTGTCCCTAGAAACAAGGATTATCACAGTGAAAGAAACTGACACTCTTCCTACCTATAGTTTTCTGTCCCTAGAAAAAATGTTTTTTTAAAGACGGTTGATGATCAATGCTTTAGCACACTAAAGCACAAGGAGAATTTCCCTCACTGTCCTTCCCTGTCCCTAGAAACAAGGATTATCACAGTGAAAGAAACTGACACTCTTCCTACCTATAGTTTTCTGTCCCTAGAAAAAATGTTTTTTTAAAGCTGATTGATGATCAATGCTTTTGCACACTATAGCACAAGTAGAATTTCCCTCACTGTCCTTCCCTGTCCCTAGAAACAAGGATTATCACAGTGAAAGAAACTGACACTCTTCCTACCTATAGTTTTCTGTCCCTAGAAAATTTTTTTTTTAAAGACGGTTGATGATCAATGCTTTAGCACACTATAGCACAAGGAGAATTTCCCTCACTGTCCTTCCCTGTCCCTAGAAACAAGGATTATCACAGTGAAAGAAACTGACACTCTTCCTACCTATAGTTTTCTGTCCCTAGAAAAAATGTTTTTTTAAAGATGGTTGATGATCAATGCTTTAGCACACTATAGCACAAGGAGAATTTCCCTCACTGTCCTTCCCTGTCCCTAGAAACAAGGATTATCACAGTGAAAGAAACTGACACTCTTCCTACCTATAGTTTTCTGTCCCTAGAAAATTTTTTTTTTTAAAGCTGATTGATGATCAATGCTTTAGCACACTATAGCACAAGTAGAATTTCCCTCACTTTCGGTCCCTGTCCCTAGAAACAAGGATTATCACAGTGAAAGAAACTGACACTCTTCCTACCTATAGTTTTCTGTCCCTAGAAAAATGTTTTTTTAAAGATGGTTGATGATCAATGCTTTAGCACACTATAGCACAAGTAGAATTTCCCTCACTGTCCTTCCCTGTCCCTAGAAACAAGGATTATCACAGTGAAAGAAACTGACACTCTTCCTACCTATAGTTTTCTGTCCCTAGAAAAAATGTTTTTTTAAAGACGGTTGATGATCAATGCTTTAGCACACTAAAGCACAAGGAGAATTTCCCTCACTGTCCTTCCCTGTCCCTAGAAACAAGGATTATCACAGTGAAAGAAACTGACACTCTTCCTACCTATAGTTTTCTGTCCCTAGAAAAAATGTTTTTTTAAAGCTGATTGATGATCAATGCTTTAGCACACTATAGCACAAGTAGAATTTCCCTCACTGTCCTTCCCTGTCCCTAGAAACAAGGATTATCACAGTGAAAGAAACTGACACTCTTCCTACCTATAGTTTTCTGTCCCTAGAAAAAATGTTTTTTTAAAGATGGTTGATGATCAATGCTTTAGCACACTATAGCACAAGGAGAATTTCCCTCACTGTCCTTCCCTGTCCCTAGAAACAAGGATTATCACAGTGAAAGAAACTGACACTCTTCCTACCTATAGTTTTCTGTCCCTAGAAAAAATGTTTTTTTAAAGATGGTTGATGATCAATGCTTTAGCACACTATAGCACAAGGAGAATTTCCCTCACTGTCCTTCCCTGTCCCTAGAAACAAGGATTATCACAGTGAAAGAAACTGACACTCTTCCTACCTATAGTTTTCTGTCCCTAGAAAAAATGTTTTTTTAAAGCTGATTGATGATCAATGCTTTAGCACACTATAGCACAAGTAGAATTTCCCTCACTGTCCTTCCCTGTCCCTAGAAACAAGGATTATCACAGTGAAAGAAACTGACACTCTTCCTACCTATAGTTTTCTGTCCCTAGAAAAAATGTTTTTTTAAAGACGGTTGATGATCAATGCTTTAGCACACTATAGCACAAGGAGAATTTCCCTCACTGTCCTTCCCTGTCCCTAGAAACAAGGATTATCACAGTGATAGAAACTGACACTCTTCCTACCTATAGTTTTCTGTCCCTAGAAAAAATGTTTTTTTAAAGACGGTTGATGATCAATGCTTTAGCACACTATAGCACAAGGAGAATTTCCCTCACTGTCCTTCCCTGTCCCTAGAAACAAGGATTATCACAGTGAAAGAAACTGACACTCTTCCTACCTATAGTTTTCTGTCCCTAGAAAAAATGTTTTTTTAAAGACGGTTGATGATCAATGCTTTAGCACACTATAGCACAAGGAGAATTTCCCTCACTGTCCTTCCCTGTCCCTAGAAACAAGGATTATCACAGTGAAAGAAACTGACACTCTTCCTACCTATAGTTTTCTGTCCCTAGAAAAAATGTTTTTTTAAAAACGGTTGATGATCAATGCTTTAGCACACTATAGCACAAGGAGAATTTCCCTCACTGTCCTTCCCTGTCCCTAGAAACAAGGATTATCACAGTGAAAGAAACTGACACTCTTCCTACCTATAGTTTTCTGTCCCTAGAAAAAATGTTTTTTTAAAGCTGATTGATGATCAATGCTTTAGCACACTATAGCACAAGTAGAATTTCCCTCACTTTCGGTCCCTGTCCCTAGAAACAAGGATTATCACAGTGAAAGAAACTGACACTCTTCCTACCTATAGTTTTCTGTCCCTAGAAAAATGTTTTTTTAAAGATGGTTGATGATCAATGCTTTAGCACACTATAGCACAAGGAGAATTTCCCTCACTGTCCTTCCCTGTCCCTAGAAACAAGGATTATCACAGTGAAAGAAACTGACACTCTTCCTACCTATAGTTTTCTGTCCCTAGAAAAAATGTTTTTTTAAAGACGGTTGATGATCAATGCTTTAGCACACTAAAGCACAAGGAGAATTTCCCTCACTGTCCTTCCCTGTCCCTAGAAACAAGGATTATCACAGTGAAAGAAACTGACACTCTTCCTACCTATAGTTTTCTGTCCCTAGAAAAAATGTTTTTTTAAAGATGGTTGATGATCAATGCTTTAGCACACTATAGCACAAGGAGAATTTCCCTCACTGTCCTTCCCTGTCCCTAGAAACAAGGATTATCACAGTGAAAGAAACTGACACTCTTCCTACCTATAGTTTTCTGTCCCTAGAAAAAATGTTTTTTTAAAGCTGATTGATGATCAATGCTTTAGCACACTATAGCACAAGTAGAATTTCCCTCACTGTCCTTCCCTGTCCCTAGAAACAAGGATTATCACAGTGAAAGAAACTGACACTCTTCCTACCTATAGTTTTCTGTCCCTAGAAAAAATGTTTTTTTAAAGACGGTTGATGATCAATGCTTTAGCACACTATAGCACAAGGAGAATTTCCCTCACTGTCCTTCCCTGTCCCTAGAAACAAGGATTATCACAGTGATAGAAACTGACACTCTTCCTACCTATAGTTTTCTGTCCCTAGAAAAAATGTTTTTTTAAAGACGGTTGATGATCAATGCTTTAGCACACTATAGCACAAGGAGAATTTCCCTCACTGTCCTTCCCTGTCCCTAGAAACAAGGATTATCACAGTGAAAGAAACTGACACTCTTCCTACCTATAGTTTTCTGTCCCTAGAAAAAATGTTTTTTTAAAGACGGTTGATGATCAATGCTTTAGCACACTATAGCACAAGGAGAATTTCCCTCACTGTCCTTCCCTGTCCCTAGAAACAAGGATTATCACAGTGAAAGAAACTGACACTCTTCCTACCTATAGTTTTCTGTCCCTAGAAAAAATGTTTTTTTAAAAACGGTTGATGATCAATGCTTTAGCACACTATAGCACAAGGAGAATTTCCCTCACTGTCCTTCCCTGTCCCTAGAAACAAGGATTATCACAGTGAAAGAAACTGACACTCTTCCTACCTATAGTTTTCTGTCCCTAGAAAAAATGTTTTTTTAAAGCTGATTGATGATCAATGCTTTAGCACACTATAGCACAAGTAGAATTTCCCTCACTTTCGGTCCCTGTCCCTAGAAACAAGGATTATCACAGTGAAAGAAACTGACACTCTTCCTACCTATAGTTTTCTGTCCCTAGAAAAATGTTTTTTTAAAGATGGTTGATGATCAATGCTTTAGCACACTATAGCACAAGGAGAATTTCCCTCACTGTCCTTCCCTGTCCCTAGAAACAAGGATTATCACAGTGAAAGAAACTGACACTCTTCCTACCTATAGTTTTCTGTCCCTAGAAAAAATGTTTTTTTAAAGACGGTTGATGATCAATGCTTTAGCACACTAAAGCACAAGGAGAATTTCCCTCACTGTCCTTCCCTGTCCCTAGAAACAAGGATTATCACAGTGAAAGAAACTGACACTCTTCCTACCTATAGTTTTCTGTCCCTAGAAAAAATGTTTTTTTAAAGCTGATTGATGATCAATGCTTTAGCACACTATAGCACAAGTAGAATTTCCCTCACTGTCCTTCCCTGTCCCTAGAAACAAGGATTATCACAGTGAAAGAAACTGACACTCTTCCTACCTATAGTTTTCTGTCCCTAGAAAATTTTTTTTTTAAAGACGGTTGATGATCAATGCTTTAGCACACTATAGCACAAGGAGAATTTCCCTCACTGTCCTTCCCTGTCCCTAGAAACAAGGATTATCACAGTGAAAGAAACTGACACTCTTCCTACCTATAGTTTTCTGTCCCTAGAAAAAATGTTTTTTTAAAGATGGTTGATGATCAATGCTTTAGCACACTATAGCACAAGGAGAATTTCCCTCACTGTCCTTCCCTGTCCCTAGAAACAAGGATTATCACAGTGAAAGAAACTGACACTCTTCCTACCTATAGTTTTCTGTCCCTAGAAAAAATGTTTTTTTAAAGCTGATTGATGATCAATGCTTTAGCACACTATAGCACAAGTAGAATTTCCCTCACTTTCGGTCCCTGTCCCTAGAAACAAGGATTATCACAGTGAAAGAAACTGACACTCTTCCTACCTATAGTTTTCTGTCCCTAGAAAAATGTTTTTTTAAAGATGGTTGATGATCAATGCTTTAGCACACTATAGCACAAGTAGAATTTCCCTCACTGTCCTTCCCTGTCCCTAGAAACAAGGATTATCACAGTGAAAGAAACTGACACTCTTCCTACCTATAGTTTTCTGTCCCTAGAAAAAATGTTTTTTTAAAGACGGTTGATGATCAATGCTTTAGCACACTAAAGCACAAGGAGAATTTCCCTCACTGTCCTTCCCTGTCCCTAGAAACAAGGATTATCACAGTGAAAGAAACTGACACTCTTCCTACCTATAGTTTTCTGTCCCTAGAAAAAATGTTTTTTTAAAGCTGATTGATGATCAATGCTTTAGCACACTATAGCACAAGTAGAATTTCCCTCACTGTCCTTCCCTGTCCCTAGAAACAAGGATTATCACAGTGAAAGAAACTGACACTCTTCCTACCTATAGTTTTCTGTCCCTAGAAAAAATGTTTTTTTAAAGACGGTTGATGATCAATGCTTTAGCACACTATAGCACAAGGAGAATTTCCCTCACTGTCCTTCCCTGTCCCTAGAAACAAGGATTATCACAGTGATAGAAACTGACACTCTTCCTACCTATAGTTTTCTGTCCCTAGAAAAAATGTTTTTTTAAAGACGGTTGATGATCAATGCTTTAGCACACTATAGCACAAGGAGAATTTCCCTCACTGTCCTTCCCTGTCCCTAGAAACAAGGATTATCACAGTGAAAGAAACTGACACTCTTCCTACCTATAGTTTTCTGTCCCTAGAAAAAATGTTTTTTTAAAGACGGTTGATGATCAATGCTTTAGCACACTATAGCACAAGGAGAATTTCCCTCACTGTCCTTCCCTGTCCCTAGAAACAAGGATTATCACAGTGAAAGAAACTGACACTCTTCCTACCTATAGTTTTCTGTCCCTAGAAAAAATGTTTTTTTAAAGACGGTTGATGATCAATGCTTTAGCACACTATAGCACAAGGAGAATTTCCCTCACTGTCCTTCCCTGTCCCTAGAAACAAGGATTATCACAGTGATAGAAACTGACACTCTTCCTACCTATAGTTTTCTGTCCCTAGAAAAAATGTTTTTTTAAAGCTGATTGATGATCAATGCTTTAGCACACTATAGCACAAGTAGAATTTCCCTCACTTTCGGTCCCTGTCCCTAGAAACAAGGATTATCACAGTGAAAGAAACTGACACTCTTCCTACCTATAGTTTTCTGTCCCTAGAAAAAAAGTTTTTTTAAAGACGGTTGATGATCAATGCTTTAGCACACTATAGCACAAGGAGAATTTCCCTCACTGTCCTTCCCTGTCCCTAGAAACAAGGATTATCACAGTGAAAGAAACTGACACTCTTCCTACCTATAGTTTTCTGTCCCTAGAAAAAATGTTTTTTTAAAGATGGTTGATGATCAATGCTTTAGCACACTATAGCACAAGGAGAATTTCCCTCACTGTCCTTCCCTGTCCCTAGAAACAAGGATTATCACAGTGAAAGAAACTGACACTCTTCCTACCTATAGTTTTCTGTCCCTAGAAAAAATGTTTTTTTAAAGATGGTTGATGATCAATGCTTTAGCACACTATAGCACAAGTAGAATTTCCCTCACTGTCCTTCCCTGTCCCTAGAAACAAGGATTATCACAGTAAAACACACTGACACTCTCCCTACCTATAGTTTTCTGTCCCTAGAAAAAATTATTTTTTAAAGATGGTTGATGATCAATGCTTTAGCACACTATAGCACAAGGAGAATTTCCCTCACTGTCCTTCCCTGTCCCTAGAAACAAGGATTCGCACAGTAAAACACACTGACACTCTCCCTACCTATCCTTCTCTTTCCCTAAACTAAAGGAATCCAGGTTAAGCAAGAAAAAAAAATTTCACTGTCCCTGCCTATGCTTCTCTTTCCCTGCTCCGGAACACACTACACTAGGCCGCCGTGCTGGCGGCCTTTTATAGTGTGGGGCGTGTACTAAACACCCTCAGCAATAATTGGCCACAGGCATCCTGCCTGTGGCCAATCATTGCTCTCCTCGCTCCCGGCGCTGTGATTGGCCAAGCATGCGGGGTCACAGTGCATGCTTGGCCAATCACAGCGCCTGGATGACACTGCGATGGCGTAGTGCATTGTGGGCCGTTCGCGTCACTCGAATTAGGCGCGAACGGCCCAAATCGTTCGATCTTCGTCGAACGATCGAACAGCCGATGTTCGAGTCGAACGTATGTTCGACTCGAACACCGAGCTCATCCCTATTCAACACCTCCTTTAGGTCTGGAGCATTGCCCCCTTCCATGAATAGAGATAATATTATACTGTTGTTAAAGGCAGGCAAGGATCCCTTGAATCCCGGCTCGTATAGGCCCATTTCACTGCTGCAGAGCGACGTTAAAATTTTGGCTAAGGTATTGGCTATGAGGGTTAACAAAATTATCTTGTCCATTATTCACCCAGATCAGGCGGGGTTCATGCCTCGCAGCTCCACCGCAACTAATCTTAGGCGGCTATACTTGAACATGCAGACCCCCTCGGAATCCGTTGGCCACAGGGCACTGTTGTCTCTTGACGCCAATAAGGCATTCGACAGTGTTGGCTGGCGGTATCTCTGGGCTGTACTGGCCAAGTTCGGGTTCGGACCCCGGTTCCTGGGGTGGGTGAGGCTGCTGTACGGCTCGCCGCAGGCGGCCATACGAATGTCTGACAGGATGTCTTACGCCTTTGCGTTGGGCAGGGGGACCAGGCAGGGCTGCCCCCTGTCCCCCCTGCTCTTCGCTTTGGCCATTGAGCCCCTGGCGGCTCTGGTGAGAGACTGCCGGTCGGTCAGGGGCTTCCGCTATGGCAATATACACGAGAAAATTATGCTATACGCCGATGACATGCTCCTCTTTTTGGAAGATGTGGATGAATCACTGGCCCAGGTCATGGCCCTTATCACAGAGTTTGGCCGTTTCTCGGGCCTTACAATTAACTGGTCCAAGTCGGCTCTGATGTTCCTGGATGGGGCCCGCGCGCTAGGCGAGGGGCCCTCCTGCCCGGTCCCCATAGTATCCTCATTTAAGTACTTGGGTGTATTCATCTCCCCGGTGATCACAGAGTTCTGTCAGCTGAATATATACCCCTTATTGACTAGATTCAGGGATAAAATACAGATATGGAATAGACTGCGGATGTCCCTGGCCGGCAAGACGAACCTTATTAAAATGATACTAATGCCCCAGCTGCTGTACCTGCTACACAATGCTCCTGTTGTTATCACGCTTAAAATCTTCAGGGTCGTCAACTCCCTCTTTAGACAATTATTGTGGCACAACAAACCCCCCCGGATCAAATTGGAACAACTACAGCGACCAAAGGAGGGGGGGGGGCCTTGCCCTCCCCAACCCTTGGATATACTATCTGGCAGCGCAACTACAGCACCTGATAGGTGCCATGGTACCGGCTCCTGTGGGCTCCTCGGCTAGGCTGATGCTGCTTGGCTCGGGGGCCGACACGGTGCCGGAGGGGCTGGAGGCTCAGCGGTTTCAGAAATCAATTAAAAAGATGCCCACTTATTCGCTCCTTCAGAAGGTGTGGAATAAGGCCAAACAACTCCAGAATGTCACGGGGTTCACTAGGTACAGCCCGCTATGGGGGAACGGCAATTACACTGAACTGGCCAAACTTCAGCAGGGCCCTAAATGGAGATCACTAGGTATAACCCACCTGAGACAAGTGTTTCATAATGGGGCCTTACTTCCTTTTCATGTACTTCAATCGAGATTTGCGCTCCCGTCCAATATGCTGTTTTACTACCTGCAGCTGCGACATGCTGTCAGGGCTCAGGGGGATGCAGTGGAGTGGGTTCAGTCCCCCACCCCTGTCTTTCACATGCTGCAGGACGCTTGTGAGACCAGGGGTGTCATCTCTCAGTGCTATAACATGCTGCTGTCCTCGTTTTTGGAGGGACACCCCATGAAAGTGGTGAGCCAATGGGGGGCGGATGTTGGTCCTCTAGAGCAGTGTTTCTCAACTCCAGTCCTCAAGGCGCCCCAACAGGTCATGTTTTCAGGATTTCCCTCAGATAAAACAGCTGTGGGAATTACTAAAGCAGTTAAACTGATCAAATAACCTGTGCAAAACAATGGGGAGCCTGAAAACATGACCTGTTGGGGCGCCTTGAGGACTGGAGTTGAGAAACACTGCTCTAGAGGGGGAGCTCTGGGAAGAGGCAATGCAGGCGGTAAACGCCTGCTCGCTTAATGTGGCACAAAAGGTATCCCAACTATATATACTACTGAGAGTACATTTTACACCGGTAAAGCTATTCAAGATGGGAAGACTGCCCGATCCGCTATGTGGTAGATGTAGGGCGGTGCCTGGAGATCTGATTCACCTCCTCTGGCTTTGCCCCAAACTCCATAGATATTGGACGGAGGTGCTGGCTACGCTTAATTTGGTGTTCCAGACCAACGTTCCTTCTGACCCCTTATGTTGCTTGTTAGGAATACTGGAAGGGGAGATCCCGGAGGAGGTGACTCGAATGGCAATTACTAGGGCATTGTTCCAGGCGAGAAAAACTATTCTACTACTGTGGAAGTCTGCGGAGCCGCCTACGGTCCAGCTGTGGATACAGCAGATGGGTAAAACGCTTTTGATGGAGAAATACATATACCAGCACAGGGGCAACGCGGGAAAGTTTGATGGGCTCTGGGATGCATGGCTTGCTGTACCGTGTTTAAGTCCCATGGAATTGGTGAGAATGAGGCTGCTGGGAGGTGTGTAGCATGCTTCCACCGGCAACAGGTGGGCGGGTGGGAGAGGGGATAGACCGATGGGATATGTACAGTTCACCCTAGGCTATTTGAAATTCTGAGCGGATTGTTTAATGTATGTGATTTTAGATGTGACCAAGGAATGTCAAAAAACTATATTGCGACTTGTAAAAGATATAATATGCTGCATATTTTTGTACCTCGTATTTTTTGTGAGCAATAAAACCGTTTGATTTAAAAAAAAAAAAAAAAAAAATGTAGCAGAATACATATTGACCTAAATTGATGAAGAAATTGGATTATTTACATTTTTTTATTGGATATGTTTTATAGCAGAAAGTAAAAAATATATATTTTTTTTCAAAATTGTCTCTTTTTTTGTTTATAGCGCAAAAAAATTAAAAAAGAGGTGATACCACCAAAAGAAAGCTCTATTTGTGGGGAAAAAAGGACATACATTTGATTTGGGTACAGTGTCGCACGACCGCACAATTGTCAGTTAAAGTAACGCAGTGCCATATCGCAAAAAATGGCCTGGTCATGAAGGGGGGGTAAATCTTCCGGAGGTCAAATGGTTAAGGTGTACCATGAGGTTTAGATATCCCTTGCAGGGGGGATGAAGGGGAGGCGGGGGCTGGGACACTTCAGCTTTGGTGAGCCTCTCATACACAGAAAATCCTCCGATTCACACATCAGAGTCTGTTTACTGCATGTCACTGGAACTGACAAGTTATAACATAGAAAGGTTAAATGAGTTATATACATGCCATAAAAACTCCAAGTAAGACAAATTACAAAGAACATAGCTACTCTAGTTTCAATAGATAACAATGGCTGACTCAAGTTACACACCAAAATTTAACTCTGAACTTGACAATGCAAAAGCTTCAGGTCTAGACATTTTTTTATTTTGTTTCGTTTCGATTCGGTATTTACATACATTTGTTTGGTTAAATTCCTTTAATTCGGTTTCGGAATTAGTTTTGTTCATTCAAATTTGAATCTATTCAAATCTAATTCTATTTGAAATAGAATTTATTCTATTTGAATTTTGGAAGATGGTTATATTCATTTTATTCTATTGTTTTTTCTAGTCTATTATTTTCTTTTATATTCTGTTCTATTCTTTTCTATTATTTTCTATTCTATTATTTTCTATTTTATTAAAATTCTAATTTATTCTGTTCGAAATTCGAATTTAAGTTCAAAAGAAGGTTATATTTGTTCTATTCTATTCTATTCTTTTTTTCTATTCTATTTTTTTTCTATCCTATTCTTTTCTATTGTATTCGAATTTGAATGTATTCTATTTGAAGTTCGAATTTCAGAAGATGTTATATTCTTTCTATTGTATTTTATTTTTTATTCTATTCAATTCCTTTATTTTCTATTCTATTGTATTTTTTTTCTGTTTTACTCTATTCTTTTCTATTCTATTATTTTATTTTCTATTCTATCCCTTTATTTTCTATTCCATTTTTTTATTCTTTAATTTAGTATTCTGTTTTACTCTATTATATTTTATTCTTTAATTTTATTTTATAGTATTTTCTATTCTATTCTATTATTTTCTATTTTATTCCTTTATTTTCTATTCTATTTTATTCTCTTCGGAAATTCGAATTCGAAAACAATTCAAATTAGAAAACTATTCGAATTTGTTTCAAAAACTATTCAAATTCAATATTCTTTCGGAATTTCATAATTTCGGATTTGTTTAAATTCATTACTATTGTAATAACGAAAAATTTGTCAGAATTTCAATTCGGAAACTAAACAAATCGCATATGTCTATTCAGGTTTATCTTAGTATAGTAAAGCAAACCATAGTTGAGTCTGTTTTTTTCATTCAGCCAGCAGGTTGGACGAAAAAAACTGATCCGATTCCCCTATCCACACATTCGAGGTGGATGGGGAACTCGTTCTCCGCCATCAGAATACACTGATCAGCGTAGCAGTCTATAGCCTGCAGTGCTGATCAAGTGCAAAATTTCCAACAGGGCAGTTCAACAGAAGTCGTTTGGGAAATTGATTGTTCAACCGCAGTGACCACACATATATCGATATTCAGCCGGTCCCTTTTTAATCGGCTAAATTCCAATCCATATATTATGGATAGAGCAAGGGAGGGTTATAACCCCTGTCTGACTTTTTCTCCATCTGCCAGCAGTCCTATAGGCTGGAAATTCTCCTGGACAAGAAGAGTGCCGTACTATTTATGCACTCCCCAGCCACCTACTGGACATCCTTCCCCAGGGATTGGCTGAGGCCAAATAAATATTCAGTTTGCCACTTCCAGCCCACTACACTCTGGAATTCTCAAGAAGGCAGAGGGAAGCAGTCAACCTTACCGCCAGTGAAGCCTAGAACAGCCCAAAGCAATCACAAACTGCTCCACTGATTATAGGAGAGCCAAAAAGTCTAAATGTACCTAACTTTTCTAGCAACCTAGAAGGGTGCTACATGTATTTTTCTGCTGCACTTCCTCCAGCAGGTCCATACCTCTATATGAACATGAGGCTGGGGGAAAACTGCAAGAGCCTGTGCATTGAACCCACCACACACTGGCCATTGGTATGATGTTCTGAAGGCTTCAATGTGAAAAAATTGTAAATGCACATTGGTCATGAGACCGTTTACTATTTTTATTTCTAAAAGTGACCTTTAGGAGCTGAATGTTTTTTTGTTTTTGTTTTTTGTCAGATCAACATGTTTTTTTCCCTACCTGCAGGGTCTTAAAAAAAGATAAAACAAAGGGAAATAATGTGCATGTATTTCAGAAATGTACTGTTTTTTTACCTTGACATACACTATATTACCAAAAGAATTGGGACGACTGCCTTTACACGCACATGAACTTTAATGGCATCCCAGTCCGTCGGGTTCAATATTGAGTTGGCCCACCCTTTAACTCTTCTGGGAAGGCTGTCCACAAGGTTTAGGATTAGTGTCTATGGGAATGTTTGAACATTCTTCCAGAAGCGCATTTGTAAGGTCAGGCACTGATGTTGGACGAGAAGGCCTGGCTCGCAGTCTCCACTCTAATTAATCCCAAAGGTGTTCTATCGGGTTAAGGTCGGGACTCTGTGCAGGCCTGTCAAGTTCCTCCACCGCAAACTTGCATATCCATGTCTTTATCGACCTTGCTTTATGCACTGGTGCACAGTCATGTTGGAACAGGAAGGGGCCATCCCCAAACTGACACCTTAAGAGTTCCTAGCACTGGAACTAAGGGGTCAAGTCCAACCCCTGAAAAACAACCCCACACCATAATCCCCCCTCCACCAAATGATTTGGACCAGTGAACCAGTGATTTGGACCAGTGAACTAAGCAGAGTTCCTCCCATACAGCAATTCCCCTAGGAATGCTCTATATGACATGAGTATAACACACAATTATATATGTATGACACTTTGGGGTTGAATTACTAAGACAAATCCACTGTGCACTGCAAGTGCACTTGAAAGTGCAGGCACTGTAGCTCTGCTGATTTCTATCATATAACCATGTGCAAGCAAAAATGCTGTTTTTTATTTTCCTTGCATGTCCCCCTCAGATCTACAGTGACTGCTCTTCAAAGTGCACTTCCAGTGCACAGTGGATTTACCTTTAGGACATAACCCCCTATGTGGCTATCAACCATAAACTGGTGTGAAATTATTGCTTTAGGGGATGTCCAAATGGGGAGATATCGATATTGACGTGTTTCGTGGGATCACCCCGCTTTATCAGGAGGAACGGAAGAGAACCTTAGAATATTGTAAGCAAATAGCAATACATATTAATTAACAGAGTGAAAGAAGCACATAACAAGGGTCTAATATATTTAAAGGGGTAGACTGGCTCACCATCTATGCGCCCAGAAGGTCCTGAACCAGAGAATGACCAGGAAGCTCCCAAGACACCCCATTAGCAGGCATGGGATACAAAAGTAAATTAAACTACAGAGGGAAGGAAAGGGGGAAAAAGCAAAATGAAAAAAAAAAAATAGCAAGCAAATATCAAAGCCAAGAGAAGGGGAGGATTTAATAGGACACTATTAAGCTAGAAGCACCCACCTGTAGGTGGCGCACTAAAGAAAAAGGGGAACGATCATCACTCTACAATATTGTCGAACCCAGTGTGGGAATTAATTTAAAAGGACCTATTAAGAAAAAAGAAAATGAAAAAAAAAACAATAGAGGCAGAATATTAAGGAATTGTGTAAATTCTGAATGATAACAGAAGTGTCTCAAACTGGTGTCAAAGACACTCTACATATGTCCATTGAAGCCCATCCACACAGACCTTAAAGCTTCCGTGAGTTATTTTTTAATGGGTTTACATATACTATAATGAACAAACTGGAGCTGCCAATTGTGTATTTTATGTGATAATGGAGATAATTTCTCTTTCCCAATAGACTTCAGCAGATCTCTGGATCCCCCTGGACTCCAATGCCGGTAAAACAAGATTAATTTTATCAGCTTCACATTCCATAAGATGCTGGGAGCAGATGGCTTAGAAAAGGTAAGTGTACTATGTGCGCAATAGTTGTTAAGTATCTATTATACAAATTTTCGATTAAAAACTGGGGAAGAGTGACACACAAACGCAAGTCCGTGCAATCAAGTATAAGGCAACTACCTAGGGTATACCTGTCCTTTGGTCACATTAAAATTTTACAGTGCCCCAAACCCATCTCCTCACTAATGCTGGAACTACTCTACTGAGTAGCTTTCAGGTCCCTCAAGCTATCTGGACTGGTTTGGTGCTTACAAAAAGTTGGGTCATTTTTGAGGAAGATATCCAGTTTGTGTTTTTCAAAATGATGAGACGTATGTGACATCCTGAGCATTTCTCTTTTACTAAAAAGAGGAGGAGGCCAGGAGGACAGAGAAACAAGAGTCCATGTAAATGAATCTGAAAAAGGCCGGAAAAACTTGCTAAACAATAATGGCATCAAAAGCAGTATAAGGTATGTATCAACTCAAAGGGTGACCACTGTCCCATATATGTCCCGCTGTCCACACTCATGTTCCTCCCGTTTGCTCTTTGCAGGGCCGGTGCTACCACTAGGCAAACTAGGCAGCCGCCTAGGGTGCTCTGCTGCCTAGGGCGCCCGGCCACTGGTTTTCCTACTCTCTTCTCTCTGCAGCAAGCAACTAAGCCTCAGCATCAGCAGGCAGCCGCCGCTCCGTTTGCACATATTGTCAGAGGCACAGCGGTGGCGGAGGACTGTGTGTCCCAACTCCCGAATGAATGGAAGCCAGCAAACATTTATTGAAGGGCACTGGTAGGCTGCAATTGATGGGCGCTGTTGAGGCTGCATTTGATGGCCGCTGGTGAGGCTGAATTTGATGGGCTCTTCATTAAAAAGGTGTGATTTACATGGGTAGGGAAAAGGGGGTGGAGCCAAGGGGGCAACAAAATGAGGTTTCGCCTAGGGTGTCAAAAATCCTTGCACCAGCCCTGGCTCTCTGACTTAATTTTTTGGCTGCATTGAGCAAGGTTCTGGTGTTGGTAAATCAAGGTACTGTTGGGATTCTGTCCAGTCCAGCCATTATGTGCTACGCCCACCCAACCAGTCCTGAGAAAGCGATACAAGCGATACATACACCCACCCAACCAGTCCTGAGGAAGCGATACAAGCGATACACCCACCCAACCAGTCCTGAGGAAGAGATACAAGCAATACACCCACCCAACCAGTCCTGAGGAGGCGATACAAGCGATACACCCACCCAACCAGTCCTGAGGAAGCGATACAAGTGATACACCCACCCAACCAGTCCTGAGGAAGCGATACAAGCGATACACCCACCCAACCAGTCCTGAGGAAGAGATACAAGCGATACACCCACCCAACCAGTCCTGAGGAAGCAATAGAAGTGATACACCCACCCAACCAGTCCTGAGGAAGCGATACAAGCGATACACCCACCCAACCAGTCCTGGGGAAGCGATACAAGCGATACACCCACCCAACCAGTCCTGAGGAAGAGATACAAGCGGTGCACCCACCCAACCAGTCCTGAGGAAGTGATACAAGCGATACACCCACCCAACCAGTCCTGAGGAAGTGATACAAGCGATACACCCACCCAACCAGTCCTGAGGAAGTGATACAAGCGATACATCCACCCAACCAGTCCTGAGGAAGTGATACAAGCGATACACCCACCCAACCAGTCCTGAGGAAGAGATACAAGTGATATACCCACCCAACCAGTCCTGAGGAAGCGATACAAGTGATACACCCACCCAAAAAGTCCTGAGGAAGAGATACAAGCAATACACCCACCCAACCAGTCCTGAGCAAGCAATACAACTCGTGAAGCACATTGACCTCTAAATTTGGAGAGTATATAAACATGCATACAACAGATATATATATATATATATATATATATATATATATATATATATATATATAAATATATACTGTATATATAAAAATATACACTATATTGTCAAAAATATTGGGACACCTGCCTTTACACGCACATGTAACGGCATCCCAGTCTTAGTCTGTAGGGTTCAATATTGAGTTGGCCCACCCTTTGCAGCTATAACAGCTTTGCCTCTTTTGGGAAGGCTATCCACAAGGTTTAGGAGTTTGTCTATGGGAATGTTTGACCATTCTTCCACAAGCACATTTGTGAGGTCAGTCACGGATGTTGCAGAGAAGGCCTTGCTCCCAGTCTCTTCTAAAATTCACCCCAAAGGTGTTCAATCGGGTTGAGGTCAGGACTCTGTCAAGTTCCTCCACCCTAAAGTCGCTCATCCATGTCTTTATGGACCTTGCTTTGTGCACTGGTGAGCAGTCATGTTGGAACAGGAAGGGGACATTCCCAAACTGTTCCCACAAAGTTGGGAGCATGAAATTGTCCAAAATGTCTCGGTATTCTGATGCCTTAGGAATTCCCTTCACTGGAACTAAGGGGCCAAGCCCAACCCCTGAAAAACAACCCCACACCATAATCCCCCCTCCACCAAATGATTTGGACCAGTGCACAAAGCAAGGTCTATAAAGAGGTCCACAAAACAAAATGTTTTACTGGCTTTGTAAATATGCACCCTTTTTTATACAGTATAGCATGTAATGAGAGTTTTTTTTCATAATCTGGGTTTAATGACAAGGATGTGCAAAGTTATACATTTTTATTTGTCTGCAAAATGTCTTTAGTTTGACAAAATGCATTGGTGTCAAAGGGAAAGGTGAAATTTAGATAGTTTGGTCCTGATTTTCTGCCAAAAAGGTCCCTTATTAGCTTCATTATTTAACTTATTTTTTTTTTCACACAAAAAATTAAAGAGCCACATAAAAAAACCTTTGAACCCTTACGCAAACAATCAAATACACAGGCAATAGAGGGAAAAAGAGCACCAAGACAATGAACACTAAATTAAACAAAATAACATAACTTAAAAAGCCTCCTAATAGGGTCTTTAATGTAAAGAAAGAAAGGTTTTTTTTTGTTTTTTTTTCAATTTTTTAAGCAAATTTTGCCTTGGCAGTTAAATGGGAAAAACTTAAAGCGGAGCTCCACCCGCAATTTTTTTTTTTTAAAAGTCAGCAGCTACTAACACTGTAGCTGCTGACTTTTAATAAGGACACTTACCTGTACTACTCTCCCACGCTGATGGTCCCCCCAATGCCGATCCCTCGATCGGTGCAAGTCCCGTGCTGCCATCCACACTAAGGGAAACAAGCAGTGAAGCCTTACGGCTTCACTGCCCGTTTCCTACTGCGCATGTGCGAGTCTCACGCCGACTTGTGAATGGGCGGCTGCTCTCTGGGATTACACACAGTTCCTAGAAAGCAGCGCGCCCCATTCACTTGAAGAGGATGGGGAAGAAGACAGACCGCGGTTACGGAAGAGGCAGATTACGGACTTCCGCATAGCAACGGGTATTTCGGGTGAGTATAAAAAAAAAAAAAAATTCTATTTTTTTTTTCTATTTGTTTTTGGATTTTTGGTGAAATTTATTTTTTCTGGGTGGAACTCCACTTTAAAGTTTCCACCACTCTACAGTGCAAACAATGTTAGCTAGATCCCCCTGCTAGTCATTCTGTATCACTGAAGCTTCTAGTTACTGTGAGCATGGGTGTCCGCTGAACTTTTTCAGGGGGGGGGGCAATATATTGCTGTAGCGCTACCCCCAGTTAAGAGAGCCGCTGATATTGATTTGGGCCCTGTAGTGCACTGCTGTCAACCCCTGGCAATCGGCTCTAACCTCCCGTGGCACAGCTGGTGATAGAGGGATAGGACCGCGTGACCGCAACTGTTGGTGACGCAGTCCTATAACAAACATACACAGAATATACTTTAAAACTCCTATTAAAGTAAGCGGAACTGACACCAAATGTACTTTACCCAGATATTTTACTGAGGCTAATGGGCAAGTAATAAACAACAGTATAACAAGTTGCAGATCCCTGCAATAAACAGTAATAAAGATAAACAGAGTAATCAGAATAATTAAGTATTGCTATGCAACTCTAGCGCTGCCCTTTTACAGCTACTTCCCCTCATGGGTAGACTAACACCCAGCAATGTCTACCTATGCAGTCAGGCCTGACTGATCTAAATGGAAGTTCAGTGAAACAATATTTGCTAGCAATCTCTCGGTGGTGCACTTGAAGAACAACTTTGTAATCCCAACGAATAGTAAAGATAAAGTATCTGTCTTTAAACAGCTCTCACCACCTGGACAAGTCCAAGTCCCTTTCCTCCATCGATTCGTCTAGGAACAGGAATCCACCGACATCCAAGTCTTCAATCCTTCTGGTGTACTGCAGCAAGGAGGATTAGATGTCTCTAAGGCTCTGCTAGGCTGGCAGAGGGCTCTTTGGAAAGGAGCACACGGCCCAGGCTTCAGGCCTTGTGCACACAGCAGTTCAGCACAGACATCCTCTTGCTAGGAGAGGGGTGTCCAAAGAGGCCGACCAAAACTCCGCCTCCCCTTTATAAAGTCTGCCCCAGCAGTCTCTGTTCTGGAGCAATGCACCCTGGGTGCTGCAAGATGTACTGGGAGATGTAGTCTCTCTCTCCTCTGCTTTCACTTCCATAATGTCTCTTTACTTCCTCCCGACTCACCTCTCACCTGGAACTTCTTGTCTCTCTGCATTAAAGGGGAACACCCCGCTACACACTCCCCCCACTTGAACTCTTTGGTCCCCAAAGATAAACTTCAACAAATACTGTTTACCATTTTGGACAATGTCGAGCATGATGTTGGCATAGGGAATTCCCACCAAAACTTTGGGATGGAACTCTCTTGCCCACAGGTCACACTACCATGAGTGGCCTGCCTAACTGTGCCAGAGAGTGAGCTGGGGTTGCCCTCCACCAAATGGACGGTGGAAGGATCAGGTTGTTCAACACTTCTCCTAGCCGTTACAACAGAGTCCTCTGAGCTCGTCCCCATTTGGGGGTAAGTTAGTTTCTTGGGAGGCCTGATGACTCTGCGAGCCCTCTGCTCTCTTGGTGCTTCTGACTCTGGCACCACAGGCTCTTCTTCAGGAGTAAGTTCAGGTAACATTGCTGGTTCTGGAACCTCTGATTCAGAAGTCGACTGACGTATGGAATCTCTAGAGTCCTCCTCTGCGCAAGTGTCAGGAACATCTTCCCAGTAATCAGCTGAGGGACTGAAGGGTATGGATTCAGTAGCCTCCGGATTCAGCGTTGCATCTGGGGTATCCCCTCCATTTGGGAGATCTATGGCGGACGTTCCCAGAGTCGAGGGAGGCCACAGCCAGTCCAGTTCTCCACCTTCTTCTGTACTCAATTGGGAGGCCTCCCCATCTTTGGCTCGAGAGGTCTGGGACCGAGTGTTCGGCCTAGGAATATCCAGGATAGAGGCCGGTTCAGGGGAGTCTCTCACGGGAGGTATTCTGACTGCCTCAGCAAGTGGGAGCAGGTGGTTCCGATGCCACATCTTCAGTGGACCCACCTTTCCTTCTGGCTTTAGTTTGTAGACAGGCAAACCGGGCAACTTCCTACAGACAACATAGGGCTCAGATCTCCACCTGTCGGCAAGCTTGTGTTTTCCAGGGACCCCCAGATTGCGTAGCAGTACTCGGTCCCCGGGCTGCAGATCTTGCACTCGAACCTTCAGATCAAAATTTCTCTTGTTGCGGGCCCCCCTTTGATCCGAAGCCGCCTGGGCTTGTTCATAGGCCACCTGCAAGCTACGTCTAAGTCTGTCCACGTATCCCTTGTGGGATGTAGCTGAGGTATTGTCTATAGAAGTGCCAAAGGCCAGGTCCACAGGTAGCCTTGCTTCTCTCCCAAACATAAGTCGATAAGGGGAGTAGCCAGTGGCGTCACTTGTGGTACAGTTATAGGCATGTACTAGGGCTGATATGTGCTGACTCCAGTGTTGCTTCTTCTCTGTTTCTAAGGTTCTCAACATGTTGAGCAGGGTCCGGTTAAATCTCTCCGGCTGAGCATCTCCTTGTGGGTGGTAAGGCGTGGTTCTGGTCTTCTTTATTCCTAATGAATCCAAAAGTCTTCGGATCAACCGACTCTCAAAGTCCCTTCCTTGATCTGAGTGGAGTCTCTGTGGTAGTCCGTAATGGACAAAATACTTCTCCATAAGTATCTTGGCCACGGTGGATGCCTTCTGGTCTTTGGTTGGGAAAGCTTGAGCATAGCGGGTGAAATGGTCAGTTATTACCAGAACATTCCCCAATCCACTCAGGTCGGGTTCGAGGCAGAGAAAGTCAATGCATACCAGATCCATTGGGCCTTGACTCTGTAAGTGGCCCATTGGGGCAGCTTGATGGGGTAGGGTCTTTCTCTGAATGCATCGTGCACAGGAATGGCAATACTCCTCTACTTCTGCCCTCATGCAGGGCCAATAGAACCGATTTCTGACAAGCTGGAAGGTCCTTTCTGCCCCTAGGTGACCATGATGGTCATGCAGGGCAATTAGTACAGTCTCTCGGTGCTTCTCTGGAAGAAATAACTGCCACTTATCTTCTGAGTCATCAGAGGGGCCCCTTCGGTAGACCACTCCCTGATGTACCTGTAGCCTGTCCAATTCCTTCCTCAACAGGTGAGCCTCCTTTGAGGGGTGATGTAGGAATTTGTTGGGATCCTGATTCTCCAGGGCTTCGAGTACCAATCTCCCCATGGGGTCTTCCAATTGGTCACACCTCAACTCCTTCTTGGACAGTCTCGGTAGGTTGTCTTCCTCCAGTTGAGTTACCCCACAATAGTGTTTGGGGACTCCTACCATGGTAACCCCTATTTCTTCTGCTCTGGAGCCTCCTCTGGCTTGGAATTCAGCCCCTTGACAAAGGGCCCGCACCCCGTCCGGTGCCACTTGGGTCCAATCTTCCCAGTCATTTGTCGTGGCATGAGACCTCCGGGACAGGGCATCTGCATCCCTATTTCCGGCTCCTGGTCTGTACTTCAGACTGAAGTTGAATCCAGACAATGCGGCCAACCACCTGTGTCCGGTGGCATCTAGTTTCGCGGTGGTGAAGAGGTAGGTCAGGGGGTTGTTGTCTGTCTTCACAGTAAACTCTGCCCCATACAAGTAGTCTTTTAGCTTGTCTACTACCGCCCATTTGAGGGCCAGGAATTCCAGCTTATGAGTGGGGTAATTCTTTTCTGAGGGGGTCAGGCTCCTGCTCACATAGGCCACTGGTCGCAGTTGTCCTTCATGTTCTTGGTAGAGTACACCACCTAGACCCTCATGGCTGGCATCCACATGTAATTCATAAGGTCTGGTAGGGTCGGCGTAGGCCAGGACTGGGGCAGTGGTTAAGCTCCTCTTCAGAGCATGAAAGGCCTCTTCACACCTTGGGTTCCACTGATCTTGAACTGACTCACCAGGCCTCCTGGGCCCTGAGTCATCCTCTTCCCCTTCTGCCTTTAGCAATTCATTCAACGGGCGGGCAATCCGAGCTAACCCCTCCACAAACCTCCTATAATAGGAGCAGAACCCCAGGAAGGATCTGAGCTCTGTTACTGTGGTGGGTCGTGGCCAGGAAGTGACTGCTTCCAACTTCTCAGGATCTGTGGCCACCCCTTCTTCAGACACTATGTGCCCCAGATAGTTCACAGAAGACTGGTAGAACCGACACTTCTCGGGGGAAAGCTTAAGTCCCTCTTCGCTGAGTCTTCTCAATACTTTCTCCAACCTGGCTTCATGTTCTTCCAAGGTTCTTCCAAAGACAATGACATCGTCCAAGTACACAAGGACTTCTATAAGATTCATGTCTCCAACAGTCTTCTCCATAAGGCGTTGAAAGGTAGCAGGAGCTCCAGACAGACCCTGAGGCATCCTATTGAATTCGAAGAATCCCACCGGGGTTATGAAGGCTGTCTTCTCCCTGTCTTCTGGGTGCATAGGGATTTGATAGTACCCACTCTTGAGGTCCATCACACTGAACCATTTGGCTCCAGACAAACTTTGTAGGGCATCTTCTATCCTTGGCGTGGTGTATTGGTCAGGGATGGTTCTCCTGTTGAGAGTCCTGTAATCGATACAAAGCCTCAACGACCCATTCTTCTTTCTGACCACCACGATTGGGGAGGCATAGGGACTTCTAGACTCCCGGATCACACCAGTCTTCTTTAGTTCTACAAGTTGTTCCCTCAGATCCTCCAGATCTGCCAGGGGGACCCGCCTGACCCTCTCTCGGAAGGGCTTATCTTCTTGGAGGCGGATCCGATGGGTGGCACTTCTTGCACACCCCACATCGAATTCATCTTCGGAAAAGATCTTCTCCCACCTGGACAGCTGGGCCTTGGCTCTTTCTTTCCAAGCCCTGGGTAGGTTCGGGTTTTCCACGGACAGTTTCTCCCAAACCTCTCCTCCGTCACCCGTCCCCTTGACTTCGGACCAAGTGACCGGGGCAGCAGGGCTCACCTGACCAAGCAACACTCTGGCAGGGATCTCCATGGGTCCTCCCGTAGTGTTCCTAACACTCACCGGAACTCTGCCATGGGCCTTCTTCAGGCCCTTGAACGGAATCACTTCTGGTATCACTTCCAGGCCTGAGGACTCTTCCCTTGGGTCTGATTCCAGCATGACAAAGGGGCCAGGTTGTTCCCACGAAAGCTTCACAGTGGCCCTAAGACAGGTTACTTCTCCGGGCTGTAGCACTACTCCTTCTCTGCCAAGTCTCCACACCTTCCCTATCCCCTCTCCCGGGGTCTTCTGCTCTAAGACCAGTCGTTGGTAGGCCGTCTTTAGCATGGGATGGATTTTGGTGGCTGAATGGTTTCTCTCTTTCACTAGAGGGGTCAGGAGTCTCCTGACTAGATCCGTGTTTGTCCCAATGATCAGGGAAATCTTGCTGGCTCCAGGCGGCCGGGGACACACAACTGCCAGGGTGTCAAACACTTCAGCCTTCCCAGCCACGGATGGGTCGAAAGTCATCTTTATGGGCAGGTACCCATCATAAGGGAAACTCTGGGTTCCAAGTCCCCATATCTCCAGCTCTTCTATCTTCTGGATAGGCAGATGACTCAAGTGCCTATCATAGAAGTCCCGGTATAGTAAAGTCACCTGTGCTCCGGTGTCCAAAAGAGCTTTAGTATAGACTCCTTCCACTTGAATGGGCACAGTAGGAGACGGGCCCACCAGTTCCTTTGGGTATGGCCGGACTGGGGTCACCTCTTTTTTTTTGCTTTCGACCCTTGCCCTGCTCCTTTTGGACTTTAATTTTTCCTGAGCCTGGCATGCATTGACTTTCTCCCTCTCAATGGGGGCACAAACCCGCTGAGGGATGTTATTGTTCCTTTTAGGTGGATGTTCCTTCTTTGGGGTGCTGTACTTCCACTGAGGGGTCTTGCCCCCTCCCTCTGGGGTACATCTTGGTGGGGGTGTACTATACCTCCTCCTAGGAGTTTTGTCTCCTCCATTCTTGGCCTTTTTTTTTAGTTTGGAGCGCACTGAAGATGATGGGCACCCGGTTGACTCCTTCACCGGGGCCCTTTGGAGTTTCCCGCCGGCTTGCAATTATCTGTTCTCTTCTTCTTTGGGCTGGAGCATACGTTTGCAAAGTGGCCACTCCCTCCGCAGTTATAGCAAATCACCTCTTCTCGGTCCTGTAGGGAGGCCGGTGCTGAGGTGTTCGGGAACAACTCCTTTCTTGGGCTTGGTTTCTCTCGTCTTCTCTGATCTTTCTCCATCAAAGAGGTCAGCATCTCCAACACTTGGGCCATTTGCGATTTCAGAGTGTCAACCTCCGCTTCTCTTTCTGGGCTCTTGACCGAATGTACCAACACTGGTACAGGTGTGACATTCGCCTTGGCCACCTGCTGATCTTCCTCCAGCGCCTCTTCGTCCCTAATAATTTTTATTAGATCAGAGTAGGTTAGTGACATTCCTCCTCCTGAGGTTTTCAGGTGCAGCCAGACCGGGTCTGAGCGCCGCGCTCCCCTCATGATCTGCTTCATGCGTGCTTCATCTGCATCTTTGGGCAGCATTCCCTTCTTCAGTACAATCTTGCATAACTGCCTGTTCAGCCTTCTAACATATTCTGACAGTTTCTCATTCGGCTGCTGGAGAGTGTGTTCAATTTGATAAATCATCTCTGACACCTTCTCCAGCTGACCAAACTCTTCCTGCAGCATGGCCAGGCAATCTTGAGCTGTACAGTTTTCATTTCCAAACCGGAAGCTCTTCACCGCTTCTGCCGCGGCACCTTTCAGACTTTCTAAGACTCGCTGTCTCTTCTGTGCCTCAGGCACCTCCCATGCTTCTACTGCCTGCAATGCCTGTTCCACCCAAGTGTCAAAATCTTCCTCCCCCGCAGGGACGGGGAGCTTCCCTGAGAAGGTGCTAAGCTTCTGGTAACCGGCCTCCACATGCACCGTACTGCTTTTCAGGCACTTAATTACAAGGTCTCCTAGAGCATTCAACAATTCAGGCCCTATAGCGGCCAGCGGTGATCCCGGGCTTAATAGTTCCTTAAGCTTTTCTGCTTTAGGGGATAGTGGTGGAGATAATTGTGGGAGTGATGGCTTTGGTGTCTGAAACCATTCTTCCTTCACTGGCAGCGTATGTATCAAGTGATAGATCTGATTATCTATGGCTTGTATACTCTGACTTTTAAAATGCTCTGGGATTTCATTTTTCCATTCTACCAGTGCGTATGTAAACGAGATCACTGGATCTGGCCTAAAATCCATCACCCATGCTTTGTGGCTCGGAGACAGTAACAATACGAGCTGTTTTATCTCCTCTTCCTTCCATCTTTCCCCCGGGAGTACAATGACTACCGCCGCGGTTGGATCAGCGCCAATCGCTGCGCACCACTGTGAAATTGCCAGCGGGTCCATGCTGGTACTTCTGACCGGCTTGATTGCAGCGTGCAACGTACAAGGATCCCGGACTCGAGCCCCCACGTGTAGCGCTACCCCCAGTTAAGAGAGCCGCTGATATTGATTTGGGCCCTGTAGTGCACTGCTGTCAACCCCTGGCAATCGGCTCTAACCTCCCGTGGCACAGCTGGTGATAGAGGGATAGGACCGCGTGACCGCAACTGTTGGTGACGCAGTCCTATAACAAACATACACAGAATATACTTTAAAACTCCTATTAAAGTAAGCGGAACTGACACCAAATGTACTTTACCCAGATATTTTACTGAGGCTAATGGGCAAGTAATAAACAACAGTATAACAAGTTGCAGATCCCTGCAATAAACAGTAATAAAGATAAACAGAGTAATTAGAATAATTAAGTATTGCTATGCAACTCTAGCGCTGCCCTTTTACAGCTACTTCCCCTCATGGGTAGACTAACACCCAGCAATGTCTACCTATGCAGTCAGGCCTGACTGATCTAAATGGAAGTTCAGTGAAACAATATTTGCTAGCAATCTCTCGGTGGTGCACTTGAAGAACAACTTTGTAATCCCAACGAATAGTAAAGATAAAGTATCTGTCTTTAAACAGCTCTCACCACCTGGACAAGTCCAAGTCCCTTTCCTCCATCGATTCGTCTAGGAACAGGAATCCACCGACATCCAAGTCTTCAATCCTTCTGGTGTACTGCAGCAAGGAGGATTAGATGTCTCTAAGGCTCTGCTAGGCTGGCAGAGGGCTCTTTGGAAAGGAGCACACGGCCCAGGCTTCAGGCCTTGTGCACACAGCAGTTCAGCACAGACATCCTCTTGCTAGGAGAGGGGTGTCCAAAGAGGCCGACCAAAACTCCGCCTCCCCTTTATAAAGTCTGCCCCAGCAGTCTCTGTTCTGGAGCAATGCACCCTGGGTGCTGCAAGATGTACTGGGAGATGTAGTCTCTCTCTCCTCTGCTTTCACTTCCATAATGTCTCTTTACTTCCTCCCGACTCACCTCTCACCTGGAACTTCTTGTCTCTCTGCATTAAAGGGGAACACCCCGCTACATTGCAATACAAAAAGATGTACACAGTGGTGTCGTGGCACAGGCACTGCTGTTACCTGTAGTTCTTCAGCGATAGGGCAGGCCCTGGCAGCGTATTCAGTCTCTTGACTCGGCCACTGCACGCCACGCACCTGTGGGAGGAGCCGGGGCCACGCCGGCCGGATCGGCATAGGCACATTTACGCAGGCTGAGGCAGCAGCCAATCACGGAACAGCTGGGTCAGGGTCACGGTGATGTAAAGCAGAGGCGGAGCCAATCCGATGCTCGGGCCGGGGGTGAGGAGGGAGGGATGGATAGTCGGAAAAGACTGAGAGCAGCCCCAGCCCCCAGGCCAGCAGCAGTCTGCAGACTTAAGCCCCGTACACACGATCCGAATATCGTACGAAAAATGTCGTCCGAGGAAGAATCGTACGATAATCGGATCGTTAGTACAGAGCTTCGAGAGCCGATCATGACAGTTCATCCGATATTATTTAATCGGACGTGCATGAAAATTTTCAAGTGTGTGTCTTCACTCTGACTTCCGGGGGGGGGGGGCAATTGACCCCCCTTGCCCCATGGAGCGGACGCCAATGGCTGTGAGGTTCAAATACACCGGAACGTTACAAGATCATGTCAACTGTGATCAGATTACAGCACCTATCATGAAACCATGATTCTTTTTGAAGGCTAATTATTGCAATGTAAACTTCACATTTCTCTGAAGAGCTTTGCGTAAACTCCTTAGTTAAAAATGTAAGTAATTTTACTCTACATTTTGAAATATTCTTATGAAGATCTTTCAACATAGTTTAAATAAAGATACTGTGTGAACCCCACTCCTGATTTTAGGAAGCCCCCCCCCCTGCCAAATCACACCTACAAACACCTAAAGTTTTTTGGTTTTTTTTTGTACAATGTAATTGTCAATTATAAAGCACAGTAGCATGTTAAGGAATTCACTTCTATCACATTCTAATGCCTTGTACACACAATAGGAATTTCCAATGGAAAAAGTCTGACGGACTTTTTCCATTGGAAATTCCTACCGTGTGTGTGCCCCATCGGAGAAATTCCGATGAATTCCATCAGAGTTTAAATATAGAACATGTTCTATTTTTCTCTGATGGAATTCCGTTGGGAGTTTGGTCGGACAAAGGTCCAATCGTGTGCACGGGGCATTACATACCACATTTTAGGGTAGTGGGAAGAGCCATGGAAAACATTTGTTTTTGGTTCTAAGTCAACTGTACATCCAGAAACACTAGATTACAGTGCAGATACAGCCTAATATTACAGATAAAACTGCAGTATTATTAAATAAATGGCATAAAGTTGTTTCCAGCCTTTTGACCATCATCATTGAAGCGTGTGAATACCTGGTAGGGCTTGAAGAGCAACAAGACAGTAGACCAGGTTATGGTGGGTTGAGCTGAGAAACCTTTGTGAGGGGCCCTTTGGTTCCTTTCAGCCCAACTCCCCATAACCTCTCTGGTTATATTGTCTTGTTGACCCCTCACATATGACACACTGGGCTCTCAGGAAGTGGGTTGAATGACACCAAGTGCCATTTAATTAATAATTTCAGGTATGTATATAGTAGGGTGACCAGACATCCCCGGTTTCCGGGGACAGTCCCCGGATTGAGGACACTGTCCCCGGACCAAGTCTGTCCCCGATTTTGTCCCCGGATTGGATTTGAACAGGGGCTAGGGCAATTTCAAAGACAGTCAGTGCAGAATTAATAAAAAAATAATCTGAATTGCACACCCCGCTCCGCCGCTTCTACTAGCTTAGGGGGGGTCTATTTTTTTCCATTATCTGTGCCCCTTTCTGATGATCATGTGCTGGTCGGAGTGGAGGGAATATTTCTTCAGTTTCGGTTGCATGCCCATCCAGCTCCGCTCACATGTTCTTCTGCCTTGGCTCAAGTCCCGGCCAGCCGCCTGCCTGCTTATCTCCTTGCCTTCCCTGGCGAAGTGATCTTCCTCCACTCCCCACCCAGTAGTAGTCGGGGCCCGGAGGGTAAGACTTGACAGGCTGTGAGGGGGCGATGGGCATAGAGTCGCTGATTGCCACCATTACTAGTAAAAAAAAAAATATGTCCCCGGATTTCCTTTAAAAATCTGGTCACCTTAGTATATAGCAGCATCAATTTACACATATGTATTGTACATTCAAATCAGTTCCTGCCGTCAAGAAGCTTACAATTTAAGGTCCCTAACTCACATTCATACATATACATACTATGGAAAATTTAGAGCCAATTACCCTAGCAGCATGTCTTTGGAGTGTGGAAGGAACCCATGCAGGCACAGGGAGAACATGCAAACTCCAGCCAGGGAGCACCATGGTTGGGATTTGAACCAATGACCCCAGTGCTGCTAGGTGAAAGTGCTAAC
This sequence comes from Rana muscosa, assembly GCA_029206835.1. NCBI lineage: Eukaryota > Metazoa > Chordata > Amphibia > Anura > Ranidae > Rana > Rana muscosa. The sequence continues at coordinate 257,564,772 of CM055128.1, forward strand.
CACTTAGCCACTGTGCTGCCCAACCTGGAAGAAGATCAGCACTGGAACAAAGAGAAGATGCGAAGGGCAGTGCTACAAAAAAAAACTTTTTTTGTTTTTTGTTCTTTACTTTGGGGTAAAGGGGCATCTAAATATAAAGCCCAGAAGAAGAAGACGAGCTCTAACACAATGCCTGTAGGGAACCAAGGTAAGGATGACATGGCTATGTGGTCATGTGCTGAAATAACAGATGGGAAAATGTAGCATGCCCAACATCTATCCACTCAGTACGAAACAGTAACCCTTTTTCACTTCTCATTGTCAAAAGCATGCTGCTGCTATTTTGCCCCTAAGCATTGTGGGGTTGATTTACTAAAACTGGAGAGTGCAAAAATCTGGTGCAGCTCTGCATTCTAAAGTCAGCTTGTTCAATTAAAGGGGGGTTCCACCCGCAATTTTTAATTTTTTTTTAAAGTCAGCAGCTACAAACACTGTAGCTGCTGATTTTTAATAAGGACACTTACCTGTCCTACTCGCCCGCGATGTCAGCCCCCGCCGAGGCCGATCCCTCGATCCTGCCAGCTCCCGGCGCCGCCATCCTCAGTAAGGGAAACAGGCAGTGAAGCCATGCGGCTTCACTGCCCGTTTCATATTGCGCATGCGCGAGCAGCGCGGCGCTTTGTGAATGGGCCGGCTGCTCTCTGAGATACACACAGTTCCCAGAAGGCAGCGTGCCCCATTCACAAGAAGACACCGAGTGTAGGACGAGGAAGAAGATCCACCGCGGAGGATGAAGAGGCAGATTAGGGACTTCCGCATAGCAACCGCTATTTCTGGTAAGTACATTTTTTAATTTATTTTCTTTTTTTTTTGTTTTTGTAGATTTTTGCTGAAATTTTTTTTTTTTCAGGGTGGAACTCCACTTTAAGCTTTGTCAGAAAAACCTGGAAGCTGATTGGTTTATATCAAGAGCTGCTCCAGATTTTGCACTCTCCAGTTTTAGTAAATCCACCCTGTGTGACTTTTTTTTTCCATCAAACAATTAGTTGTGTATTCTGCCATTTTTGTCATCCTATGTTTATGCAGTATCAAAGCTCTGAAGAAAGGTGGACACCTTTGAACCCCCAACATGTTGTCTTGCTGAACAACCACCAATATCAAACACTTTGGTCTCTCAGTTCATTGATCTGGTGCTCTTTTAGGACTTTGTATTTGTAGCTTCTAAACTTGAGGCCCCCTGTTTCTAGGGGCACCCTGTTTGTGATTAAGGACAGCCTCACTGGGCCAAAGCACCCCATATGAACTGGTTAAGTCATGTCCAATCATCCACTGATGGCTCAAATCCAGAGCCTTAAGCTCCATACACACGGTCGGACTTCCATCTGACTTTTCCCTGGAATTTGTCCGAACGGAGTTGGTCGGGAACACCCATAGCATAAACACCACAGGACTTTTCTGCAAACTTTCCCAAAACTTTTTGCAACATCACGTGGTTTTTCTGCTCTTTTCTGCTCTTTACCACCACCCTTTGGTCAACTTCTGCTATTGTTGGTTGATTTTAACATTAGTTGTTTTGTCCATCGGACAAAAGTCCGATGGTTATCTGTACACACGTTCGGACTTTGCTCCATCGGACTTTTGTTGGGCAAAAGTTTGTCCGTTTGCAGACCCAACTTTTGTCCGATGAAATTCAAAACCAAACGAAAAAAGTTTGTCCGATGGAGCGTACACACTGTCGGATTGTTGGTCCAACTTGCTTAAAACGAAGTTTGTTGGGCAAAAGTCCGACCGTGTGTACGGGGCTTATTGCTGATACTTAGAATTCCTGTGTTCCAACTAGAAACCATCGCCCCACCAGCCAGACTATAGACATTAACACTTATGTTGGCACTTCGATTGTTATTATAATTATTCCAACATTCACTTTTATGGAATGTCCTTCTTGTCACCTTTAAATCGCAGTACCTTTTTTGTTCTCCTAATATTCGCTTTTGTCCTCATTACTTTCAAGTCTCCTCTTCTAGTCTAAAGTTTCTTAATAACATTCCAGATAGTGAGAAATTATGTGTAAAATTCAATTATCTTTATTTTTAAATCCTCACTCGGCCGCTTGAAAGAGTTGTTGGGTGTAGGCATGCTGAAAAGTTTCAAGGCTCAGAAAGTTAATATTGTACTCATGCTTAGTTACACTTATGCCGCGTACACACAATCGTTTTTTCCATCGGTATAAAAAAATAGAACATGTTTTAAATTTTACAGATGGAAAAAAAACGATAGCAAATTCCGATCGTCTGTGTGGAACTCCATCAGAGAAAAAACCCATGCAAGTCGACGCATGCTCAGAAGCATTAAACTTAATTTTTCTCGGCTCGCCGGAGTATTTTACGTCACAGCGTTTGGGACGGTCAGATTTTTGACTGATGGTGTGTAGGCAAGACTGATGAAAGTCAGCTTCATCAGAATTCCGATGGAAAAATCCAACGGATTTTATTCCATCGGAAATCCGATCGTGTGTACAGGGCTTTACATATCTTGCCCTACTAGGGAGTGGACTGTGAAAATCGAGGTTCTGGTGGAAAAGCATTGTTTGAAAATTAATATTATATGCATTATATGCATGTCTAAGCCAGAAAATAAAAAAAGACAAAAATAATAAAAATACATATGATGGTGTATAGTGTATTATGTTTAAGGCAGATATTGGAAAAAAAAAATTCAGTTATTTATTTATTCATAATTTTTTTTTTTTACAGAACAAAGAACAAACATAAGAATTTGTCAATAAATAACCCTGAACATCTTTATTCACACTGAACCAATCAGACTTCTGTTGCTTTAGTGCTGTCAGTCAACCATGTGTACAGGAAGGGTGTGTCATGACCTCATCAACCTGTACTTCTCCTTCATTGTACAGTCGTAGGCTGGGGGCGGGTTGGTGACCATGCTGGATTAGTTATCTGCAGTGGAGAAAAGTGAGGTCACCCACTTTGCTTTGCTGTAGGGGATGTGTAGATCACAAGGCTGGCTGAACACAATTACTAATCCATTGATAAAGTAGTTCCTACACTATCTATATATATGAAAATAAAAATAATAATAATATATAAATATATACAGTATATATATATATATATATAGCAGCTTCACCTTTTCTGGGAAGGCTGTCCACAATGTTTAGGAGTGTGTCTATGTTGGATCAGAAGAACAGGCTTGCAGTCTCCGCTCTAATTCATCCCAAAGGTGTTCTATCGGGTTGAGGTCAGGGCTCTGTGCAGACCAGTCAAGTTCCTCCACCCCAAACTCGCTCATCCATGTCGTTATGAACCTTGCTTTGTGCACTGGTGCGCAGTCATGTTGGAACATGAAGGGGCCATCCCCAAACTGTTCCCACAAAGTTGGGAGCATGAAATTGTCCAAAATGTCTTGGTATGTTCCCTTCCCTGGAACTAAGGGGCCAAGCCTAACCCCTGAAAAACAACCCCATACCATAATCGCCCCCCACCAAATGATTTGGACCAGTATACAAAGCAAGGTCTAAAAAGACATGGTTTAGTGAGTTTTGGATGGAGGAACTTGATTAGCAGTTCTCTCGGGACTAGTAAGTCCTCATTTGGGACCTGGAATTCAGAGTCTTGGAGAGACTTTGGGTGGGAAAGAACCTCCAAACCCTGACTACAGAGACTTTGGTCATCAAAATGTTAACCCATCTGCAAGGGAGGCTTGAAAAGGGAGCAGAAAGGAGTCAGAACTTGTCTGTGATGGGGAGTGGAGTAGTTCACAACTGTGAGAAAGTGTGGACTGTCTGGCAACTGGGACTTTGTTTGGTGAACTCCTTAAAGTGGTAGTAAATGCAGTATTTTTATTTTTACCTACAGGTAAGCTTATAATAAAGCTCACCTGTAGGTATAATGAATATCTCCCAAACGTGCACCATTTAGGAGATATTCTAGGGAGCAGCAGGTCACATCACCGGTGCATGCGATCTCAAGGAACGGCATAGCCGAAATAATGCTGTTTTTGTTAAGCCAAAGGTGATTTAAAGAGTCATTGTAATCATTGGATGAAGATTTTTTTGTTTGTTCACTTTGCTGCATTCGAGTCGAAAACAATATAACATTTTCGTTTCGACCGATTCGAAAAATTATAAAATGTAAGATATCGGTAAATTCGAAGAAAATTCGAAAATTGTGAATACGAATTCCGAAAACGAATCAACCGAATTTAACTAAACGAAATAACTAGATTAACGAATCAAAACGAAACGAAACTGAACACATTTTTTAGTCATGCACATGTCTACCATACTGGCCTGATTGGTGGAGCGCTGCAGAGATAATAAAGCTTACCAGATGGTTGTTCTTCTGAAAGGTTATCCTCTCTCCACAGGGAAATGCTGGAGCTCTGTCAGAGTGACCATCGGGTTCTTAGTCACCTCCCTGACTAAGGCCCTTCTCCCCCGATCGCTCAGTTTGGCCAGGAGGCCCATTCTAGTAAGAGCCCTGGTGGTTCCAAACTTCTTCCCTAATTACAGATGATGGAGGGCAAGGCCACTGTGCTCATTGGGACCTTTAATGCTGCAGAAATGTTTCTGTACCCTTCCTCAGATCTGTCCCTCCATACAATCCTGTCTCGGAGGTCTACAGACAATTCCTTGGACTTCATAGCTTGGTTTGTGCTCTGACATGCACTGGTAACTGTGGGACCTTATTTAGACAGGTGTGTGCCTTTCCAAATCATGTCCAATCGACTACATTTACCACAAGTGGAATCCAATCAAGTTGTAGAAACATCTCAAGGATGCTCAGTGGAAACAGGATGCACCTAAGCTCAATTTTGAGTGTCATGGCAAAGGCTGTGAACACCAGTATTAATTTTGGCAGCAAATTTCGATTTAGTTTTAGTCTTAAGCCCTGTACACACGATCGGATTTCCTATGGATTCTAATCCGATGGATTTTTCCATCGGAAATCCGATGAAGCTGACTTCCATCAGTCTTGCCTACACACCATCAGTCAAAAATCCGACCGCCCCAAACGCCGTGACGTACGACGGCACTATAAAGGGGAAGTTCAAATCCAATGGCGCCACCCTTTGGGCTGCTTTTGCTGATTTCGTGTTACCGCGTGTTAGTAAAAGTTTGGTGAGAGCCGATTCGCGCTTTTCAGTCTCCGTGCTTTTCAGTCCGTTACAGCGTGATGAATGTGCTCTCTCCATTACGCTAGTTTTACCAGAATGAGCGCTCCCGTCTCATAATTCAGTCTGAGCATGCGTGGGTTTTTTATCCGATGGAGTGTATACTGTACATTTTAATCTCAGGGAATTAGACAAAATCTGCTCATTGAGTCTAGGGATGCAGGGATAAGGTGTAAAAGTTGCCTTATTGCTGGCTCTTACTGGCTCACTCTTTACATGCAACAGATCCAGTGCCTCTCTCAGCCGCGGTCGCATGTTCGCCTCCTCCATGTACAACTATACAATTCAAGGTTAATCGCCCTGCATTGTAGCTGTTGACACCAAGGGACCACCCACAGCCCAGAATTTTGGACAGAAGAGGACAACTCTGGAGCCTGCTGAACCGAGGGATAGGGTAAGCAACCACCTTAACCATCCACCCCTTGACCAAATAAGCATATACTCTTGCAGTGATTGCAGATCTTCTCTAATTCCCAGAGTTCATTTTTAAGTGTGTTTTTCCCCCCCAAAGTACAGCCTTTGGTAGTTTTCCAGAGTAATCAAATCAGCCAAAACCTTTTGCTTTTGACACCAGCTGGATCATGCAAAGCAAGCATCATCACGTGGCCAGCTTGCGCACCAAAGTACACTGTTGGCTGGCACTCAACATCCGTTTCGAGTTAGCTGCTTGGCCATCCTTTCCTAATGGGTTAATAACGCACTCCTGCATTTCTTTTGTTCACACGTCTGTAGTTATAAAACCATATAATAAAAAATTCAGGAGCAAGGGCCGCTGTGCGCACAGCGTTGTCAATAAAACCTGCAGAATCCTGTCTCTAATGTACATTAAGAGAGAAATTAGACTTATAGTTTCAACTTGTCCAACACGAAAAACTATTACACTGAAGCCGAAGCCTCTCCATTTGGCACGAGCCCTGTTTATAATATTATATTATTCATGCTGCTGCAGTGTTAATTCTCTGCTGAGGTTGCAGCCTGGTATACAGGATGGAGATTGTCCCATAGAAGGAATTAGTGATTACTTGGGAATGGTGGTGGGGTGTTCAGGGCTATAATAACCAGATGGTACAGCCCTGGGCTAAGGGCTGGGACGGGGGATGGGGGGGGCAGGAGGGGCGGCCGCCCTGCGCGCAATGGTTTATTGCAGGGATGGGGGTGCCCTGACCCTAACCCTAAGCGAAGGAATAGATCGAGCAGTTTGGCATCTTTGCCCTGCCTGGGCGCTGAATGACCTTGTCCCGCCACTGCCTGGACTACAACTTTTTATTCATGAGCCATGTCTGGCAACCTTTGAACACTTGTTCTAGGTAAAGAAATACGGGAAGGGAACTACAGTTAGATGAGTCACAAGAGTCTCTACAGCTCTAGCAACATACAGGCGTCTACACCTTCTCTAGTGAACTTGACAGTCTAAAGGCAGATATGTACTAAGCAAAGGAATTAGTGAAACGCGTCAACCATGCCCCCCTCTGTATGTGCCAGGTGTGCCTGGGGACACCCTAATCACACCCTGTGGAGCATAATCCCCCTGTTTAGACCCCTAATATTTCACCAACGCCCCCTAATAGGGCTTCTAAAAAAAATTGTAAAAAGTAAAAAATGAAAAAAAAAATTGTGAAAAAAATAATAAAAAAATATAATAATAAAAATTAAAAAATACTGACACCTTCCTCTGCCCTACTGACACCAATCTCTGCTCTACTGACACCGTCAGTATATATATATATATATATATATATATATAAAAATATATATATATATACTGTAATTGTGTTGTCCCCCCTATACCTTGTAAAGCGCTGCGTAAACTGTTGGCTCTATATAAATCGTGTATAATAATAATCTTTGGGGTGCACACCCTAATGCAATAGGCTGCGCATACCTATGATAGCACTTTAAGTTCATTTGCAATGACCCCAAGAAGCTGATTATATATGCGATTTAAATCTCTTTACATTACATGCCAATGAACTGTACCAGTGAAATAACACACACTCACACAATGGAAAATAATGAAAAAAAAAGAATTGACTTAACTAATAAAAGATGACAGGTTACAGAAACGGCAGTCTCAGGTGTCACTCTCAGGTTCTCAGGGAGAAGACCAAACCATCCGAAATCTCTGCAGGCCACTGAGTTCTGATGGTGTTACAGGCCTCTGACCAGGCAGGGTGTGAATTGGTTAAATGCTTCAAAATTGATGACTCTGCAGCTAGAGTTTCCACCTTTTCTTCAAGTTAAACCCGAACACTTTAGCGGCGCACAGCAATTTTTTGCTATACATATATTTTGTTATACATATATTTCACATTTCTGAACATATGAAGTTAATAACAAGAGTCCCCTCTTACATCAGAGTCCACAGAGTTCCCCTTTTTACATCTGAACTCGCAGAGTTCCCTTTCACTGTAAGGGGGGACTCTGCAGACTCTGATGTAAGGGAGAACTCTGGGGACTCTGACATAAGGGATGCTCTGGGAACCCTGATTTAAGGGGGAACACTGAGAATTCTGATGTACGGAGATGACTCTGATGTAAGGGGGAACACTGCGGTCTCTGGTGTAAAGGGGAACTCTGATGTAAGGGAGAAATCTGAGAACCCTGATTTGCCTTACTGTACTCACTCAGAGGCAGGAGAGAGAAGAGGAAGACTTCAGTCACAGACAGGGATGGATGGTGCCCTCTCTCCTCTCCCGTCAGTGTGTGTGTTTGGGGGGGGGGGGTTTAGTGCTGGGTTTGGACAGCATGAAAGAAAGTGTTACAGACACTCTCAGCTTAGACAACTGCAGCCAGCAACCCTGCTGGGAAGCCACACTCTGGTCTGAATAATGAGTCCGGGTTTCAGGCAGTCTGAAACCCTGAACCATGATTCCAAACCTGAACTGTCCGGGTGAATCCCGGACAGGTGGCAACCCTATCTGCAGCCCCTCAGCATTCTGTGACCTCCAAATTTGAACTAGTAGCAGTTTTACTCCAGATACTAATATTTGTTTTTTATGGTGCTCTTCTCCCTGGGGGACTCAAAGTGCTTAGTTGGTGAGGCCACCTTCATCAGCACACTCAGTTGAGCCAATTAACCTACCAGCATGTTTTTGAAGAATGGGAGGAAACCCACCCATGCCCAAGGCGAACATGCAAACTCCAGGCAGCTAGTGTCCTGACTGGGGTTGGGCCGAGGATCCCAGCGCAAAAGTGATAAACCCCTAAGCCAATGCAATATAATGCTCATCTAGTTTCTATTTTCATTTATTTGTAGTAGGCAAGACGGCTGCACTGTGAACAAAAATGATTACAGTGCACACATACAAAAATTACATTTAAATCATGCAAGGCTACTTAAAACACCTGAACAAATAAAAAATATGGGGATTTGGTCACATCATATAGTCATATAGTGCTAAGCCCACTTACTGCATCAGAGTACCCCATTATCAGTGGGTCCTACACTATTCATAGAATGAAAGATCCTGCGTCTCAACCTTGGGAGACAAACTCCTCCTTATGGGAGAACTGAAAGGACTCCTCCTATGAACTGGTGGACACTAATAAGAGGTAATGGCAGAAGGATGGGGTGCTCGTCAGAGTCCATACAATATACATATAAAATCATACTTCGGGGTACACCCTAAAAATGCGTTTACATTCAAGATGGTGCTGCTATAAGACCAACATTACAGAGGTAATGGCGGGGGGATGGGGTGCTCCAGCCCAAGGGATCTGGTCAGGATCTATATCAGGGCTCGACAAACCCCGGGCGCCAGGTCGCCATTGCGACTAGAATTAGCGACCTGGCGCCTGGGGCAGCACAGCTGGGGTATCCTGTGTCTCCGTGCCCCCCCCCTCCGCGCTGCGGGATCGCGTCAGGCCGCGCCGGCCGGTAATTGAGGCCGCGGCTTTGCGGCCTTCTGCAGGCCTATGCTTCCTTCTGTGAACTAGCGCCATCTTGTGGTGGCAGTTGGTATGACAACCAGCAATGCTAATGGAGTTTTCCCTGCCATCTCCTTCCCTCTATTTAGAACCCCCAAACATTATATATATTTTTTATTCTAACACCCTAGAGAATAAAATGGCAGTCGTTGCAATACTTTCTGTCACACCGTATTTGCGCAGCGGTCTTACAAGCGCACTTTTTTGGGAAAAAATACACTTTTTTTTAATAAAAAAAATAAGACAACAGTAAATTTAGCCCAATTTTTTTTATATTGTGAAAGATAATGTTACGCTGAGTAAATTGATACCCAACATGTCACGCTTCAAAATTGCGTCCGCTCGTGGAATGGCGACTAACTTTTACCCTTTAAAATCTCCATAGGCAACGTTTAAAAAATTCTACAGGTTGCATGTTTTGAGTTACAGAGGAGGTCTAGGGCTAGAATTATTGCTCTTGCCTTACCGATCGCGGCGATACCTCACGTGTGGTTTGAACACCGCTTTCATATGCGGGCACTACTCACGTATGCGTTCGCTTCTGTGCGCGAGCTCGGCGGGACGGGGCGCGTTCCTGGCTCCTAAGTTTTTTAGCTGGCTCCTAGATTCCAAGCAAATTTGTCAAGCCCTGATCTATACAATATACAAACAACAGATTTGGGGGCACACTGTTAACCCCTTCCCTGCCAGTGTCATTAGTACAGTGACAGTGCATATTTTTATAGCACTGATCACTCTGTGTCCAATTAGTCCGCCGCAATTTTGCAGTCTCGCTATAAGTCGCTGATTGCCGCCATTACTAGTAAAAAAAAAATGCCATAGTTTGTAGACACTATAATTTTTGTGCAAATTAATATACGCTTATTAGGATTTTTTTTACCAAAAATATGTAGCAGAATATATATTGGCCTAAATTTATGAAGAAATGCGATTTTTTACATTTTTTTTTATTGGGTATGTTTTATAGCATAAAGTAACAAATATATATTTTTTCTTTTTCTTTTTTTTTTCAAAATTGGCGATCTTTTTCTGTTTATAGCGCACAAAATAGAAACCGCAGAGGTAATCAAATACCACCAAAATAAAGCTCTTTTTGTGGGAAAAAAAGGACAAAAAATGTATTGGGGTACAAAGTCTCACGACCACGCAATTGTCAGTTAAAGTGACGCAAAAAATGGCTAGATCACAAAGGGGGTAAATCATCCAGGGCTGAAATGGTAAATAAAGTTAACTGCAATGTGGAAGTAATATTTAGCAACCAATTGAAAATGATTTTATTTCAGTCTTACTACTCTGCTAAAGGCTGAAAAGGGATTGGTTACATTAAGATATTTTACATAACTTCAGTTTGTTCTGCCTTAGTAGATAAACGCCTTTTATCTGCTCTTACCGAATGAAACTTTAATTTCTATACAGTTACTTACAGTTGCAGTCTTTCTCTGGGGATGAAGAGGAATTTTCTTCTTACAGTAACTGCATCTATTGATCACCTCTCTAGCCAGCAACTCATAGCTCCCTCTTGGTAGGAGAGCGCTTTTGTTTTGCTAGAAATGTGTTAGAGAGAATATTGAGACATATGGAATTACAAGTAATATATACAGTATATGATAGCGCAAATGTGGTCAATTTAGAAGGTATAAAGAGCCTCAATTGCAGCCTTTGACACCACCGAGCATAATATTCGGTATATGAAATACCATACAAAACTTTTAGAGGCTGCAAACATTCCACAGGAGATGGTCAGCATCTGTGGGCATGCTATAGGTATGGTTAGGGACTAGGGTGCCCACGTGTCCCAGATTGTACCATCATTCTGGGACAATACAATGTCCCGGGATGAAATAGAGGACACAGCCACCCCCTACTAACAACTACATTTCCGGAACTGGTTGCTAGGGCCAGCGCTGCCTGGCATCTTACAACAAGTGACAATTTACTCTCAGATACTGAGACCGGGAGCGAGGCCTGCGCCTAGTGCAGCACTGCTGTCCCCACCCACCTCAGCACCTCCTCCTTCTCCGGCACCCAGCGGGAAGCAGCAGGGACTGGTGTGATCTTCACTCTCCAGATAGTGATGCCACTCCTTTCCTTCTACACACGTGGCTCATGCAGAGGGAGTGACAGAAGCACTGCATCTGGTGGCAGGCTATGGGTGGCAAGCGGCACTGCATCTGGTGGCAAGTGGCACATTCACTTGACAAAAAACCCGCCGCCAAATTCCCCATCAACCCTGAGTCTACAATTCCCCCGCCCCCCCCATCTTTTTTTGGGGAAGGTGAGAGAGGGGGTGTGTCCCTGAATGGCAGTTTGGAAATGTGGTCACCCTATTGGGGACATGTTACAAGAGAATGCTAGAGACCACTGCCATTTCATCCCCTTTACAGTTCCATGGTCCCGCTTTCACTTAGGATTGTGGGAGTCTGAGATACACACAACAAGTAGCAAAGAGGCAGTTTACTCTGTAAATTGACCACCTTGGTGCAATTCCATAGTGGAGAGCACAGAATCTATATCTAAATCTGGGCTGCTGTATATTGCCTAGTGAAAATAACTGGTTTAGTTGCATTACATACAGTGGGGCAAAAAAGTATTTAGTCAGCCACCAATTGTGCAAGTTCTCCCACTTAAAAAGATGAGAGAGGCCTGTGATTGTCATCATAGGTATACCTCAACTATGAGAGACAAAATGTGGACAATCACATTGTCTGATTTGGAAAGAATTTATTTGCAAATTATGGTGGAAAATAAGTATTTGGTCACCTACAAACAAGCAAGATTTCTGGCTCTCACAGACCTGTATCTTCTTCTTTAAGAGGCTCCTCTGTCCTCCACTCATTACCTGTATTATTGGCACCTGTTTGAACTTGTTATCAGTGTAGCGGCCTCACCCCTCTCACCCCTTCTTCTTCTCGGTTTGTTATCTTGTCTAGGGGGATCAGGGAGGAGGTGTGCGGTACACTACGGCCCATGTCCTCTAATGTGTACAGGTGAAAGCCAACACCTGTTTACCTTCGAGCCGTGTGTATTAACCAGAACCAAGTCCGTTCTGCAGATGACCCCCCTTTGCTCCCAGTAACTGAAGTTCCACACCACTGAAAAGGTTATGGCGCACAGCCGCTGCCACCGACCGTGTAGAACAGGAACAGAATTACCTTTGCTAAGTGCAGCCCCTGTCAGAGGGAAGACATCCTTCCAAGAGAGTTACCAGAGGCCCCACCGTCACCAGCAATGCTGCGCCGGGCTGTTCGGAGGGGTTACGCTCCCTGGCCTCCTCGTCTCAGATTCGGGCGCCCAACACCTTAGGGCCCCTCAGACTCTTCCACCCTTGCAGAACCCAGTCGAAGGTACTGGGCCCCGGGCCTCCTCAGTAGTACCTCACCCCAGGCTGAAGGTGCCTGGGATGGACTCCATCCGGCCAGGTCAAGGGCACCTGGGCCCGGAACTCCGGAATGCCAGCACCCAGGCTGAAGGTGCCTGGGTGCGGCTCTGACCTCCGACGACTGAACCCCGTGTTGAGGGCGTCTGTCCCCTTTATCTCCTCTCCCGACCGGCACAGCAGGTTCCCCGCCCCGCCGCACCGCTGCCGAAACAGGACAAAAAGGGCACAGCACTACAGTGATGGTTCAACCCCGGCCCAGGGCGACAGCGCCACCCACAGGCCGCAGGGAACTGCACACCACTGGTATCCTCCACGAATGAAAATGGTCCCAAATTCCCTAACAATCAGTGCATCCGGGTTATACTACTACCCAGATGCGCCCCCCTAAATTTAAATACCCGCTACATCAGTATAAAAGACACCTGTCCACAACCTCAAACAGTCACACTCCAAACTCCACTATGGTGAAGACCAAAGAGCTGTCGAAGGACACCAGAAACAAAATTGTAGACCTGCACCAGGCTGGGAAGACTGAATCTACAATAGGCAAGCAGCTTGGTGTGAAGAAATCAACTGTGGGAGCAATAATTAGAAAATGGAAGACATACAAGAACACTGATAATCTCCCTCGATCTGGGGCTCCATGCAAGATCTCACCCCGTGGGATCAAAATGATCACAAGAACAGTGAGCAAAAATTCCAGAACCACACGTGGGGACCTAGTGAATGACCTGCAGAGAGCTGGGACCAACGTAACAAATAACAACATGGCCTGGGGAATGCCCAGGGAAAAACCAAGCCTACTTACCGACCAGCTCGCTGACAACCAATTAACCTGTCTAACAGTATGCGTTAAAAACAGGGGTTTGTCCGCACGCATTTGCAAACGCATGCGTGAGCCACAGAGCCACGCCAAGGCCCCCTGGAGTCTGTGGTCCTACACTAACATTGAGTGTCCCCACAATGGAGGCACATGCATTCTGATGGTTAGATGAGGGCAGGTGGACTGAAGGGGAGCCACCCCTCCTTAAAGGTACAGGAGCACACCAAACACCCAGCGTAGCACAATGGCAGCAAAGGTGTTGGTGCACTGCTGGACCAATACAAGCACCATAGGTGAAAACAAAAACATGTCCACCGCCCCCATCTATAGCTGGCTATCACGGTAAGTAGCATTGGAAGGCTAAAGCAGATAACAACATGGTCTGGGGAATGCCCAGGGAAAAACCAAGCCTACTTACCGACCAGCTCGCTGACAACCAATTAACCTGTCTAACAGTATGCGTTAAAAACAGGGGTTTGTCCGCACGCATTTGCAAACGCATGCGTGAGCCACAGAGCCACGCCAAGGCCCCCTGGAGTCTGTGGTCCTACACTAACATTGAGTGTCCCCACAATGGAGGCACATGCATTCTGATGGTTAGATGAGGGCAGGTGGACTGAAGGGGAGCCACCCCTCCTTAAAGGTACAGGAGCACACCAAACACCCAGCGTAGCACAATGGCAGCAAAGGTGTTGGTGCACTGCTGGACCAATACAAGCACCATAGGTGAAAACAAAAACATGTCCACCGCCCCCATCTATAGCTGGCTATCACGGTAAGTAGCATTGGAAGGCTAAAGCAGATAACAACATGGCCTGGGGAATGCCCAGGGAAAAACCAAGCCTACTTACCGACCAGCTCGCTGACAACCAATTAACCTGTCTAACAGTATGCGTTAAAAACAGGGGTTTGTCCGCACGCATTTGCAAACGCATGCGTGAGCCACAGAGTCACGCCAAGGCCCCCTGGAGTCTGTGGTCCTACACTAACATTGAGTGTCCCCACAACGTAACAAAGGCTACCATCAGTAACACACTACGCCGCCAGGGACTCAGATCCTGCAGTGCCAGACGTGTCCCTCTGCTTAAGCCAGTACATGTCCGGGCCCGTCTGAGGTTTGCTAGAGAGCATTAGGATGATCCAGAAGAGGATTGGGAGAATGTCATATGGTCAGATGAAACCAAAGTAGAACTGTTTGGTAGAAACACAACTCGTCGTGTTTGGAGGAGAGAGAATGCTGAGTTGCAACCAAAGAACACCATACCTACTGTGAAGCATGGGGGGGGGCATCATGCTTTGGGGCTGTTTCTCTGCAAAGGGAACAGGACAACTGATCCGTGTACATGAAAGAATGAATGGGGCCATGTATCGTGAGATTTTGAGTGCAAACCTCCTCCCATCAGCAAGGGCATTGAAGATGAAACATGGCTGGGTCTTTCAGCATGACAATGATCCCAAACACACCGCCCGGGCAACGAAGGAGTGGCTTCGTAAGAAGCATTTCAAGGTCCTGGAGTCGCCTAGCCAGTCTCCAGATCTTAACCCCATAGAAAACCTTTGGAGGGAGTTGAAAGTCCGTGTTGCCCAGCGACAGCCCCAAAACATCACTGCTCTAGAGGAGATCTGCATGGAGGAATGGGCCAACATACCAGCAACAGTGTGTGACAAGCTTGTGAAGACTTACAGAAAACATTTGACCTCTGTCATTGCCAACAAAGGATATATAACAAAGTATTGAGATGAACTTTTGATATTGACCAAATACTTATTTTCCACCATAATTTGCAAATAAATTCTTTCCAAATCAGACAATGTGATTGTCTGGATTTGTTTCCACATTTTGTCTCTCATAGTTGAGGTAAACCTATGATGACAATTACAGGCCTCTCTCATCTTTTTAAGTGGGAGAACTTGCACAATTGGTGGATGACTAAATACTTTTTTGACCCTCTGTACTTTCCCCTACATCTTGCAGTTGGACGATGCTATGAGGACCGCAAAATCCTCGTTGTGTGCCTGTCCCAAATCCATAATTGCTTAAAGAAAAATTTGTCCCCAGTCATATCAACCAGGCATTGAGCAACAGTAACCATATGGTAATTTATCTGCAATTTAATATTAGGAAACCAAGCCAAATATGGCTTAACTTCTAAGACGAAAGTCCATATTGAACTTATTTGTCATGGTCTTGTCCCAGCTACTGAACCTTATTGGGGCCTCTCCAATGCAACTGTATAAAAATTAGTTCTTTCCTAATACTTTATATAATTTAACAATTCCACATCCACAATGTAGATTGTTTTGTGCATACAGAACGCTGAGTTCGATTTGCAAGCTATATTATTTTGCATCTCTTTATCTTATGATAGACCCTCATAATCTGACTTGTTGGGGTCAACGTATTCCAATCTATACTACAGCACTACAGTAATATAATGATTTCAATCAAAATTCGGTATTACTTAGCTTGGTCTCATAAGGCTGCAAATTCTCACTTACAATCGTTCATAGTCCTCAATGTATGGTTCATAAAAATCTGACTTGAAGTCATTTTCAAACCTAATAAAAAAAAATCTCATTACCCTTTCATTCTGTGTGTGCCAGGATTCAATTGTTATTCACGGCTGCCCACTCAAATATGGGATTTCAATTTTCATGAAAAATTGGCATTTGAGCATTAAAGTGGAGTTCCACCCTGAAAAAAAAACAAAAAAAAAAAACACCAAAATCCTGCCAAAAAATTTAAGAAAAATAGTAATAAAAAAATATATATATTTACCAGAAATGGCGGTTGCTATGTTCCTAATCTGCCTCTTCCTAGTTCGCGGCTGGTCTTCTTCCGCATCCTCCTCGCGTTGTCTTCTGGTTACTGGGGCGCGCTGCCTTCTGGGAACTGTGTGTATCCCAAAAAGCAGTATGGGATGCATACTAGCCCATTATGCTTTTACTTTGCAGGGGAATAAAGAGGAAATAAAAACCCATCAGGGTTTACTTCCTTTTTAAAAATATTTGTCCAATTTTCAGACTATGGCGAAACAAATAATTATCTTGCCTAATTGACATCTGGTCAGATGTCAGCATGGTGAGATGGAAATCCAACTGCACGATGAACACATACTGCTTAATATATACGTATGCAGTAACTGATATATCCCCTTTTTCCTCTTTGTTGCATACCATGGCCATTCTGCAGCCTTTTAAAGTGGGGTCTTCCAAAGATTGGGCCTTCCCATCATAAATTGGTTCAAGCTACATTTTTGGTCAGAATCTTAGTAATATTCAATCAAAAGTCAAGTTGCAATTATGGAAAGAGTAGTAGCAACCAATTGGCATGCATCTTATATTGGCTAGAGAAGCCATTCTCAAACAGGGTTCGTCCAGGGAACTGTACCTAAGTGACCTTCTATCTGATGGTGCCTGCATAATTCCAGGCCCAATGCCACTTGGCAGAGCCAATGATCTTTTTAGTTGTCTGTAAGGGTGCCATTCTGACAGCCACTGTGAAAAAGTCATTGATCCCACAGATCACCAATATAAGGGGTGCATTCTTCCCACTGACCACCAATGTAAGGGTGTCGTTTTGACCACCACTTTGAGGGGGGGCATTCTTCCCATCGACCATCAATCTAATGCCGCGTACACACGACCGTTTTTCATGACGAGAAAACTGCAATTTTTTAGATTGGTCGTGAAAACCGGTCGTGTGTATGCTCCATAGAAGTTTTCTCGACGAGAAAACTGCCCGCAAAAAAATTAGAACCTGCTCTATTTTTTCTTGTCGTTTTTCCCGTCGTTCTTTTTCTCGTCACGAAAACCGCTCGTGTGTATGCTTTTCCGCGCATGCTCAGAATCAAGTATGAGACGGGAGCACTCGTTCTGGTAAAACTAGCGTTTGTAATGGAGATAGCACATTCGTCATGCTGTAACGGACTGAAAAGCACGAGGCTGAAAAGCGCAAATCGTCTCTCACCAAACTTTTACTAACACGAGGATCAGCAAAAGCAGCCCAAAAGGTGGCGCCATTCGAATGGAACTTCCCCTTTATAGTGCCGTCGTACGTGTTGTACGTCACTGCGCTTTTCTCAAGCGTTTTTTTTCCCGAACGTGTGTATGCAAGGCAGGCTTGAGAGGAAACACGATAAATAACGTCGAGAAAAACTTCGTTTTTTTTGCATGACAGGAAAAACGGTCGTGTGTACGCGGCATAAGAGTTCCAACCATCACTCTGAGGAGAACATTCATCCATGACCACCATTGTATGGGACATTCCTTCCAATGAATACATTTTAGGTGGGGTTCTTCGAAACCTGTAAATTAAATCAATGGTTCCTCTGGGGTAAAAGGTTAAGAAAGACTAGGCTAGAGTTAAATGAGCTGGTTGCCATGGATTACTGCACTTTAATCCTAGCACTTGGCTCCTTGCTTTTCTTATGCCCAGTACACACGATCGGAATTTCCGATGGGATAAAATCCGATGGAATTTTCCGTCGGAATTCCGTTCAAGCTGTCTTCCATCAGTCTTGCATACACACTGTCAGACAAAATTCCGACCGTCAAGAACGGGTCGACGTACAACACTACGACGAGCCGAGAAAAATGAAGTTCAGTGCTTCCGAGCATGCGTCGACTTGATTCTGAGCATGCAAGGGTTTTCCTCTGATGGAGTTCCACACAGACGATCGGAATTTTCCCATAGGAAAAAAATAAAACATGTTCTATTTCTAAACTTCAACGGAAAATAGTCCGATGGGGCCCACACATGGTATGAATTTCCAATGAAAAAACTCTGTCTGACTTTTTTCATCGGAAATTCCGATCGTGTGTACAAGGCATTAGAAAGCTTTCAATATAAGGGTTAATATTTAATGGTTTAACTTGAGGTGCTTTTTTAGTAAGGACCTGTAAGGTCTTGGAAATTTATAGGTAATTTAACTTGCAGGGTTTTTGCATAGCAGGCTACACTGTGACTCCTATAAAAAGCCATGCAGAGGCTGGTTCTAATAAACATTAAAGCATTTTCCCAAGCCCCTGCAGTCCTATACTCTTTTACTCATTAATCCTAATTGTGCCAGATTTTCCTAACGAACAGCATAAAAGCGCCACTTTAGAACAAGCTGAAGAAAGCTTTTTTTTTTCTTAATAAACGAAATGTTTGTGTGGAGATTAGTCAAACTGTGAGAAACATTAGCTCTGGATTGTTTGGAAAGCTGTCAGGTACAAACTGCTTCAAATCCTCTTACATCATTTTATAGCATTTCTTTTAATCAAATTGTTGTTTCTTGGACACAAGGTCCCCATGTTATCCTGTCAGCCAGAGATTTTCATTCATTCTCTGCACTGGGGAAATTATAGATGGAATCCAATTGGTGATTGTTAGATAACACCTCAACATTTCCTTCCTACATGGAGTTTGCATGTTCTCCCTGTGTTGGAGGGAATTTCCTCCAGGCACTCGATTTTCCTCCCACACTCCAAAGACATGCTGGTCGGTAAATTGGTTTTAGTGTTATGTACAAATTGGCAATAGACATGTGTTACCACATTCTCATTGCCCATCCCAAGTCTGAGAAATTAGGGGGTGTTGGTGTGAAGAGAAAGGTGCAGCGCAAGACAGCGGTGTACCCATGCCATCTACTCTGAGTTATATAACCTCTAGGGGTTCTTTAGGCTACGCCAGGCTCTGAACCACGTCACTAACCTTTACGCTTGGGGTAACAGTTCGCCCAAAGGTGTGCTCACCAATGGATCAGGCGGGGCTGCGGTCATGGGAGGAGTCAAACATTAAGGCGGCTCTCCAATTCAGAGATGAGCCACATGTGTGCAGTACCAAAATATGGAGTTCCTCCATGAGCTGCTTTGTCCTACACACTTGTACTGATATATGTGTTGCATTCAGAGGGACATGCTGAGCCTCTGCCAGTCAGCGTACCTCTGTTACCTCACTTCTGCCGAACACATAGCACGGACCTTATGTGTGTGTAGCGGGTATTTGAATTTAGGGGACGCATCTGGGTGGTAGTGTAACCCAGATGCACTGATTGCTAGGGAATCTGAGACCCTTTTATGGTTCTTGCAGGACTCTGGTGGTGTGAGGTTCCCTGCAGCCTACAGGTGGCGTTGTTGCCGGGGGCCGGAGGTGAACTCACACCGCAAGACTGTGCCTTTTTGTCCTCCCCTGGAGCTGGTACAGCGGGGCGGGGAACCCGCTGTGACGCAAAGGGAGAGGGGATAAAAGGGGCGGACGCCTTTACCACGAGGTGGGTGTGGAGGTTCAGAGTCGGGAGGACGCGGCCGCACCCAGGCACCTTCAGCTTGGGTGCTGGCGTTCCGGTGTTCCGGGACCAGGTGACTTTGACCTGGCCGGAGCGGAGATGGAGTCCATCTCAGGCACCTTTAGCCTGGGGTGAGGTACTATGGCAGATGCCTGGGGCTCAGTACCTTCGACTGAGTTCCGCGAGAGTGGAGGAATCTGAGGGGGCCCTAGCTCCTTGGGTGCCTGTGTCTGAGTTTGTGAGGTCTGGTGAGCAGCATGTCTCTGGAGAGTCCGGCGCAGCATCGCTGGTGACAGAGAGGCCTCCGGTATCTCCCTTGGACGGATATCCTTCCCCTGACAGGGGCCGTGCTATCGAAGGTAATTCACGTTCTACTTCACATAGTCAGTGGCAGTGACTATTCACCACTGGTGATACCACAGTGGTTGGCAAGAGAAGGGAAAGGATTGTGCCTCGACCTATTCCCATTACTACTAAGTTGTTGCAAAATAATCCAACTTAACCGTGCTGTATGTTTATTCGCTGAGAAGAATAAAACTGTGTTGGACCTATTCACTGTGTGGAACTCTGGTTACTAGGAGCAAAGGAGTCAGGGACGAAGTACAGGACTTGACTCTAGGACACCTACACAAGGCCCAATCTTTCTGGCCTTCACCTCTTCACTATGGAGGACATGGGCCGTGGTGTATCTCATCCCTCCCCTCAGCACTGAGACCCCTAGACGAAGAAAGACAAGCCGAGAATGAGAAGGGGAGAGAGGGGTGAGGCCGCTACATGTGCTTACACTTAACTCTTCTCTTTCCATACCTAGTGATCTCTGTAATCCTAATCCACTCCTGGTGACTGGCAGAGACGGACAGCTAGGGAGGGAACCAGAGCACTGACCCCCTCGCTACCGGAGGACCTTTCACCTAACCAGCGTACATATTCGCCAGCACACCATGGATCATCAATTTTTAATGAAAGGGATCACATCACAAAAGAGAGTGCAACGTTTCGGAGCCACGCAAGGCCTCTTCTTCAGGCATTGCTTCCAGGACCCAACTGGTAATCGCTGCAGGACCCACCATTTTATGAGCCATATCTACCAGGAATGTGTGCGATAGGAATATTGATCAGACTTTCACCTAACCAGGTACCACGCCAATGACTGGTTGCTGTTCTTGCTTGCGATTATTTTTAATGGCAACTACCTCTTTCTCCTTGTCTTGCTGAATGAATCTCAGTCATACTAATGTTACACATAACCCATATGGTTCTCACAGACCCAAGTTCTTTATAAAATGCACCAATACCCCACGTGCACCCCTTGAATAACTTCAGACCAGGCTCTGAGCAGTTGAGTCAACTTTTACTGTAAACTTGGCACAACAAATATAACATGCAATAAATTCTTTCTCCTAGGTTACCTGCGTAGGTCAAGTCCATACTTAGAAATGCTTGAACAGAGAAGTC
This sequence comes from Rana muscosa, assembly GCA_029206835.1. Lineage (NCBI taxonomy): Eukaryota > Metazoa > Chordata > Amphibia > Anura > Ranidae > Rana > Rana muscosa. The sequence goes on from CM055128.1 coordinate 257,585,800, forward strand.
CATGTTCTTAGTGTTTTCCAGAGAATTAGCGTTCCAGAGTGGACCACAGGTCCCAGCAAGTCTTTGCACGTATCGCTAGTTGCATGTCCCCCCCCTAGGATCTGGACCTCTTCCCTTTTATGTAACACGGGAGGAAGGCTGGATCCCAGAGAAAGCCCTCAAACACATCAGGGAAACTCAGCAAAACATTACCCTTTCCCCCTGACCTTGGCAGCCAGGTGCTAACTAAACATGCAGTAAGCCACCTGCCTACAAGGTCTAGCAGATATGGTGTCCAGAAAGCTGACCCATAAAAATGCCAAGACTCAGATATGACTTAATGTATACAGTATATACATACAGTGCCTTGAAAAAGTATTCACACCCCTTGAAATTTTCCATGTTTTGTCATGTTACAACCAAAAACATACAGTAAATGTATTTTATTGGGATTTTATGTGATAGACCAACACAAAGTGGCAAATAATTGTGAAGTGGAAGGAAAATGATAAATGGTTTTCAACATTTTTTACAAATAAATATGTGAAAAGTGTGGCGTGCATTTGTATTCAGCCCGCCTGGGTCAATACTTTTGTAGAACCACCTTTCACTGCAATTACAGCTTTAAATCTTTTTGGGGATGTCTCTACCAGCTTTGCACATCTAGAGAGTGAAATTTTTGCCCATTCTTCTTTGCAAAATAGCTCAAGCTCTGTCAGATTGGATGGAGAGCGTCTGTGAACAGCAATTTTCAAGTCTTGCCACAGATTCTCAATTGGATTTAGGTCTGGACTTTGACTGGGCCATTCTAACACATGAATATGCTTTGATCTAAACCATTCCATTGTAGCTCTGGCTGTATGTTTAGGGTCGTTGTCCTGCTGGAAGGTGAACCTCCGCCCCATTCTCAAGTCTTTTACAGACTTTACCAGGTTTTCTTCTAAGATTGCCCTGTATTTGGCTCCATCCATCTTCCCATCAACTCTGACCAGCTTCCCTGTCCCTGCAGTAGAAAAGCACCCCACATAACATGATGCTGCCACCACCATGTTTCACGGTGGGGATGGTGTATTCAGGGTGATGCACAGTGTTAGTTTTCTGCCACACATAGCGTTTTGCTTTTAAGCCAAAAAGTAAATTTTGGTCTCATCTGACCAGAGCACCTTCCTTCACATGTTTGCTGTGTCCCCCACATGACTTCTCACAACTGCAAACGGGACTTCTTATGGCTTTCTTTCAACAATTTGTTCTCTTCTTGCCACTCTTCCATAAAGGCCAGATTTGTGGAGTGCATGACTAATAGTTGTCCTGTGGACAGATTCTCCAACCTGAGTTGTGGATCTCTGCAGCTCCACCAGAGTTACCATGGGCATCTTGGCTGCTTCTCTGATTAATGCTCTCCTTGCCCAGCCTGTCAGTATAGGTGGATGGCCATGTCTTGGTAGGTTTGCAGTTGTGCCATACACTTTCCATTTTCGGATGATGGATTGAATAGTGCTCCATGAGACGTTCAAAGCTTGGGATATTTTTTTATAACCTAACCCTGCTTTAAATTTCTCCACGACTTTATCCCTGACCTGTCTGGTGTGTTCCTTGGCCTTTATGATGCCTTTTGTTCACTAAGGTTCCCTAACAAACCTCTGAGGGCTTCACAGAGAAGCTTTATTTATACTGAGATTAAATTACACACAGGTGGACTCTATTTACTAATTAGGTGATTTATGAAGGCAATTGGTTCCACTAGATTTTAGTTTGGGGTATCAGAGTAAAGGGGGCTGAATACAAATGCACACCACACTTTTGAAATATTTATTCGTAAAAAATTTGGAAAACCATTTATCATTTTCCTTCCACTTCACAATTATGTGCCACTTTGTGTTGGTCTATCACATAAAATCTTAATAGAATACATTTACGTTTTTTGGCAGTGGCGGAACTACCAGGGTCGCAGCAGTCGCACTTGCGACTGGGCCCTGGCGTTCTGCCGCTATGTGAGGGGGCCCAAGGCTGCACAATGTGCGCTCGTAACTGCTTGACTGCTGCTACTGCTAGGGCAGCAGGGGGCCGGTCCAGCGCTGGCAGTGCAGAAGCCCTGATCCCCGGGTAGGAAAACAGTGGCAGAGACTTCTGGGCTTACATGAGTGGAGGAGGACGCCATGTCAGGATTCCCATCCCAGCACTTGGACTGATGTGTCACCTGTAGACCGGACCCCTCCCCCCCTCCTCCCTGCACTTTACCACAAAGATGGAGGACACCTGGCTGTTGTAGTAGGTGATGCCTACAACAAGGAGCCGCAGTACATACACCTTAAGCTGGAACGAGTAAATATCTGGGCCGTGGCAGGGTGAGGGCAAGCAGGACGGAACTAGGATGGCTGGGAGGTGGGCAGTGTGCTTCGTTCCTTCTAACACTGACATGACGGGAACAAGCTAGTTTGCATGGCATGCACCAATGGCAGCCATCGCTCATCAGGGCTCTCTGCAAGTGGGAGCTCTGGAGGTACTTTGTGCCTCCAGAGTGCCCCCTTACATCCTCCTCCAGAGTGCCCCCTTACATCCTCCTCCAGAGTGACCCCTTACATCCTCCTCCAGAGGGCCCCCTTACATCCTTCTCCAGCGTGACCCCTTAATATATCCAGTGTGCCCCTTTACATCCTCCTCCAGAGTAACCCCTTGGTACCTCCAGAGTGCCCCTTTACATCCTCCAAGGTGCCCCTTTAGTACAGTAATACTAAGGAGGCACTCTGGAGGAGAATGTAAGAGGGCATTCTGGAGGATGTAAGGGGGCACTCTGAAGGATGTAAGAAGGCACTCTGGAGGAGGATGTAAGGGGTCACTCTGGAGAAGGGTGTAAGGGGGCACTCTGGAGGAGGGTGTAAAGGGGCACTCTGGAGGAGGGTGTAAAGGGGCACTCTGGAGGATGTAAAGGTGCACTCTGGAGGATGTAAAGGTGCACTCTGGAGGATGTAAGGGTACACTCTGAAGGATGTAAGGGGGCACTCTGGAGGAGGATGTAAGGGGGCACTCTGGAGGAGGATGTAAGGGGGCACTCTGAAGGATGTAAGGGAACACTCTGGAGGATGTAAGGGGGAACTCTGAAGGATGTAAGGGGGCACTCTGGAGGATGTAAGGGGACACTCTGGAGGATGTAAGGGGGCACTCTGGAAGATGTAAGGGGGCACTCTGGAGGAAGATGTAAGAGCCACTCTGGTGAAGTATGTAGGGGGGCACTCGGAAGGATCTAAGAGGGTGCTCTGGAAGTACTGAGTTAGTACCACCAGAGCGCCCCTTAGATCCTCCAGAGTGCACCCTTATTACCACTCTGGAGGATGTAAGGGGGCACTCTGGAGTTACAGATGTAAGGGGGCACTCTGGTATATGTAAGGGGGCACTTTGGAGACACTGATTTAAAGGGGCAATGATGTAGGGGGGCATGCTGGAGGATCAAAGGTGGCTATTATGTAAGGTGGGACCCTGGGGACAGGTATGTAAGGGGGACTCTGATTTATAGGGGAAATGCTGTGGACTTTGATGTAAGGGAGGACTCTGATGGGAATGTAGCCCTCATCCTGACTGTTGCACTGCATACGTTGTTTTTGTTTGTTACATACTCCTGGCCTTATGCATTATGCTGTACGTAGACCTGACCAAGGTGTTCATTTTCTCAACAGTTGCTTTATCAATGAAAAAAGGTCATCATGGGTTTTTAACACTGGACAGGAAGGATGGGCTCCGGGCTGGGGGGGGGGCAGGGGATGTCAGGGGGGGCCCTTTGTGGTTTCTTGCACTGGGCCCCTGAAGGTTCTAGTTACGCCACTGCTTGGTTGTAACATGAGAAAATGTGGAAAATATCATGGGGTATGAATACTTTTTCAAGGCACAGTACATGTGTAAAACCAAACACTAAATTCTCATATACTGTAATCATTCAACACATTGTCATTTGAAAAGTACGGTCATTTTTAATCTATCTAACTCTATAGCTTTCGTTGGAGTAATACCTGGAGATTTTGCCATGAAGGTCCCGGTTGAAACACTTCATTCTACTGTATAGAGTGACGATGCTTTGCCCGTGTCTCACAATTGTTTTCCTACATTGTCACCCTGTCACACGTGCTCTGGTGGAGACCTCAGATGGCTGTGCCAACATTAGATGCATGTTTTACTGTTTCCCCCATTAGGAAACCCACCCTGATAGATGCATGAAGATAGTGAGAGACTGAAAAGTGGCAACTGGAGGTCTTCAGTTATGGGAAGCCACAAAGGAAGCAAAAAAGGTGAAAATTTTATTTTCTAAAAGGAAAAAATGGCAGTTGTTTTATGATACACAGTGCCTGAGCAAACTTGGAGAGCAACTGAACTCTTATTGTCATGAATAACAATAGATTTACTTGGTGGAACATTCTTTTTTAAGCTGCTTAATATAAAGGACTTTATCAAAAGTGTGGTGTGTTTTTTGTTTAAATTGTAACCAGAGGTACGATATCCCTTACCAATTCACATTACATAGTGTGAGGGGGTTAGCTCGGCAGCGGGTGTGTGTGACCCCCGAGATGGGCTCCCCACACAAAAACAGGCCCAGCAAACGGTGGTTGTGGTTTTCAAAATCAAAAAGGTGCGGTTTATTTTCTATTTACAGTGACAAAACACAGCAAAGCAAAAGAAACATAAACAAAATAAATCCTGGTCAACTTGACCTCTGACTAAACATACAGGTTTCCTAACTAACAACTGGGATCAGCCTAGTGCTGTCCTAGTCCCTAAGTCCCTGGTTTTAAATGTCCAAGCAAATAGCCACACAGGCTTTGTCTCACCGCACAGGGGTTCACTCTCCCTAGACAGTCCACACAGGTCTGGTTCCAGGCATGAGCTAACATCTAATGAAGCTGGGAGTTCTTATAGAGGCCTAAATGAGCTGACAAGCTTCAGCTGGTCTCATCAACTCCCTGTCTGTACGACGCCCCACACTCTCCCTAGAGGTATGAGTCATCCATGAGCCCACTAGCCTTAGCTGGGCTTATACAACTCTCCACCTAGTTGTATAAGTCGGCGTAAAGCCTGAATCTGGGCGAAATATATCTACCCCCCTGGATGCAACCAGGTGACTTTACCTTCCTGCTGTCACATACCCCCCCCTCTTGTTTTAACCTCGGGGTTGGAACACCAGCAATCAGGCATTCATGTACTCGAGACAAAGCATCCACATTCCCCATTTGAACGCCAGGGCGATGCTTTACTGTGAAGTTGAATTCCTGGAGGGCCAGGAACCACCTATTCACTCTTCTATTTGTTTCCTTGTTTTGAGCCATCCACTTTAACGGAGCGTGATCCGTAACCATGTCAAAGTGCCTACCTAGCAGGTAGTACCGAAGGGAATCTAGAGCCCACTTCACCGCTAAACACTCCTTTTCAACGGTGGCGTAATTTACCTCATGGGACTTCAACTTCCTGCTGAGGTAAATGACTGGGTGCTCTTCCCCGTTCCAGACCTGGGACAATACTGCTCCTAACCCCACATCTGACGCATCACTTTGTACGACAAAGTCTTTAGAGAAGTCGGGTGAGTACAACACTGGCTGGCTACATAAGGCTTGTTTCAAGAATTGGAATGCTGCCTCAGCCTCGGGGGTCCATTTAATCATGACCGACCCTTTCCCCTTCGTCAGGTTGGTTAGGGGCACAGCCTTAGAAGCAAAGTGGGGAATGAATCGCCGATAATACCCAGCGATTCCCAGAAAGGCTCGTACCTGCTTCTTGCTGTTGGGACGTGGCCAACTCTGGATGGCCTCGACTTTGTTGAGTTGGGGTTTTATTACTCCCCTCCCAATGGTGTACCCAAGATATTTGGCCTCCTCCTGCCCAATGGTACACTTCTTGGGGTTAGCCGTAAACCCCGCTTCCCGAACAGAGTCCAGGACTGCTTGCACTTTTGGCAGATGTGAGGCCCAATCTGTGCTATGGACAATTATGTCATCCAGGTAAGCCGCAGCATACTTCCGATGGGGCCTCAGCATCTGGTCCATTTTCCGCTGGAATGTGGCCGGCGCATTCTGTAACCCGAACGGCATTCTTTTATATTGGAACGCCCCGTCTGGGGTTACAAATGCGGTTTTCTCTTTGGCCGACTTGGCCAGGGGGATTTGCCAATACCCTTTTGTGAGGTCAAGAGTCGTCATGTATCGGGCTGTTCCCAGCCGGTCGATCAACTCATCTATACGTGGCATGGGGTAGGTGTCAAATTTTGTAACTTTGTTCAACTGTCGAAAATCGTTACAAAATCGCCAGCTCCCATCCGGTTTAGGCACCAACACAATGGGACTAGACCAATCACTTTGGGACTCCTCTATCACCCCTAAGTTCAGCATTTTCTGTACTTCCTCCCGTATTGCCTCCCGTCGGGCCTCTGGGATCCGATAGGGTTTTAACTTCACCCTTTCACCGGGCGGGGTAATGATGTCATGCTCTACCCCAGATGTTTGTCCCGGCAGCTCAGAGAATACCTCCTTGTTGCGAAGCACAAACTCCTTAACCTCCTGTTGTTGGGGTTGTGACAAGGTGGCTGCTATTCCAACCTCCGGAATCACGCAACCAGTTTGAGCTGGTGACCAAGTGTCTGCGACTAGGGACTCTCTATCCCTCCAGGCTTTCAACAGATTAACGTGATAGATCTGTTCGGGCTTTCGCCTTCCTGGTTGTCTGACCTTGTAATTCACTTCGCTCACTTTTTCCATTATCTCGTAGGGGCCTTGCCATTTCGCAAGGAATTTACTTTCAACCGTAGGGACAAGTACCAGTATCCTATCCCCCGGGGAAAAGGTACGGGTCTTGGCTCCACGGTTGTACACTCTCTGCTGTGCTAACTGCGCTTGGGCCAAATGTTCCTTCACGATGGGCATTACCTGTGCAATTCGGTCTTGCATCAGGGCGACATGCTCAATCACACTCCTGTGGGGAGAACTCTCACTTTCCCAAGTTTCCTTGGCAATATCCAACAGCCCTCTTGGGTGTCTCCCATACAGTAACTCAAAGGGGGAGAATCCCGTAGAGGATTGGGGCACCTCCCTAATAGCAAACATCAGATAAGGAAGTAGACAGTCCCAATCCTTTCCATCTCTATCCACCACTTTCTTCAACATTTGTTTTAGGGTTTTGTTGAACCTTTCAACCAGCCCATCGGTTTGGGGGTGATACACAGATGTACGTAATTGCGTCACTTTGAACAATTTACACAGCTCCTTCATAACCCGGGACATAAAGGGTGTACCTTGGTCCGTAAGCAGTTCTTTACAAATACCCACCCGGCTAAACACAAGAGATAGCTCTTTGGCTATGGTTTTGGCCGAGGTATTTCGGAGAGGGATCGCTTCTGGATAACGGGTGGCATAGTCCATTATAACTAATATGTACTGGTGCCCCCTAGCGGACTTGATTATAGGACCTACCAAATCCATGGCGATCCTCTCAAACGGGACCTCAATGATGGGTAGAGGGACCAGCGGGCTACGGAAATGTGGCATCGGGGCCGACCTCTGACACACAGGGCAGGAGGAACAATAATTTTCTATGTCCTTCATCACCCCCGGCCAATAGAATCTCTGTAATACCCTCTCTCGGGTTTTCTCTGTCCCCAGATGACCTCCAAGAATGTGCCCATGGGCCAACTCCAACACCAACTTCCTGTAAGGTTTGGGCACCACAAGCTGCTCAACGGTTTCTTCTGCCCTTTTTGCCACCCGATACAGTAGGTCCTTCTCTACGCTGAAGTATGGGTAAGTGCAGGTATTATCTGGGTTCACTAACTCGCCATCTATTTTCACTACGTTTTCCCGTGCCTTTATTAGGGCGGGGTCTTTCAACTGTTCTGTGGCAAAGTTTTCCCTGTGAACCTCAAGATCAGAAAACTCCACAGACGGTAGGTTTTCGTCTGAGGAGGTGGGCTCCTCTCCAGTTTCTTGAGTCTCCCCTGCCAATACTGATAAGGGAAATTCTGGAGAGTCCTCACCACTCTCAGGGGAGTTCTGGCTATCACATTCCTGGTACATAGGGGCACCAGTGGGGGGCTCAGGATCATCCCACAGTTCCCAGAACTTCGGAAAATCCCTTCCCACAATGGCGTCATGCGGTAACTGAGATACTAAGCCCACTGGATGAGAGAGGGTACCTTTGGGGGTCTCGAAACACACTGTAGTCACTGGATACTCTCGGGTGTCCCCATGCACACAAATAACAGCTACCTTGCTATTCCCAGAGACCTCTGTTTTAACTAACTCAGCCTTTATCAGGGTCACAAGGCTACCTGAATCCAGCAATACCACAACATTTCTACCATTAACACACATTTTGCATAAATGTTTCTCAGTTCCTCGAATGGCAGTGCATGCGACTGTCGCACACAGCGACTGACGTCTGCCCGTCAGAAAGTCACACTGCATGGGTTCCTCCACAACCGGGCAATTGGCTGCAATATGTCCCGCTTGCCGGCAGCGGTAGCAAACGATCCTTCTTGCGGCCTCTTGAGCCGCTGATTTCCCAGGCTGTTCTCGCCAAACTTGGGGTAGAGCTCCCACCCTCTCACTCTCTCCACCCTCACCCCTTGGAATCCTCTTATCCGCCCCTGGGGATGGTCTGGTCTTAGGGTGGAAAGTCCGAGTGTCTCTGGAAGAGGCCGTCAGGTTCTCTGTAGCCAAGTATTTCTCCACACGATCCACAAGACCATCGGCCGTCTCTGGGTCTCCATGGCTTACCCACTTTTGGATGGCAGTAGGAAGAGCTCTCAAAAACCGATCCATTACAACACGTTCCACAATCTTTGGTGCGGACAAAGTCTCTGGCTGTAGCCACTTTCTGCTCAGGTGAATGAGATCATACATTTGAGACCTGGGGGGTTTTCCAAGCTGGAAAGTCCAGTTATGCACACGCTGAGCCCGGACAGCCTGGGTGACACCCAGCCTTGCCAATATTTCAGCTTTTAGCATCACATAGTCTTTTGCTTGGTTAGGCTCTAGGTCATAGTAAGCTTTCTGCGATTCACCAGTTAACAGAGGAGCCACCAGTCCAGCCCACTGCTCCTCAGGCCACTTTTCTCTTTCAGCGGTCCTTTCAAATGTGGTCAAAAATACCTCTGGATCATCCTCTCCAGTCATTTTTGTCAATAAACGACTCACCCCAAAGGACGCGGTATTAGTGGGACGGCTTTCCTCACTGGTCTGCGGACGTTGCTGCATTGCTGCTTCCATCTGTTGTTGTAGTCTCTGCTCTTGCTTCTGTAACAGGTCTATGAAGCGGGCCTCAGATTGCTGCTGGGCTTGTTGCTGAGCCTCCAGACTCTGTTGCAAAGTTGCGTTTGTCTGCTGCTGGGCTGCAAGGCTCTGTTGATGAGCTTGCTGCTGGGCTGCAAGGCTCTGTTGATGAGCTTGCTGCTGGGCTGCGAAGTTCTGTTGTTGAGCTGCAAGGCTCTTTTGCAAACCTGCATTTGTCTGCTGTTGATTGGCAGTTGCTAGAGCCAGCTGCTTCAGTATCTCCTCCATGCTGGCTTAAAAAAAAACTGCCCGCATTCTCCACCAACTGTGAGGGGGTTAGCTCGGCAGCGGGTGTGTGTGACCCCCGAGATGGGCTCCCCACACAAAAACAGGCCCAGCAAACGGTGGTTGTGGTTTTCAAAATCAAAAAGGTGCGGTTTATTTTCTATTTACAGTGACAAAACACAGCAAAGCAAAAGAAACATAAACAAAATAAATCCTGGTCAACTTGACCTCTGACTAAACATACAGGTTTCCTAACTAACAACTGGGATCAGCCTAGTGCTGTCCTAGTCCCTAAGTCCCTGGTTTTAAATGTCCAAGCAAATAGCCACACAGGCTTTGTCTCACCGCACAGGGGTTCACTCTCCCTAGACAGTCCACACAGGTCTGGTTCCAGGCATGAGCTAACATCTAATGAAGCTGGGAGTTCTTATAGAGGCCTAAATGAGCTGACAAGCTTCAGCTGGTCTCATCAACTCCCTGTCTGTACGACGCCCCACACTCTCCCTAGAGGTATGAGTCATCCATGAGCCCACTAGCCTTAGCTGGGCTTATACAACTCTCCACCTAGTTGTATAAGTCGGCGTAAAGCCTGAATCTGGGCGAAATATATCTACCCCCCTGGATGCAACCAGGTGACTTTACCTTCCTGCTGTCACAATAGTTACATACAGTAGTTAGTCTGATTGAAAAAAGACACAAGTCCATCTAGTTTAACCTACAGGGACCCCCCCAAACACATGAATTGGTACCATGGGGGGGGGGCGTTGGAGGAGGCAGATATCTGGGGGTCCCCTTACTTTAAAGGAGCTTCCAGATGCTGATGAATCCACATTCCCTGGGCCAAAGATGTTTCAAAAGGGCCCATCTAAAGACTCAGGTTTTGACGATGGGCTGGCATGGTCCCCCCCCCCCCCCGCTTGCTTACTACCTCCCATCTCTTGCAAAACCAGGCTGCATACCTGGGCTTGGTATGGAGTTTAAGCCACTTGCCGACCACCCACAGTATATACACGTCATTACTTTGACGTTTAATACCAGGGTTATGACAGCACCCGGTATCATTTTGTTTCTGTGGGCAATTCGGCGTCAGGTAAAAGTGATCCCAGCGGATCACTTGCCACTGGATCACTTTTAGAGGTGGCGGGACACCCATCACTTCCCAGCAATTTCCAGGTTTACTGGAGCCATCAGTAAACCCGGAAGTGATCTGATGTGGCCGGTGGCTAGGCACAGAAAGTTGAGTGAGGGCAAGATGGCCCCTACTTGGCTCTATGCCCTTGAAGGACCGGAGCGACCTATGTAAATCAAAGTGTCAAACTTTTTTTTTCTCTTTTAAAGGTATTTTTGACCCCCAGATCTCTCAATAAAGAGGACCTGTTATGCTTATTTCTATTACAAAAAATGTTTTAAGCGCCCTATCCCTCCGTGCTTGTGCAGAAGCAAACATAAGAGTGAGAGCAATAATTCTAATGTAGAAAACTCTACCATAGGTAGGTGCTAGATGTGTAGTGTTTGAGGTTTTGTCAGCACTGTCTTCTGAAGGATCTCAACGACACTGGATGCAAAGCGCCTTGAGGCGATTTAGTTCGCATTTGCAGCGCTATACAAGTTACTCACTCACTTACTCACTCACTCAGCACAGGTAAATTTAAACAGGCCTAATGTTGCGAGCTAGGCCTGTTTGTTATTGATCTGGGGACAGGGAGGGGTTAGTGTATCAGTGGGTGTGGCTGACATGTGCTTCTGCTCTTGGGCGCCTCCCCTGCTTTCAGTGAGAATGTTCTGGAAGAGGGGCAGGGCTGAGAGTTGGAGTGGCATGGAGTACATGTGAGGAGCCCTGACCAATCCCCAACTATGATTGGCAGGGGGCAGGCCTCCTACATATACTCACAGTCAGCCGGCTGGGGGGGGGGAGTTGTCGGCTGGGTGAATAGAAAGATGGAGTGCTAGACTGCGTTCTGGAGAGACACCCCCATCTGGGGGGGTGTGAATTCGGCGGAGGAGCTCGGTAACTTGGAGGGAGCCTCTCCTTACACGGTCATGGAGAGGTGTCCTGGAACAAGAGCTGGAGGAGCAGTTGGTCCGTACGGTCCGGGTAAATCTTTCAAGAAGGACTCAGGGCAGGAATCAGTGAATGAGGCACAGTGGAGATCTGGAAGAGGCATACCAGGGGATCTGGGTGCAGAGGAGAGACTGTGGGGTTTTTGTATCAAGTCGCTGCAGTCTGAGGACTCAGGATATGTGAGTCGGGCTTGCTGGGATCAGTAGTCCATCGTCAAGTATGCTTTATTAATCAAATGTTCAGGGCCAACAAGAAGGGGTACTGCAGGCCCATGGCCTATTATTTGTCAAGAGAAGTTTCAGCTAGGAATTATTCAGAGTGAGGCCTAGCCTATTCAAGATGGTGGAACAGGATGCCTAATGCTGTGACAAGTGTTGCGCAGGAGGTGAAGAGTCCTGGAGGTAAAAGTCTGCAGGGAGAGTGCAGAGGAGGGAGAAGTTCTGAGGTGAAAAAGTCTGTCAAGATTAGAAGTCCACCATTTTTGTTCCGTGAAGATAATGAGTAAATATTTGCCAATGTGAAGCCGGATCAGCTCCGGCATTGCAAATACCAATTGTTCTATGGGCATCCCATATCCCTTTCCCCCAACCAAGTTCAATCCCCCCAAAAAAACAAAACAAAGCAAAATACTTTTTATTGTCCACAAGTGTGACGTATGGATGTCTGGCAGCAGAGTTAATATGCGTGGATGTTAGTAACTAGTGGCACTAACACTAGACCTTCTCTGTAACTCTAAACAGTGTGAGGGGGTTGGCTCGGCAGCGGGTGTGTGTGACCCCCGAGATGGGCTCCCCACACAAAAACAGGCCCAGCAAACGGAGGTTGTGGTTTTCAAAATCAAAAAGGTGCGGTTTATTTTCTATTTACAGTGACAAAACACAGCAAAGAAAAAGAAACATAAACAAAATAAATCCTGGTCAACTTGACCTCTGACTAAACATACAGGTTTCCTAACTAACAACTGGGATCAGCCTAGTGCTGTCCTAGTCCCTAAGTCCCTGGTTTAGTCAATGTCCAAACAAATAGCCACACAGGCTTTTTCTCACCGCACAGGGGTTCACTCTCCCTAGACAGTCCACACAGGTCTGGTTCCAGGCATGAGCTAACATCTAATGAAGCTGGGAGTTTTTATAGAGGCCTTAAACGAACTGACAGGCTTCAGCTGGTCTCATCAACTCCCTGCCTGCACGACGCCCAGCCCTCTCCCTAGAGGTATGAGTCATCCATGAGCCCACTAGCCTTATGCAACTCTCCACCTAGTTGTATAAGTCGGCGTAAAGCCTGAATCTGGGCGAAATATATCTACCCCCCTGGATGCAACCAGGTGACTTTACCTTCCTGCTGTCACATACCCCCCCCTCTTGTTTTAACCTCGGGGTTGGAACACCAGCAATCAGGCATTCATGTACTCGAGACAAAGCATCCACATTCCCCATTTGAACGCCAGGGCGATGCTTTACTGTGAAGTTGAATTCCTGGAGGGCCAGGAACCACCTATTCACTCTTCTATTTGTTTCCTTGTTTTGAGCCATCCACTTTAACGGAGCGTGATCCGTAACCAAGTCAAAGTGCCTACCTAGCAGGTAGTACCGAAGGGAATCTAGAGCCCACTTCACCGCTAAACACTCCTTTTCAACGGTGGCGTAATTTACCTCATGGGACTTCAACTTCCTGCTGAGGTAAATGACTGGGTGCTCTTCCCCGTTCCAGACCTGGGACAATACTGCTCCTAACCCCACATCTGACGCATCACTTTGTACGACAAAGTCTTTAGAGAAGTCGGGTGAGTACAACACTGGCTGGCTACATAAGGCTTGTTTCAAGAATTGGAATGCTGCCTCAGCCTCGGGGGTCCATTTAATCATGACCGACCCTTTCCCCTTCGTCAGGTTGGTTAGGGGCACAGCCTTAGAAGCAAAGTGGGGAATGAATCGCCGATAATACCCAGCGATTCCCAGAAAGGCTCGTACCTGCTTCTTGCTGTTGGGACGTGGCCAACTCTGGATGGCCTCGACTTTGTTGAGTTGGGGTTTTATAACTCCCCTCCCAATGGTGTACCCAAGATATTTGGCCTCCTCCTGCCCAATGGTACACTTCTTGGGGTTAGCCGTAAACCCCGCTTCCCGAACAGAGTCCAGGACTGCTTGCACTTTTGGCAGATGTGAGGCCCAATCTGTGCTATGGACAATTACGTCATCCAGGTAAGCCGCAGCATACTTCCGATGGGGCCTCAGCATCTGGTCCATTTTCCGCTGGAATGTGGCCGGCGCATTCTGTAACCCGAACGGCATTCTTTTATATTGGAACGCCCCGTCTGGGGTTACAAATGCGGTTTTCTCTTTGGCCGACTTGGCCAGGGGGATTTGCCAATACCCTTTTGTGAGGTCAAGAGTCGTCATGTATCGGGCTGTTCCCAGCCGGTCGATCAACTCATCTATACGTGGCATGGGGTAGGTGTCAAATTTTGTAACTTTGTTCAACTGACGAAAATCGTTACAAAATCGCCAGCTCCCATCCGGTTTAGGCACCAACACAATGGGACTAGACCAATCACTTTGGGACTCCTCTATCATCCCTAAGTTCAGCATTTTCTGTACTTCCTCCCGTATTGCCTCCCGTCGGGCCTCTGGGATCCGATAGGGTTTTAACTTCACCCTTTCACCGGGCGGGGTAATGATGTCATGCTCTACCCCAGATGTTTGTCCCGGCAGCTCAGAGAATACCTCCTTGTTGCGAAGCACAAACTCCTTAACCTCCTGTTGTTGGGGTTGTGACAAGGTGGCTGCTATTCCAACCTCAGGAATCACGCAACCAGTTTGAGCTGGTGACCAAGTGTCTGCGACTAGGGACTCTCTATCCCTCCAGGCTTTCAACAGATTAACGTGATAGATCTGTTCGGGCTTTCGCCTTCCTGGTTGTCTGACCTTGTAATTCACTTCGCTCACTTTTTCCATTATCTCGTAGGGGCCTTGCCATTTGGCAAGGAATTTACTTTCAACCGTAGGGACAAGTACCAGTATCCTATCCCCCGGGGAAAAGGTACGGGTCTTGGCTCCACGGTTGTACACTCTCTGCTGTGCTAACTGCGCTTGGGCCAAATGTTCCTTCACGATGGGCATTACCTGTGCAATTCGGTCTTGCATCAGGGCGACATGCTCAATCACACTCCTGTGGGGAGAACTCTCACTTTCCCAAGTTTCCTTGGCAATATCCAACAGCCCTCTTGGGTGTCTCCCATACAGTAACTCAAAGGGGGAGAATCCCGTAGAGGATTGGGGCACCTCCCTAATAGCAAACATCAGATAAGGAAGTAGACAGTCCCAATCCTTTCCATCTCTATCCACCACTTTCTTCAACATTTGTTTTAGGGTTTTGTTGAATCTTTCAACCAGCCCATCGGTTTGGGGGTGATACACAGATGTACGTAATTGCGTCACTTTGAACAATTTACACAGCTCCTTCATAACCCGGGACATAAAGGGTGTACCTTGGTCCGTAAGCAGTTCTTTACAAATACCCACCCGGCTAAACACAAGAGATAGCTCTTTGGCTATGGTTTTGGCCGAGGTATTTCGGAGAGGGATCGCTTCTGGATAACGGGTGGCATAGTCCATTATAACTAATATGTACTGGTGCCCCCTAGCGGACTTGATTATAGGACCTACCAAATCCATGGCGATCCTCTCAAACGGGACCTCAATGATGGGTAGAGGGACCAGCGGGCTACGGAAATGTGGCATCGGGGCCGACCTCTGACACACAGGGCAGGAGGAACAATAATTTTCTATGTCCTTCATCACCCCCGGCCAATAGAATCTCTGTAATACCCTCTCTCGGGTTTTCTCTGTCCCCAGATGACCTCCAAGAATGTGCCCATGGGCCAACTCCAACACCAACTTCCTGTAAGGTTTGGGCACCACAAGCTGCTCAACGGTTTCTTCTGCCCTTTTTGCCACCCGATACAGTAGGTCCTTCTCTACGCTGAAGTATGGGTAAGTGCAGGTATTATCTGGGTTCACTAACTCGCCATCTATTTTCACTACGTTTTCCCGTGCCTTTATTAGGGCGGGGTCTTTCAACTGTTCTGTGGCAAAGTTTTCCCTGTGAACCTCAAGATCAGAAAACTCCACAGACGGTAGGTTTTCGTCTGAGGAGGTGGGCTCCTCTCCAGTTTCTTGAGTCTCCCCTGCCAATACTGATAAGGGAAATTCCGGAGAGTCCTCACCACTCTCAGGGGAGTTCTGGCTATCACATTCCTGGTACATAGGGGCACCAGTGGGGGGCTCAGGATCATCCCACAGTTCCCAGAACTTCGGAAAATCCCTTCCCACAATGGCGTCATGCGGTAACTGAGATACTAAGCCCACTGGATGAGAGAGGGTACCTTTGGGGGTCTCGAAACACACTGTAGTCACTGGATACTCTCGGGTGTCCCCATGCACACAAATAACAGCTACCTTGCTATTCCCAGAGACCTCTGTTTTAACTAACTCAGCCTTTATCAGGGTCACAAGGCTACCTGAATCCAGCAATACCACAACATTTCTACCATTAACACACATTTTGCATAAATGTTTCTCAGTTCCTCGAATGGCAGTGCATGCGACTGTCGCACACAGCGACTGACGTCTGCCCGTCAGAAAGTCACACTGCATGGGTTCCTCCACAACCGGGCAATTGGCTGCAATATGTCCCGCTTGCCGGCAGCGGTAGCAAACGATCCTTCTTGCGGCCTCTTGAGCCGCTGATTTCCCAGGCTGTTCTCGCCAAACTTGGGGTAGAGCTCCCACCCTCTCACTCTCTCCACCCTCACCCCTTGGAATCCTCTTATCCGCCCCTGGGGATGGTCTGGTCTTAGGGTGGAAAGTCCGAGTGTCTCTGGAAGAGGCCGTCAGGTTCTCTGTAGCCAAGTATTTCTCCACACGATCCACAAGACCATCGGCCGTCTCTGGGTCTCCATGGCTTACCCACTTTTGGATGGCAGTAGGAAGAGCTCTCAAAAACCGATCCATTACAACACGTTCCACAATCTTTGGTGCGGACAAAGTCTCTGGCTGTAGCCACTTTCTGCTCAGGTGAATGAGATCATACATTTGAGACCTGGGGGGTTTTCCAAGCTGGAAAGTCCAGTTATGCACACGCTGAGCCCGGACAGCCTGGGTGACACCCAGCCTTGCCAATATTTCAGCTTTTAGCATCACATAGTCTTTTGCTTGGTTAGGCTCTAGGTCATAGTAAGCTTTCTGCGATTCACCAGTTAACAGAGGAGCCACCAGTCCAGCCCACTGCTCCTCAGGCCACTTTTCTCTTTCAGCGGTCCTTTCAAATGTGGTCAAAAATACCTCTGGATCATCCTCTCCAGTCATTTTTGTCAATAAACGACTCACCCCAAAGGACGCGGTATTAGTGGGACGGCTTTCCTCACTGGTCTGCGGACGTTGCTGCATTACTGCTTCCATCTGTTGTTGTAGTCTCTGCTCTTGCTTCTGCAACAGGTCTATGAAGCGGGCCTCAGATTGCTGCTGGGCTTGTTGCTGAGCCTCCAGACTCTGTTGCAAAGTTGCGTTTGTCTGCTGCTGGGCTGCAAGGCTCTGTTGATGAGCTTGCTGCTGGGCTGCGAAGTTCTTTTGCAAACCTGCATTTGTCTGCTGTTGATTGGCATTTGCTAGAGCCAGCTGCTTCAGTATCTCCTCCATGCTGGCTTAAAAAAAACTGCCACTGGTTCTCCACCAACTGTGAGGGGGTTGGCTCGGCAGCGGGTGTGTGTGACCCCCGAGATGGGCTCCCCACACAAAAACAGGCCCAGCAAACGGAGGTTGTGGTTTTCAAAATCAAAAAGGTGCGGTTTATTTTCTATTTACAGTGACAAAACACAGCAAAGAAAAAGAAACATAAACAAAATAAATCCTGGTCAACTTGACCTCTGACTAAACATACAGGTTTCCTAACTAACAACTGGGATCAGCCTAGTGCTGTCCTAGTCCCTAAGTCCCTGGTTTAGTCAATGTCCAAACAAATAGCCACACAGGCTTTTTCTCACCGCACAGGGGTTCACTCTCCCTAGACAGTCCACACAGGTCTGGTTCCAGGCATGAGCTAACATCTAATGAAGCTGGGAGTTTTTATAGAGGCCTTAAACGAACTGACAGGCTTCAGCTGGTCTCATCAACTCCCTGCCTGCACGACGCCCAGCCCTCTCCCTAGAGGTATGAGTCATCCATGAGCCCACTAGCCTTATACAACTCTCCACCTAGTTGTATAAGTCGGCGTAAAGCCTGAATCTGGGCGAAATATATCTACCCCCCTGGATGCAACCAGGTGACTTTACCTTCCTGCTGTCACAACAGGTAACCTGTAAAAACTTTTAAAGCATCGCCTATGGAGATTTTAAAGTACAGTAGTGTATCGCTATTCTACGAGCATGCGCAATTTTAAAACATGACATGTTAGGTATCTATTTACTCGTACATAGCGTAACATCATCTTTCACATTATACAAAATGGAGGAGTTATTGTGGGTTTTTTTTTCATTCGTTAAAGTGTATTTTGTCCAAAAATATTGCGTTTGAAAGACCGCTGTGCAAATACAGTGTGCCATAAAATATTGCAATGATCACTATTTTATTCTCTAGGGTCTCTGCTAAAAAAAAAAATATATATAATGTTTGGGGGTTCCAAGTAATTTTCTAGCAAAAAAAAATACAAATTTAAACAAAAAGCTACAGAAAAGGCATGGTCAGCAAGTGGTTAAATCCATATGAGATCCTCATCAAGGGTCTGGTATGTATTTTTTAAGGATTTCCATCCTTTTTTAGTGTTTCTCCCTTACAATTTAGACCAGGCCCTCATCTAGAATAAGCGTCAGGTATAGATGAAGGGAATCCCTGGCTGCTTTATTTACAAAGGGAACAAAGCGGATGGGAAATGTCATTTAGTGGCCTGCAATTTTTACTTTGTAAAGGTCATTTTTTTGTGTATATCCTACAGATGTGCCACAGACAGGATTATGTTATTTAAAGGAAATTTACATTTTTATATTTAACTTACTGTATCTAGCTTATCCTAGCCTAACGTTATTTTATTTTAATTCTTTCTGCCTTGGTACGTACATGTTCTGAGGGGCAGTGCCCAGCAACTTATGCCCCCTGTTGACAATTACTTGCCTATTAGCTTTGAAAATGGAGAAAAATTGATGTGTTTGCCGAGCCAGCACCCAATACAAGCCCAAACAGACTAAAGATAATTATATTTAGCATTCGAAAACAGACATTTAAAAGAAAATTTAATTTGTTTAAATAACAATAATAAAAAAAACAGCTATTTCCAGGGACATATTTCAATCACCCTGAACAGGCTTTGGAAATAATCCCAGCTATGGTTGGCAATTGCGCAGAACCTCTCCTGAATTCCTATAAACTATTCCCTAGTCTCTTTATCTTTTCTTACATTGAGCAAATCATGGATTAAGTAAACGTTTCCCACTTTAAGATCATAATCCTATTATAACCTCTAAAGACTTAATAGCACTGAGTAATTACACTGTTAACCTTTTGAAGTGTGCTAAAGTTCTAAGCCACATTCCTGATGATATAGGTTTGTAGGTTTTGTATTCCAGTTCTGACTCCCAAAACAGTCCTGCTACCGAAGAACTGTACGTTTACCCTTTTTATTGCTGTTCTAGGCTGTCACGGCAGCTTTTATGAGCGTTTTATGTTATTTAAGCATTTTCTTGGTATTGATTAATAACACTTAGTTAATGACGGGAAAAAACATGAATAAAGCTATAGAAGCTGCAACTGTATGCTGTTGTTACAGGCCTAGCCTTCACCTGATCAGGTCCTTTTAACTTTAAAATGTTCTGATTAAATTAAACATGTAGGCAGACATAAAACACTACAATTTAACAGAGTGGTTTCCAAACTGGGCCCGACCCATGGCCTGCCCTTATTTGGCCCTTGGGGCACTATTCCTCCCACTGACCTCAACAATGGGGCACTATTCTTCCCACTGACACCAATTATGGGACACTATTCCTCCCACTGACACCAATGATGGGACACTATTCCTCCCACTGACACCAATTATGGGACATTATTCCTCCCACTGACACCAATGATGGGGTATTATCCTTCCAACTGACACCACCAATGGAGCACTCTCCTTCCCACTGACTACAACGATGGGGCATACTACAATTTACCGGAGTGGTCTCCAAATTGGGCTCACCCCATTGCTTGTCTTTACCTGGCCCTTGAGGCACAATTCCTCCTACTGACACCAAAAATGGGGCATAGTTCCTGCCACACCCACAATGCGGTACTATTCCTCCCACTGACACCAGTTATGGGGCATTATTTCTCCCACTGACACCAACGATGGGACATAATTGCTGCCACTGACACCATCAATGGGGTACTATCCTTCCAATTGACACCAACAATGGAACACTCTCCTTCCCACTGACTACAATGATGGGGCATACTACAATTTACCGGAGTGGTCTCCAAACTGGGCTCACCCCATTGCTTGTCTTTACCTGGCCCTTGAGGCACTATTCCTCCCACTGACACCAGTTATGGGGCATTATTTCTCCCACTGACACCAGCAATGAGCCATAATTCCTGCCACTGACACCAATGATGGGGTATGCTTATTGGGATTTTTTTTTACCAAAAATATGTAGAAGAATACATATTGGCTTAAATCAGAGATATGCAATTAGCGGACCACCAGCTGTTGCAAAACTACAAGTCCCATCATACCTCTGCCTCTGGGTGTCATGCTTGTGGCTGTCAAAAGTCTTGCAATGCCTCATGGGACTTGTAGTTCTGCAACAGCTGGAGGGCCGCTAATTGAATATCCCTGGCCTAAAGTAATGAAGAAATTATTTTTTTCAATTTTTTTATTAAATGTGTTTTATAGCAGAAAGTAAAAAATAAAAACCGCAGAGGTGATCAAATACCACCAAAAGAAAGCTCTATTTGTGAGAAAAAAAGGACATACATTTGATTTGGGTACAGTGTCAAACGACCGCGCAATTGTCAATTAAAGTAACGCAGTGCCATATCGCAAAATATTACCTGGTCATGAAGGGGGGTAAATCTTCCAGAGTTCAAGTGGGTAATTAGATTCAGCAAAATATTATACAAAGAAGTTAAAAACTGAAGCCATTTTTGCTTTTTCTTGTTGGGTGCTCTGTACAGTAGAAACGTAGCTGTAGATATTAAACAGACCTACTTGCTGCCTTCAGTAACTAAATACTGGAGCTGTTAAAATATAATGGTTTGGGCATGCCTATAGTAGCACAATGCGTAAAGAGGCTGTGCTCATCATCCATTGAGGAGGAGGAAATGTCACCTAAAGACCTTTCAGCAACCAACACTTCTGGGAATGTCAAAATCCTTTTGCTCAACTACACTTGCAAGAACCCATAGCAATTTTTTTTAATTGTTCCTCCAAAAGCAAGTGTTCATGGTGCACACACAGTCCATAGTTCATATTCTTAAACCAAGAAGTAAGACAAAAAAGGCAAACGTCAGTAGGTAGAAAAAAAATTCCCCTGTCAGTGGTCAGTAGGAGGAAAACCATGCCCTGGAGTCAATGGTTAAAGGAAGGGAAAAATGTCCTGGTGTTAGTTTCCAGGTTGAAGACAAAAATGTCTCACTAGTGGTCAGTAGTAGGAAAAAATGCCTCAACTATAGTGGTTACTAGGGGGGAAAGTGCTCCGGCATCAGTGGGAGAACAAAAATGTCCTGTCAATGGTCGGATCAGTAGGGAGAAAAAACAACTTGTCAGTTGTCAGTGAGAGCAAAAAATGCCCTGGTGTCAGTGGTCAGTAGGAGGAAGAAATGCCCTGGTGTCAGTGGTCAGTAGGAGGAAAAAATGCCTTGGTGTCAGTGGTCAGTAGGAGGAAGAAATGCCTTGGTGTCAGTGGTCAGTAGGAGGAAGAAATGCCCTGGTGTCAGTGGTCAGTAGGAGGAAGATATGCCCCGGTGTCAGTGGTCAGTAGGAGGAAGAAATGCCTTAGTGTCAGTGGTCAGTAGGAGGAAGAAATGCCCTGGTGTCAGTGGTCAGTAAGTGGAAGAAATTCCCCCCGGTGTCAGTGGTCAGTAGGAGGAAGAAATGCCCCGGTGTCCGTGGTCAGTAGGAGGAGGAAATGCCCCGGTGTCAGTGGTCAGTAGGAGGAAGAAATGCCCTGGTGTCAGTGGTCAGTAGGAGGAAGATATGCCCCGGTGTCAGTGGTCAGTAGGAGGAAGAAATGCCTTGGTATCAGTGGTCAGTAGGAGGAAGAAATTCCCTGGTGTCAGTAGGAGAATGAAATGCCCTGGTGTCAGTGGTCAGTAGGAGGAAGAAATGCCCTGGTGTCAGTGGTCAATAGGAGGAAGATATGCCCCGGTGTCAGTGGTCAGTAGGAGGAAGAAATGCCTTGGTGTCAGTGGTCAGTAGGAGGAAGAAATGCCCTG
Organism: Rana muscosa; assembly: GCA_029206835.1. NCBI lineage: Eukaryota > Metazoa > Chordata > Amphibia > Anura > Ranidae > Rana > Rana muscosa. The sequence goes on from CM055128.1 coordinate 257,607,828, forward strand.
GTGTCAGTGGTCAGTAAGTGGAAGAAATTCCCCCCGGTGTCAGTGGTCAGTAGGAGGAAGAAATGCCCTGGTGTCAGTGGTCAGTAGGAGGAAGAAATGCCCTGGAGTCAATGGTCAGTAGGAGGAAGATATGCCCTGGTGTCAGTGGTCAGTAGGACGAAGAAATGCCCTTCTGTCAGTGGCCAGTAAGTGGAAGAAATGCCCCGGTGTCAGTGGTCAGTAAGAGGAAGATATGCCCTGGTGTCAGTGGTGTCAGTGGTTAGTAGGAGGAAGAAATCCCCGGGTGTCAGTGGTCAGTAGGAGGAAGAAATGCTGTGGTGTCAGTGGCCAGTAGGAGTAAGAAATGCCTTGGTGTCAGTGGTCAGTAGGAGGAAGAAATGTCCTGGTGTCAGTGGTCAGTAGAAGGAAGGAATGCCCTAGTGTCAGTGGTCAGTAGGAGGAAGAAATGCCCTGATGTCAGTGGTCAGTATTAGGAAGATATGCCCTGGTGTCAGTGGTCAGTAGGAGGAAGCAATGCCCCGGTGTCAGTGTCCAGTAGGAAGAAGAAATGTCCTGGTGTCATTGGTCAGTAGAAGGAAGAAGTGCCCTGGTATCAGTGGTCAGTAAGTGGAAGAAGTGCCCCGATGTCAGTGGTCAGTAGGAGGAAGAAATGCCTTGGTGTTAGTGGGCAGTAGAAGGAAGGAATGCCCTGGTGTCAGTGGTCAGTAGGAGGAAGAAATGCCCTGGTGTTAGTGGGCAGTAGAAGGAAGGAATGCCCTGGTGTCAGTGGTCAGTAGGAGGAAGAAATGCCCTGGTGTTAGTGGTCAGTAGAAGGAAGAAATGCCTGGGTGTCAGTGGTCAGTATTAGGAAGAAATGCCCTGGTGTCACTGGTCAGTAGGATGAAGAAATGCCCTGTTGTCAGTGGTCAGTAGGAGGAAGAAATGTCCTGGTGTCAGTGGCCAGTAGAAGGAAGAAATGCCTTGGTGTCAGTGGCCAGTAGGAGGAAGAAATGCCTGGGTGTCAGTGGTCAGTATTAGGAAGAAATGCTGTGGTGTCAGTGGTCAGTAGGAGGAAGAAATGCCCTGCTGTCAGTGGTCAATAAGAGGAAGAAATGCCCTGGAGTCAATGGTCAGCAGAAGGAAGAAATGCCCTGGTATCACTGGTCAGTAAGTGGAAGAAATGCCCTAGTGTCAGTGGTCAGTAGGAGGAGGAAATGCCATGGTGTCAGTGGCCAGTAGAAGGAAGAAATGCCCTGGTGTCAGTGGTCAGTAGAAGGAAGAAATGTCCTGGTGTTAGTGGTCAGTAGAAGGAAGAAATGCCCGGCTGTCAATGGCCAGTAGGAGGAAGACATTCCCTGGTGTCAGTGGTCAGTAGGAGTAAGAAATGTCCTGGTGTTAGTGGTCAGTAGGAGGAAGAAATGTCCTGGTGTCAGTGGTTAGTAGGAGGAAGAAAGGCCCTGGTGTCAGTGGTTAGTAGGAGGAAGAAGTGCCCTGTTGTCAGTGGTCAGTAGGAGAAAGATATGCCCTGGTGTCAGTGGTCAGTAGGAGGAAGAAATGCCCTGGTGTCAGTGGTCAGGGGGAGGAAGAAATGCCCTGGTGTTAGTGGTCAGTAGGAGGAAGAAATGCCCTGATGTCAGTGGTCAGTAGGAGGAAGAAATGCCCCGGTGTCAGTGGTCAGTAGGAGGAAGAAATGCTGTGGTGTCAGTGTCCAGTAGGAGGAAGAAATGTCCTGGTGTCACTGGTCAGTAGAAGGAAGAAGTGCCCTGGTATCAGTGGTCAGAAAGTGGAAGAAGTGCCCCGATGTCAGTGGTCAGTAGGAGGAAGAAATGCCTTGGTGTTAGTGGGCAGTAGAATGAAGGAATTCCCTGGTGTCAGTGGTCAGTAGGAGGAAGAAATGCCCTGGTGTTAGTGGTCAGTAGAAGGAAGAAATGCCTGGGTGTCAGTGGTCAGTATTAGGAAGAAATGCCCTGGTGTCACTGGTCAGTAGGATGAAGAAATGCCCTGCTGTCAGTGGTCAGTAGGAGGAAGAAATGCCCTGTTGTCAGTGGTCAGTAGGAGAAAGATATGCCCTGGTGTCAGTGATCAGTAGGAGGAAGAAATGCCCTGGTGTCAGTGGTCAGGGGGAGGAAGAAATGCCCTGGTGTTAGTGGTCAGTAGGAGGAAGAAATGCCCTGGTGTTAGTGGTCAGGGGGAGGAAGAAATGCCTTGGTGTCAGTGGTCAGTAGGAGGAAGAAATGCCTTGGTGTCAGTGGTCAGTAGGAGGAAGAAATGCCCTGATGTCAGTGGTCAGTAGGAGGAAGAAATGCTGTGGTGTCAGTGTCCAGTAGGAGGAAGAAATGTCCCGGTGTCATTGGTCAGTAGAAGGAAGAAGTGACCTGGTATCAGTGGTGAGTAAGTGAAAGAAGTGCCCCGATGTCAGTGGTCAGTAGGAGGAAGAAATGCCTTGGTGTTAGTGGGCAGTAGAAGGAAGGAATTCCCTGGTGTCAGTGGTCAGTAGGAGGAAGAAATTCCCTGGTGTTAGTGGTCAGTAGAAGGAAGAAATGCCCCGGTGTCAGTGGTCAGTATTAGGAAGAAATGCCCTGGTGTCACTGGTCAGTAGGATGAAGAAATTCCCCGCTGTCAGTGGTCAGTAGGAGGAAGAAATGTCCTGGTGTCAGTGGCCAGTAGAAGGAAGAAATTCCTTGGTGTCAGTGGCCAGTAGGAGGAGGAAATGCCCTGGTGTCAGTGGTCAGTAGGAGGAAGAAATGCCTGGGTGTCAGTGGTCAGTATTGGGAAGAAATGCTGTGGTGTCAGTGGTCAGTAGGATGAAAAAATGCCCTGCTGTTTGTGGTCAGTAAGAGGAAGAAATGCCCTGATGTCAGTGGTCAGTAGGAGGAAGATATGCCCTGGTGTCAGTGGTCAGTAGGAGGAAGAAATGCCCCGGTGTCAGTGGTCAGTAGGAGGAAGAAATGCCTTGGTGTCAGTGGTCAGTAGGAGGAAGAAATGCCCTGATGTCAGTGGTCAGTAGAAGGAAGAAATGCCCCGGTGTCAGTGGTCAGTAGGAGGAAGAAATGCTGTGGTGTCAGTGTCCACTGTCCAGTAGGAGGAAGAAATGTCCTGGTGTCATTGGTCAGTAGAAGGAAGAAGTGCCCTGGTATCAGTGGTCAGTAAGTGGAAGAAGTGCCCCGATGTCAGTGGTCAGTAGGAGGAAGAAATGCCTTGGTGTTAGTGGGCAGTAGAAGGAAGGAATGCCCTGGTGTCAGTGGTCAGTAGGAGGAAGAATTGCCCTGGTGTTAGTGCTCAGTAGAAGGAAGAAATGCCTGGGTGTCAGTGGTCAGTATTAGGAAGAAATGCCCTGGTGTCACTGGTCAGTAGGATGAAGAAATGCCCTGCTGTCAGTGGTCAGTAGGAGGAAGAAATGTCCTGGTGTCAGTGGCCAGTAGAAGGAAGAAATTCTTTGGTGTCAGTGGCCAGTAGGAGGAGGAAATGCCCTGGTGTCAGTGGTCAGTAGGAGGAAGAAATGCCTGGGTGTCAGTGGTCAGTATTGGGAAGAAAAACTGTGGTGTCAGTGGTCAGTAGGATGAAGAAATGCCCTGCTGTCAGTGGTCAGTAAGAGGAAGAAATGCCCTGGAGTCAATGGTCAGCAGAAGGAAGAAATGCCCTGGTATCACTGGTCAGTAAGTGGAAGAAATGCCCTAGTGTCAGTGGTCAGTAGGAGGAGGAAATGCCATGGTGTCAGTGGCCAGTAGAAGGAAGAAATGCCCTGGTGTCAGTGGTCAGTAGAAGGAAGAAATGTCCTGGTGTTAATGGTCAGTAGAAGGAAGAAATGCCCTGCTGTCAATGGCCAGTAGGAGGAAGAAATGCCCTGGTGTCAGTGGTCAGTAGGAGTAAGAAGTGTCCTGGTGTTAGTGGTCAGTAGGAGGAAGAAATGTCCTGGTGTCAGTGGTCAGTAGGAGGAAGAAATGCCCTGGTGTCAGTGGTTAGTAGGAGGAAGAAATGCCCTGTTGTCAATGGTCAGTAGGGGAAAGATATGCCCTGGTGTCAGTGATCAGTAGGAGGAAGAAATGCCCTGGTGTCAGTGGTCAGGGGGAGAAAGATATGCCCTGGTGTTAGTGGTCAGTAGGAGGAAGAAATGTCCTGGTGTTAGGGGTCAGTTGGAGGAAGAAATGCCTTGGTGTCAGTGGTAAGTAGGCGGAAGAAATGCCCTGGTGGAAGTAGGAGAATGAAATGCCCTGGTGTCAGTGATCAGTAGGAGTAATAAATGCCTTGGTGTCAGTGGTCAGTAGGAGGAAGAAATGCCCTGGTGAAAGTGATCAGTAGGAGGAAAAAATGCCCTGGTGTCAGTGGTCAATAGGAGGAAGAAATGCCTTGGTCTCAGTGGTCAGTAGGAGGAAGAAATGCTTTGGTGTCAGTAGGAGAATGAAATGCCCTGGTGTCAGTAGTCAGTTGGAGGAAGAAATGCCTTGGTGTCAGTGGTAAGTAGGAGGAAGAAATGCCCCGGTGTCAGTAGGAGAATGAAATGCCCTGGTGTCAGTGATCAGTAGGAGTAAGAAATGCCTTGGTGTCAGTGGTCAGTAGGAGGAAGAAGTGCCCTGGTGAAAGTGGTCAGTAGGAGGAAAAAATGCCCTGGTGTCAGTGATCAGTAGGAGGAAGAAATGCCCTGGTGAAAGTGGTCAGTAGGAGGAAAAAATGCCCTGGTGTCAGTGGTCAGTATTAGGAGGAAATGCCTGGGTGTCAGTGGTCAGTATTAGGAAGAAATGCCCTGGTGTCAGTGGTCAGTAGGAGGAAGAAATGCCTGGGTGTCAGTGGTCAGTATTAGGAAGAAATGCTGTGGTGTCAGTGGTCAGTAGGATGAAGAAATTCCCTGCTGTCAGTGGTCAGTAAGAGGAAGAAATGCCCTGGAGTCAATGGTCAGCAGAAGGAAGAAATGCCCTGGTATCACTGGTCAGTAAGTGGAAGAAATGCCCTAGTGTCAGTGGTCAGTAGGAGGAGGAAATGCCATGGTGTCAGTGGCCAGTAGAAGTAAGAAATGCCCTAGTGTCAGTGGTCAGTAGAAGGAAGAAATGTCCTGGTGTTAGTGGTCAGTAGAAGGAAGAAATGCCCTGCTGTCAATGGCCAGTAGGAGGAAGAAATGCCCTGGTGTCAGTGGTCAGTAGGAGTAAGAAATGTCCTGGTGTTAGTGGTCAGTAGGAGGAAGAAATGTCCTGGTGTCAGTGGTCAGTAGGAGGAAGAAAGGCCCTGGTGTCAGTGGTTAGTAGGAGGAAGAAATGCCCTGTTGTCAGTGGTCAGCAGGAGAAAGATATGCCCTGGTGTCAGTGGTCAGTAGGAGGAAGAAATGCCCTGGTGTCAGTGGTCAGGGGGAGGAAGAAATGCCCTGGTGTTAGTTTTCAGAAGGAGGAAGAAATGCCCTGGTGTTAGTGGTCAGGGGGAGGAAGAAATGCCTTGGTATCAGTGGTCAGTAGGAGGAAGAAATGCCCTGATGTCAGCGGTCAGTAGGAGGAAGAAATGCCCCGGTGTCAGTGGTCAGTAGGAGGAAGAAATGCTGTGGTTTCAGTGTCCAGTAGGAGGAAGAAATGTCCTGGTGTCATTGGTCAGTAGAGGGAAGAAGTGACCTGGTATCAGTGGTGAGTAAGTGAAAGAAGTGCCCCGATGTCAGTGGTCAGTAGGAGGAAGAAATGCCTTGGTGTTAGTGGGCAGTAGAAGGAAGGAATGCCCTGGTGTCAGTGGTCAGTAGAAGGAAGAAATTCCCTGGTGTTAGTAGTCAGTAGAAGGAAGAAATGCCCTGGTGTCACTGGTCAGTAGGATGAAGAAATGCCCTGCTGTCAGTGGTCAGTAGGAGGAAGAAATGCCCTGTTGTCAGTGGTCAGTAGGAGAAAGATATGCCCTGGTGTCAGTGGTCAGTAGGAGGAAGAAATGCCCTGGTGTCAGTGGTCAGGGGGAGGAAGAAATGCCCTGGTGTTAGTGGTCAGTAGGATGAAGAAATGCCCTGGTGTTAGTGGTCAGGGGGAGGAAGAAATGCCTTGGTGTCAGTGGTCAGTAGGAGGAAGAAATGCCTTGGTGTCAGTGGTCAGTAGGAGGAAGAAATGCCCTGATGTCAGTGGTCAGTAGGAGGAAGAAATGCCCCGGTGTCAGTGGTCAGTAGGAGGAAGAAATGCTGTGGTGTCAGTGTCCAGTAGGAGGAAGAAATGTCCTGGTGTCATTGGTCAGTAGAAGGAAGAAGTGCCCTGGTATCAGTGGTCAGTAAGTGGAAGAAGTGCCCCGATGTCAGTGGTCAGTAGGAGGAAGAAATGCCTTGGTGTTAGTGGGCAGTAGAATGAAGGAATTCCCTGGTGTCAGTGGTCAGTAGGAGGAAGAAATGCCTGGGTGTCAGTGGTCAGTATTAGGAAGAAATGCCCTGGTGTCACTGGTCAGTAGGATGAAGAAATGCCCAGCTGTCAGTGGTCAGTAGGAGGAAGAAATGTCCTGGTGTCAGTGGCCAGTAGAAGGAAGAAATTCCTTGGTGTCAGTGGCCAGTAGGAGGAGGAAATGCCCTGGTGTCAGTGGTCAGTAGGAGGAAGAAATGCCTGTGTGTCAGTGGTTAGTATTGGGAAGAAATGCTGTGGTGTCAGTGGTCAGTAGGATGAAGAAATGCCCTGCTGTCAGTGGTCAGTAAGAGGAAGAAATGCCCTGGAGTCAATGGTCAGCAGAAGGAAGAAATGCCCTGGTATCACTGGTCAGTAAGTGGAAGAAATGCCCTAGTGTCAGTGGTCAGTAGGAGGAGGAAATGCCATGGTGTCAGTGGCCAGTAAAAGGAAGAAATGCCCTGGTGTCAGTGGTCAGTAGAAGGAAGAAATGTCCTGGTGTTAGTGGTCAGTAGAAGGAAGAAATGCCCTGCTGTCAATGGACAGTAGGAGGAAGAAATGCCCTGGTGTCAGTGGTCAGTAGGAGTAAGAAGTGTCCTGGTGCTAGTGGTCAGTAGGAGGAAGAAATGTCCTGGTGTCAGTGGTCAGTAGGAGGAAGAAATGCCCCGGTGTCAGTGGTTAGTAGGAGGAAGGAATGCCCTGTTGTCAATGGTCAGTAGGAGAAAGATATGCCCTGGTGTCAGTGGTCAGTAGGAGGAAGAAATGCCCTGGTGTCAGTGGTCAGTTGGAGGAAGAAATGCCTTGGTGTCAGTGGTAAGTAGGAGGAAGAAATGCCCTGGTGTCAGTAGGAGAATAAAATGCCCTGGTGTCAGTGGTCAGTTGGAGGAAGAAATGCCTTGGTGTCAGTGGTAAGTAGGAGGAAGAAATGCCCCGGTGTCAGTAGGAGAATGAAATGCCCTGGTGTCAGTGGTCAGTTGGAGGAAGAAATGCCTTGGTGTCAGTGGTAAGTAGGAGGAAGAAATGTCCCGGTGTCAGTAGGAGAATGAAATGCCTTGGTGTCAGTGGTCAGTAGGAGGAAGAAATGCCCTGGTGAAAGTGGTCAGTAGGAGGAAAAAATGCCCTGGTGTCAGTGGTCAGTAGGAGGAAGAAATGCCTTGGTGTCAGTGGTCAGTAGGAGGAAGAAATGCCCTGGTGAAAGTGGTCAGTAGGAGGAAAAAATGCCCTGGTGTCAGTGGTCAGTAGGAGGAATAAATGCCTTGGTGTCAGTGGTCAGTAGGAGGAAGAAATGCCCTGGTGAAAGTGGTCAGTAGGAGGAAAAAATGCCCTGGTGTCAGTGGTCAGTAGGAGGAAGAAATTCCTTGGTGTCAGTGGTCAGTAGGAGGAAGAAATGCCCTGGTGTCAGTAGGAGAATCAAATGCCCTGGTGTCAGTGATCAGTAGGAGTAAGAAATGCTTTGGTGTCAGTGGTCAGTAGGAGGACGAAATGCCCTGGTGTCAGTGATCAGTAGGAGGAAGAAATGCCTTGGTGTCAGTGGTCAGTAGGAGGAAGAGATGCCCTGCTGTCAGTGGTCAGTTGGAAGAAGAAATACCCTTGTGTCAGTGGTCAGTAGGAGGAAGAAATGCCTTGGTGTCAGTGGTCAGTAGGAGGAAGAAATGCCCTGCTGTCAGTGGTAAGTTGGAAGAAGAAATGCCCTGGTGTCAGTGGTCAGTTGGAGGAAGAAATGCCTTGGTGTCAGTGGTCAGTAGGAGGAAGAAATGCCCTGGTGTTAGTAGGAGAATGAAATGCCCTGGTGTCAGTGGTCAGTTAAAGGAAGAGATGCCTTGGTGTCAGTGGTAAGTAGGAGGAAGAAATGCCCTGATGTCAGTAGGAGAATGAAATGCCCTGGTGTCAGTGATCAGTAGGAGTAAGAAATGCCTTGGTGTCAGTGATCAGTAGGAGTAAGAAATGCCTTGGTGTCAGTGGTCAGTAGGAGGAAGAAATGCCTTAGTGTCAGTGGTCAGTTGGAAGAAGAAATGCCCTGGTGTCAGTGGTCAGTTGGAAGAAGAAATACCCTGGTGTCAGTGGTCAGTTGGAGGAAGAAATGCCATGGTGTCAGTGTCCAGTAGGAGGAAGAAATGCCTTGGTGGTGAATTACCCTGGCATTGGTGTCAGTGGGAGGAGAAGTATTGAGGCCTCTGCAGAGGTTCTGAGGGGGCTTGGGGACTCTGTGGGTAGTTGGGTGCATTGTAGGCACCTGGAAGAACTATTGGGGACTTTGCAGTAGTCTGGGGAACAGTGGGGGCTGTGGGGGTTTGTAAGTGTAGCCCTGGGGCAGGTTTGGGGGAACTATGGGGTTTTAGGGGCTCTGTGGGGAGGGAAGGTGGGGTGATGGGACTACTGTTTCTGAAAGGGGGCATTGTGATTTTAAGGAGGCTCTGCAGGGTAGTTGGGAAGAAATATGGAGGGCTGAAGGAACTAGAAGGAGCAGATCTTGCAGATGACAGTGCAAAGAGATAACTCATTCCCTCCCCCCCCCTCTTTCCCCCTACACACATACAATGACTTAGAACTAGGACACAAAAAAGGAGCCTCCTGTAGTCCACCACTGCTCATCCCAGGACCCCTCATCTCAGGCCCCATAGACCCTGCATGGGCTGTTATGGTGGTAGATTCTGCCACTGGTAGTGACATAGGGGTCAGTGGGAATAATCACCGGGCAAAGTGGTGAACCAGGAGTCTGACACTCTCAGAAGTGTCAGTTTTTGAAGGTCTTTTTTTCTCTTATTAGCGCTCAGCAGGTGCAGATGAAGCCCTTTCAGTCATGGTTGTATTTTTGCGACAGGGTCGCTTTAAACATATTTACTTTGAAACGTACTTTATAGGGTTAATGTATGTTCACTTTTACATTGTGTGCATCTACTGCATTCCTTCTCTAATTGAAATGAATAAGGCTCTGATTTTCCATTAGGATTCCCATTCATCAGGAGTCAGGACCAATGTTCAATTACCAAAGGGCGAGAGACGAGATGCGTTCCCTGACGCCACATCTTTTTTGTCCCTGCAGCATACTCTCCTAATGACACTAATTAGCCAGTGTATGGGGACATTGGTGTGTGTGTCCCAGGGGAGGGGGGCAGCTGGAGATACAACTGAGTGCTGACTGGATGGATCAGGGAGGAGGGGGGCATCCAAGAAAGGATATCAAATGAGAATTCATGAAAGGAGAACATGAGAAAGAGAAAAGTAGAAGGTGGCTGAAAGACGGGAATGAGAACAAAGTTTTAGAACAGAGAGATAGAGAGAAAGGAGATGAGAGGTGGTATCAGGAGAGGAGTGAGAAAGGTCATGAGAGTAGAGGACAGGGGCTTAACCTCTAATAGTGTGGAGGGCCCGCCAGTGAATCAGGTTACGAAAGCTCAAGGTAGACTATACCTTGGTATATTCATAGAATAATATACAGTATTTAGAATAATATACAGTATTAAATATCTAATAGTAGGTGTATTTTCTTTTAAAGCAACAGTAATGCTAGAAAAGAGTGATGCCTCGTACACACGACTGGTTTTCCCGGCAGGAAAAAAACGACGCTTTTCCCGACGGGATTCCTCTCAAGCCTCTTTTTCTCCCGCAGTTTTCTCGCGTTGGGAAAACTGCGACAGAGCATACACATGGCCGGTTTTCCCGGCCAAAAGCTGTCATGGCAGTTTTCCTGTGTACGAGGCATTAGACTGATTTTATTTCCTTATATCATAATCATGAAACAAATACGTTCATTATCTCAGTTATAGTGTTTCTGAGTATGTGGGTGCACATAAACTCCCTCTATGTGGGGGTCTAGCAGTAAGTCGCTAGGTTTGCTCTGTCACATAATAGTGGTGACATCAACACTCCCTCTAGGCTCAAACACCAGCAAATGCCAGCTAAGGTAGAGGAAGGAGCTGTGAGGGAGTACTGGAAAGATAAGTATTAGTGGGACCAGGGGGGACTTTCAAAGATATTGTCACTTTGAACTGAGTGGGCAAAGTGGCAGCATTTCTTATATCGAGACTCGAGAGTCCACTTGGGCAAATCCCACCAAAGGTTTGTGTCTGACACTGCACAGGGAAGCCAACATTTTTTCTTAAAACTACAGTTGGGTTTGGTAGGTTATCAACCAATAACAAAAAGAGAAACATTGAAGACCCATTAATTAGAAACGTAATTATTAACCATAGTGACCAAGTTCAAAATCTGGACATGGCTGCCAACTTTGACTGCACGTCTCAGGCAAAGCACCAGAGACAGTTTTCAAAGTCTCCCAAGGTTGCCATCTTTTGTGGGACAATTGCCACCCTTATGATGTCTTTAATACATTAACTTTGAGGTTTCTTTAATAAAATAACATTACCCAAAAGTCCAATATTTACTGGTTAGGTTAGTAAAATACCAGCCAGGTGGCACCTTAGTAATACTTGACCCTTGGCTGTTTATCCTCACTTTAGTTCCTTAAACCTTTCCAGGCTTCTATGACCACTTACCCTCCATCTGTACCTTGTCTATGATTTGAGCTGTGCAAGATTAAAGCTAAAACCTAATTGGTCGATGGGCTGTCATGATTTTTTTTATTTTTCCTAAATCAGAACTTTTACCTTTTTGTGGCACATTATATTTTGGCAAAGCACGTGTGAATTGTATCGTGACCACCCATGACCACCCGTTAGATCACCCATGACCTGTTTAACCTATTATGCTAACAACCTATTCCTTCTCCCTTGCCAAACCCCCTCAAACTATCTTCTAAAATGAACCATTAACACTTTGTTCCCTTAAAACCTGTCACGGATGCCTAACACGGCATCCAGCACAGGGTACGCAGATCAGTGGGCTGCACTAAAGGAACTAGGCACAAGGTAAGTAAATATATATATGAGTTTATTGAAAGGATAATTCCTAAAACAATAAAGGCAACCAGCAAACAACCACAGTGACACACAAAACAACTCCCTACACCAACGTGAATACAGTTTAGAGATTAAAGCGTAAATGTAATCAAGCCAGGGTCATACACGAGAGATCAGTCCGATTGAACAGGGAGCCGGAAGGGACAACAGGAGGAAGGGATGAGTCTGCAAGACAGGGGTCCAGGGATGGATGCAGGGTTCAGGAACACAGGATACAAGGTACAGAGGCAGGGGTCCAGGGATGGATGCAGGGTTCAGGAACACAGGATACAAGGTAACAGATAACAGGTCACAAGGTTCAGGTTCAGGTTCAGGTTCAGGTTCAGGTTCAGGTTCAGGTTCAGGTTCAGGTTCAGGTTCAGGCATACAGGTCTGGGTTCCAAGACAATACCAGAGCAAATGCTTTAGTGTCTGCTGGGTATTTATACACACCTCCTGCAATCAGTCTCAGGTGACGCCTGATTGCAGGAGATGATTTCGGCTCCAGACAAATGGGAGACACCCGCTGGTGGCCACCAGAACTGCACCCTTTGGTGCTGAAAGCAATAGCACCACCAGCAGGTGACCCAGGCAATGACACTGATCATGACAGTTCCCCCTCCCAAGGAGTGGCCTCCGGACGCTCCATTCTGCCCTTGATCTGGCAGTGCTGGTAGGTGCGGAAAGGTCCCAAAAAGTCTCCCCTGTGTCTGCGGACTACTTGTGCTCCTCCGGCCAGAGTCCTTAAACTTACTGGGAGGCGTGGCACCTGAGTCCGGCAATGGAACACGCACCCCACCACCAGGGTCTGGAAGTTGGGATCTGGAAATGAAAACAGGCAGGGCAATGTGCATGAACCTAACGGAGGCGAACAACACAAGGGCATCACAGTCAGGCTGGGAATCAAGCAGGGCAAAATCAGCGGCAAGCCGGGCATCGAGAACTGGTTTAGCAGGCACCATGTCAGCGGGCTGGGCAAATGGCGCTGGGTCTTCAAGCTGGCCACCGGGCAGAGGCACTTCAAACTGGCCACCGGGCAGAGGTTCAGCAAACCAGATGGCAGGCACTGGTTCAGCGGGCTGAAAGACGGGCACCAAAACGTCAGGCTGGGTGACGGGCACCGAAAATCCAGGCTGGAACAGGTTGGCTGGTGTGGAAACAGGCTGGAACAGGTTGGCTGGTGTGGAAACAGGCTGGAACAGGTTGGCTGGTGTGGAAACAGGCTGGAACAGGTTGGCTGGTGTGGAAACAGGCTGGAACAGGTTGGCTGGTGTGGAAACAGGCTGGAACAGGTTGGCTGGTGTGGAAACAGGCTGGAACAGGTTGGCTGGTGTGGAAACAGGCTGGAACAGGTCGGCTGGTGTGGAAACAGGCTGGAACAGGTCGGCTGGTGTGGAAGCAGGCTGGAACAGGTCGGCTGGTGTGGAAGCAGGCTGGAACAGGTCGGCTGGTGTGGAAGCAGGCTGGAACAGGTCGGCTGGTGTGGAAGCAGGCTGGAACAGGTCGGCTGGTGTGGAAGCAGGCTGGAGCGGATCGGCTGGTGTAGAAGCAGGCTGGAGCGGATCAGCTGGTGTGGAAACAGGCTGGAGCGGATCGGCTGGTGTGGAAACAGGCTGCAACAGGTCGCTTGGTTTGGAAACAGGCTGCAACAGGTCGCTTGGTTTGGAAACAGGCTGCAACAGGTCGCTTGGTTTGGAAACAGGCTGCAACAGGTCACTTGGTTTGGAAACATACTGCAATAGGTCGCTTGGTTTGGAAACAGGCTGCAACAGGTCGCTTGGTTTGGAAACAGGCTGCAACAGGTCGCTTGGTTTGGAAACAGGCTGCAACAGGTCGCTTGGTTTGGAAACAGGCTGCAACAGGTCGCTTGGTTTGGAAACAGGCTGCAACAGGTCGCTTGGTTGGGAAACAGGCTGCAACAGGTCGCTTGGTTGGGAAACAGGCTGCAACAGGTCGCTTGGTGCGGAGACAGGCTGCAACAGGTCGGCTGGTGCGGAGACAGGCTGCAACAGGTCGGCTGGTGCGGAGACAGGCTGCAACAGGTCGGCTGGTGCGGAGACAGGCTGCAACAGGTCGGCTGGTGCGGAGACAGGCTGCAACAGGTCGGCTGGTGCGGAGACAGGCTGCAACAGGTCGGCTGGTGCGGAGACAGGCTGCAACAGGTCGGCTGGTGCGGAGACAGGCTGCAACAGGTCGGCTGGTGCGGAGACAGGCTGCAACAGGTCGGCTGGTGCGGAGACAGGCTGCAACAGGTCGGCTGGTGCGGAGACAGGCTGCAACAGGTCTGCTGGTGCGGAGACAGGCTGCAACAGGTCGGCTGGTGTGGAAACAGGCTGGGTTACTGGCAGGATCGTGTGAGTTGGAAAGAACTTCAGTTTTTTCTTTGGTTTAGCCACCGAAGATTTGTATATGTATACAGGGCTGTAGGTGGTGGATGCAGCTGGTAGAGGCGAAGAGCGGAAGGATGGTGAAGCAGAGGGTGCGGATTTTGAAGGGGGTCTTAGGGGAACTGATGGAGGCAGCCGAGACGAAGCAGGAGGGTTAAAGGCAGGGTAAGTGCAGCAGGGGGAAACAGGGTACTGGTACTTCATTGGTAGGAGGGTGTATTGGTTGGCCACTGTGGTAGTTGGGAGTAAAGGAGACGCAGACATCCCAGCAGGCTGGTGTCTAGACACAGGAATGGGTGGCAGGGAACCGACAGGGGCTGAGTACAATAAACTTGACCAGGCCTGTAGTAATGATTGCACAAAGTTAGGTTTGCATACTGCTTGTCTGACCAGAGACTGCACTGACTCAATACACGCTGCAAGCACCTGTGTAGGACAAGTTGAGTACTGCTCAAGGAAAAAGACTGAGTCATCTTCCAACAGCCACACCAAGGACTCTACCTGAGCTGCACTAAAAGGGGGTGTATAGTCATCGTCTCCACTGGAGGCATCAGACAGGGCCAACTCTGTACAGATACAGATCAGATCTTGCACATCCTCAAACACAAAACTGCCCAGATCCACAAAAACATGGGCTATGCGGATGCATTCCAACAACTGCTCTCTAGTGTGTTCACTTAATGTTTGAGAACAAAACTCCCTGTCCTCTGTTGCTAGTAGCGAAAAATACAGAATATCGTCAAGCTGCATTTTTAAAGCAATAGCAGTGCCCAGACCCAATTCCCAAGTGCAGCCGATCTGCTTGAATGGCTCTGGTATTATGTCACGGATGCCTAACACGGCATCCAGCACAGGGTACGCAGATCAGTGGGCTGCACTAAAGGAACTAGGCACAAGGTAAATAAATATATATATGAGTTTATTGAAAGGATAATTCCTAAAACAATAAAGGCAACCAGCAAACAACCACAGTGACACACAAAACAACTCCCTACACCAACGTGAATACAGTTTAGAGATTAAAGCGTAAATGTAATCAAGCCAGGGTCATACACGAGAGATCAGTCCGATTGAACAGGGAGCCGGAAGGGACAACAGGAGGAAGGGATGAGTCTGCAAGACAGGGGTCCAGGGATGGATGCAGGGTTCAGGAACACAGGATACAAGGTACAGAGGCAGGGGTCCAGGGATGGATGCAGGGTTCAGGAACACAGGATACAAGGTAAAAGATAACAGGTCACAAGGTTCAGGTTCAGGTTCAGGTTCAGGTTCAGGTTCAGGTTCAGGTTCAGGTTCAGGTTCAGGTTCAGGCATACAGGTCTGGGTTCCAAGACAATACCAGAGCAAATGCTTTAGTGTCTGCTGGGTATTTATACACACCTCCTGCAATCAGTCTCAGGTGACGCCTGATTGCAGGAGATGATTTCGGCTCCAGACAAATGGGAGACACCCGCTGGTGGCCACCAGAACTGCACCCTTTGGTGCTGAAAGCAATAGCACCACCAGCAGGTGACCCAGGCAATGACATTGATCATGACAAAACCCAACCTTTAGGCTAATGCTGCATACACACGGTCGGAATTTCCGTCGAAAAAAGTGTGATGGGAGCTTTTGGTCGGATATTCCAACCGTGTGTAGGCTCCATACAACTTTTTCTGTCTGAATTTCCGCCAGAAAAAGATTGAGAGCTGGTTCTCTATTTTTCAGACGGAAAAAGTTCTTGACGGAAATTCCGATCATCTGTATGAAATTCCGACGCGCAAAAAAACACGCTTGCTCAGAATCAAGCAGAAGAGCCGAACTGCCTATTGAACTTTATTGATCTCGGCTCGTCGTACGTGTTGTACGTTACCGCGTTCTTGACCATAGGAATTTCAGACAAGATTTGTGTGACCGTGTGTATGCAACACAAGTTTGAGCCAACATTGCGTTGGAAAAAGAAACACGGTTTACTTGTCAGAAATTCCGATCGTGTGTACGCGGCATAAGTTTACACTTAGGCACTTGGTCCACGTTTTTAAAGCCTCACAAACCTCTGTCAACGCTCTGTACCAAATATGTCCATTGCAGCTGACAATGTAGTACACATGGTCACGTTACATTTACTTTAACCCTATACTAATGCTAAAACAACCTTTAAATATTTATACTAACCTTACTGGTGCCAAAAAAATAGCAGCCATTAAAAGCCGTAATGCTTAGATATAACTGCTCTAAAATGTTGCTAAAATTTTATAACTCTTAAATTACGATTTTAGAATTGTTCATAAAGAAAAGGTACCGTATATACTCGAGTATAAGCCGACCCGAATATAAGCCGAGGCACCTAATTTTACCACAAAAAACTGGTAAAACGTATTTACTTGAGTATAAGCCTAGGGTGTCCATCTGCATGCCTCACTGTGTCCATGTCCATGCCTCACTGTGTCCATGCCTCACTGTGCCCATGCCTCACTGTGCCCATGCCTCACTGTGTCCATGTACATGCCTCACTGTGCCCATGCCTCACTGTGCCCATGACTAGACTGACGTTTAACATGGGAGTCTATGGAAGGGGTGCCCGGCTTTGAAAAATCGGTGCTCCCCGGCCGTAGGTCTCCCAGACAAAAAACTTTGCACACTTGTAGAGGAAAAATGGGGCCACATGTGTGCCCAGATCTGGGCCCACGAGACCTACGACCGGCCGGTACCGAGTCCCCAAATTCAATGGAGAAATTACCGTTTAACACGGGAGTCTATGGAAGGGGTGCCCGGCTTTGAAAAATCGGTGCTCCCCGGCCGTAGGTCCCCCGGACAACAAACTTTGCACACTTGTAGAGAAACAGTGGGGCTACGTGTGTGCCAAGATTGGCCAGTACTGGGTCTCCAAAGTCCGGGAGATCAGGCGCAAAACTGTGACTCGAGTATAAGCCGAGGGGGGCATTTTCAGCACAAACAAATGTGCTGAAAAATTTGGCATATAGTCGAGTATATACGGTATATATATACAGACCTATTAAAAAAACTTTAAAAACAGCAAGGCAGCAGAAAAATAATACATTACCCTTTGAAAATACCATAAAACAAGACAATTACGCATATGAAAACAGGAAAAAATTGCAAATCAATATTCCAACCTTTATACAGACTCGCTGGCAGATTGATCCAACACACAACAAGTCAATAATATAGACACGGGTTTATAGTGGAGCAAAGCAGTATTGTAGCACACAGAGGAGTTTATATAGAAAGGTTATGTTAAATAATTACTTCACTGGGTTTGCTAGGTGCATTTCAATTGTTTTTTTTTACATACAGTATATACGTGTTTTTTTATATTTTTTCATGTCATCCTCTCTAAAAAATCTTTTCCTTTCCTTTCATTGACAGCTCTTATCTAACCAATACATCTCTTGTACTTGTGTTCACCTCCTGAAATTTGAAGCCTGCGAATTCTATCAGAGCTCCTGAGAGACAGACGGGGACCCAGCTGTCAAAGTGACATTGGGTCCTGGCAATTTCAACCACAGTGGGGAGAAAGCCATGGGCACATGACCAAATAAATCACACTGAGTTCTTTGGAGGTACCTTATAGACTCAAGACCTTTAACTGGTTATTAAACAGTAGGGTGGTTTATTGCTGTCTATAGAAACGCTGAAGGGAAACTTTACAGGCAAAAAGAAGCATATCTTCCAAATCGGCTCCACTGGCATCCTGCCAAAATGGCTCATTTCTCAGGGCTGGGGCCGGACATCAATGGCTCACCGGTGCATGAAATGAACTGGTGAAGGGGACTCTCTACTACTTCTATAGCATGCCCTAAATGCCTGTCTTTCCACACTAAAAAACAAACAAAACAAGGGGTTCCGCAGCCTGCAGTTGAGAAAAAAAATAAAATGATAAAAGGTTCTTCTAATGCCCTGTACACACGATCGGATTTCCTATGGAATAAAATCCGATGGATTTTTCCATCGGAAATCCGATGAAGCTGACTTCCATCAGTCTTGCCTACACACCTTCAGTCAAAAATCCGACCGTCCCAAACGCCGTGACGTAAAACACTCAGACGAGCCGAGAAAAATGAAGTTCAATGCTTCTGAGCATGCGTCGACTTGATTCTGAGCATCCGTGGGTTTTTTCTCCGATGGAGACAATCGGAATGTGCTATCGTTTTTTTTTCCATCGGTAAAATTTAAAACATGTTCTATTTTTTTATACCGATGGAAAAAGGACCGATGGGGCCCACACACGATCGGTTTGTCCGATGAAAAAAGTCCATCAGTCTTTTTTCATCAGAAAAACCGATCGTGTGTACGCGGCAATACTCATTTTTAATCCCTCATTAACCCCATATTTTTCTTATTAACTTCTTCCTTTAGCCATTTTTTACCATTTGTAGAGTACAGGCATACCCCGCTTTACGGACACTCACTTTACGTACACTCGCAAGTACGGACATATCCGCGAGTGTACGTAAAGTGTCTCACAAGTACAAATATACCCGCACTAGACGGAACTAAAGCTCTGAGCACGTAGCCTGCCCTGTTCCAGTGTGCTCCTCCTGTATCCTGGCCGTCTCCCCACCTCCGGTGACATCACATCCGCTCAGTGGTTCTTCCGGCTTCCCTGTCAGCCACAGAATGCCATCCAGCCTCTCCACAGCACTGTCCTCTGTGCACAGCGCGATGTCCGGGGGATGGATTGGAGCGGCCCCCCCTTGCATCAGATGAGCTTATTTACATGTGAGTGTTCCCCTGACATCCCCACTACAGCCCCTGACACCCCCACTACAGCCCCTGACGACCACACTACAGCCCCTGATGACCACACTACAGCCCCCGGCACCCCACTACAGCCCCTGATGACCACACTACAGCCCCTGGCGCCCCCACTACAGCCCCTGATGACCACACTACAGCCCCTGACGACCACACTACAGCCCCTGGCACCCCCACTACAGCCCCTGGCACCCCCACTACAGCCCCTGATGACCACACTACAGCCCCTGACACCCCCACTACATCCCTGGCGCCCCCTCTACAGCCCCTGATGACCACACTACAGCCCCTGGCGACCACACTACAGCCCCTGGTGCCCCAACTACAGCCCTTGATGACCACACTACAGCCCCTGGCGCCCCCACTATAGCCCCTGATGACCACACTACAGCCCCTGACGACCACACTACAGCCCCTGACGCCCACACTACAGCCCCTGGCGCCCCCACTACAGCCCCTGGCGCCCCCACTACAGCTACTGGCACCCCCACTACAGCCCCCGGCACCCCCACTACAGCCTAGAATAGAAAAAAGGTATTGCTTCACTTTAAGTAAATTTTCGTTTTACATACATGCTCTGGTCCCATTGTGTACCTAAAAGTGGGGTATGCCTGTATATATATTGTGTACATACAGTAGGTGCCGCCGATATTGTGTCAATCTCGCCACTTCTAGCGGCGAGATTGACACCCTATGAGCTCCGTCGCGAGAGCCAGCGCCGAGCTGTCTCGTCATCGGGAAAGGAAAAATGTTCCTTTCACGATGAGCGACACGCATTGCCGATAGGCGGGGATCCGACGTGGATTCCCGCCAATACCAGGCACTGCGTTTGGTATGAATCCTGAGCGGGAACTCCATGCCAATTTTTAAAGAAAAAACTGCCATGGGTTCCCCCTCCAGGAGCATTCCAGGCCCTTGGGTCTGGTCTGGATTTGAGGGGGAAACCCTACGCCGAAAAAACGGCGTGGGGGTCCCCCTCAAGGTCCAAACCAGACCCTTATCCGAGCACGCAACCTGGCAGGCCGCAGGGGAAAAGGGGGGGACGATAGAGCGGCCCCCCTCCCTCCTGAACCGTACCAGGCCGCATGCCCTCAACATGGGGGGGTCGGTGCTCTAGGGCAGGGGGGCAACCTGCGGCCCCCCCACCCCAGAGAACCCTGCCCCCATGTTGATTAGGACAGGGCCTCTTCCCGACAACCCTGGCTGTTGGTTGTCGGGGTCTGCGGGCGGGGAGCTTATCTGAATCCGGGAGTCCCTTTTAATAAAGGGGCACCCGGATCCCGGCCCCCCCACCCTATGTGAATGAGTATGGGGTACATCGTACCCCTACCCATTCACCTGGTGGAAAAAATTTGCAAGAAAAAAAACACACACAGCTTTTTAAAGTATTTTATTGCACAGCTCCGGGGGTCTTCTTCCGACTTCGGGGGTCTCCGGTGTCGTCGCCGCGCTCTCCGGTTCTTTCTTCCGCCAGGCCTCCGCTAACTTCTTTAGCTCTTTTGCTAGCGGAGGCCCGGTCTTCTCCGTCGCCTTCTCCCCTCCGGTTCTTTCTTTCTTCCGCCGGGCCTCCGCTAACTTCTTTTTAGCTCTTTTGATAGCGGAGGCCCGGTCTTCCCCGTCGTCTCGTCCGGCTCTCCGTTGTCCTTCTGCCGGCCCCTCCACTAACTTCTTTAGCTCTTTTGCTAGTGGAGGGGCCGGTCTTCTCCGTCGTCGCCGTCGGCATCTTCTTCCCTCTTCTCCTCCTCGTTGTTGACTCGTCGCTTCCTCTCGCAGTAATGCTAAATCTTCGGTCCGCAGAGATTAATATAGGCTTCTCATGACGTCACAGTCACATGTTCCCATGACGTCACAGTCACATGTTCCGAGGCACATATATATATATATATACATATACATACATATACACACACACACACACACAGTATATATACACTATATTGCCAAAAGTATTGGGACGCCTGCCTTTATAGCAACAGCGCTCTTAGCACAGGAATGTGGGCATTAAAGCCCACCCAAATGCGTTAGGTGGTCGGCAAGAGGTTAATGAGGTGCTTATAATTTTTTTTGCAAAATTCATAAATAAATATTCTACAATATGCCTTTACACGCTAATGAACTTTAAAGGCATCCCAGTCATAATTGAGTTGGCCCACCCTTTGCAGCTATAACAGCTTCAACTGGTGCAAATTATTTGGTGGAGGGGGGATTATGGTGTGGGGTTGCTTTTCAGGGGTTGGGCTTGGCCCCTTAGTTCCAGGGAAGGAAACTCTTAAGGCGTCAGCATACCTAGACCTTTTGGACAATTTCATGCTCCCAACTCTGTGGGAATAGTTTGGGGATGGCCCCTTCCTGTTCCAACATGACTGCGCACCGGTGCACAAAGCAAGGTCCATAAAGACATGGATGAGCTAGTTTGGGGTGGAGGAACTTGACTGGCCTGCACAGAGTCCTGACCTCAACCCGATAGAACACCTTTGGGATGAATTAGAGACTGCGAGCCAGGCCTTCTCATCCAACATCCGTGTCTGACCTCACAATAGCGCTTTTGGAAGAATGGTCAAACATTTCCATAGACACACTCCTAAACCTTGTGGATAGCCTTCCCAGAAGAGTTGAAGCTGTTATAGCTGCAAAGGGTGGGCCAACTCAATATTGAACGCTACAGACTAATGCCTTGTACACATGATCGCAATTTCCGATAGAAAAAGTCAGACGGAATTTGTTCATCGGATATTCCGACCGTGTGTGTGCCCCATCGGACTTTTTTTTTTTTTTGATCTTTGGAAATTCCATCCGAGTTAGAAAGAGAACATGTTCTCTTTTTTTTCCGCCGAAAAAAATTTCTATTGGAAATTCTGTCCGTCTGTATGGAACTCCGACGGAGAAAAAAACACGCATGCTAAGAATCAAGTCGACGCATGCTCGGAAGCATTGAACTTAATTTTTCTCGGCTCGTCGTAGTGTTGTACGTCACCGCGTTCTTGACGGTCGGAATTTGGTGTGACAGTGTGTATGCAAGACAGCTTGAACGGAATTCCGTCGGAAAAATCCGTCTGAGTTTATCCCAACGGAAAATCTGATCGTGTGTACAAGGCATAAGACTGGGATGCCATTAAAGTTCATATGCGTGTAAAGGCAGGTGGCAGGTGTCCCAATACTTTTGGTAATATAGTGTATATTGTAGAATATTTATTTATTAATTTTGCTAATTTTTATATAAGCACCTCATTAACCTTTTGCCGACAACCTAACGCATTTGGGTGGGCTTTAATGCCCACATTCCTGTGCTAAGAGCGCTCTTGCTGCCTGCTCTCAACACAAAGACTGAGCAGTCATAGACAGCTCGTTGGCCTCTAGTAATGATCAGGAACCGGCAGGATAGGCTCTCAATCAGGTGACCACTGTTACACCCCGGACATAAAGACTTAGTTGAGGGGACGCTGAGCTGGACAAAAAGACTTATGCCGCGTACACACGATCATTATTCACGGCGGTTAAAAAACGCAGTGAATAATGACAGGAAAAATGAGGGAACCGCTTGGTTCCCTACACACGGTCGTTTTTCCCGTCATTTTTTCTCTTGACGAGAAAACCGACCGTCTGTGGGCTCCGCGGCAGTGTCTCCCTATGGGAAAACTGCAGCGGAAAAAAATGCTGGAAAAAACGATGAGAAAATTTAGAACATGTTCTAAATTTTCTCGTCGTTTTTTATGCCGTTTTTCTAGACGAGAAAAACGACATAAAGCCCACAAACGATCGTTTTTCTCTGCGAAAAAAAAAAATGCCGTTTTTCTCGTCGAGAAAAGCGGTCGTGTGTACGCGGCATTAGGCTGGCCACAGGTTGCAGAAAAGAAATTTGCATGATTCCCCCATCAACACAGACAGTACTGACAGGGGAATCAGCAATTGTCTTCTCCCAGCAGGGGAAGCTGTCCCCGCGGGAAGAAGACAGTGATTATTGCTAGCAGCTATAGCAGTCGTTAGCAATAATTGCAAGAGAATCCAGCAGGTTAGTTGTACCCATGTTGATTGATCGATCAACTTGGTACATTCAGCCTGCCAATTAATGGTTTGAATCTCTGCCAGTTCAGCAGAAACCGATTCTAATGTGTATGGCCGGCTTTAGTGGAAAGGACACTGGGGTTGGCTGAGAGGCTCTAATTCCTGTCTAAACAATGTCACCATGGTTCGATGGCACTGGATGCGGACGTGTGGTGGACAATTTTTACCTTTTTTTCCTCTTCAAAATTTCTGAGGGTATGTACCAGTCCTAATAACATTCAAAAGGATTCAAAAGGATTCATCGTCTGTCTCTCTAACAGTGAGTTATTCATTGAGTTAAACTGTCTGAATCGATGCAAAGGATGAATAGTACACCAGGTCGTGTAAGGCCTACATGAAGCTGGAGATAAAGTTTATCGCTTTGTAGTTGGTCCAGAACAGTCTGGCTTGTGAAAAAAGTTTGCAGGGCCAGACTCAATGGATTATAGGTGGAGAACATTTGGATAGATTGATGCCGCGTACACGCGATCGGAATTTCCGACAACAAAACCGTGGTTGTTTTTTCCGTCGGATGTTGGCTCAAACTTGTCTTGCACACACACGGTCACACAAATATTGCTCGGAAATTCCGATGGTCAAGAACACGGAGACGTACAACACTACGACGAGCCGAGAAAAATGAAGTACAATGATTCCAAGCATGCGTCAAATTGATTCGGAGCATGTGCAGCACTTTTGTGCATCGGAAATGGTTACACACGGTCGGAATTTCCGACAAGAACTTTTGCCGTCGGAAAAATAGAGAACCTGTTCTTAATCATTTGTTGTCGGAAATTCCGACAGTAAATGTCCGATGGAGCCTACACATGGTCGGAATTTCCGACGAAAAGCTCACATCGAACATTTGTTGTTGGAAATTCCGATCGTGTGTGCGGCATAAGAATACAATGCTGCACAGATAGAAAACTGGGCATAGTTTACAGCATACCTTTGTTACATTGCACGAAGCATGAGTATTCTAGGGGTATTTTTATCTTAAAAGTCAAATTTCGGCCGGAACTCCGCTTTAGGTAACATTTACAAATCTTCTCCCTCCCCCAGCCTGTGACCGGGCATTAAGGTAAAGCAGCTGACTGATTAGCTCCTCATTCTGTCACTCTGATCTCTCCAACTATCAGCATGCCTTATGTAAGCACTACAGCACAATTGGTTGCTTATTTCCCTCCCGAAACTGCATTTTTTTAGTATTTTATAATACATCTGCATGGAGTTTAGCTTGAATGCTCCATATTATAGAGAAATGCCAAAGGTAAAAATCCAAGACCTGTGTATATATTTGCAAAACAAGTTATAATCGTGTTTTTACCTAAAGGACCACACAGATGTAGCATACTTTAGATCCACCATACATTACAGTATGCGTGTACTTTAAGTCTCTCTTAAACCCGAAGCATAATTCAGAGCAGTTGATAGCAGTTATCAGCGAGGGCTACAGGTAAAGTGTTAGGATCAGCTGGCTCAGCATCCACTAAAAGGTCCATTAATCCCCTTCTTTTAAGCGTTACATCTCGAAGGAGGCTTTTGTTAAATATAGAAACCATTATGCCTGCATTAGAGACTGCACAGGGCCTGGTGTTAATACAGAGTAGGATTAATTCCCATGTTATATGGAAGATGATTGCATAGAGAGGCTATACTGAACAATAAGGAAGGATTTTATCTATATAAGTGAAAGGAATAATAATGTAAAAGAAAAGTTAGATAACTTATATGAGATGATAGAATGGTTAGTTACTTGAAAAAAAAGGATCATTTCACTAGGGTGGGTGAGTAATTTAACTCTACTCGTGATGCTAAAAACGTTCATAAATATCGCGTAGGGGTGGGATTCCTATTTTTTCACATTAAATTAACTTAACTGTAACTATCGAAAGGGTTATGTTATCATGAAACATTATGTTCTCTCAAGTAGTATTATTTTATCGTTACACCAAACTGCTCTAACAACTGTAGCTAGCAGTATTTTTTAAGATAGTTTGTGCCTTCATCTTAGTGAATTTTAGCGAATTGACTTTTATGTTTATTTCATTGTAATGGATGTTAAAATAACACCGCAAGGAAGCAAAAAGCATCCAACAGGTGTTGGGAATTTAATCCTAATTCATATAAAGTAGTAAATAAGTAATGCAATGAAGGGAGGCGTGACCTGGCAAAGCCAAATGGCAGGCCTCCATCCCTGATTTAAGTTGCAGGAAAGGAGAAAAAATGGGACTTTGATTGAGGCCCGCCATATCAAATAGAGTAAAGACATATATGTAAATATAGATAAATTCATTGTTTATTAAAATCTACAATTCATATCAAAATAGACATAAATTGGTAGTCACATGACACTTGGTTTATACTGCTCATAGCATGAATTGCAAAAATAAATTGACATGACATAAACAATAAATACAAACATATATGCATAGAGAGGCCAATTGTATCTTGGTATATAATAGTACTCGACGCGTTTCATGGCGTTACAGCCACTCATCAGGAGTTTAGTGTGACAATATAACTGTAAAGAAATATAAACAATTAAAAATGTCCTCAAAAGAGGGGCAAAAAGGTTATTTTCCCAAAGGAATGACGACAAGTTAGTAACTTACAAATCGCCATTTCAAGACTGGGTCCAACCTCTGCATGGAAATTACTGGGGATCTCAGGTATCTCCCCCGGGGTTGAGGCAGGAAAACCTTCCAAGGACAAAGGGAAAGAGCCGAAAAAAAGCCGGATGACCACAGCACAATCCAATGTGATATGTTTGCACTTGACGTGCTTGGTGTCCTACAGGGATGTATATAGGTATATATATAATTAGTAATGGTGTGTGGAATGTGAGGGTCAACTAAGTGTTCCCTCAAGGGGACTACATGTGGGTGATAAATAGATGTGGATAAAAGTGATTAATTAACCCCAAATAAATACCTGTGATAAATGGTTCATGGATCAACTCATGTGTGGTTACCCTTCCAAGTGATAGAATCATGCAGAGTGAACCACCAGCTGACTCAGGCTTATATCCCCAGTCAAGTGCGGTGTCCCGCCAATGTGATGCGACACACCAATACAGCAAGAGGGAGGCGAAGGGCGGACACTATCCGCACGGCATGTCTGCCAGCAGCGGGTCCACGCCCACCTCGTCTGCAGCGTGAGATGGAAGGGAACGTTCAGAACATCGAGGCATCAGTTGACGCCACGAGCCGGACGTCAAGACATGACACCGATGTGCAGGAGGTCAATCCCCGCCCCCATCAAATGTAAGAGGGGGAGGAAAGGACTGCTGCACATCGCAACCCCGGAAACAAAACACAATCTGATCCCCAACAACCCTGGACTGGGCTAACTGAATGGTAATGGGAATAGTATTAAAGGAAGGCATTGAAAAAAGACCCAAAGAAACTAATAAAAAATTAAATAAAATAAAATAAATTAAATAAATGGAATCTGAAGCAAAAAAATAAAAAATAAGAGTATATAGAGATACTCAGTGTTTGGGAAAAGTTGGGCATGACAGGTCACTAAAGCGGGTGTTTGCCACCCAATTAGTTATGCAATGTAGGGGGGCGTGACCTGGCAAAGCCAAATGGCAGGCCTCCAGCCCTGATATAAGTTGCAGGAAAGGGCTAACAGACAGGGCTAACCTCGAGTTCTAGCTTTCTCCACCAGGGTTCCATGCAACCATAGGGTTCACCAGAGGTTATGAGGAATTTGAGCAGTGGCAGATGTGTCTCCCACCTATACAGTAATGACCTCCAATGTAAGGGGGTACTTTCCCACTGACATACAATTAATTGCAGTCTTTCTCAACAAGGGTTCCATTAAATCTTAGGGTTCCTTCAGAGATTGCTAGGGGTTAATTGAGCAGTGGTGGGTTAAAGTCCCACCTGATGGTGCCTGCCATGGTTCTGGCACCAATGCCACATGGCAGAGCCAAGGGAGCTCCTCCTCTCTTTTGTTATTTAACTAGCCACTGACACCAATAAAATGTTACCCCCCTCTAAAAGAGGGCATTCTTTCCACTGACAAGTAATATAAGGAACATTCTTTCCACTGACCACCAAGATGTGGAGAATTCTTTCCACTGACCATCAAGATATGGAGCATTCGTCCCATGACCACCAGTGTAAAGAACGTTCTTCCCGCTGACCACCAGTGTAAAGAACATTTTTCCCGTTGACTACCAGTGTAAGGAGCATTCTTCCCACTAACCACTAATGTAAGGAGCGTTCTTCATTGACCACCGATATAAGAAGACCACCTCTTATTAACCACTTCTGGAACGCCCCAAGCAGATATACTGTGGCAGTGTGGCCCTCCTGTGTGAAATCACGTACCTGTACCTGATTGGACACAGCAGGAGCCAATCAGCGGGTCTGGCGGGCGTGATGTCCGCCAGGACCCGCCAATCGTTCTGAGGAGAGGCAGAACTGCAGTCTGCCTATGTAAACCGTTCTGCCAGAGGGGAAAATGGAAAGCTTGTGTTTCTGCTAAGCAGAAGCACGGATCTCTGTTTTCCCCTAGTCACATCATTCCCCCACAGTTAGAAAGCACCCCCTAGGGACACATTTAACCCTTTGATTGTCCCTGATGTTAACCTCTTCCCTGCCAGTGTCATTTGTACAATGACAGTGCATTAATTTTTACGCACTGATCACTGTATTGGTAACACTCAACCCTGGTTCACACTGGTGCGATTTGACATGCGTTTTGACATGTCAAATCGGCGGCATTTTCCGGCAATTGCCGGCAATGACACATCCTAATCGGTGCGATGCCACATCTGCTGCGCTGCACTGATTTCAAAAAGTAGTTTCTGTACTACTTTTTACGATTTCGGGCCGCGATTTACATTGACATCTGTGCAGAAACCTGCACAGATTTCTCTGTAATCGCGACCAAAATCGGGACTTACATGCGGGAGTGAAATTGTGCAAGTTCAGCTGAACTCGCACGGCTTCACTCCCGCAGCCCAGTGTGAACCTGGGCTTAGGGTCAGATTTCTCCGCTGCAATGTTGTAGTCACGCAAAAATTGCCGGCTGGGTGAATACAACATTAGGCAATCCCCTGGACTTCTGGGATATCGGCGTCATCTATCCCAAGAGTCTTTGGTTAGCCTAATCGTCTAACTTTACGGTATTTTCAGACACGATGTGCGATGTGCGAAGACACGATGTGCCGTCAGGCAATGAAACTTAATATGCATGCGCAAGAACCGGAAGTGCATGCTGGATAGCCAGCTGCACTAGATCCCGGAATTCACTAGCTCTGGCTTCAGATGCCCACAACCAAGATGGCCACCACCAGCATTTCTACAGGGGCCAGAAAATAGAAGATTTGGCAAGTAAGGACTAAAACTAGAGTAAGAATCATTTCCAAAGTAAATAGAGTGATTTTTAAGGATCACGGGGATGTCTTTGTTGAATTTATGAGTAGGAGACTGCAGCTCCTCTTTAACCACCATTGTAGTGTGGCTTACATACCACAATTTGTTTATAAAATCATTTTTAGCAGTGGTTCCCTGAGACCTGAATATTATTTCAAGGGTTACTGGGGAAAAGGTTGGGAAAGGCTGATTTAGTGGTTACCCAGCAAGTCCGCAACAAAACATACCCTAAAGGGAGTGCCAGACCTATTGATAAGAGCGTCCAAATTGATTTATTGGTTTATACCCAAAGCGGAACTAAACCCATAAATTTTTACTGTTTCACAAAGCAGTTACTTACAAGGCATGCAGTTAATAATAACTGTCATGGTTGCTTGTGCTCTCAACTGAACTGTCAAGCTATCAAATGGCTGGTGTCATCCAAATTAAAACCCAACTTCAACCAGAAATGTATATGTTTTTTCTCAGGGACCAATAGGTTAACTCACCTGCTGGGTTCCATTTTCTCTCAGGGACTCCATTGGTTATGGTTTTCCATGGTAATTTCTGTGTCCAACCTTACCAAAAGGGAGTCTCTCTTGTAGTTAGACCTACCAGTTTGCTAATTCTACTTTATGGATGTTGTACTGTAAGATACTTGGAAAATAATGTTATCAGTTTAGTTACGCTGATAGAATTTACATTTTTGGCTGGTGTCAAGACTGATCACATGTACAATATAATAGTGATTGCAGATCAAACAGAGGCCAAGATGGCCACTTCTTTGGCTGTAAAGGATAGGAGGGTTTAGTTTAATTGGACACATTTCGGGAGTCAGAAACACTCCCCCTTCTTCACGGCTTCTAGACATGTGAATGTTCTTAAAATAGGTCTTTTCTCTGTTAATCTATGTAAGGAGGTTTATAGCTGGAAAAACCAGCAGCAT
The DNA here is from genome assembly GCA_029206835.1 of Rana muscosa. Classification (NCBI taxonomy): domain Eukaryota; kingdom Metazoa; phylum Chordata; class Amphibia; order Anura; family Ranidae; genus Rana; species Rana muscosa. The sequence goes on from CM055128.1 coordinate 257,636,529, forward strand.
CTGTATGAATGGAAGTACAGATATGTTTACTGTCATTACTTTGGTCTGGTGCTCCTTCTAGTGGCGCATTCTTTGGTTAAAATAACACTGGAAAGAGAAGTTTATAAAGCACTTGATTCCAACCAGGGTAAGCAAATCTCTATGGAAAAAAAGCAGCAGGCAAATAGATATTTATCATGGGTTTGTTATTTGTTGGTAAAGTTATACAGCCAACACGTTTCAAGACAATTACAGTGGTCCTTCATCACGGCCGTTTGTACAAAATTGTTGTTGTTAAAAAGTCACTAAGCAGGAAGCCTGTCCCAAACACACCACAAATGACTAGATACAAGAATGTAACAGGTTAAAATGAATTGTACACTGCTATTTCTGACCTTCAGATGCACCAATTCATTTTATTTATTCCTTACAGGCATTTCTATAGCGCAACAATTTACGTGGTTCTTTACATATTGTACATTCATATCAATCTTTTCCAGGAGCTTACAATCTAATGTCTTAATTTAACTTGCATACATACGGTACACATACTAGGGTCAATTTAGACATGAGCCAATAAGAGTACCAGCATGTATTTGGAGTGTGGGAGGCAACCAGAGTACCTAGGAAAACCCACGCAAATACAGGAAGAACGTGCTAAATTCACCAGTTCCATCTTTGTATTGGGTCTTTCTGCCTATTTTTTGTTAAGGATGGGCTGCCACCTGCATAACTTTGTAACTACAGGTATTTGGTACATACAGACCTGATGAAGTCGACAGTGAAATTGCCCAGAAACGTGTCGGTTATATAACTTTAGACAAAACATAATATATTTAGTGTAGTGCAACCAAAAACTCATAAATCAAGTCCAAATATTGACAAAATTCCACCGTAGTGCAACTTTCAGTGACAGTTCATTGATATCCAGTGACTTCAGTGACCACCACCTCTAGCTGGAATGCCTGCTCACCTCCCAATGTTGATCCCACTACAGAGTCACACACGCCTGTAGTAATATATCTCAGGATGTTTCGGGGAAACCCTTCCTCCTCCTGGTGTTCCTGAACAAGACAGACCTCCTCCCGGGTTCTCACGATATGGACCCCACTACAGAGTCACACACGTCTGTAGTAATATATCTCAGGATACTTCGGGGAAACCCTTCCTCCTCCTGGTGTTCCTGGACAAGACAGACCTCCTCCCGGGTTCTCATGATATGAACCCCACTACAGAGTCACACACGTCTGTAGTAATATATCTCAGGATACTTTGGGGAAACCCTTCCTCCTCCTAGTGTTCCTGGACAAGACAGACCTCCTCCCGGGTTCTCATGATATGAACCCCACTACAGAGTCACACACGCCTGGTGAAATATCTCTAAGGATACCTCGGGAACACGAATCCTCATCACAGTGCACCTAGACAGCTCAGACCTCCTCCCGGGATCTCATTGAGCCATGCATAGCCATATAAAACACAGGCAAACCATAGAGCTCTCTGCTAATAAAATTTAATAAAACTTAACTCAGGGATAAAATACTCACATACAAATGTCAAAAACATGCATATCATCAATAATGATGAGAACGGAGAAAAAAGTTTTGAATGGTGACGCCTTTTATTTTATAACATTCATTAAATGATTTATGAGTTCTTGGTGGTTGCTCTACACTGTATATATTATATTTTGTTTATTACCTTTTGAGAGTCACAAGTGGATACACTCTAAGTGGTGTGGGCAGCAATCACGTCAAGCCTAATAGTAGGCTATTGATTATTTTAATTTTATTTTCACTATCACATTGTTTATTGCACTGATTATATATATATATTTTCACTATTTGGTTATATAACTTTACCTCCAAATAAAGTGCTCTTAATCAAGACCAATTTACCTGTTTATTTATCACTGGTACCTCCTCACTGCGCTGCACACATATCACACAGTGTAAACTACATATCCCAATATTCCTATTCTGCCATTATTGGGGTGAGTTCTGGGAGAGTGATTGGCAGGAATATCTACTCCCCCTATACATTGCCATTTATTAGCTGGAAAGCAATGGAAAGGTGAATAGACATGAAGACAGAAAAGGGATGATGTGGTTTACTTCGGCACATAGTCCTGTAGTAGAGCAGTGGGATGCAGACACTAGGGATGAGGCGAACACCCCCCGGTTCGGTTCACAACAGAACATGCGAACAGGCAAAAAATTTGTTCGAACACACGAACACTGTTAAAGGTACACAAACATGAAAACTCAAAAGTGCTCATTTTAAAGGTTAATATGCAAGTTATTGTCATAAAAAGTGTTTGCGGACCCGGGTCCTGCCCCAGGGGACATGTATCAATGCAAAAGTTTTAAAAATGGTTGTTTTTTCTGGAGCAGTGATAAATAATGCTTAAAGTGAAACAATAAAAGTGAACTATTCCTTTAAATTTTGTACCTGGGGGGTGTCTCTAGTATGCCTGTAAAGTAGCACATGTTTCCCGTGCTTAGAAAAGTCCCTGCACAAAATGACATTTCTAAAGGAAAAAAAGTAATTTAAAACTCGTGGCTGTAATGAACTGTCGGGTCCCGGCAATACAGATAAAAATCATTGAAAAAAACGACATGGGTCCCTGCCCCCAGTCCATTACCAGGCCCTTTGGGTCTGGTATGAATATTAAGGGGAACCCCGAACCAAAATGAAAAAAAAAAATTGTGAGGGGATCCCCCCAAATTCCATTACCAGGCCCTTCGGGTCTAGTATGGATATTAAGGGGAACCCTGCGCCAAATAAAAAAAAAATGGCGTAGAGGTCCCCCTCAAAATCCATACCAGACCCTTCAGGTCTGGTATGGATTTTAAGGGGGACCCCGTGCCAAAATAAAAAAAAAATGGCGTGGGGTTTCCCCCAAAAATTCATACCAGACCCTTATCCGAGCACGCAACCTGGCAGGCCGCAGGAAAAGAGGGGGGGACGAGAGAGTGCCCCCCTCCTGAACCGTACCAGGCCACATGCACTCAACATGGGGAGGATGTCCCCATGTTGATGGGGAAAAGGGCCTCATCCCAACAACCCTTGCCCGGTGGTTGTGGGGGGCTGCGGGCGGGGGCTTATTGGAATCTGGAAGCCCCCTTTAACAAAGGGGACTCCCAGATCCCGGCCCCCCTATGTAAATTGGTAACGGGGTACATTTTACCCCTACCATTTCACCCAAAAAGTGACAAGAAAGGTAAAAAAAACACACAACCAGCTTGGGACAAGTCCTTTAATAAAAAAATGTAAAAAAAAATCCAGCGCTGTAATCCTTCTACGACCCGCCGCCATGAACGATACAGCCTCCTCCATAGGAGGCGCTTGGTCGAATGACGCGTGAGCCGTCTGACAGCTCTTAAATAACCGAGGCGGGGCCACCCGTGACGTGGACGGGTGACCCCGCCCCCCCTCTGACGCAACGGTTTCCGGCGGTTTCCCCGTGGTGTCACGGGTGACCCGCCCCCTCTGACGCAACGGGGTTTCCTGTGACACGTCAGAGGGGGCGGGGTCCCCCGTACATGTCACAGGGTAACCCCGGCATTTCCCCTTGCATCAGAGGAGGGCGGGGTCACCCGTCCACGTCACAGGTGTCCCCACCTTCGGTTATTTAAGAGCTGTCAGTCGGGCATGATCTTATGGCGACCGGAAATAACGTCATTGACACTGTGCGTTCCAGGACCTAGTCAGCTAAACCGGAAGGAGGAAGTGTGGAACGCCGCGATCATCACGATCAGCACTTAAGCACTTTCGGCTCTCCTAGCTCTGGATAAAAGTGACATACTGAGTGTTTTAAACATCGAGACATTGAGCTATTTGATCACTTGGAATTGTCGCAGTGTTATAGAACATTGGACTTTTTGTGGAACTATCTAAGTATTGAATAAATGGTCAAACGGAATTAGACTATGTGAAGTCTTTCTTCTTATGCCCCTGTATGTCTTTGAATGATGGAGGACTCCATAGGAGGTTCAGACTGAACACACGGCAGGATTTCGATTAATGCCTTATATTCCGCCGGTCTGGTGAGCACGTGGTGAGCACGTGGTGGAAGAATTATTGGTGACAGGTGCACACATCAGTATTCATCTCCTAAAGCCAATTGTGCCTACCAGAGACTTTTTTCTTACCAGATTTATTTGCTTATCTGTTTTTGCTATTAATGTGTATATGCTGAATTACATATACTAAGCCAGTCAGTTTTTTTTCTGACAGGAGCGCAGCTTTGATGCATATGAATCTCTGATCATCAGTTTGAAGTATTCATCTTTGTGTTTGTTTTATGACCTATTTTTTTAAGTGGCTGCTGACTGATATATTGGATATATCTCATATATTTATATATTTTTTCTATATATATATTGTTTAGAATTTATGAACACTACATCACCTGTATTTCAGTTATCTGTTACTCCATTGCGCTGAGATAGGAAGAGTTGGGCAGGGCGGTATTTTCTTCCTTTTTTAACAACTTGCATATTAACCTTTAAAATTAGCACTTTTGATTTCTCCCATAGACTTTTAAAGAGTGTTCCGCGACTTTCGAATTTGCCGTGACCACCCCAAATTGTTCGCTATTCGGCGAATGGGCGAACAGCCAATGTTCGAGTCAAACTCATGTTCGACCCGAACAGAAAGCTCATCCCTAGTAGACACAAGGGTGACAACACTGGCTACCATTTTAATAGTGTACTATGAGCATTGCCACCTGAAGTAAGGAAGTGACGTACAGATGAGTCTTCTGGCAGGATCACAGTTATTGTATTTTATAATAAACTGTGCTTGTTGTGACCATTGGTGGCCAATTTGTGATTTATTTTTTTCCTATTTTGCCTATACATACACATAAGGCTAAATGTAAGTTGCATGCCTCCTGTGGCCGGTCAGGCTTGTATTGTCTAACCTTGTGCATTTTTTGGCCAATGTTTATACTACCTTCCATATGGAATTGATGGCCTTCACATATATCTCCTCTTTAAACTTCAAAATCTTATTAAAAGGCATACATGAAGCTTGCATACCTGAACTTGCCCCATCCACAGTGGGATGTGGATAATATTTCACATCCAATCTATCTCTGCTTGCTCTCAGTTCTTCATCCCGGCTCACAAGGATTTGGTTTCTATCCGCGCGGATCAATCAATATGCTGACAGTTTCCTAACTCTATTGAAGGAAAATTGAAACCAATTGTTAAGAAAAAAAAACATATATGTACCTGAGGTTAAAAGCTTAAAGGGATAGTCCCAAAGGATCTCATGACTATAGCATGCTTAAAGCGTTAAAGTGTCAATCTTGCCTTAAGTTTAGCATGACTTAGTGAGGGAACATAACTTTATCATTTGCAGAGGAATGATTGTTGAAAATCCAAACTGAAATCACTGACATGTACTTTGATATATATGTAAATGGTCACTTCATGGTCAAGGCATATATCTAACAGTACTTCCATTCTTCACTTATGAAGTTATTTATATTCTCGCTGGGCCATAAACTGATGTATTTCATCTTGGGAATCCAGTTATATGTTACAGCTGTGAGGTCTGGTTCACACCTTTCCAGCTTTCCTAGGGCTCTCCAGGTATGGGTATGTAACGCTTATATTTTTTGTAAAGAAAGTTAAATCTAGGGATGCAGAGAGACAAGTCTTCTAGGAAAAAGACAGATTGACCCACGTTTTATCCAAATTTAAACCCAACTTTAAACAGAAATTGATATTATTTTTTTTCTGTGGGAGACCAATAGGTTAACTTACCCGCTGGGTACCATTTTCTCTCAGGGGCTCCATTGGTTATGGTTTTCCATGGTAATTTGTGTATCCAACCCTCCCAAAAGGGAGTCTCTTTTTTAGTTAGACTCGTAACTTAAGTTTCCTTTTTCTACATTATGGAGCTTTTAATGTAAGAGGCATTATAAAAGACTGTTATCAATTTAGTTACTTATGCTAGTAAAATATAAATATATTATATACATAACTGTAGTCATTGGGGATTTCAGTTATCAAATCAGATTTAGGATTTACCCCTAAAATCCCACTTAAGGCTTCACTCTATGCTGCTTTTACATTTGTCTACGGGTTAAATACTTGTTTTTTAATAGTGCTATGAAATGCATTGCCACAATTTTTTTTTATAATATTCGGTGGGCAATAAATATCTTTTTGAAGAAACAACTTCTCAGCTTCCTTACATTCTGGTGTCTCTACTAACACCACATTCTCATCTTCTGGGGCTCAAAGATTTCTTACTATAAACACTTGTTTGTTTTGGTCTCCAAACTTTGGCCATGGGGGCAGGATGAGGCCCTTTACTTGCCTTTATCTGGCCATTGGGGTAGTATTATACCCATTACTTGCCTTTATATACCCCTTGGGGTACTATTTCTTCCAGTAACAAAAACAGGGGGGGCATAATTCCTGCTGTTGACACCAACAATGGGGCATTATTCCTCCTAATACTAAACATGGGACATTGTCTCCTCACTCTCGTTAACAACTTCTCTCTCCATGGCAGTGATCTCCCAACTTCCCCTGCTCCATCCTGAGCTTTTTAATGTATAACACCTTCTCTGGCTCTGCATTCAGGCACATTGGGTCTGGTAGTTTTTTTTTCAGCAAATGTAATAGCACATTTATGGCTCATACTACATCTCCCAGCATCCAATGTTCCACCTTTCGAGTTCAGTAATAGAACATATCTGCTGTTGCCATCTAGTTCCAGAAAAGAAGATCTGCACTCAGGAATTTTAACATAGTGAACTTAAAAGAGAAGTTTGGGTTTCACAAAAAAATAAAAATGTTTACTTATCTAAGTGGATGCAGAATCGATTCAATACTGCATCTGTCCCCCACTGTCTCTACACTGAGAACTGAGTGATTAAACATAGCTAATTGCTCAGTTCCCCCCTCAGCTCTGAGCAGAGAACCATGACTGTAAATTACTCTCTGTTCTGCCCTACCATTGCTCACTGGTACTCTGGGCTGTGGAGGGAGCGGAAGCGGCTGGTTCAGTTTCCAAGCAGCTCAATGAGAGGCTGAGCCAGCTGCTGGTCCAAGCTGCTGGGTGGATCCCGACTATAAAGATGAGATCTTTCCCGAGCCAGGACGGGCTGAGGAGTGCAGAACGAACTGCACTCTTGTGATCCATAGGAGAAGAAGGGCCATAAAACCTCTGACCCTACATCAACTTTCAGGTTCTGCATGATTCAGTAACAGTCATAGGCATGTGCAGGGGGTATGCATCTAAGCACTCCGTGTGCATTATCATTATCCTCCTGTTTGCCGGCAGAAAGATGGGAAAGATCTCCTACTGACCACCTCTGCCATAGGAGTGTGTGTGTGTGTATGTATGTGTAAATATATATTGTGAGGGGGTTAGCTCGGCAGCGGGTGTGTGTGACCCCCGGGATGGGCTCCCCACACAAAACAGGCCCAGCAAACGGAGGTTGTGGTTTTCAAAATCAAAAAAAGGTGCGGTTTATTTTCTATTTACAGTGACAAAACACAGCAAAGCAAAAGAAACATAACCAAAATAAATCCTGGTCAAGTTGACCTCTGACTAAACATACAGGTTTCCTAACTAACAACTGGGATCAGCCTAGTGCTGTCCTAGTCCCTAAGTCCCTGGTTTTAAATGTCCAAGCAAATAGCCACACAGGCTTTGTCTCACCGCACAGGGGTTCACTCTCCCTAGACAGTCCACACAGGTCTGGTTCCAGGCATGAGCTAACATCTAATGAAGCTGGGAGTTCTTATAGAGGCCTAAATGAGCTGACAAGCTTCAGCTGGCCTCATCAACTCCCTGTCTGTACGACGCCCAGCCCTCTCCCTAGAGGTATGAGTCATCCATGAGCCCACTAGCCTTATACAACTCTCCACCTAGTTGTATAAGTCGGCGTAAAGCCTGAATCTGGGCGAAATATATCTACCCCCCTGGATGCAACCAGGTGACTTTACCTTCCTGCTGTCACATACCCCCCCCTCTTGTTTTAACCTCGGGGTTGGAACACCAGCAATCAGGCATTCATGTACTCGAGACAAAGCATCCACATTCCCCATTTGAACGCCAGGGCGATGCTTTACTGTGAAGTTGAATTCCTGGAGGGCCAGGAACCACCTATTCACTCTTCTATTTGTTTCCTTGTTTTGAGCCATCCACTTTAACGGAGCGTGATCCGTAACCATGTCAAAGTGCCTACCTAGCAGGTAGTACCGAAGGGAATCTAGAGCCCACTTCACCGCTAAACACTCCTTTTCAACGGTGGCGTAATTTACCTCATGGGACTTCAACTTCCTGCTGAGGTAAATGACTGGGTGCTCTTCCCCGTTCCAGACCTGGGACAATACTGCTCCTAACCCCACATCTGACGCATCACTTTGTACGACAAAGTCTTTAGAGAAGTCGGGTGAGTACAACACTGGCTGGCTACATAAGGCTTGTTTCAAGAATTGGAATGCTGCCTCAGCCTCGGGGGTCCATTTAATCATGACCGACCCTTTCCCCTTCGTCAGGTTGGTTAGGGGCACAGCCTTAGAAGCAAAGTGGGGAATGAAGCGCCGATAATAACCCGCGATTCCCAGAAAGGCCCGTACCTGCTTCTTGCTGTTGGGACGTGGCCAACTCTGGATGGCCTCGACTTTGTTGAGTTGGGGTTTTATTACTCCCCTCCCAATGGTGTACCCAAGATATTTGGCCTCCTCCTGCCCAATGGTACACTTCTTGGGGTTAGCCGTAAACCCCGCTTCCCGAACAGAGTCCAGGACTGCTTGCACTTTTGGCAGATGTGAGGCCCAATCTGTGCTATGGACAATTACGTCATCCAGGTAAGCCGCAGCATACTTCCGATGGGGCCTCAGCATCTGGTCCATTTTCCGCTGGAATGTGGCCGGCGCATTCTGTAACCCGAACGGCATTCTTTTATATTGGAACGCCCCGTCTGGGGTTACAAATGCGGTTTTCTCTTTGGCCGACTTGGCCAGGGGGATTTGCCAATACCCTTTTGTGAGGTCAAGAGTCGTCATGTATCGGGCTGTTCCCAGCCGGTCGATCAACTCATCTATACGTGGCATGGGGTAGGTGTCAAATTTTGTAACTTTGTTCAACTGACGAAAATCGTTACAAAATCGCCAGCTCCCATCCGGTTTAGGCACCAACACGATGGGACTAGACCAATCACTTTGGGACTCCTCTATCACCCCTAAGTTCAGCATTTTCTGTACTTCCTCCCGTATTGCCTCCCGTCGAGCCTCTGGGATCCGATAGGGTTTTAACTTCACCCTTTCACCGGGCGGGGTAATGATGTCATGCTCTACCCCAGATGTTTGTCCCGGCAGCTCAGAGAATACCTCCTTGTTGCGAAGCACAAACTCCTTAACCTCCTGTTGTTGGGGTTGTGACAAGGTGGCTGCTATTCCAACCTCAGGAATCACGCAACCAGTTTGAGCTGGTGACCAAGTGTCTGCGACTAGGGACTCTCTATCCCTCCAGGCTTTCAACAGATTAACGTGATAGATCTGTTCGGGCTTTCGCCTTCCTGGTTGTCTGACCTTGTAATTCACTTCGCTCACTTTTTCCATTATCTCGTAGGGGCCTTGCCATTTGGCAAGGAATTTACTTTCAACCGTAGGGACAAGTACCAATATCCTATCCCCCGGGGAAAAGGTACGGGTCTTGGCTCCACGGTTGTACACTCTCTGCTGTGCCAACTGCGCTTGGGCCAAATGTTCCTTCACGATGGGCATTACCTGTGCAATTCGATCTTGCATCAGGGCGACATGCTCAATCACACTCCTGTGGGGAGAACTCTCACTTTCCCAAGTTTCCTTGGCAATATCCAACAGCCCTCTTGGGTGTCTCCCATACAGTAACTCAAAGGGGGAGAATCCCGTAGAGGATTGGGGCACCTCCCTAATAGCAAACATCAAATAAGGAAGTAAACAGTCCCAATCCTTTCCATCTCTATCCACCACTTTCTTCAACATTTGTTTTAGGGTTTTGTTGAATCTTTCAACCAGCCCATCGGTTTGGGGGTGATACACAGACGTACGCAATTGCGTCACTTTGAACAATTTACACAGCTCTTTCATAACCCGGGACATAAAGGGTGTACCTTGGTCCGTAAGCAGTTCTTTACAAATACCCACCCGGCTAAAAACAAGAGATAGCTCTTTGGCTATGGTTTTGGCCGAGGTATTTCGGAGAGGGATCGCTTCTGGATAACGGGTGGCATAGTCCATTATAACTAATATGTACTGGTGCCCCCTATCGGACTTGATTATAGGACCTACCAAATCCATGGCGATCCTCTCAAACGGGACCTCAATGATGGGTAGAGGGACCAGCGGGCTACGGAAATGTGGCATCGGGGCCAACCTCTGACACACAGGGCAGGAGGAACAATAATTTTCTACGTCCTTCATCACCCCTGGCCAATAGAATCTCTGTAATACCCTCTCTCGGGTTTTCTCTGTCCCCAGATGACCTCCAAGAATGTGCCCATGGGCCAACTCCAACACCAACTTCCTGTAAGGTTTGGGCACCACAAGCTGCTCAACGGTTTCTTCTGCCCTTTTTGCCACCCGATACAGTAGGTCCTTCTCTACGCTGAAGTATGGGTAAGTGCAGGTATTATCTGGGTTCACTAACTCGCCATCTATTTTCACTACGTTTTCCCGTGCCTTTATTAGGGCGGGGTCTTTCAACTGTTCTGTGGCAAAGTTTTCCCTGTGAACCTCAAGATCAGAAAACTCCACAGACGGTAGGTTTTCGTCTGAGGAGGTGGGCTCCTCTCCAGTTTCTTGAGTCTCCCCTGCCAATACTGATAATGGAAATTCCGGAGAGTCCTCACCACTCTCAGGGGAGTTCTGGCTATCACATTCCTGGTACATAGGGGCACCAGTGAGGGGCTCAGGATCATCCCACAGTTCCCAGAACTTCGGAAAATCCCTTCCCACAATGGCGTCATGCGGTAACTGAGATACTAAGCCCACTGGATGAGAGAGGGTACCTTTGGGGGTCTCGAAACACACTGTAGTCACTGGATACTCTCGGGTGTCCCCATGCACACAAATAACAGCTACCTTGCTATTCCCAGAGACCTCTGTTTTAACTAACTCAGCCTTTATCAGGGTCACAAGGCTACCTGAATCCAGCAATACCACAACATTTCTACCATTAACACACATTTTGCATAAATGTTTCTCAGTTCCTCGAATGGCAGTGCATGCGACTGTCGCACACAGCGACTGACGTCTGCCCGTCAGAAAGTCACACTGCATGGGTTCCTCCACAACCGGGCAATTGGCTGCAATATGTCCCGCTTGCCGGCAGCGGTAGCAAACGATCCTTCTTGCCGCCTCTTGAGCCGCTGATTTCCCAGGCTGTTCTCGCCAAACTTGGGGTAGAGCTCCCACCCTCTCACTCTCTCCACCCTCACCCCTTGGAATCCTCTTATCCGCCCCTGGGGATGGTCTGGTCTTAGGGTGGAAAGTCCGAGTGTCTCTGGAAGAGGCCGTCAGGTTCTCTGTAGCCAAGTATTTCTCCACACGATCCACAAGACCATCGGCCGTCTCTGGGTCTCCATGGCTTACCCACTTTTGGATGGCAGTAGGAAGAGCTCTCAAAAACCGATCCATTACAACACGTTCCACAATCTTTGGTGCGGACAAAGTCTCTGGCTGTAGCCACTTTCTGCTCAGGTGAATGAGATCATACATTTGAGACCTGGGGGGTTTTCCAAGCTGGAAAGTCCAGTTATGCACACGCTGAGCCCGGACAGCCTGGGTGACACCCAGCCTTGCCAATATTTCAGCTTTTAGCATCACATAGTCTTTTGCTTGGTTAGGCTCTAGGTCATAGTAAGCTTTCTGCGATTCACCAGTTAACAGAGGAGCCACCAGTCCAGCCCACTGCTCCTCAGGCCACTTTTCTCTTTCAGCGGTCCTTTCAAATGTGGTCAAAAATACCTCTGGATCATCCTCTCCAGTCATTTTTGTCAATAAACGACTCACCCCAAAGGACGCGGTATTAGTGGGACGGCTTTCCTCACTGGTCTGCGGACGTTGCTGCATTACTGCTTCCATCTGTTGTTGTAGTCTCTGCTCTTGCTTCTGCAACAGGTCTATGAAGCGGGCCTCAGATTGCTGCTGGGCTCGTTGCTGAGCCTCCAGACTCTGTTGCAAAGTTGCGTTTGTCTGCTGCTGGGCTGCAAGGCTCCTTTGCAAACCTGCATTTGTCTGCTGTTGATTGGCATTTGCTAGAGCCAGCTGCTTCAGTATCTCCTCCATGCTGGCTTAAAAAAAACTGCCCGCATTCTCCACCAACTGTGAGGGGGTTAGCTCGGCAGCGGGTGTGTGTGACCCCCGGGATGGGCTCCCCACACAAAACAGGCCCAGCAAACGGAGGTTGTGGTTTTCAAAATCAAAAAAAGGTGCGGTTTATTTTCTATTTACAGTGACAAAACACAGCAAAGCAAAAGAAACATAACCAAAATAAATCCTGGTCAAGTTGACCTCTGACTAAACATACAGGTTTCCTAACTAACAACTGGGATCAGCCTAGTGCTGTCCTAGTCCCTAAGTCCCTGGTTTTAAATGTCCAAGCAAATAGCCACACAGGCTTTGTCTCACCGCACAGGGGTTCACTCTCCCTAGACAGTCCACACAGGTCTGGTTCCAGGCATGAGCTAACATCTAATGAAGCTGGGAGTTCTTATAGAGGCCTAAATGAGCTGACAAGCTTCAGCTGGCCTCATCAACTCCCTGTCTGTACGACGCCCAGCCCTCTCCCTAGAGGTATGAGTCATCCATGAGCCCACTAGCCTTATACAACTCTCCACCTAGTTGTATAAGTCGGCGTAAAGCCTGAATCTGGGCGAAATATATCTACCCCCCTGGATGCAACCAGGTGACTTTACCTTCCTGCTGTCACAATATATATATATTGTGACAGCAGGAAGGTAAAGTCACCTGGTTGCATCCAGGGGGGTAGATATATTTCTCCCAGATTCAGGCTTTATGCCAACTTATACAACTAGGGAGGGAGTTGATGAAGCCCAGCTGAGGCTAGTGGGCTCATGGATGATTCATACCTCTAGGGAGAGTGCTGGGCGTCGTGCAGGCAGGGAGTTGATGAGACCAGCTGAAGCTTGTCAGCTCGTTTAAGGCCTCTATAAAAACTCCCAGCTTCATTAGGTGTTTGCTCATGCCTGGAACCAGACCTGTGTGGACTGTCTAGGGAGAGTGAACCCCTGTGCGGTGAGACAAAGCCTGTGTGGCTATTTGTTTGGACATTTACTAAACCAGGGACTTAGGGACTAGGACAGCACCAGGCTGATCCCAGTTGTTAGTTAGGAAACCTGCATGTTTAGTCAGAGGTCAAGCTGACCAGGGTTTATTTTGTTTATGTTTCTTTTTGCTTTGCTGTGTTTTTTTGTCACTGTAAATAGAGAAATAAACCGCACCTTTTTGATCTTGAAAACCACAACCTCCGTCTGCTGGGCCTGTTTTTGTGTGGGGAGCCCATCCAGGGGATCACACACACCCGCTGCCGAGCTAACCCCCCCACAGTTGGTGGAGAACCAGTGGCAGTTTTTTTTTAAGCCAGCATGGAGGAGATACTGAAACAGCTGGCTCTAGCAAATGCCAATCAACAGCAGACAAATGCAGGTTTGCAAAAGAGCCTTGCAGCTCAACAACAGAGCTTCGCAGCCCAGCAGCAAGCTCATCAACAGAGCCTTGCAGCCCAGCAGCAAGCTCACCAACAGAGTCTGGAAGCTCAGCAATAGGGATGGGCCCGGTGCTCGATTCGAACCCATGTTCGAATCGAGCACCGGGCGTTCGCTCGCTCGTCGAGCCCAGAACTATTTGGGCCGTTCGCATCACATTCGTGTGATGCGAGCGGCCCCGCAATGCATTGCGGCCGGCGCGGCCGGCGCAGTGCATTGCTGGCTGATGATTGGCCAAGCATGCACTGTGACCCCGCATGCTTGGCCAATCACAGCGCCCGAAACTCGGAGAGCAATAATTGGCTACAGGCAGGACGCCTGTAGCCAATTACAGCTCAGGGGCTTTAGTACACGCCCCACCATTTAAAAGGCCGCCACGCCATCGGCCCCGGTCACATGAGTTCCGGCTTTAGGAGAGATTAGTCTGCTGATTCTGTCTTTGCTTGATACTGAAAGATTTGCTCTTCTTTGCTAAACCATTGGCTATTTCTTTGCTAAACCATTGCTACCTAAGTCATTGATCGTTCATTGCTGCTGATTGCACAGTTAGTGTGTTATTAGCTGCTGCTGGGGATTAGTCTGGTGCGTGCTTACTGTTAGTACAGTATTGCAGTAGTACCAACCGCAGTGCTGTTAGCACAGCATTGCACCCCAACAGCACCCATAGGACTTCTAGTGTGTTAGTGGCAGCAAACAGAGCTCCTATATTTTCTTCTCAGCAGCACCCATAGGACTTCTAGTGTGTTAGTGGCAGCAAACAGAGCTCCTATATTTTCTTCTCAGCAGCACCCATAGGACTTCTAGTGTGTTAGTGGCATCACACAGAGCTCCTATATTTTCTTCTCAGCAGCACCCATAGGACTTCTAGTGTGTTAGTGGCAGCAAACAGAGCTCCTATATTTTCTTCTCAGCAGCACCCATAGGACTTCTAGTGTGTTAGTGGCATCACACAGAGCTCCTATATTTTCTTCTCAGCAGCACCCATAGGACTTCTAGTGTGTTAGTGGCAGCAAACAGAGCTCCTATATTTTCTTCTCAGCAGCACCCATAGGACTTCTAGTGTGTTAGTGGCAGCAAACAGAGCTCCTATATTTTCTTCTCAGCAGCACCCATAGGACTTCTAGTGTGTTAGTGGCATCACACAGAGCTCCTATATTTTCTTCTCAGCAGCACCCATAGGACTTCTAGTGTGTTAGTGGCAGCAAACAGAGCTCCTATATTTTCTTCTCAGCAGCACCCATAGGACTTCTAGTGTGTTAGTGGCAGCAAACAGAGCTCCTATATTTTCTTCTCAGCAGCACCCATAGGACTTCTAGTGTGTTAGTGGCATCACACAGAGCTCCTATATTTTCTTCTCAGCAGCACCCATAGGACTTCTAGTGTGTTAGTGGCAGCAAACAGAGCTCCTATATTTTCTTCTCAGCAGCACCCATAGGACTTCTAGTGTGTTAGTGGCAGCAAACAGAGCTCCTATATTTTCTTCTCAGCAGCACCCATAGGACTTCTAGTGTGTTAGTGGCATCACACAGAGCTCCTATATTTTCTTCTCAGCAGCACCCATAGGACTTCTAGTGTGTTAGTGGCAGCAAACAGAGCTCCTATATTTTCTTCTCAGCAGCACCCATAGGACTTCTAGTGTGTTAGTGGCAGCAAACAGAGCTCCTATATTTTCTTCTCAGCAGCACCCATAGGACTTCTAGTGTGTTAGTGGCAGCAAACAGAGCTCCTATATTTTCTTCTCAGCAGCACCCATAGGACTTCTAGTGTGTTAGTGGCATCACACAGAGCTCCTATATTTTCTTCTCAGCAGCACCCATAGGACTTCTAGTGTGTTAGTGGCAGCAAACAGAGCTCCTATATTTTCTTCTCAGCAGCACCCATAGGACTTCTAGTGTGTTAGTGGCATCACACAGAGCTCCTATATTTTCTTCTCAGCAGCACCCATAGGACTTCTAGTGTGTTAGTGGCAGCAAACAGAGCTCCTATATTTTCTTCTCAGCAGCACCCATAGGACTTCTAATGTGTTAGTGGCATCACACAGAGTTCCTATATTTTCATCTCAGCAGCACCCATAGGACTTCTAGTGTGTTAGTGGCATCACACAGAGCTCCTATATTTTCTTCTCAGCAGCACCCATAGGACTTCTAGTGTGTTAGTGGCAGCAAACAGAGCTCCTATATTTTCTTCTCAGCAGCACCCATAGGACTTCTAGTGTGTTAGTGGCAGCAAACAGAGCTCCTATATTTTCTTCTCAGCAGCACCCATAGGACTTCTAGTGTGTTAGTGGCAGCAAACAGAGCTCCTATATTTTCTTCTCAGCAGCACCCATAGGACTTCTAGTGTGTTAGTGGCATCACACAGAGCTCCTATATTTTCTTCTCAGCAGCACCCATAGGACTTCTAGTGTGTTAGTGGCAGCAAACAGAGCTCCTATATTTTCTTCTCAGCAGCACCCATAGGACTTCTAGTGTGTTAGTGGCAGCAAACAGAGCTCCTATATTTTCTTGTCAGCAGCACACATAGTACCTATAGTGTGTTAGTGTCAGCACCCATAGGACCTACAGTGTGTTGTGAGCACACATAGGAGTTCTATTTTTTATACTATATACACTACCGACTACAATGGCTGGAAGACCGCCAAGGAGAGGCAGAGCGTGCCGAGGCAAGAACACAGGGCAGGCAGGCTCTGTTTCTAGAGACAACAGTGCTGGCCGTGGACGTGGTCGTGCATCGTCATCAGCACGTGGCCATGGGACACGCTTGTCTTTGTTTTCGGCAGCTGGACATGTGGAGCCGCATCATGCCGAAGGCTTGGTAGAATGGATGACCAAGCCCTCCTCATCCTCCTCATCCTCTCTCACCCAGGCTCAGGGTACTGGCAGAGCAGCTGCCAACGCGTACTCAATGGCATCATCAGCCACCCCTTCCCTAGACCCACCATGTCCTCCTGAGGAGTCCCCCGAACTGTTTGAGCACAGTGTTGGGTACATGCTCCAGGAGGATGCCCAACGATTCGAAGGCTCGGATGATGATACCCAGCTTGAGGAAGTCAGTAGTGTGCGCGCAGAGAGAGGGGATGCTGAAGGACAGCAATCTGGCAGTAGTGTTCCACCAGCTGCAGCTTACTGCCAGGTTTGCTCTAGTGGTGAAGAGGGAGGGGATGATGAGGTCACTGACTCCACGTGGGTGCCTGAAGGGAGAGAGGAGGAGGAGGAGGAGGATGCAGCGTCACATGTCCAACGAGGCAGGATGCCCCCTGGAGGCCAGCTAGAGGCCAGCACAGCAACTGTACCACACCGCAGAGCTCCGCCTGTGCAGGGCGCTGCCTCTGCACGTTATCACAAAAGTTCTTTGGTGTGGGCCTTTTTTGAGACGAGTGCATCAGATCGCACCACTGCTATTTGCAATATTTGTCTCAAGCGTATCTCGCGTGGCCAAAACATCAGCCGCTTGGGCACCACAAGCATGAGCAGACATATGTCGACCTGCCATGCAGCTCGTTGGCAAGCACACATAAAAGACCCACACCAAAGAACAAAGCGGACCTCTCCTTGCTCCTCATCAGCTGGGATCTCCATCCCCACTATATCTTCAGTCCTCTCTGAAAGCTGCTCTGAGAGGACTGAAGGTGTAGAATTAGGTGTGTCACAACCAAGTACTTGCAGTACACCGACGTCCGATTGTAGCAGGCAAATTTCCCTGCCCCAGCTGCTGGACCGTCGAAAGAAGTATACTCCCAGCCATCCACATGCCCAGCGGTTGAATGCTAGCTTGGCTAAATTGCTAGCACTTCAACTGCTGCCTTTTCAGTTGATAGACTCGGCCCCCTTCCGTGAGTTTGTTCAATGTGCGGTTCCTCAGTGGCAGGTTCCCAAACGCCACTTTTTCTCACGGAAGGCGATTCCGTCTCTCTACTGGCATGTGGAAGGCAATGTCCATGCCTCGCTGGACAGGGCGGTCAGCGGTAAGGTGCATATTACCGCTGACTCATGGTCCAGCAAGCATGGACAGGGACGTTATCTTTCTTTCACGGCCCATTGGGTCACTCTATTGGCAGCTGGGAGGGATGCAGGACAAGGTGCAGTAGTGTTGGAGGTTGTTCCGCCACCACGCCTCCAAAATGCTACTACTGGTTGTGACACACCTCTCTCCTCCACCCCCTCCTCTTCTTCTTCCTCCATGTCCTCTTCGAGTGCTCTGTCCTCGGAACCAGCGGTGCTCCGTAGGCGTACAAGGGGCTACGCGAGTACGCAGGCAAAAAGATGCCATGCCGTGCTTGCGCTGGTGTGTTTGGGGGACAGGAGCCACACTGGGCCAGAGGTTCTGGCAGCTCTGCAGGGGCAGGCCGAGAGGTGGTTGACGCCACGCCAGCTTAAGCCAGGAATGGTCGTTTCTGATAATGGCACCAACCTCCTCTCCGCCCTGCGACAGGGGCAGCTCACCCATGTGCCCTGTATGGCTCACGTCCTCAACCTGGTGGTGCAGCGGTTCTTGGGCAGGTTCCCAGGCTTACAGGATGTCCTGAGGCAGGCCAGGAAAGTCTGTGTGCATTTCCGCCGATCTTATAATGCCAGTGCTCGGCTGACTGAGCTGCAAAAGGAGCTGAACCTGCCCAAGAACCGCCTAATATGTGACATGCCCACCAGGTGGAACTCAACGTTGGCCATGCTGCAGCGACTGCACACGCAGCAGAGGGCCATCAATGAGTACCTTTGCGACTACGGCACCAGGACAGGGTCAGGGGAGCTTGGCTTTTTTTCCCCACGCCAGTGGAGCATGATCAGGGATGCATGCACTGTCCTCTCACCATTTGAGGAGGCCACGAGGATGGTGAGCAGTGACAGTGCATGCATCAGTGACACTGTACCTCTTGTCCACCTGTTGGAGCATACGCTGCGTGGGATAATGGACAGGGCACTTGAGGCAGAACAGAGGCAGGAAGAGGAGGACTTCCTTGTCTCTCAAGGCCCCCTTTATCCAGACAATGTTCCTTCTGTCCCACCCATCACACAGGAAGAGGAGGAGGAGGAGGAGGAGGAGGAGGATTGTGTGAGCATGGAGGTGGAGCCTGGCACTCAGCATCAGCAGCAGCAGTCTTTTAGGGATGATGTACAGTCCCAACAAACCAGTGGACTTGTACGTGGCTGGGAGGAGGTGGCTGGCGATCATGTCATCCTCAGTGACCCAGAAGACTCCGGACCGAATGCCTCAGCTAACCTACGCTGCATGGCCTCCCTGATCCTGCAAAGCCTGCGGAAGGATCCTCGTGTTCTTCGGATCAAGGAGAGTGACCATTACTGGCTGGCCACTCTCCTTGATCCACGGTACAAGGGTAAGGTTGCGGACCTTATCTTGCCGTCGCAGAGGGAGCAGAGGATGAGACATCTCAGGGAGGCCTTGCAGAAAGGTCTGTGCAACGCGTTCCCAGAAACTGGGAGGTTACAAACTCCTGGTCCTGGACGACGAGTTGCTGAGGCTTCGGTCAGTAGCAGAAGGAGCGGTGGGGAAGGTGGACGTCTGACCGATGCGTTCAGACAATTTTTTAGTCCGCAGCCCCAAGGTATGATCGGTTCCAGCAACCATCGCCAGCGTCTGATATACATGGTGCAGGAATACCTAGGGGCAAGGTCAGACTTGGACACCTTTCCCACCGAAAATCCTCTGGCTTACTGGGTCCTGAGGATGGATCACTGGCCAGAGCTTGCACAGTATGCAATTGAGCTACTGGCCTGTCCTGCATCCAGCGTTCTTTCCGAACGCACATTCAGTGCTGCTGGAGGATTTGTCACCGATCATAGGGTGCGCCTGTCCACCGACTTGGTTGATCGACTGACCTTCATAAAAATGAATCAGTCTTGGATCACCACCAGCTACCAGACACCTGAAGCGGATATAACGGAATAATTTATAATGTCACATCCCTTCAAGACTGCCTATGCTGATGCTGAGTGACTGTCCTGTTATGTTCACTGACTATCCTCTTCCTCCTCCTCAATGATCCATGCCACCACACCAGTGCCTAAGGCACAATTTTTCAGCCCCTGTATAACAGGGGCGTGTAATTACAATTTTTTAAAAAGATGCTTCGCAACAGGTGTGACTGCTGTGCTCAGAGTACAGTATCTGTGAGGGGTTGCAGTGTTGTGGCACCAGCACCAGTGCCTAAGGCACAATTTTTCAGCCCCTGTTGGGGCGTGTAATTACAATTTTTAGGCAATGCTTTGCAACAGGTCTCATTGCTGTGCTCAGAGTACAGTATCTGTGAGGGGTTGCAGTGTTGTGGCACCAGCACCAGTGCCTAAGGCACAATTTTTCAGCCCCTGTATAACAGGGGCGTGTAATTAAAATTTTTTAAAAAGATGCTTCGCAACAGGTGTGACTGCTGTGCTCCAAGTACAGTATCTGTGAGGGGTTGCAGTGTTGTGGCACCAGCACCAATGCCTAAGGCACAATTTTTCAGCCCCTGTTTAACAGGGGCGTGTAATTACAAATCTTGATCTAATAGTTCACAGCAGGGCCCATTCCTGCGCCCACCAAGAGTAACTATGAGGGCCTACAGTCTTGTGGCAACACCGTCCACCACCACCACCACCACCAAAGGCCCAATTTTTCTGCCCTGTTCAACAGGTGCATGCAATTACAAATCTTGATCTAATAACTCACAGCAGGGCCCATTCCTGCACCCACCAAGAGTAACTGTGAGGGCTTACAGTCTTGTGGCAACACCGTCCACCACCACCACCACCACCACCAAAGGCCCAATTTTTCTGCCCGGTTCAACAGGTGCATGCAAGTACAAATCTTGATCTATTAACTCACAGCAGGGCCCATTCCTGTGCCCACCAGTCTTGTGGCTACACCAACATCTAATAGGGCAAATTTCTGCAGAGTATATACGGCAGGCCCCTACTTTCAAACATCCAACTTACAAACGACTCCTACTTGCAAACGGCAAGAGAAAACAGGAAGTGAGAGGAAATCTACCCCTAGGAAGGAAAATTCTATCCTGTTAGATTTAATTTGGGAAAAAGGTATCTCCTCTCTACTGATGCTTTATCACCAATCCTTGTTTCAATTAAAACCCCACTTTTCCAAAAACATTTGTCATTGGGACGGAAAGTGAGGTGACATGTTCTGAACAGATGTGCAAAGACAGCAAATGTTACAGGGGTGATAACCCCTCCCTATGTTCTCCAAAAAGCTTAAAAATTGATTTTTTTGGGATATAGCTACACTTCATAATGTACCTGTTCAGATTCTACTTAAGAACAAACCTACAGTCCATGTCTTGTTTGCACCACCTATATACTGCTGTTCAGAGTATATAGGGTTGTAGGTATAGGGTTTTATTTTGGGTGCGGGGTCCCCCTTAGTATCCATACAAGACCCAAAGGGGCTGGGGTGGGGGGGGGGGTGATGGGGTAGCCATGCCATTTTTCTCAAGGATTTTCAGCCATATGGCGGCCAGGACAAGACATGACATTAAAGCCGCAAGTGGTTTTAAATGGCTTCTTTTTTTCCTTTACAAATGTCATTTTGTGCAAGGACAGTTCTAAACACGGGAAACACATGCCACTTCACAGGCATACTTTAGACACCCCCCAGGTACCATATTTAAAGGAAAATTTCACTTTTTTTTTTTTCACTTTATGCATCATTAAAATGACTGCTCCCGAAAAAACTTTAGTTTTTAAAATTTCTTTTTGCATTGATATATGTCCCCTGGGGCAGGACCCGGGTCCCCAAACCTGTTTTATGACATTAACATGCATATTGGCCGTTGTAATTAGCAATTTTGATTTCGAACGTTCGCGTCCATTATAACGAATAGGGTTCGCTTCATAGACCTGTTACAGAAGCAAGAGCAGAGACTACAACAAATGGAAGCAGTAATGCAGCAACGTCCGCAGACCAGTGAGGAAAGCCGTCCCACTAATACCGCGTCCTTTGGGGTGAGTCGTTTATTGACAAAAATGACTGGAGAGGATGATCCAGAGGTATTTTTGACCACATTTGAAAGGACTGCTGAAAGAGAAAAGTGGCCTGAGGAGCAGTGGGCTGGACTGGTGGCTCCTCTGTTAACTGGTGAGTCGCAGAAGGCTTACTATGACCTAGAGCCTGACCAAGCAAAAGACTATGTGATGCTAAAAGCTGAAATATTGGCAAGGCTGGGTGTCACCCTGGCTGTCCGGGCTCAGCGTGTGCATAACTGGACTTTCCAGCTTGGAAAACCCCCCAGGTCTCAAATGTATGATCTCATTCACCTGAGCAGGAAGTGGCTACAGCCAGAGACTTTGTCCGCACCAGAGATTGTGGAACGTGTTGTAATGGATCGGTTTTTGAGAGCTCTTCCTACTGCCATCCAAAAGTGGGTAAGCCATGGAGACCCAGAGACGGCCGGTGGTCTTGTGGATCGTGTAGAGAAATACTTGGCTACAGAGAACCTGACGGCCTCTTCCAGAGACTCTCGGACTTTCCACCCTAAGACCAGACCATCCCCAGGGGCGGATAAGAGGATTCCAAGGGGTGAGGGTGGAGAGAGTGAGAGGGTGGGAGCTCTACCCAAAGTTTGGCGAGAACAGCCTGGGAAGTCAGGGGCTCAAGAGGCAGCCAAATGGATTGTTTGCTACCGCTGCCGGCAAGCGGGACATATTGCAGCAAATTGCCCGGTTGTGGAGGAACCCATGCAATGTGACTTTCTGACGGACAGACGTCAGTCACTGTGTGCGACAGTCGCATGCACTGCCATTCGGGGAACTGAGAAACATTTATGCAAAATGTGTATTAATGGTAGAAATGTTGTGGTATTACTGGATTCAGGTAGCCTTGTGACCCTGAAAAAGGCTGAATTAGTTAAAACAGAGGTCTCTGGGAATAGCAAGGTAGCTGTGATTTGTGTGCATGGGGACACCCGAGAGTATCCAGTGACTACAGTGTGTTTCAAGACCCCCAAAGGTACCCTCTCTCATCCAGTGGGGTTAGTATCTCAATTACCGCATGATGCCATTGTGGGAAGGGATTTTCCGAAGTTCTGGGAACTGTGGGATGATCCTGAGCCCCCCACTGGTGCCCCTATGTACCAGGAAGGTGATAGCCAGAACTCCTCTGAGAGTGGTGAGGACTCTCCAGAATTTCCCTTGTCAGTATTGGCAGGCGAGACTCAAGAAACTGGAGAGGAGCCCACCTCCTCAGACGAAAACCTACCGTCTGTGGAGTTTTCTGATCTTGAGGTTCACAGGGAAAATTTTGCCACAGAACAGTTAAAAGACCCCGCCCTAATAAAGGCACGGGAAAACGTAGTGGAAATAGATGGCGAGTTAGTGAACCCAGATAATACCTGCACTTACCCATACTTCAGCGTAGAGAAGGACCTACTGTATCGGGTGGCAAAAAGGGCAGAAGAAACCGTGGAGCAGCTTGTGGTGCCCAAACCTTACAGGAAGTTGGTGTTGGAGTTGGCCCATGGGCACATTCTTGGAGGTCATCTGGGGACAGAGAAAACCCGAGAGAGGGTATTACAGAGATTCTATTGGCCTGGGGTGATGAAGGACATAGAAAATTATTGTTCCTCCTGCCCTGTGTGTCAGAGGTGGGCCCCGATGCCACATTTCCGTAGCCCGCTGGTCCCTCTACCCATCATTGAGGTCCCGTTTGAGAGGGTCGCAATGGATTTGGTAGGTCCTATAATCAAGTCCGCTAGGGGGCACCAGTACATATTAGTTATAATGGACTATGCCACCCGTTATCCAGAAGCGATCCCTCTCCGAAATACCTCGGCCAAAACCATAGCCAAAGAGCTATCTCTTGTTTTTAGCCGGGTGGGTATTTGTAAAGAACTGCTTACGGACCAAGGTACACCCTTTATGTCCCGGGTTATGAAAGAGCTGTGTAAATTGTTCAAAGTGACGCAATTGCGTACGTCTGTGTATCACCCCCAAACCGATGGGCTGGTTGAAAGATTCAACAAAACCCTAAAACAAATGTTGAAGAAAGTGGTGGATAGAGATGGAAAGGATTGGGACTGTCTACTTCCTTATTTGATGTTTGCTATTAGGGAGGTGCCCCAATCCTCTACGGGATTCTCCCCCTTTGAGTTACTGTATGGGAGACACCCAAGAGGACTGTTGGATATTGCCAAGGAAACTTGGGAAAGTGAGAGTTCTCCCCACAGGAGTGTGATTGAGCATGTCGCCCTGATGCAAGATCGAATTGCACAGGTAATGCCCATCGTGAAGGAACATTTGGCCCAAGCGCAGTTGGCACAGCAGAGAGTGTACAACCGTGGAGCCAAGACCCGTACCTTTTCCCCGGGGGATAGGATATTGGTACTTGTCCCTACGGTTGAAAGTAAATTCCTTGCCAAATGGCAAGGCCCCTACGAGATAATGGAAAAAGTGAGCGAAGTGAATTACAAGGTCAGACAACCAGGAAGGCGAAAGCCCGAACAGATCTATCACGTTAATCTGTTGAAAGCCTGGAGGGATAGAGAGTCCCTAGTCGCAGAAACTTGGTCACCAGCTCAAACTGGTTGCGTGATTCCGGAGGTTGGAATAGCAGCCACCTTGTCACAACCCCAACAACAGGAGGTGAAGGAGTTTGTGCTTCGCAACAAGGAGGTGTTCTCTGAGCTGCCGGGACAAACATCTGGGGTAGAGCATGATATTATTACCCCGCCCGGTGAAAGGGTGAAGTTAAAACCCTATCGGATCCCAGAGGCCCGACGGGAGGCAATACGGGAGGAAGTACAGAAAATGTTGAACTTAGGGGTGATAGAGGAGTCCCAAAGTGATTGGTCTAGTCCCATTGTGTTGGTGCCTAAACCGGATGGGAGCTGGCGATTTTGTAACGATTTTCGTCAGTTGAACAAAGTTACAAAATTTGACACCTACCCCATGCCACGTATAGATGAGTTGATCGACCGGCTGGGAACAGCCCGATACATGACGACTCTTGACCTCACAAAAGGGTATTGGCAAATTCCCCTGGCCAAGTCGGCCAAAGAGAAAACCGCATTTGTAACCCCAGACGGGGCGTTCCAATATAAGAGAATGCCGTTCGGGTTACAGAATGCGCCGGCCACATTCCAGCGGAAAATGGACCAGATACTGAGGCCCCATCGGAAGTATGCTGCGGCTTACCTGGATGACGTAATTGTCCATAGCACAGATTGGGCCTCACATCTGCCAAAAGTGCAAGCAGTCCTAGACTCTATCCGGGAATCGGGGTTTACGGCTAACCCCAAGAAGTGTACCATTGGGCAGGAGGAGGCCAAATATCTTGGGTACACCATTGGCAGGGGAGTAATAAAACCCCAACTCAACAAAGTCGAGGCCATCCAGAGTTGGCCACGTCCCAACAGCAAGAAGCAGGTACGGGCCTTTCTGGGAATCGCGGGTTATTATCGGCGCTTCATTCCCCACTTTGCTTCTAAGGCTGTGCCCCTAACCAACCTGACGAAAGGGAAAGGGTCGGTCATGATTAAATGGACCCCCGAGGCTGAGGCAGCATTCCAATTCTTGAAACAAGCCTTATGTAGCCAGCCAGTGTTGTACTCACCCGACTTCTCTAAAGACTTTGTCGTACAAAGTGATGCGTCAGATGTGGGGTTAGGAGCAGTATTGTCCCAGGTCTGGAACGGGGAAGAGCACCCAGTCATTTACCTCAGCAGGAAGTTGAAGTCCCATGAGGTAAATTACGCCACGGTTGAAAAGGAGTGTTTAGCGGTGAAGTGGGCTCTAGATTCCCTTCGGTACTATCTGCTAGGTAGGCACTTTGACATGGTTACGGATCACGCTCCGTTAAAGTGGATGGCTCAAAACAAGGAGACAAATAGAAGAGTGAATAGGTGGTTCCTGGCCCTACAGGAATTCAACTTCACAGTAAAGCATCGCCCTGGCGTTCAAATGGGGAATGTGGATGCTTTGTCTCGAGTACATGAATGCCTGATTGCTGGTGTTCCAACCCCAAGGTTAAAACAAGAGGGGGGGGTATGTGACAGCAGGAAGGTAAAGTCACCTGGTTGCATCCAGGGGGGTAGATATATTTCTCCCAGATTCAGGCTTTATGCCAACTTATACAACTAGGGAGGGAGTTGATGAAGCCCAGCTGAGGCTAGTGGGCTCATGGATGATTCATACCTCTAGGGAGAGTGCTGGGCGTCGTGCAGGCAGGGAGTTGATGAGACCAGCTGAAGCTTGTCAGCTCGTTTAAGGCCTCTATAAAAACTCCCAGCTTCATTAGGTGTTTGCTCATGCCTGGAACCAGACCTGTGTGGACTGTCTAGGGAGAGTGAACCCCTGTGCGGTGAGACAAAGCCTGTGTGGCTATTTGTTTGGACATTTACTAAACCAGGGACTTAGGGACTAGGACAGCACCAGGCTGATCCCAGTTGTTAGTTAGGAAACCTGCATGTTTAGTCAGAGGTCAAGCTGACCAGGGTTTATTTTGTTTATGTTTCTTTTTGCTTTGCTGTGTTTTTTTGTCACTGTAAATAGAGAAATAAACCGCACCTTTTTGATCTTGAAAACCACAACCTCCGTCTGCTGGGCCTGTTTTTGTGTGGGGAGCCCATCCAGGGGATCACACACACCCGCTGCCGAGCTAACCCCCCCCACAATATACAGGGCTCAAAATTTCAAATCCTGAGCTACTAGCCAGACCTCAAGGGTTACTCGCCACCAGTTGCCGGGCCCAACCCCTACCATGCCCCGTCCCTAATCCCACCCCTAAACACGCCCTCAAATTATCTCATGAAATGACACTTAAATGTTTTATGCAGAATTAAGTTATAAAAATAAATATTAACAACAACTTTGTCCAAAACTGCAGCCTGCCCGTGTCCGCCAATACAGCCTGTGTCCGCCAGTGCAGCCTGTGACGCCAATGCAGCCATCTGTCCCCATATGCAGCCTTGTGTCCCCAAATGCAGCCTTGTGTAGCCATGTGTCCCCAAATGCAGCCATGTGTCCCCAAATGCAGCCTTGTGTCCCCAAATGCAGCCATGTGTAGCCATGTGTCCCCAAATGCAGCCTTGTGTCCCCAAATGCAGCCATATGTCTTAAAATGCAGCCATATATCCTGAAATGCAGCCATGTCCCCAAATGCAACCATGTCTCCAAATGCAGCCATATGTCCTGAAATGCAGCCATATCCCCAAAAGCAGCCATATGTCCTGAAATGCAGCCATGTCCCCAATGCGGCCATGTGTAGGTCCCCAGTGGCCTACCTGTGTAAGAGAGAGACCCCCCCCTGCCACCGCCTCCGATGTCTGGTTGATCAGCACGGGTGGACGTGGGGCAAGAGAGAGGAGAGGAGAGGAGGAGCTGCTGCTGCCGCCGCATTGATCAGCGTGCGGGGAACGTAACAGCTTTCAATTCAATAGCTGTGTGTTCCATGCCGCGCGTGCCGTCATAGCCCCTCCCCCTTTTCCCGGCACTTTGATAGACAGATCACCCGCCCAATCCAAACTAATTTTAGTCGTCTAAAATCTAATGGGTGTAATTAAATTGTAATGCATTAGTTAACATTTCTCTACAATTTCCAAACTCATTATATACTGCTGGAGTGAAAAATCGAATATGTTATTATTTATGGCAGGGGTCTTCAAACTACGGCCTTCCAGCTGTTGCGGAACTACAATTCTTATCATGCCTAGTCATGTCTGTGAATGTCAGAGTTTTGCAATGCCTCATGGGATTTGTAGTTCCGCAACAGCTGGAGGGCCATAGTTTGAGGATCCCTGATTTATGGTATTGAGGTATGAACATGCACTACAGACCAGTGTTCATTTTGAAGTCAAATTTCAATTTAGTTTTAGTCTTATGCTGTGTACACACGACCGTTTTTAATGACGAGAACATTTTTTTTTTAAATGGTCATTAAAAATGATCGTGTGTGGTCCTCAGAGCATTTTTCACAACGTGAAAAACGGCCATGAAAAAATTGGAACATGCTCTAATTTTTCAAAAATGCGCATGCTCAGAATCAAGTATGAGGCGGGAGCGCTCGTTCTGGTAAAACTAGCGTTCGTAATGGAGATAGCACATGCGTCACGCTGTAACGGACTGAAAAGCACGAGGCTGAAAAGCGCGAATCGTCGCTCAACAAACTTTACTAACATGAAGGGTGGTGCCATCCGAATGGAACTTCCCCTTTATAGTGCCGTCGTACGTCACCGCGCTTTACTCGAACATTTTTTTCCACGATAGTGTGTAGGCAAGGCAGGCTTGAGAAGAATCACGTCGAGAAAAATACCGTTTTTTTCAATGACATTAAAAACGGTCGTGTGTACACGGCATTAGGACTAAAATGGCATTTTAGTTTTAGTCCCATTTTAGTCTTCTGCGATTGTTTTAGTTTTAGTCGTATTTAGTCGACTAAATCTCCAGTACATTTTAGTTGACTAAAACTCATTTTAGTCGTCTAAAATCTAATGGGTGTAATTAAAATGTAATGCATTATTTCTCTACAATTTCCAAACTCATTATATACTGCTGGAGTGAAAAATCTCATATGTTATTATTTATGGTATTGAGCTATGAACATGCACTACAGACCAGTGTTCATTTTGAAGTCAAATTTCAATTTCGTTTTAGTCTTAAGCCGTGTACACACGACCGAGAATCTCGTCAGGAAAAAACTCGTTGTTTTTCTTGACGAGATTCTTGGACAAGAAACTTGTCCCGGCCAAGTGTACACACGCTCCTTTCAAAGAACCCGCGGTTCTTTGAATGGAGCGAACGCGGTGACGTAATCGACTACGACGAGTGTGCGCTCGTCACATTCGATGCCGTCGCCACCATCTTGCTACACCCTACCTATGCCTAGGAAGCTACCCCGCATGCGTCAAAGTCATTTTGAGCATGCGCGGGCTTCCCGGCGAACAGGTAAGTGTACACACACACAATTTTCTCGTCGAGAAACATGCTGACAAGAATCTCGACGAGAAAATAGAGAGCAGGTTCTTTATTTTTCTCGTCGAGATTCTTGCCGGTTTTCTTGACGAGAAACATGATAGCCGCGTACACACGACCGATTTACTCGGCAAGAAAGCTCTGCCAGCAAGTTTCTTGCTGGTTCTTGCCGAGAAACTCGGTCGTGTGTACAAGGCTTCAGTCTTTTTTGACTAAAATGGATTTTTTGTTTTATGCCGCGTACACACGATCGTTTTTAATGTCATTTTCAAAAACGAAGTTTTTCTCGACGTGATTTTTCTTGTTTCCTCTCAAGCCTGTCTTGCATACACACGTTCATTAAAAAAAACGCTCGAGCAAAGCGCAGTGACGTACAACACGTACGACGGCACTATAAAGGGGAAGTTCCATTCGGATGGCGCCACCCTTCATGTTAATAAAGTTTTTTGAGAGACGATTCGCGCTTTTCAGCCTTGTGCTTTTCAGTCCGTTACAGCGTGACGAATGTGCTATCTCCATTACAAACGCTAGTTTTACCAGAACGAGCGCTCCTGTCTCATACTTGATTCTGAGCTTGCACGTTTTTTTTCCCCTCGTAAAAGCATACACACTACCGTTTTTCACATCGTTAAAAAAAACGACGTGAAAAACGACGTGAAAAAATAGAGCAGGTTCTCATTTTTTTTAGCCCATTTTTCACGTCGTTAAAAATGCTCTGGAGCCTACGCACGATCGTTTTTAATGCCCAATTTAAAAAATTGCGTTTTTAACGCCGTGAAAAGCGGTCGTGTGTATGCGGCATTAGTCGTATTTTAGTCATCTCACTTGTTTTAGTTTTAGTCATATTTTAGTCGACTAAAATAGTATTCATTTAGTCGACTTAAATGTTTTAGTCATTTTAGTCGACTAAATTAACACTGGTGTAAGCACAGTAATAGCGGAGTACAATATAAACACGTGTTTGTAGGACACTCCAGAACATATGTCTTTGGTATCGTAGCTGCTCGAATCAATGAAAATCTCAAAATCTTGATTGCTCACAAGGCACTTCCATAAAGGAGGACAAATCTGTGAAATTTCACATTCCCTTAAGTGGTTCAACAAGACTATATCTTGGGCCCTATCTACTCTTAGCTTCTGGTATTCATCTGACACCAACCCCCCCCCCCCCCCCCCAACCTGACAACACGGTGACTCCATCATCACTGGCAACTGCATCCTTCATATTCAGTGGTTATACTGAACAGACCACATCCTGTGAATATGAACTGTAGTCAAGTAATGACTGCTGCATAATTCATGATAATAATATAACAGCAGCAAAACACGAGCCTTCTCTAAGCTGCTAGTTTGATTCAGCCGCACACAGCAAAATACACTTATACAGATGTCACAAGCTGAATATTTTTTTGGCAAACAGAAGGAAAGACAACGTTGCATTTTTCCAACAGAAAAAATTTGGAGAAGACTCAAAATAAACTTAATTGTAATAAATATAAATACATATTATAAGGATAATAGCTTTCTAAAGGGTAAATACACGAGTTCCCAAGATAATGTTTTCTTGGGAAAACCAAGTTTGTAGCTGTAAGATGTCCAGTGTTAAATGAGGACATTGGTCATGGGTGCCTTGCTCGTTTTTTTTAAAGATGTCCTTAAAGGGGATCTTTTTGTGTGCTTTATGGGTTTTTTTTTGTCAGTGAAATGTTTATTGAGGTTTCTTTCCAGACATTCAAGAATCATACAGTAGAGTACATACCGGTAAGTTAAATATAAGAAAGTCAGTAAGGATGAGTATAAGATATATGATAAGAAATAATAACAAGGAATAGCAGTGTCATTTTTCTTCGAGGGAGGAGAAGGAATGAGAAAAAGGAATAAAACTGCGCTAAACAAGCTAATTTGAGAGAAAAGCCCCAGATGCTCAATCTAATAGCTTAGTGTATATTGGGAGCTGCGATTTAAATTGTGAACTACCATACAAGGTGAAATTAGAAAAAATTGGGGGAAAATCGCACTGACCCGTGACCAAACACTATGACAGTGATGAAATGAAATGACCAAAAGAACATAAGATCTACTAAATAAACAATAAAATCAAATGTATACAAAAGAGATTAAATGATGTGCTGTGATCTATATCAAATAAGTATAATCCATATAGTATAAATTAGTCCATCACAAAGATCCTTAAATAAATCCTTATAAGTGACACCAGTGCTCCGTGAAAATTCATATAAGTTGTTGTGTCCGCATACATCTGTGACTTTCCACCACCAAATAGCAGGATTTCTCCTTACCAGCTGTATATGCCCCCCCTGACAGAGGGTCAATTTAGGCAGAAATCAAAATGTATCTCCCACGAATCACCGCAGCACACAACACATAGGATTCCTAGGATGGCGTCCTCCGATTTCCATCAATGGACACGTGAATATAAAAAGAATGGAACACACTCCACATAGTGCGTTAAACTTTCTAAAATGTATTCCATTAAAATAAAGATACACTTACAATTGTGCAGTTCAAAAATTCGCCTGTATTACGTCTGGTGTGCCGGCCGTAGCACATTCAACAGACACCCGTCCTTGTCGGAAGTGATAGAGGTGACGTCAGTGCGTCGCTCCGCCCTACGTCCGTTTCGTAAAACCTTACTTCTTCCAGGGCCACGACGAAACGGACGTAGGGCGGAGCGACGCACTGACGTCACCTCTATCACTTACGACAAGGACGGGTGTCTGTTGAATGTGCTACGGCCGGCACACCAGACGTAATACAGGCAAATTTTTGAACTGCACGATTGTAAGTGTATCTTTATTTTAATGGAATAAATTTTAGAAAGTTTAACGCACTATGTGGAGTGTGTTCCATTCTTTTTATATTCACGTGTCCATTGATGGAAATCGGAGGACGCCATCCTAGGAGAAGGAATGCTTCATGTTTTTAATATGTAATTTAAATGCAAAAGAAAAAACAGTCACGTATAGCAGATGGCATATACAGTCTAAATGTGATAATTAAAGCTAAAAACCATGCAATGATATACAGATACAGCGGGTAAAATAAGCATTGAACACGTCACCATTTTTCTCTGTACTGTATATACTCGAGTATAGGCCGAGTTTTTCAGCACATTTTTTTGTGCTGAAAATGCCCCCCTCGGCTTATACTCAAGTCTGTGTCCATCTTCAAATTTGTGCGCCTAATCCCGGCCAGACTTAGGTCCCCTGGACCCCAAACTTGGCACACATGTAGCCACACTCTTCATCTACAAGTGTGCAAAGTTTGTTGTCCAGGGGACCTACCACCGGGGAGCACCGATTTTTCAAAGCCTGGCACCCCTTCCAGAGACTCCCATGTTAAACGTCATTCTAGTCACACAGCACCGGAGATCAGGTAGGGAGATTGGGCACAGTGAGGCATGGACACAGTGAGGCATGGGCACAGTGACAGTGAGGCATGGGCACAGTGAGGCCTGGACACAGTGAGGAATGGGCACAGTGAGGCATGGGCACAGTGAGGCATGAACACAGTGAGGCATGCACATGGACACAGTGAGGCATGGGCACAGTAAGGCACAGTGAGGCATGCAAATGGACACAGTGAGGCAAAGTGAGGCACAGTGAGGCATGCAGATGGACACTCTAGGCTTATACTCGAGGTAATACGTTTTCCCTGTTTTTTGTGGTAAAATTAGGTGCCTCGGCTTATATTCGGGTCAGCTTATACTCAAGTATTTACGGTAAATATATTTCTAAAGGTGTTATTGACATGAAATTTTTACCACATGTCGGCAACAAACCATGAAATCCATGCATACAAGAAACCCAAATAAATAAGTTCAGAAATGAAGTTATGTGTAATAAAATGGAGTGACACAGGGAAAAAGTATTGAACACATGAAGAAAGGGAGGTGCAAAATGGCATGGAAAGCCAAGACACCAGCTGAAATCTATCAGTAATTAGAAAGCAATCCCTCCCCTTGTCAGTGTAAATTAATATCAGCTGGTTCAGTCTCAACTGATGGCCTATTAAAAGGTGTCTCATTACAAAGGTGTCAAGCAAGAAACATCTCAGAGTCATGATGGGTAAAAGCAAAGAGTTCTCTCACAAGACCTTTGCAACCTTATTGTTGGAAAGCATACTGATGGCATTGGTTACAGAAAGATTTCTAAACTTCTGAATGTTGCAGTGAGCACTGTTGGGGCCATAACCTGGAAGTGGAAAGAACATAATTTCACCATAAACCAGCCATGACCAGGTGCTCCTCGCAAGATTTCTGCCAGAGGAATGAAAAGAATTATCAGAAGAGTTGTCCAAGAGCCAAGGTCCACTTGTGGAGAGCTTCAGAAAGACCTGGAATTAGCAGGTACAATTGTTTCAAAGAAAACAATAAGTAATGCACTCAACCGCCATGGCCTGTATGCACGCTCACCACGCAAGACTCCATTGCTGAAGAAAAAGCATGTTGAAGCTCGTTTAAAGTTTGCTGCACAATGTTTAGACAAGCCTGTGAAATACTGGGAGACTATAGTCTGGTCAGATGAGACCAAAATTGAATTTTTTGAATACCATAATACACACCATGTTTGAAGGTCAAATGGCACTTCACCCTACAAACACCCCAATACCAAAAGTAAAGTTTGGAGGTGGGAACATCATGGTGTGGGGCTGTTTTTCAGCAGACAGTACTGGCAAACTTCATGTCATTGAAGGAAAGAAAAATGGAAAAATGTACCAAAACATTCTTGATAAAAATCTGCTGCCATCTACCAGGATGATGAAGATGAAATGAGGGAGGACATTTCAGCAAGACAATCATCCCAAACACAAAGTCAAGGAAATTCTCAACTGGTTTCGAAGAAAGAAATTAAAGCTGCCCAACCAATCACCTGACTTGAATCCAATAGAAAATCTATGGAAAGAACTAAAGATCAGAGTTCATAGAAGAGGCCCAGAGAACCTTCAAGATTTGAAGACTGTGTGGAAGAATGGGCCAAAATCACACCTGAGCAATGCATATGACTAGTCTCTCCATACAGGAGGCGTCTTGAAGCTGTCATTACCAACAAAGGATTTTGTACCAAGTATTAAATATGTTTCAGCTAGCGTGTTCAATACTTTTTCCCTGTGTCATTCCATTTTATTACACATAACTTAATTTTTTTACTTATTTGTGTTGGTTTCTTTGTATGTATGGATTGCATGGATTGTTACTGACATGTGGTGAAAATTTCATATCAATAGCGTCTTTAGAAATATATTAACCTAGAAAAACAGTGACGTGTTCAATACTTATTTTACCCGCTGTATATACAGTAAATATGCAGTAAATACTGTATATGTGTGTGTTCTTTGAAGATGTAAAAAATACACTTACAGTTAAGAAACACAGCCTGGTCCAGAACCCACCCCAGGCTGTTATTGGACAGTGGAGGAGCAGCAGAATAGTGAAGAGGTCATCCCTCTGCTCTACTTTCCTTTGAACATGTTCCATGCAAAGAAACAGAGCCCTCTCCTTGTCTAAATGGTACTCAACAGAGGCTTATAGAAAGCTGTTAGGAAATCACTTTTAAGTACTGATGCTTGTTTAGTAAAAAAAAAATTGATGATAATTTTTTTAAATAATTTTTTTCATTTTTGTTTTTGGGTTTACCACCCCTTTAACCACACACCTCACAACAAGGTGGCACCTCAGTCCGTGACTTCCCCAAATACCAAAGTCGGACCTTACTTTACAGCATCATTTTGGCAAGTGATGAAAGCAAATGTTGCATTGTGATCTCTTTAACCACCTGCCTACCGGGTACGAAAACCACCTTCCTGCCCAAGCCATTCTTCAGCTTTCAGCGCTGTCACACTTTGAATGACAATTGCGCGGTCATGCGACGTGGCTCCCAAACTAAATTTGCGTCCTTTTTTCCCATAAATAGAGCTTTCTTTTGGTGGTATTTGATCACCTCTGCAGTTTTAAATTTTTTGCGCTATAAACAAAAGAAGAGCGTCAAGTTTGAAAAAAAAACACAATATTTTTTACTTTTTGCTATAATAAATATCATTTTTTTAAAAAAATTTTACTCAGTTTAGGCCGATATGTATTCTTCTACATATTTTTGGTAAAAAAAAAATCGCAATAAGCGTATATTGATTGGTTTGCGCAAAAGATAGCAGATACAAAATAGGGGATAGATTTATAGCATTTTTTTTTTTACTAGTAATGGCGGCGATCTGCGATTTTTATCGTGACTGCAATATTGCGGCGGACACATCGGACACTTTTGACACATTTTTGGGACCATTCACATTTATACAGCGATCCCTGCTATAAAAATGCATTGATTACTGTATAAATGTGACTGGCAGGGAAGGGGTTAACACCAGGGGGTGAGGAAGGGGTTAAATGTGTTTCCTAGATGTGTTCTAACTGTGGGGGGAGGGGACTGACTGGGGGAGGTGACCGATGGTTGTCCCTATGTACAAGGGACACACCATGGGTCTCCTCTCCCTGACAGGACGTGGATCTGTGTGTTTACACACACAGATCCACATTCCTGCTCGGTTACTGGGCAATTGCAGGTGCCCGGCGGGCCATCGCGGCCACCGGGCACACGCATCGGGTGCCCAGCGACGTGGCAGACGCGCGCGCCTACTAGTGGACTTTAAAGGCGCGACGTCATATGACGTCCGCCCAGGATAACAGTGTCTTCCTGCCGCCGTTAATTGACGGCGGACGGTTGACAGCTGGTTACAGAGCAACTCCACTTTTGTTTTGCGAAAAACACAATCTCTTCTGGGTGATGAATTTACATTGCAGGGATTTTAACAAACTAGCATATTCCTACCTTTTGTTGATGTGGAGAGATAGCAGGTTTTTTTCACCAGACTGATTGTATACTGATTTTGAATGGGAGGTGGGGGTCTGGGTCATCATAATCACCTGATACACATTCAGTGATCTAATGGGGAAAGCTGTAGTGTCTGCCTCCCTTTAGAAGTATTTAACCCTTGGGAAGGATCTCACCAAAACTAAAATTCCTGTTGCAGGGGATACCTAAAATTTGACTTGTAATTTAGTGCAGAATTGTGGGAAAATCTGTGAACCTATCACACAATTAGGATATGACAGTTCTGGGTTCGTTCTCAACAGTTGCCATATTGTATTGAATTTTACAGGAAATTACTGCAGCAGCAGATTAAAAAGGAAAGGTAATGCTTAATAATTATTTGTGTAGCAATTGTATATGCTATTTTTTTAAATTTGCTTTATCTATTTCCATTAAAATGGGGTGTTGCTGTTTCTAAATAATATTACTACATTTACTAAACAGAATGACATATGCCAAATGCCAATGTAGGGATACCTACCTTGCATTTTCTGTTTAGAGGTGTATTCTGTACGTCATATTTAAGTAGTCCTAGACTACATAGATAGAAATGACTGTTGGGCTTTTTATCTTACAACCTATGAAATTTGGAAAGACGATGCAGATTAATATATCCAAGCCTAGGAAGGAGAGATTTTAACAACATTGCATACAGAGGCGGCTCTCTAATTAGGCAAATTAGGCGATCGCCTAAGGCATCACACTCACAGGGGCCTCGCGGCCGCCTTATTTGCCTGTGATCAATACTAATGTCAACGCCATCGGATCTCTATCAACCCTCTCTCTTTATCACCTCCCACTCTCTCCTCCCTCTTGCATTGGCTGAATATGTCTGATGGGTGAGGAGGGTGCCCTGGAAGTGGTGCTGATCACCTGTGTGCTAGATCCGTGCATTTTCTGCAGCCATTTTTCTTGCTTGAATTATTTTTCCCCATTATGGGCGTGAGTGGGGCCTCATGTCTAAGTTTCGCCTAAGGCCTCACAAAGCCTAGAGCCGCCTCTGATTGCATATGTCATTTGACTAGCAGATGATAAATATTTTTTTTTTAATGCAATTTCCGCTATAACGATACAATCATGGAAGTTATTACTTGAGAACAATGACAGTTGTCTGAGAAAATATAAATGGTTCAGTATATAAAATGGCAAAGGAATTTCTTTTAAATATTTAAGTGACGCTGAAGTGTACATAAAGGTGGAAACTCAATACTCTTATGAAAGCTTTAAAGCTGTTACAAGTTTACAGTAAAAATCCCCAGTGCCAAAAAATATTGTTAAAAGCTAGGATAGGCTTTTCGGATTGTGTTATCAAAATTAACTCTTGAGGAGTTAAACATAATTTGTGGATGACTTGGATGGGGAGTATAGAATGATATTACCTTCTTGATCTCGTACATCAGTGGTGTTCAGTGGGCTGCATGAGGTTCTCTAGGGCTTCCTCTGAGGCCCTCTTGATCCTGAGAAAATATGTTATCCCCACATACAAAATTTTGTGTGGGAGAGAAAAAAATTAAATCAGAATCTGAAACAGTGCTTATATATATATATATATACAGTCAGGTCCATAAATATTGGGACATTGACACAATTGTAATCTTTTTGGCTCTATACACCACCACAATGGATTTGAAATGAAACTAACAAGATGTGCTTTAACTGCAGACTTTCAGCTTTAATTTGAGGGTATTTACATCCAAATCAGGTGAAGGTGTAGGAATAACAACAATTTGTAAATGTGCCTCCCACTTTTTAAGGGACCAAAAGTAATGGGACAGATTAACAATCATAAATCAAACTTTCACTTTTTAATACTTGGTTGCAAATCCTTTGCAGTCAATTGCAACAGCCTGAAGTCTGGAACGCGATGACATCACCAGACGCTGGGTTTCATCCCTGGTAATGCTCTGCCAGGCCTCTACTGCAACTGTCTTCAGTTCCTGCTTGTTCTTGGGGCATTTTCCCTTCAGTTTTGTCTTCAGCAAGTGAAATGCATGCTCAATCGGATTCAGGTCAGGTGATTGACTTGGCCATTGCATAACATTCCACTTCTTTCCCTAAAAAACTCTTTGGTTGCTTTCGCAGTATGCTTCGGGTCATTGTCCATCTGCACTGTGAAGCGCCGTCCAATGAGTTCTGAAGCATTTGGCTGAATATGAGCAGATAATAATATTGCCCGAAACACTTCAGAATTCATCCTGCTGCTTTTGTCAGCAGTCACATCATCAATAAATACAAGAAAAGCAGTTCCATTGGCAGCCATACATGCCCACGCTATGACACTACCACCACCATGCTTCACTGATGAGGTGGTATGCTTTGTTTTTTTTTTTGTTTTTTTTTTACCACTCAGACTTTATCACAACGAGAGACTTTCTCATGGTGTTATTCCTTAATGTCGTCTCTACTTTGGATTCGCATCATATGTGGTTCTCCGTTTTTTTTTTTTAAAAGAATAAGTGTATTTCTATTTTACAATCCATATCAACATATAATTCAGTACCATTCCCTTCCTGTAATCCTCCCCCCCCCCCCATTATCCCCACCATGACACTACTACCACCATGCTTCACTGATGAGGTGGTATGCTTTGGATCATGAGCAGCTCTTTTCCTTCTCCATACTCTTCTCTTCCCATCACTCTGGTACAAGTTGATGTTGGTCTCATCTGTCCATAGGATGTTGTTCCAGAACTGTGAAGGCTTTTTTAGATGTTGTTTGGCAAACTCTAA
Source organism: Rana muscosa (assembly GCA_029206835.1). Lineage (NCBI taxonomy): Eukaryota > Metazoa > Chordata > Amphibia > Anura > Ranidae > Rana > Rana muscosa. Next base: position 257,674,777 of record CM055128.1, read on the forward strand.
TCTGGCCTTCCTGTTTTTGAGGCTCACCAATGGTTTACATCTTGTGGTGAACCCTCTGAATTCACTCTGGTGAAGTCTTCTCTTTATTATTGACTTTGACACACATACACCTACCTCCTGGAGAGTGTTCTTCATCTGGCCAACTGTTGTGAAGGGTGTTTTCTTCACCAGGGAAAGAATTCTTCGGTCATCCACCACAGTTGTTTTCCGTGGTCTTACGGAACTTTTGGTGTTGCTGAGCTCACCGGTGCTTTCTTTCTTTTTAAGGATGTTACAAACAGTTGATTTGGCCACACCTAATGTTTTTGCTATCTCTCTGATGGGTTTGTTTTGTTTTTTCAGCCTAATGATGGCTTGCTTCACTGATAGTGACAGCTCTTTGGATCTCATATTGAGAGTTGACAGCAACAGATTCCAAATGCAAATAGCACACTTGAAATGAACTCTGGACCTTTTACCTGCTCCTTGTAAATGGGATAATGAGGGAAAAACACGCCTGGCCATGGAACAGCTGAGCAGCCAATTGTCCCATTACTTTTGGTCCCTTAAAAAGTGGGAGGCACATATACAAAAACTGATAAAACCAAAATATCTGCGCTAACTAAAAAAATAGTGAAAATGAAGTGAATGTAGCAGCTAGCACAGTCTGTTGATAACAAACAAAAATATATAATCCAAAAAATGCAGCGCTTCAATGTGATTCAATGAAAATCAATGTGGCAAATAAAAGTCCAAGTATAAAACACAGTCTCTGTTGATATCCACATAGGATGAAACATGTCAGGCTGGCTGGTGGAAGCACGCTGAGAGCCGCGGATTTGTTATCTTTTTACATGCCTTTGATTATCCTGTACACCTGTAAGTAGACTACAATAAATTCTGTATGTTTTTACATTATGGGCTTCACTATGTTAGTCTCTTTCTTCATATTTGGGTATACCATCTGCTGAGACTTGTCTAGCATCCATGCACATCGTTTAAATTCTGGAAATTGTCCTGTTACCAATGCTGATGATTGTTCCTGTGATTGATCCATCCGATATGGAGTGTTTTGCCTCAACATCAACCCTCTGCATTGTATGATTACATCGCCCATTACCTTTCACTTTCTGGTAAGCAGATTGTGAGCACGTTGGTGTGGTGTGCCTTTTTTGTGTACACTGAAGTTTGGTGGTGGTTTCACAGAAATCCTGCATTCATCACATGTTAACTGTGTTTTATACTTGGACTTTTATTTGCCACATTGATTTTCATTGAATCACATTGAAGCGCTGCATTTTTGGATTACATATACAAACTGTTGTAATTCCTACACTGTTCACCTGATTTGGATGTAAATACCCTCAAATTAAAGCTGAAAGTCTGCAGTTAAAGCACATCTTGTTTGTTTCATTTCAAATCCATTGTGGTTGTGTATAGAACCAAAAAGATTAGAATTGTGTCGATGTCCCAATATTTATGGACCTGACTGTGTATATATATATATATATATATATATATATATATATATATATAGTGGTTATAGGAAAGAACCCCCCCCCCCCTTTAAAATAATCACATTTTGATGCTTTGCAGCCTTAAATTAAGACAGACGCCATTTTTCTTTTATCCAGCTGCAGGGATGAGCCGAACACCCCCCTGTTCGGTTCGCACCAGAACCTGCGAACAGACAAAATGTTCGTGTGAACTTTAGAACCCTATTAAATACAATGGACTCGAACGTTCGGAATCTAAAGTGTTAATTATAAAGGCTAATATGCAAGTTATTGTCCTAAAAAGTGTTTGGGGACCGGGGTCCTGCCCCAGGGGACATGTATCAATGCAAAAAAAGTTTTAAAAACGGCCGTTTTTTCGGGAGCAGTGATTTTAATAATGCTTAAAATGAAAAAATAAAAGTGAAATATTCCTTTAAATTTCGTACCTGGGGGGTGTGTATGATATGCATGTGAAGTGGCGCATGTTTCCCGTGCTTAGAACTGTCCCTGCAAAAAATGTCTTGAAAGAAAAAAAGTCATTTAAAACTGACTCGCGGCTATTAATGAATTGTCAGCTCCCGGCAATACATTCAAAAGTCATTGATAAAAATAAAAATAAGAAGCGTGGGGGTTCCCCAGAATTCAATTACCAGGCCCTTCAGGTCTGGAATGGATATTAAGGGGAACCCCGCTGCAAATTTAAAAAAAAATTGACGTGGGGTTCCCCCAAGTATCCATTCCAGGCCCTTCAGATCTGGCATGGATTTTAAGGGGAACTCCACCCCAAATAAAAAAAAATGGCGTGGAGTCCCCCTAAAAATCCATACCAGACCCCTTATCCGAGCACGCAACCTGGCCGGCCGCAGGGGAAAAGGGGGGGACGAGAGAGCGGCCCCCCTCCCTCCTGAACCGTACCAGGCCACATGCCCTCAACATGGGGAGGATGTCCCCATGTTGATGGGGACAAGGGCCTCATCCCCACAACCCTTGCCCGGTGGTTGTGGGGGTCTGCGGGCGGGGGGCTTATCGGAATCTGGAAGACCCCTTTAACAAAGGGGACCCCCAGATCCCGGCCCCCCCTATGTGAATTGGTACCCCTACCATTTCACGAAGAAAGCGTAAAAAAATGTTTAAAAAAAACACACAAACACCTTGAAAAAGTCCTTTATTTAAAAAAAAAAAAAAAAACATTCCAGCGGTGAAATCCAGTGTCCCGCAGCGATCCCGATGTCCAGCGCTGTCCTTCATTGGTTGTGCCTGAGCGGACCTGATGGGGAACTCCCTCTCAGTGTTTTAAATGTATAGACCCCACCCTTTCTAAAGTTCCCCATCAGGTCCGCTCAGCGGAACATGAGAAGGGGCGGGTCTATATATGTATTACCAAAGTGAGAGCAGTTCCCCATCAGGTCCGCCCCCTCGGTATGTCGGACCCGCCTACGTCATTGGCTTGAGCGGAGAACTTCCTTCACTATGTAAATTTAAATTACACAGTGAAGGAAGTTCCCCGCTCAAGCCAATGACGTAGGCGGGTCCGACATACCGAGGGGGCGGACCTGATGGGGAACCGCTCTCACTTTGGTAATACATGTATAGACCCGCCCCTTCTCATGTTCCGCATCTGGTCCGCTGAGCGGACCTGATGGGGAACTTTAGAAGGGGCGGGTCTATACATTTAAAATACTGAGAGGGAGTTCCCCATCAGGTCCGCTCAGGCACAACCAATGAAGGACAGCGCTGGACATCGGGATTGCCGCGGGACACTGGATTTCACCGCTGGAATGTTTTTGTTTTTTTTTAAATAAAGGACTTTTTCAAGGTGTTTGTGTGTTTTTTTAAACATTTTTTTACGCTTTCTTCGTGAAATGGTAGGGGTACAATGTACCCCTTACCAATTCACATAGGGGGGGGCCGGGATCTGGGGGTCCCCTTTGTTAAAGGGGTCTTCCAGATTCCTTTAAGCCCCCCGCCCGCAGACCCCCACAACCACCAGGCAAGGGTTTTGGGGATGAGGCCCTTGTCCCCATCAACATGGGGACATCCTCCCCATGTTGAGGGCATGTGGCCTGGTACGGTTCAGGAGGGAGGGGGGGGCGCTCTCTCGTCCCCCCCTTTTCCCCTGCGGCCGGCCAGGTTGCGTGCTCGGATAAGGGGTCTGGTATGGATTTTTAGGGGGACTCCACGCCATTTTTTTTTAAATTTGGGGTGGAGTTCCCCTTAAAATCCATGCCAGATCTGAAGGGCCTGGAATGGATATTTGGGGGAACCCCACGTCAATTTTTTTTTAAATTTGCGGCGGGGTTCCCCTTAATATTCATTCCAGACCTGAAGGGCCTGGTAACTGAATTCGGGGGACCCCCACGCTTCTTTTTTTTTTTTTTATCAATGACTTTTGTATGTATTGCCGGGAGCCGACAATTCATTAATAGCCGCGAGTCAGTTTTAAATGACTTTTTTTCTTTCAAAAATGACATTTTTTGCAGGGACAGTTCTAACCACGGGAAACATGCGCCACTTCACATGCATATCATACACACCCCCCAGGTACGAAATTTAAAGGAATATTTCACTTTTATTTTTTCATTTTAAGCATTATTAAAATCACTGCTCCCGAAAAAACGGCCGTTTTTAAAACTTCTTTTTGCATTGATACATGTCCCCTGGGGCAGGACCCGGGTCCCCAAACACTTTTTAGGACAATAATTTGCATATAAGCCTTTATAATTAGCACTTTCTCCCATAGATTTTTTGAATTTGCCGCGAACACCCCAATTTGTTCGCTGTTCGGCGAATGGGCGAACAGGCAATGTTCGAGTCGAACATGAGTTCGACTCGAAGCTCATCCCTATCCAGCTGTATTTACTAGTGCAACTTATAAAATCCAAGTAAAAGATATAACACCAACATGTCAGACAAAAATCAAAGAAAAATCAAAAACAGAGTTGAAAAAAGGATCACCCCCTTATGTCAGTATTTTGTATAACCACCTTTTGCCTTTAGTCTGTTGGGATATGTCTCTACTAACTTTTCACATCTAGACTTTGCAATATTTGCCCACTCTTCTTTGCAGAACTGCTCAAGATCAGTTAAATTTGACGGTGACCATGTGTGGACTGCAGTCATCAAGTCATTCCACAGCTTTCAATGGGGTTTAAGTCTGGTCTCTGACTAGGCCATGCAAGAACATTTACCCTTTTCTCCTTCAACCACTGTGTGGTCATTTTTGCTGTGTGTTTTGGTCATTGTCATGTTGGAAAGTAAACCTTCTTCCCAGTGACAACTTTCTGGCAGAGGGCAGCAGATTTTCCTCAAGAATTTGATGGTATTTTGCCCCATCCATTTTTACTTCTATCCTGACAAGTGCTCCAGTCCCTGCTACAGACAAACACCCCATAACAGGATATTACCACCTCCATGCTTTACTGTAGGAATGGTGTTATTTGGATGGTGAGCTGTATTGGATTTCCGCCAAACATATCGTTTGGTGTTGAGGTCAAATAATAAAATTTTAGTCTCATCTGACCAGAACACCTTTTTCAATGTGGCCTCAGAATCTTCAAGGTGCGTTTTGGCAAAGCTCAGTTGTGACTGCATGTGGCCTTTCTTGAGGGGTGGCTTTTTTCTTGCAATCCTCCCATACAAGCCACATTTGTGGAGAATTTGTGATATCGTTGTCACATGCACACAATGACCACTCTTTGTCATAAATTCCTGCAACTGCTTCAGAGTTGCTATAGGCCTTTTGGTAGCCTCTCTGTCCAGTTTCCTCCTGGCTCTTTCATCCAGTTTGGAGCGATATCCTGATCCAGGGAGGGTCTGTGTTGTACCAAATACCTTCAACTTCTTAATAATGTACTTCCCCATGCTTCTAGGCATTGATAAAGCCTTTGAATTATTTTTTGTATCCATCTTTTGACTTGTGCCTGTCCACAACTTTATCCCGGAGAGCTTTTAACAATGCCTTGCCATCCATAGTTGATTGTTTGCTTCAGTTGCACTACCAGGGACTGAAATGCTCAAGGAAATATTTTTTCATGCTGAGCTAATCAAAATGAACACAGCTGATCACAGTTGAAATGGCTTTGTGTGCCATTGATAAGGTGATTAGCTACACTTGATTGAGTTTACAAGTCATTTTTAGGAGGGGGGGTGATCCTTTTTCCAACTCAGCGATTCTTATATACCGTATTTATCGGCGTATAACACGCGCCGGCGTATAACACGCACCCCAAGTTTAGGAGGGAATTTTAAGGAAAAAAACTTTTAGGAGGGAAATTCAAGGAAAAAAAAATTACATTTAAATGCAGCATGCAGCCTTGCCCAGTGTCCATCTGCAGCCTTGCCCAGTGTCCATCTGTCCATCTGCAGCCTTGCCCAGTGTCCATCTGTCCATCTGCAGCCTTGCCCAGTGTCCATCTGCAGCCTTGCCCAGTGCCTTTGCAGCTTGTCAGTCTCTGCGTTTTTGAAATTTGGCGCAGATTTCTGTAGAGAGGAGCGAGCGGGGCCGAGTGTACTTCGGCTAGACTCGGCTCCTCTCGCAGTCCCGCCCATCTCCACTGACTGCGCCGCCGACATAGAGAAAGCCGAGTGTACTTCGGCTAGACTCGGCTCCTCTCGCAGTCCCGCCCATCTCCACTGACTGCGCCGCCGACATAGAGAAAGCCGAGTGTACTTCGGTTAGACTCGGCTCTGCTCACAGTCAGGGGCAGGACTGCGAGAGGAGCCGAGACTAGCCGAAGTACACTCGGCTTTCTCTATGTCAGCGGCGCAGTCAGAGATGGGCGGGACTGCGAGAGGAGCCGAGTAAAGCCGAGTGTACTTCGGCTTCGGCTCCGCTCGCTCCTCTCGCTCGTTTCAGCAGGGGAATTCAACGGAGTATCGGCGTATAACACGCACCCGCGATTTTCCCCTGATTTTAAGGGGAAAAAAGTGCGTGTTATACGCCGATAAATACGGTATATATATTTAAAACTTAAAGTGTATATCATGACAAAATAATACAAAAAAAACATATCCCGTACAGCTCTAAAATACATGAACATATCCCCAGGTTTTTCCCTTTAAGGATAGACACTAATTATAGTCTTGTAGTCCTGGATAAGAACAAGGAGGGCTAATGGGACTCCCAATGAGATAACATGGGAAATGTGCACAGGATAGCTCTGAATTTCTGACATGATCAACTGTTTTTTTTTTGCACTTAAACAAAATTGTATTAAACCTTGGTATATTTAACAGACCAAAGAGAGGCAAATAGGAGAAGTTAATTTAGTGAAAAGAAAATCCGGATGTCTGCACATTACCAGAGATCCAAATGCCTTTATTCATATAAAACCATGAACATGAGGAGTACTACATGTTCAAGCAAGGGAGGAACGGCTTATGCGCTTCACACACGTCTGTAGCAGTTGTATATGATATATATATTTTTTTATTTGCTGTATTTTTAAAAAAAATAAAAGTGGAATTATTCATTTCCAGGAATACTCTTTATTGACAAGATGAAAATTTCCATCTCGTTGCTTATGTTTGGCTCTTTCTCAGAAGGCTGCAGGTGGCTTCAGCTTATAAAAAATAAGTAAGGCACTCCTCTATGGTGAGACATTCAAACTCTGTGTAAAGAGATGCTGGAACATTTATTATGTGATTACAGTGAAGGCAGACATCTGTAGCATAGGCAGTTCAACAAATTCAAGTCAATGTCAGACAAGATATTATTGGTCCCTCTGTAACCTCGAACATTACAACTTCTAGTGCGATCATATTTTGGAATCTGGCCCCCCTGAGTCTACCCAAACAGAGCTGGTCCTATTAATTAGCTTGTGCCACTTGCTGCTCCAACTTGTGGCAGGTTAAAGCACTCGTTGGATATCTAAATATGTATACTTGTACCCGTACCACTGTAAAACTAAACGTGGAGTCATAGAGCCCAGGTGCCATATGTAGGTGGAGTGCAGCGTGTGCGGCGGCAGTAACTCAGACAGACAGGTGAAAAAGAGAACTTCTATTGCAGTAATGCAACAATAGCTCACAAGAACCAGAAGGAACTTCTGCCCAACCGGGTGCACTCACAATTTCCAACGATATGAAGATGATAAGAATCAGCTGAGTAGACAGCGTCTGTTAAGGCAGTGCAATGCAGCCTGGCCATCCAGTGCCCAATGGGAAGGAGTTACGACCCTACGCTTTCCCTCCTCTTTAGGAACCTTTCTCTACTGCTAGTACTGTTAGTACTGTACCTAACAGTCGGGGTACCTGTCTTTACCCTACCAACTCTCAAAAACTGAAAAGCCCTGGAGCCAGATCCTTAAATAGGCTCTGCTTGACCCAAGATGGCATGCTGGAGTCACATGAGGTGGCATCATCCAATTGGGTGCTTCCCCAGTTACCCAGGAAACCAGAGAAGAACTGTGTTCCTCTCGACTTCTTGTCCAGCTGCGGGGACGCTGCAGGGGAGCACCGCCTGCAGTGGAGAAAGCCTTAAATAGACTCTGCTTGACCCAAGATGGCATGCTGGAGTCACATGAGGTGGCATCATCCAATTGGGTGCTTCCCCAGTTACCCAGGAAACCAGAGAAGAACTGTGTTCCTCTCGACTTCTTGTCCAGCTGCGGGGACACTGCAGGGGAGCACCACCTGCAGTGGAGAAAGTAGGCTGCACCTGCATACACATGCATTAATATACCATTTCATACCACTCCAGGTGGGTCAATGCTTGCCTGCTCCAAATACCAGGTGCACATTCAGTTTCATTCTATTTGAACAATAATCCAAAGAATATAGGCAATGGCACAACCAGTGTAAGATGCATAAATTAGTTTATTGTACTGAAAGTTATACAAATGGAAAAGCTGATAAACCTTAAGGTGTTTCACGCTAACGGTGCTTACTTATAGAGTGCCATTAGCCATTTTCTTTGGATTACTGTTGATTATATACTAGGCAATGTTTCTCAAACAGGGTTCCATGGAACAATAGGGTACCTCTAAATGCTAGTTTACACTTGCTTCAAAACAAGGCTTCGGACAGGTTTTGTTAAAGCTCTCTGAACGCCAGTCAAAGCTCCTGTCACTAAATAAAATGGTTAGCTTACAGTCCTGTTTACACCTTGCTTTTGCATGGTGCTTCGATGAGGCTTCGGTGGGGCTTTGTGGGGCTTCGAAGAGGCTTTGGTGGAGCTTCGATGGGGCTTTGGTGGGGCTTCGTGGGGTTTTGTTGAGGCTTTGGTGGGGCTTCAGTGTGGCTTCAAGCGAGCTTTGCCATAGACTTCTATGGAGGCTTTGAAGATGCTTTGAAGCACCACTAAAGCTACATGGGGTATAATTTTTGAAGCGAAGCTGAAGCAAAGAGAAAGCAAGGTGTAAACAGGACTGTAAGCTAACCATTTTATTTAGTGACAGGAGCTTTGACTGGTGTTTAGGGAGCTTTAACAAAGCCTGTCCGAAGCCTTGTTTTGAAGCAAGTGTAAACTAGCCGTTAATGTGTGTTGAAGCCGAAGCAAGTGTAAATGAGCCCTAAGGGCTCATTTACACTTGTTTCAAGATTCAACACACATTAAAGCACCTAATGCTTCAACATGCTTTTATGATGTGTTTTTGATGCTTTGGAGGTGCTTCGATGAATGCACTTTTGAAGCTTTGTTGAAGCTTGACAGACGCCCTGTGTGTGTGTGGATATCTCATACCTGCAATTTCTCCAAAACAAAGCGAAGCTAAAGCTGATTTAAAGCCTCTCAAAAGCCGCAGGTACTTCAAGTGAGCTTTGTCATAGAGTTCTATGGAGGCTTTGAAGACGCTTTGAAGCATCACTAAAGTTACATGGGGTATAATTTTAGAAGCAAAGCCGAAGCAAAGCAAAGCAAAACCAAGGTGTTAACAGGACTGTAAGCTAACCATTTTATTTAGTGACAGGAGCTTTGACTGGTGTTCAGAGAGCTTTAACAAAGCCTGTCTGAAGCCTTGTTTTGAAGCAAGTGTAAACTAGCCCTAAAGGTTGCTAAGGATTCCTTGAGCAAAGAACAATTTCTGCCTCTCAAACTCAAGTTCCTAGTGACACCATTGATCTTTTGAGGTATCTGTAAAGGGCTAATTCTTCCCAATGACCATAATGGTAAGGAGCATTTTTCCCAATCTCCATCACACGCATTGTGAGCTGTAGATATAGTAATTTTTAGCAGGGCTTCCCTGAGACCGAAAAATGTATTTAAGGGTTCCGCTGTGTTGAAAAACTTGAGAAAGGCTAATAGAGAAAGAGAGTCACTGCTCAAGGCAGAAAGTGCAAATGATGAACCTCTTCACCAGATCCGAAGCCACGGGTGCTAGCAATGCATACGATAATGCAAAATGAAGGGGAAAGTCTGGACAGCCGCACTCCAAAAAATGTTGCTTTTATTGTAAAAATAAAGTCACAGGATACACGCCACAGCAAACAGGATACCAACTGACGCGTTTCACACTGGAAATTAGTGCTTAATCATAGCTTATGATTAACCACTTAACGACCGCCCACCGCCGATTTACGTCGGCAGAATGGCACCGACAGGCAGAATCACGTAGATCTACGTGATCGCCTTTGTGCATCCGGACCCCCCTTCACTGCAGTGAGCGGCCGTTAAGTGTTCGGGAGCGATCAGGCATGAGGGGGCGGCCGCTCAATTATTCCGCCCCCCCCCCTCGCGATCGCTCCCGGCGAATGAAATTGCTTCCTCCTGCCTGAAATGTAAACACAGGCTGGAGGAAGTGATGTCATCTCCCTCGCCGCGGTCTTTTCGTTCCCGGCGCCGAGGAGAGAAGAAGCAGGTTAGTGCACCAACAGTCCACTGACACGTAGGTACACATAGGCACACAAATCACCCCCCAGTCACCCCCAGATCACCCCCCAGGTCACCCCAAAGCCCCCAATCACAGTGTCACTGATTGCAGTGATCATTTATTTTACTGATCACTGCATTTAGTGTCATCTGTGATTGTAAAAAGTTGCAGGGCAGTTAGGATTAGGCCCCTTTAGGTCCAGGGTAGCCCCCTAACCCCCCCCTAATAAAGGTTTAACCCCTTGATCACCCCCCAGGTAACCCTTTCACCCCCTAACTTCAGCGTCACTAAGCGATTGTTTTTCCGATCGCTGTATTCGTGTCGCTGGTGTTTTAGATAGGCAGTTATTTTTTTTTAGGTTCGCCGCAGGTTTTTATTAGTGTCAGGTACCCCCATATATTATTTTAACCCCCTGATTGCCCCTAGAGTTAACCCTTTCACCAGTGATCGCCGTATAAGCATCACTGGTGTCACTGGTTAGCCAGTAAGTTATTTAGTTATTTAGGTTACCCGTCAGGTTTTTATATAGTGTCAGGTACCCCCATATTTAACCTAATAAAGGTTTTAACCCCCTGATTGCCCCTAGTTAACCCTTTCACCAGTGATCACCATATAAAGGTTACGGGTGACGCTGGTTGATTAGTTTGCTTTTTATAGCATCAGGGCACCCGCCGTATATAACCCAATAAAGGTTTAACCCCCCTGATCGCCCGGCGGGTGAGATCAATTAGGTTTTAGCGCCAGAGAGGGTCTGCGTCGCCCCAGGCAGTGTTAGGTTAGTGCCAGTAACGCTAACACCCACGCGCAAAGCATACACCCCCCTTAGTGGTATAGTATCTGATCAGATCTATACTAGCATCCCCAGCGGTTTAGGGTTCCCAAAAACGCAGTGTTAGCGGGATCAGCCCAGAGACCTGCTAGCGCCTGCATTTAGCCCCTCCGCCCAGCCCAGCCCAGCCCACCCAAGTGCAGTATCGATCGATCACTGTCACTTACCAAACACAACACACATAACTGCAGCGTTCGCAGAGACAGGCCTGATCCCTGCGATCGCTAACAGTTTTTTTGTAGCGTTTGATATATTTGCTGACGACAGTCAGGTGCTTTTTTTCCTGTGAATCTTACTAGTGTACCCCTAAATTTAGAGCCCAAAATGGCAAGACGAAGGTACACTAGTAAAGAGGCCTACGAGATTCTGAGCATGACAGATAGTGAAGAGGAGGTCACGTATCTGTCAGATTCAGGCTCAGAATATCTTCCCGTAGAAGACAGTGACGTCAGCGGCCCCACGTCAGATAGCTCTGACGACGAAGTTGAGGTCCCTGCTAAGGTCAGGTGTACCCGATCCCGATCTTCTGAGGTTGTTGAGGAGCAAGAACCGCAGGTCTCTCACATCATGGAGCAGAGTATTACTAGCGCCGCTATTCCTTCTGGTGAACTGGCAAGCACCAGCGGCCTAGTACAGCCTGGACGTACATCCAGCACTGCAGTAACACTTGGTGACGTGGCGAGTCCCATAAGTGCAGTTCAAGCTGGCGAGGTGGCAAGCACAAGTAGTGTCCCGCTGCCACCAAGAAGACAAAGGCAGGCCCGTCGTGCCCATACTGCCCTTCCTGCAGAATTCGCCTATCCTGATTGGGTCCCCACCACTTCTGCAGAACCCGTACTTCCCCCATTCACTGCCCAACCCGGTATTCAGGTGGAAACAGCTGATTTTATTCCAATTGATTTTTATTCGCTGTTTTTCACGGAAGATCTCTATAGATCTATTGTGGACCAGAGTAATTTATATGCTGGTCAATTTATCGCCGCTAACCCCCAGTTGCCTAAAATTGCCAGAAATTGGAAACCAATTACGGTTTCCGAATTTAAGACCTTTCTGGGCCTTTCCCTCAACATGGGCACACATAAATTTCCGTCATTGCGTGCTTATTGGTCCACGCACCCAATTGACCACATGCCCGTGTTCTCTGCCTCCATGTCCAGGGCACGATACGAGCAGATTTTGCGGTTCATGCACTTCAACGACAATGAACTTTGTCGTCCACGTGGGGACCCTGAATACGACCGGCTCTATAAAATTCGGCCCCTCATAAACCACTTCAACGAACGTTTTGCAGCCTTGTTTACTCCCGATCAAGTTGTCTGCGTTGATGAGTCCCTGATTAAATTTTCTGGCCGCTTGTCTTTCAAGCAGTACCTTCCCAGCAAGCGTGCCAGATACGGGGTCAAGCTCTACAAGTTCTGTGACAGGGCAACAGGCTATGTAGTGAACTTTACGGTTTATGAGGGAAAAGATAGTCAGATTGAGTCGGTCAACTGCCCGGATTACATAGGGAGCGCTGGCAAGATAGTGTGGAACTTGGTGTCACCCTTATTCGGAAAGGGGTACCACTTGTATGTGGACAATTATTACACGAGCGTGCCACTGTTTAGTCACTTGTTTGATCATCAGATTGGAGCATGTGGCACCGTGCGACCTAATCGCCGGGGCTTTCCCCAGCGGCTTGTAGATGCCCGTCTAGGCTGGGGGAGAGAGCCTGCTTGAAGTGTAATAACTTGCTCGCTATGAAGTGGAGGGACAATAAGAATGTTTTCCTTCTTACCTCCCTTCATGCAGACACGACAGTCCAAATTCGTACGGCGACTGGTGTTGTGGAGAAACCCCTCTGTGTCCACGAATATAACCAAAATATGGGAGGGGTGGACCTCAACGACCAGTTGATGGCGCCGTATCTAATTGACCGTAAGGCGAGACGCTGGTACAAAAAAGTGTCTCTATCATTATTCCAATTGGCTTTGCTGAACGCTCATGTGCTATACAGAGCTTCAGGCGGGACGTTATCTCTTCTAAAATTCCAGAATGAGATAGTCACAGAACTCCTGTATCCAGGCGGTTCTGCACCTCACCATCCCCTACCAAATGCAGTAAGCCGGCTGCATGAGAGGCATTATTCGTATGTCCTCCCGAGTACCCCTACCCAAAGCCACCCCCAAAAAAGATGTCGTGTCTGTAGCAAGCGCGGATTTAGGCGTGACACCCGTAGTTTTTGTCCACTCTGTCCTGACAAGCCTGGTCTTTGCCAAGGTGAATGTTTTGAACGCTACCACTCAAAAGTGAAGTTTTAGCGTAGGGTACAGCATTTCACAGACAAGGACACACTTACACAGGGTCTCCCAAGATGCCATTACATTTTGAGAGACCCGAACCATTACAGTTGTAAAGTTACAAAAAAAAGTGTAAAAAAGAAAAAAAAAAACGTAAAAAACAAAACACAAAAAAATATAAAATAAAAAAAAACAAAAATAGTTGTCGTTTTATTGTTCTCTCTCTCTCTATTTTCTCTCTATTGTTCTGCTCTTTTTTACTGTATTCTATTCTGCAATGTTTTATCATGCTTGCTTTTCAGGTATGTAATTTTTTGTTTTCAGGTGCGCCATTCAACTGCAGCGCGGAATTATTTATCTTGACAGCAACAGCGTTTGCTCCCACGATACATAAAGCCGTGACTCCAGTGCTGTAGGAGGTGATTTCACCACCACAGTTAAAAAAAAGAGCATATATGCCGAAGCATGGGGGCAGCAGGGGCGGAGGACCGATTTTGCTCCTAATGCCGCGTATATACGGTCGAAATTCCAACGGAGGCTTGCCCGTGGAAAAGTCCGACCGTGTGTACGCGGCATAACCTTTTATGCCGCGTACATACGGTCGAAATTCCGACGAAGGCTTGACCGTGTGTACGCGGCATAACTTTTTTGCGGGAGGATGCCCCCATGCTTCGGCATATATATATTTTAGGCACAGGTTGCGTTAAAACATTTTTTTATTTTTTACTAGGTTTTGTTTTGGTATTTGCTTTGCAGGTATGGCATGGTAAGGTCTTACTGTTGTACTGTGTGAGGGGGTTAGCTCGGCAGCGGGTGTGTGTGACCCCCGGGATGGGCTCCCCACACAAAAACAGGCCCAGCAAACGGAGGTTGTGGTTTTCAAAATCAAAAAAAGGTGCGGTTTATTTTCTATTTACAGTGACAAAACACAGCAAAGCCAAAAGAAACATAAACAAAATAAATCCTGGTCAACTTGACCTCTGACTAAACATACAGGTTTCCTAACTAACAACTGGGATCAGCCTAGTGCTGTCCTAGTCCCTAAGTCCCTGGTTTTAAATGTCCAAGCAAATAGCCACACAGGCTTTGTCTCACCGCACAGGGGTTCACTCTCCCTAGACAGTCCACACAGGTCTGGGTCCAGGCATGAGCAAACACCTAATGAATCTGGGAGTTCTTATAGAGGCCTAAATGAGCTGACAAGCTTCAGCTGGTCTCATCAACTCCCTGTCTGCACGACGCCCCACACTCTCCCTAGAGGTATGAGTCATCCATGAGCCCACTAGCCTTAGCTGGGCTTATACAACTCTCCACCTAGTTGTATAAGTCGGCGTAAAGCCTGAATCTGGGCGAAATATATCTACCCCCCTGGATGCAACCAGGTGACTTTACCTTCCTGCTGTCACATACCCCCCCCTCTTGTTTTAACCTCGGGGTTGGAACACCAGCAATCAGGCATTCATGTACTCGAGACAAAGCATCCACATTCCCCATTTGAACGCCAGGGCGATGCTTTACTGTGAAGTTGAATTCCTGGAGGGCCAGGAACCACCTATTCACTCTTCTATTTGTTTCCTTGTTTTGAGCCATCCACTTTAACGGAGCGTGATCCGTAACCATGTCAAAGTGCCTACCTAGCAGGTAGTACCGAAGGGAATCTAGAGCCCACTTCACCGCTAAACACTCCTTTTCAATGGTGGCGTAATTTACCTCATGGGACTTCAACTTCCTGCTGAGGTAAATGACTGGGTGCTCTTCCCCGTTCCAGACCTGGGACAATACTGCTCCTAACCCCACATCTGACGCATCACTTTGTACGACAAAGTCTTTAGAGAAGTCGGGTGAGTACAACACTGGCTGGCTACATAAGGCTTGTTTCAAGAATTGGAATGCTGCCTCAGCCTCGGGGGTCCATTTAATCATGACCGACCCTTTCCCCTTCGTTAGGTTGGTTAGGGGCACAGCCTTAGAAGCAAAGTGGGGAATGAATCGCCGATAATACCCAGCGATTCCCAGAAAGGCTCGTACCTGCTTCTTGCTGTTGGGACGTGGCCAACTCTGGATGGCCTCGACTTTGTTGAGTTGGGGTTTTATTACTCCCCTCCCAATGGTGTACCCAAGATATTTGGCCTCCTCCTGCCCAATGGTACACTTCTTGGGGTTAGCCGTAAACCCCGCTTCCCGAACAGAGTCCAGGACTGCTTGCACTTTTGGCAGATGTGAGGCCCAATCTGTGCTATGGACAATTACGTCATCCAGGTAAGCCGCAGCATACTTCCGATGGGGCCTCAGCATCTGGTCCATTTTCCGCTGGAATGTGGCCGGCGCATTCTGTAACCCGAACGGCATTCTTTTATATTGGAACGCCCCGTCTGGGGTTACAAATGCGGTTTTCTCTTTGGCCAATTTGGCCAGGGGGATTTGCCAATACCCTTTTGTGAGGTCAAGAGTCGTCATGTATCGGGCTGTTCCCAGCCGGTCGATCAACTCATCTATACGTGGCATGGGGTAGGTGTCAAATTTTGTAACTTTGTTCAACTGACGAAAATCGTTACAAAATCGCCAGCTCCCATCCGGTTTAGGCACCAACACAATGGGACTAGACCAATCACTTTGGGACTCCTCTATCACCCCTAAGTTCAGCATTTTCTGTACTTCCTCCCGTATTGCCTCCCGTCGGGCCTCTGGGATCCGATAGGGTTTTAACGTCACCCTTTCACCGGGCGGGGTAATGATGTCATGCTCTACCCCAAATGTTTGTCCCGGCGGCTCAGAGAATACCTCCTTGTTGCGAAGCACAAACTCCTTAACCTCCTGTTGTTGGGGTTGTGACAAGGTGGCTGCTATTCCAACCTCAGGAATCACGCAACCAGTTTGAGCTGGTGACCAAGTGTCTGCGACTAGGGACTCTCTATCCCTCCAGGCTTTCAACAGATTAACGTGATAGATCTGTTCGGGCTTTCGCCTTCCTGGTTGTCTGACCTTGTAATTCACTTCGCTCACTTTTTCCATTATCTCGTAGGGGCCTTGCCATTTGGCAAGGAATTTACTTTCAACCGTAGGGACAAGTACCAGTATCCTATCCCCCGGGGAAAAGGTACGGGTCTTGGCTCCACGGTTGTACACTCTCTGCTGTGCTAACTGCGCTTGGGCCAAATGTTCCTTCACGATGGGCATTACCTGTGCAATTCGGTCTTGCATCAGGGCGACATGCTCAATCACACTCCTGTGGGGAGAACTCTCACTTTCCCAAGTTTCCTTGGCAATATCCAACAGCCCTCTTGGGTGTCTCCCATACAGTAACTCAAAGGGGGAGAATCCCGTAGAGGATTGGGGCACCTCCCTAATAGCAAACATCAGATAAGGAAGTAGACAGTCCCAATCCTTTCCATCTCTATCCACCACTTTCTTCAACATTTGTTTTAGGGTTTTGTTGAATCTTTCAACCAGCCCATCGGTTTGGGGGTGATACACAGATGTACGTAATTGCGTCACTTTGAACAATTTACACAGCTCCTTCATAACCCGGGACATAAAGGGTGTACCTTGGTCCGTAAGCAGTTCTTTACAAATACCCACCCGGCTAAACACAAGAGATAGCTCTTTGGCTATGGTTTTGGCCGAGGTATTTCGGAGAGGGATCGCTTCTGGATAACGGGTGGCATAGTCCATTATAACTAATATGTACTGGTGCCCCCTAGCGGATTTGATTATAGGACCTACCAAATCCATGGCGATCCTCTCAAACGGGACCTCAATGATGGGTAGAGGGACCAGCGGGCTACGGAAATGTGGCATCGGGGCCGACCTCTGACACACAGGGCAGGAGGAACAATAATTTTCTATGTCCTTCATCACCCCCGGCCAATAAAATCTCTGTAATACCCTCTCTCGGGTTTTCTCTGTCCCCAGATGACCTCCAAGAATGTGCCCATGGGCAGAGGCGTATCTAGTGAAAATGGCGCCTATGGCAAGCACTGAAACTGCGCCCCTGTCAAAACATTTTAAGTGTACAGGGCCATGTTTTCACTGCATGAAAAGCACACAGATGTGCAGTACATGCACGGGCAGGCAGACCAATTCAAATCAATTGGGATGCAGCAGCTTCATGAACACAGCCCCTGCTTTCACCTTGATATCTGTTTGAGTGCAGGAAAATGCCCCTGAGCACAGATAGTGTGCATTCAAAGACACGCACCAGCACCCAAATGGATGTCAAATTGGTAACAATAACCCTCCCTTACTCCATCCAACAACTCTAGTTCTACTTGAAGTATGAAGGAGACCTGTCCCTGCCCCTGCCCCAGGAAAGGTGCCCTCCATGACAGGTACCTGAGCAGAGTTTGGAGGTTTCAAAGAGCACAGTGTCAGTCTCCAGGTCCTGGATCTTGAAGCAAGTGAAGTCAATCCTGAACACATTCTCCTTAGGTCTGCACAGATAATCTGATGACAGAAGACAAGTGACGTTAATGACGCACAGGGGTTGATTTACTAAAGGAAAATCCACTTTGCACTTGGAAGTGCACATGGAAGTGCAGTCGCTGTAGATCGCTGTAAATCTGAGGGGAAGCTCTGAAATTAGGGGAAGCTCTGCTGATTTTATCATCCAATCATGTGCAAGCTAAAATGCTATTTTCCTTGCATGTCCCCTTCAGATCTACAGCATCTGCACTTCCATGTGCACTTTTAAGTGCAAAGTGGATTTTCCCCTAATAAATCAACCCCACAGCGTCTAGCACAGGCCGGTAACAGGTCTCCTGACAGTAAGACCCCTTTCACACTGGGGCATTTTTTAAGGTGCTTTTGGGCTAAAAATAGCACCTGTAAAGCGCCTGAAATATGGCTCCCCTGCAGTGTCAGTGTGATGCGCTGGCAGGACGTTAAAAAATGTCCTGCAAGCAGCATCTTCGGAGCGGTGTGTACACCTCTTCCACCGCTCTTGCCCACTGAAATGAATGGGCAGCGCGGCCGACCTGCTGGCAAAGCGCCGCTGCAGCGGTGCTTTGCGGGTGGTTTTAACCCTTTTTCGGCTGCTAGCGGGGGTTAAAATCACCCCACCAGCGGCGTAATACCTCTGCAAAAATGACGGCCCGTGCCCCAGTGTGAAAGCAGCGTAACTCACTCTCTGTGACCCGGCTCAGGCCTAGGACATGCTTCCGGTCTCAGCTCCTTCAGGCCTAACAACTCCTGTTTGGTGACCTCAGCCACTCCCCGGAGCTCCCCATCACCATCCTCCCTCTAATGCATGCGCCTTTATCCCAGTCAAAATGAACGGCCATCTGCAGGGTAGCAACAAGGCTGCCAGTTGGTCCCTCTGGAATCACTCCCATCCCTAGTGATCAACATTCTGTAGTATTCTGAGAGGAAGCAATTCCATAGAGGTAGGTGGGAGGTTCTCTGCCACTGAAGCGTTGTCACTAGCAACAGAGTCTCCCACCTGACATCAGCCTGAGAGGAAGGGGCTTCTCTGAAAAATGATATTGTGACAAAACAGAAATGCATTCATTCAGACAGGGAGGTAGAATGTGAGCTCTGATCCTATCTGCATACATGACTCTCTATCCCTCTCTGTCCTCCTCACTTCAGGACCTCCAGGATCCTGCTAGCTTCTTCCACCTGTAGGAAGCTGAGTTCCAGCTGGTCTATGCCCATGGCTCAGTCATATCTGTGGGGGGATCTTTCTATGTAAACACTTTGATGCTCACCAATGCACAGAGCAGCCTCAGCCATGGAGTGGGAGCAATAAGCAGGCACATCTACAGGGATCCCGGGGATGCCAAGCTCCATATAAGCTAGGCAGTGTTATTGTGATTTGTCCCGTCCTGCTGCTCTGTGTGCTGGGATGCCAGACCCCGGATTTATTACCTCCCCTCCTCCGATCTCAGCCTTCCTGCAGTGCACACACAGCGCCTTCTATAACTTTTCTCCAGCAGCCCAGGACACTCTGCAGACTGACAGTCTCCACAGCCAATCTGTGTGGAGCTCGGCACATGCAGCCACGCCCCCCTCTGGCTATTACTTCTCAGAAGCACAGCACTCGCATCTCAGCACCTGAGGACGGGAGCAGGGCAGAGAATCACTCCGCCAATGAGCCGGGACTATTTGAGTAGCGGGGCGGAATTATGTACATGCGCCCCGAAAATGAAGAAAAAGTCCCTCCTTTACGCTCACTTCCTGGGCCCCTATTTTGACCTGATGGGACCCAGGAAACTGTAATTGCTTCTCCCCATAAGCAAGTAGGAAGGGGAGAAGTTTAAAAAGCTCTAGTTTTAACTTCAGTGAAGAACTTTTATGCTGGATTCCCTGCTCACTAGCGCCCCCTTCATGTGTAGCGCCCATGGCACTTGCTATGGCTTGCCATACCCTAGATACGCCACTGCCCATGGGCCAACTCCAACACCAACTTCCTGTAAGGTTTGGGCACCACAAGCTGCTCAACGGTTTCTTCTGCCCTTTTTGCCACCCGATACAGTAGGTCCTTCTCTACGCTGAAGTATGGGTAAGTGCAGGTATTATCTGGGTTCACTAACTCGCCATCTATTTTCACTACGTTTTCCCGTGCCTTTATTAGGGCGGGGTCTTTCAACTGTTCTGTGGCAAAGTTTTCCCTGTGAACCTCAAGATCAGAAAACTCCACAGACGGTAGGTTTTCGTCTGAGGAGGTGGGCTCCTCTCCAGTTTCTTGAGTCTCCCCTGCCAATACTGATAAGGGAAATTCCGGAGAGTCCTCACCACTCTCAGGGGAGTTCTGGCTATCACATTCCTGGTACATAGGGCCACCAGTGGGGGGCTCAGGATCATCCCACAGTTCCCAGAACTTCGGAAAATCCCTTCCCACAATGGCGTCATACGGTAACTGAGATACTAAGCCGACTGGATGAGAGAGGGTACCTTTGGGGGTCTCGAAACACACTGTAGTCACTGGATACTCTCGGGTGTCCCCATGCACACAAATAACAGCTACCTTGCTATTCCCAGAGACCTCTGTTTTAACTAACTCAGCCTTTATCAGGGTCACAAGGCTACCTGAATCCAGCAATACCACAACATTTCTACCATTAACACACATTTTGCATAAATGTTTCTCAGTTCCTCGAATGGCAGTGCATGCGACTGTCGCACACAGCGACTGACGTCTGCCCGTCAGAAAGTCACACTGCATGGGTTCCTCCACAACCGGGCAATTGGCTGCAATATGTCCCGCTTGCCGGCAGCGGTAGCAAACGATCCTTCTTGCCGCCTCTTGAGCCGCTGATTTCCCAGGCTGTTCTCGCCAAACTTGGGGTAGAGCTCCCACCCTCTCACTCTCTCCACCCTTACCCCTTGGAATCCTCTTATCCGCCCCTGGGGATGGTCTGGTCTTAGGGTGGAAAGTCCGAGTGTCTCTGGAAGAGGCCGTCAGGTTCTCTGTAGCCAAGTATTTCTCCACACGATCCACAAGACCATCGGCCATCTCTGGGTCTCCATGGCTTACCCACTTTTGGATGGCAGTAGGAAGAGCTCTCAAAAACCGATCCATTACAACACGTTCCACAATCTTTGGTGCGGACAAAGTCTCTGGCTGTAGCCACTTTCTGCTCAGGTGAATGAGATCATACATTTGAGACCTGGGGGGTTTTCCAAGCTGGAAAGTCCAGTTATGCACACGCTGAGCCCGGACAGCCTGGGTGACACCCAGCCTTGCCAATATTTCAGCTTTTAGCATCACATAGTCTTTTGCTTGGTCAGGCTCTAGGTCATAGTAAGCTTTCTGCGATTCACCAGTTAACAGAGGAGCCACCACTCCAGCCCACTGCTCCTCAGGCCACTTTTCTCTTTCAGCAGTCCTTTCAAATGTGGTCAAAAATACCTCTGGATCATCCTCTCCAGTCATTTTTGTCAATAAACGACTCACCCCAAAGGACGCGGTATTAGTGGGACGGCTTTCCTCACTGGTCTGCGGACGTTGCTGCATTACTGCTTCCATCTGTTGTTGTAGTCTCTGCTCTTGCTTCTGCAACAGGTCTATGAAGCGGGCCTCAGATTGCTGCTGGGCTTGTTGCTGAGCTTCCAGACTCTGTTGGTGAGCTTGCTGCTGGGCTGCAAGGCTCTGTTGATGAGCTTGCTGCTGGGCTGCGAAGTTCTGTTGTTGAGCTGCAAGGCTCTGTTGATGAGCTGCAAGGCTCTTTTGCAAACCTGCATTTGTCTGCTGTTGATTGGCATTTGCTAGAGCCAGCTGCTTCAGTATCTCCTCCATGCTGGCTTAAAAAAAACTGCCCGCATTCTCCACCAACTGTGAGGGGGTTAGCTCGGCAGCGGGTGTGTGTGACCCCCGGGATGGGCTCCCCACACAAAAACAGGCCCAGCAAAGGCTGTGGTTTTCAAAATCAAAAAAAGGTGCGGTTTATTTTCTATTTACAGTGACAAAACACAGCAAAGCCAAAAGAAACATAAACAAAATAAATCCTGGTCAACTTGACCTCTGACTAAACATACAGGTTTCCTAACTAACAACTGGGATCAGCCTAGTGCTGTCCTAGTCCCTAAGTCCCTGGTTTTAAATGTCCAAGCAAATAGCCACACAGGCTTTGTCTCACCGCACAGGGGTTCACTCTCCCTAGACAGTCCACACAGGTCTGGGTCCAGGCATGAGCAAACACCTAATGAATCTGGGAGTTCTTATAGAGGCCTAAATGAGCTGACAAGCTTCAGCTGGTCTCATCAACTCCCTGTCTGCACGACGCCCCACACTCTCCCTAGAGGTATGAGTCATCCATGAGCCCACTAGCCTTAGCTGGGCTTATACAACTCTCCACCTAGTTGTATAAGTCGGCGTAAAGCCTGAATCTGGGCGAAATATATCTACCCCCCTGGATGCAACCAGGTGACTTTACCTTCCTGCTGTCACAACTGTAATGTTACTTTGTTTTAATGTTAACCACCATTTGCTTAGCAGGTACGCCATTCAGTTGCAGCGCGGATCTATTTATCTTGACAGCAACAGCGTTTGCTCCCACGATACATAAAGCCGTGACTCCAACGCTGTAGGAGGTGATTTCACCACCACAGTTAAAAAAAAGAGCATATATGCCGAAGCATGGGGGCAGCAGGGGCGGAGGAGCAATTTTGCTCCTAATGCCGCGTATATACGGTCGAAATTCCAACGGAGGCTTGCCCGTGGAAAAGTCCGACCGTGTGTACGCGGCATAACCTTTTATGCCGCGTACATACGGTCGAAATTCCGACGAAGGCTTGACCGTGTGTACGCGGCATAACTTTTTTGCGGGAGGATGCCCCCATGCTTCGGCATATATGCCCATCATTAGAAGTGGGTGGATGAAGGGAGGTATTCTAATGGTGGGCATACCCACCAATCAATCTCTTTTTTTCGTTCAGCCAATAGGCTGTATGAAAAAAAAGATTACAATACATGTCCAACAAGGACCAGCAACGTACTGGTATGTTGCTGGACTTTGAATGTTTATACCAGAATGATGCCTGCGGGTTTAGGTATCATCTTGGTATCATTCTTTTCAGCCAGCAGCCGGCTTTCATGTAAAAGCAATTCTAGCAGATAATTAGCCTCTAGACTGCTTTTACAAGCAGTGGGAGGGAATGTCCCCCCCGGATATAAAAAGCGCCATTGGGAAATTGGGAAAGCATTTTATCACACCGATCTTGGTGTGGTCAGATGCTTTGAGGGCAGAGGAAAGATCTAGGGTCTAACCCCCCAATTTTTTTCAAAAAAAGAGTACCTGTCACTACTTATTGCTATCATAGGGGATATTTACATTCCCTGAGATAACGATAAAAATGGTAAAAAAATAAAATATGGAAGGCACAGTTTAAAAATAACATAAAAAAGCCAAATAAATAATAAAAAAAAAAAAAAAAAAAAAAAAAAAGCACCGCTGTCCCCCCCTGCTCTTGCGCAAAGGCGAACGCAAGCGTCGGTCTAGCGTCATATGTAAACAGCAATTGCATCATGCATGTGAGGTATCACCGCGAAGGTCAGATCGAGGGCAGTCATTTTAGCAGTAGACCTCCTCTGTAAATCTAACGTGGTAACCTGTAAAGGCTTTTAAATGCTTTTAAAAATGAATGTAGTTTGTCGCCGCTGCGCGTTTGTGCGCAATTTTAAAGCATGTCGTGTTTGGTATCCATGTACTCGGCCTATGATCATCTTTTTTATTTCATCAAACATTTGGGCAATATAGTGTTTTTTAGTGCATTAAAAATAAAAAAAGTGTGTTTTTCCCCCAAAAAATGCGTTTGAAAAATCGCTGCGCAAATACTGTGTGGAAAAAAAAAATGCAACACCCACTATTTTAATCTGTAGGGCCTTTGCTTTAAAAAAATATATAATGTTTGGGGGTTCAACATAATTTTCTTGCGAAAATTTTTTTTTTTTCATGTAAACAAAAAGTGTCAGAAAGGGCTTTGTCTTCAAGTGGTTAGAAGAGTGGATGAGGTGTGACATAAGCTTCCTAATGTTGTGCATAAAATGCCAGGACAGTTCAAAACCCCCCCAAATGACCCCATTTTGTAAAGTAGACACCTCAAGCTATTTGCTGAGAGGCATGTTGAGCCCATTGAATATTTTTTTTTTTTGTCCCAAGTGATTGAATAATGACCAAAAAAAAAAAAAAATGTACAAAAAGTTGTCACTAAATTATATATTGCTCAAACATGCCATGGGCATATGTGGAATTACACCCCAAAATACATTCTGTTGCTTCTCCTGAGTACGGGGATACCACATGTGTGGGACTTTTTGGGAGCCTAGTCGCGTACGGGACCCCAAAAACCAAGCACCGCCTTCAGGATTTCTATGGGTGTAAATTTTTGATTTCACTCCTCACTGCCTATCACAGTTTTGGAGGCCATGGAATGCCCAGATGGCACAAAACCCCCCCAAATGACCCCATTTTGGAAAGTAGACACCCCAAGCTATTTGCTGAGAGGTATGTTGAGTATTTTGCAGATCTCGCTTTTTGTCACAAAGTTTTGAAAATGTAAAAAAAGAAAAAAAAAAAGAAAAAAAATGTCTTTCTTAATTTTCAAAAACAAATGAGAGCTGTAAAATACTCACCATGCCTCTCAGCAAATAGCTTGGGGTGTCTACTTTCCAAAATGGGGTCATTTGTGGGGGTTTTGGGCTATTTTGACATTTTATGGCCTTCAAAACTGTGATAGGTAGTGAGGAGTGAAATCAAAAATGTATGCCCTTAGAAACCTTGAAGGCGGTGCTTGGTTTTTGGGGTCCCGTACGCGGCTAGGCTCCCAAAAAGTCCCACACATGTGGTATCCCCGTACTCAGGAGAAGCAGCAGAATGTATTTTGGGGTGTAATTTCACATATAACCATGGCATGTGTGAGCAATATATCATTTAGTGACAATTTTTTGTACATTTTTTTTTTCTTTTTGTCATTATTCAATCATTTGGGACAAAAAAAAAAAATATTCAATGGGCTCAACATGCCTCTCAGCAAATAGCTTGGGGTGTCTACTTTCCAAAATGGGGTCATTTGGGGGGGTTTTGTGCCATCTTGGCATTTTATGGCCTTCAAAACTGTGATAGGTAGTGAGGAGCGAAATCAAAAATGTATGCCCTTAGAAACCTTGAAGGCGGTGCTTGGTTTTTGGGGTCCCGTACGCGGCTAGGCTCCCAAAAAGTCCCACACATGTGGTATCCCCGTACTCAGGAGAAGCAGCAGAATGTATTTTGGGGTGTAATTTCACATATGCCCATGGCATGTGTGAGCAATATATCATTTAGTGACAACTTTGTGCAAAAAAAAAAAAGTTTGTCATATTCCCGCAACCTGTGGCAAAATATAAAATATTCCATGGACTCAACATGCCTCTCAGCAAATAGCTTGGGGTGTCTACTTTCCAAAATGGGGTAATTTGGGGGTTTTTGTGCTATTTTGGCATTTTATGGCCTTCGAAACTGTGATAGGTAGTGAGGAGTGAAATCAAAAATTTACGCCCTTAGAAATCCTGAAGGCGGTGCTTGGTTTTTGGGGCCCTGTACGCGGCTAGGCTCCCAAAAAGTCCCACACATGTGGTATCCCCGTACTCAGGAGAAGCAGCAGAATGTATTTTGGGGTGTAATTTCACATATGCCCATGGCATGTGTGAGCAATATATCATTTAGTGACAACTTTTTGTAATTTTTTATTTTTTTTTGTCATTATTCAATCACTTGGGACAGAAAAAAAATATTCAATGGGCTCAACATGCCTCTCAGCAATTTCCTTGGGGTGTCTACTTTCCAAAATGGGGTCATTTGGGGGGGGTTTGTACTGCCCTGCCATTTTAGCACCTCAAGAAATGAGATAGGCAGTCATAAATTTAAAGCTGTGTAAATTTCAGAAAATGTACCCTAGTTTGTAAACGCTATAACTTTTGCGCAAACCAATAAATATACGCTTATTGACATTTTTTTTACTAATAAAACAAAGAATTCGCCCTTTGGGACTTTAAATGAAGTGTGTAACGTTTCCGCCAGTAAATATAAACAGTAGTAAATACAGTATATAGTTTATTCAAGTAAAATTGTTTACATGCATGGATAACACCAACAGTTGCCAATTAAAATAAAATGAACAGGGAATATTGGTACATGGATGTAGTAACAGTCAGAGTACACGGGCATCATACTACCCGACTAGTTTCGCGAGATCCAGCTCGCTCTTCAGGGGTGGATGCGTGTAACAATGTACCTAAGATGAAAAAATATGTATGTGACAATATGGCACAGTATTGGTTATAAAGGCACATGGTGGGAGGGGGTGTGTAGATCCCCATACTCACCACTGAGCTTGACCATGGCTACAGATGTGCGGCCCCAAGACCGCGGCAGCAAGTGCCTCACCAGGGAGCTGAGGGGGCGGAGTACAGATGGGACCCCACCAGGAGCCAAACGGAGAGCAGGCATGGATGGATGTAGTGATGTATCCATAAAGACCTCGTTAGTCCATAAAAAGTATAGGCTGTGAACATAAGTATGTTTGTCAGGCATCTAAAGTAGAGTAAATAAGTATTGGCATAAGAATATATATGCATGAATGAAAAGCCTGGGCCAAAGGTGGTAGGGACATGGAGGTAGTTGGAAACTTAGTATGGCAGAGGGATACTGATAGTGGCGAGATAGAAAAAAAGAGGAAAGAGAGAAAAGAGAAGTGAACTGCAATTCTGTGTATGTGTGTGTAGTGATGTATCCCTAGACTCATCGTTAGTCCATAAAGAGTATAAACTATAAACATGAATATGTTTGTCAGGCGTCTGAAGTAGTAAAGTAAAGTCAATAAGTATTGACATATGGGTGTAACACATATATATATATGTATATATATATATACACATATATATACACATATATATACATATGTATATACATATCTCAATAAGAAGCCTGGGTCAAGGATGGTAGAGACCTGAAGATGATGGAAAAACATAAGATAGCAAAGGGGTGATAGCAATTGACAAGATGAAAAAGAGATGAACTTGGATTGTATGAAGGAATCTGTGATAGCCAAAAACAGACACAAAAATAAGAATGAAAAAGGGAGTTCTCAAGAGATAAACTGTGTGTAAGAAATGCAAGTGTGCCTAAATATAGTGAGTGACAAAGTGAATATAGTAAGTACCTGAGTATAGTGAATATCCCAAGTGTAGAAGGTAATGAGACACAGCAAGCAATCTCCACAGCTGTGTGTGTCTTCAGTGAGGAATGAAATGAAATCCAAACCATGCCTGACCTCCAATTTAACCCCGGAAGAACCCAGGAGGCTCCGCCCCCAGCACCATGTGTGGATGGCTGACATGTGAGTGCAGGAGGCGCCCACTGTCATAGAGAGGTGCGCAATTGCGGACGCCCCCCCATGCCATAAGATGGTGTAGTGCGTCCAGCTGCGCCGACATCTGCGAGAACGCAGACGCCACGCCTCTGGCGCCTGAACATGGCGCCGATGTGTAGGTGTCCCCATCCGCCCAAAAGCAAATGGGGACAGCAGGAGACTCAGAAAAGCCTCCCTTTATATATATATTGACATTTTTTTTACTAAAGACATGTGGCTGAATACATTTTGGCCTAAATGTATGACTAAAATTTAGTTTATTCGATTTTTCTTATAACAAAAAGTAGAAAATATAATTTTTTTTCAAAATTTTCGGTCTTTTTCTGTTTATATCACAAAAAATAAAAATCGCAGAGGCAATCAAATACCATTAAAAGAAAGCTCTATTTGTGGGAAGAAAAGGACGCAAATTTCATTTGGGTACAACATTGCATGTCCGCACAATTTACAGTTAAAGCAGCGCAGTGCCGAATCCCAAAAACAGGCCTGGTCCTAATGGCCCGAAATGGTCCGGGGCTTAAGTGGTTAAGCACTAATTTCCAGTGTGAAACGCGTCAGTTGGTATCCTGTTTGCTGTGGCGTGTATCCTGTGACTTTATTATTTTTACAATAAAAGCAACATTTTTTGGAGTGCGGCTGTCCAGACTTTCCCCTTCATTTTGCGTTGAGAAAGGCTAGGTTTACCAATATTGCTTTCCTAATGGGGTTTGAGTAATGTCTGTTAGAGAAAGGAAAATGTACGGGAATATTGTAGAGACAAGGAAGTGAACCAGCAGCCAATGAGTTACAAAACCCAGGTTTTTACTTTTACCATATGGTGAATGTTGTATGTGATGAATAATTGTAACTCAGGTATTATTTATTGCATGTTGTTTTCCCAAGTCATTTCCGGCCATTTTCTGAAGAATAATGATCAGAAGGACAGGGACTACAGCAATTTGTCAATGTGCAGATACTTCCAGGTCCATCATCTGATAGTGAAGGTCATGAACTTCCAGCTGAATGTCCCAGGCAACCAGATTAGAAGTTTCCAGACTTAAAAATATATCCCGACAAAGACTGAAAAGGTTATGTAAAATAAATGAGGGGATTTGGAGGAATTTGTTTTTGTAGATAAGTAACGTCTGCAGTCCCAAACAGTTTTGAGATTGCTTAGAAGCAAAAAAAGGAACCAAGCTATAAATATTTCTCCAAATTCCAATATATCAGAAACAAATGCAGGGTGACATGATAACATAACGAAAGGCAAAACAGCTCATCTCTAGAAACACAAAATTAAACAAATTTCTCGTCCCAAGGACTGCATCTATAATTTTTATAAAGAATATAATTAAAAATCCCAGATATTTATCAAAAACTTTAGTCATGTGACATACCGGGCCTTCTTTGTTCTGCTCTGTAATATAGGAGGGTTTGTTTTGTAGTACCCATATTGCTTCATGGTGACGTTATGGCTGACCATTGATTGCCACAAATGTCCATCATCTAGTTCTCACACTATCCTTAAGCCTTCCAGTGACACGTCATGAAGAGGGGTGGACACAATAGTGGTTGGCTAAGCAATGGAGAGAAAAATAGAAACTTCCGATTGTCCGCCACCATTACCAGAGTTGGTTGGTTTAGTGCAGAGGTCTCCAAACTTTTCAAACAAAGGGACAGTTTATTGTCCTTCAGACAGTGGCCAGCGGGTGTAGAAAATGTCCCGGGCCCAGCATTGGTGAGAATAAATATGGCCTCAGAGTTTGCGGTCAGTAGGATAAGGAGAAGTGCCCCTATTAGTATGAGTAATTGTATCCCATCATTGGTATCAGTGGATGAAATAGTGTCCCCTTGTTGGTGTCAGTGGGAAGAATAGTGCCTCATATCAGTGGCAGGAATAAAGCCCCAAGGGTTCTATAAAGGTTGGCAAAGGGCCACATCTGCCCCGCGAGCCGCAGTTTGGAGACCCCTGGTTTAGTGGGAACTCAGTGTTGTTTTTTACCCTGAGATGTGATTTAAAAAACTCAAACTGAATGCAGCACAAAATAAATCAAAGAAATGTAAGCACAATCACTATCAGGGAGAGTATTGCACTAATATCCCAAAAAGTGACTTCTACCCTAATGAAGTCACGTGATCAGCTGACACAACGCATTGGGAGGAGTCGCTGACGTCACACCGTAAACTGGCAGTGTATGGTCGGCCATTTTGTTGGACATTTTCCTCATTGTAATGCTTGCTAACTGCTGTGCACCAGAATATGTTCACATTGTAAGTTAAGTATATGGAATTTTAAATAAAAAATACTGCACTTTATACGGAGAGCACTATATATCCTTCTTTTTTTTTTGAGTTCCAAATTAATATTGGCAAAAGGATAGCGGACGATGGAGATGGATTGGGGAACATCTGGGTGCTGGAGTGAGGAGTAACATCCATGGCTTATGTGACCTCCACTTAAAGGTGGTGACCTAATGTGCACATGTGACCTAATGTTTGTTAGGTCAGAATATAAGGTGAGAGCATAAGTGTGTTGGTGAAGGGATACACACAAGTGGTGACATTAACACCTTAGAGAATTATTAGCACAGTGGAAGTTCTGAAGAATTGTTGGCATTATCATGAAGAGTTTCTGGCATTTTGGGGAAATTATATTATTTTAAACATTCACGCTATAAAATTATTTTTAATGTGGATATATGGACATATTGGACTATTGTTTATTGATCTTTATTGATGAAATGTTGTCTTTTTTCACAGGATATAGTTTCTAATTAAATTTTTGTTTTTGCTAAGTACTGCGTGATTTGACTGATTTAACATATTTATTCACTGAATGCAGCGCAAAGTATTTTTTTAGTGTTTTCTTATTTTTCAGTGTACAGTAAGTTGCAATATAGATAGAGGAATAATGCTAATGAGCCACGATCCAAAATAAAGGTTGTCTATGGGGTTACTATAGCAGTAAAAATGAAATTTAAATAATGCCTCGAAAGTCCTGAGGCCCTAGTGTTTTGGGAGAGGACTCAGAATTTCTTCAAGCCACTGCGTTCATCACTTTAAAAAAAAAACTTGATCATGCTGCTATATCCTGCAGGATATAAGCTGCCAATTTGAAATGACTAGCAGCATCAACCCCCAAATTCTTGTTTAGGTGTTAATCTGCACAAAGTTCTTTATGCCTTGTACACACAATAGGAATTTCCGACTTTTTCCATCGGAAATTCCTACCGTGTGTGTGCCCCATCGGAGAAATTCCATCGGAGTTTAAATATACAACATGTTCTATTTTTCTCGGATGGAATTCCGTCGGAATTCCGTGATGAGTTTCGTCGGACAAAAGTCCGACCGTGTGTTTGAGGCATTAGATGTCTACATTTGCCAAATGAAACCCCATGGCAATTGAAGGTTTATTTATTATATTAAGCAACACTTTACATTGTACATTCACATCCATCCTTGCCCTCAAGGAACTTACAATCTAAAGCCTCGTACACACGACCATTTTTCTCAGCAAGAAAACTGCTGGGAGAGCTTCTTGCCGGGAAAAACATGCGTGTGTATGCTTTCCCGACAGGAAAACTGCTGGGAATCCCGGCGAGAAAAATAGAGACCTGCTCTCTATTTTCTCATCGGAATTCCCGGCAGAGTGTTTCCTGCCGAGAAAACCGTCCGTCTGTATGCTTACCTGTCCAAGATAAACCCGCACATGCTGGAAAAGACTTTGACGCATGCGCGGTAGCATACGAATGTGACAAACGTGGCTCATCGTAGTCGATGACGTCACCGCGTTCTTGCCATTCAAAAGAGCGGCGGTTGTTTTGAATGGGTGTGTGTACACTCGGCGTGCAAGACAAGCTTGCCGGGAATCCTGTCGGGAAAACCAAAGTTTTTTTTCCGACGGGATTCCCGCCCATGTGTACAAGGCTTGAGGTCCCTAACTCACATTCATACTTACACATACTAGGGCCAATTTAGACAGGAGACAATTAACCTATCAGCATGTCTTTGGAGTGTGGACAGAAACTGGAGTACCGCGAGGAAACCCACACAGGCACATGGAGAACATGCAAACTCCAGGCAGATAGCATCATGTTTGGGATGCAAACCTTTCAAAGAAATGTCCAGAACCTGGAACTGAGTAGCTATGCCAAGGGCAATGGCATTCAGATTTTATGGACACATAACAGGATCAATGACCTTGAAAAGTACATGTGTCCTTTCTGAATTGTTTATACCAGAAGGAGATATGAGGCCAGGTAATAACTTTGACTTATGCCTCCCCTAGAAGGCACCACCTGAGATACATTTATTACTTTTTCTCATAGGAAATAGACCTCTGACTTTTTAATGGATTCCATAATAACTCAACTCAAATTTCTGAAGTTTGGAACTCATTAACACTTTGAAATTCTTTGCAGAGTTATTGTTGAGCCCTCAAAAGATTTGGAGAAATTCCAAGTATGAGCTGGTATATTTGCTTAGACTGCCCAGTGATGTATTCCCATAAGTTAAAGCTCCAGGCAAGCAGCTATCTACAAAGATGAAATACATATGTAGCGGTCTCACCCGCTCTCTCCCTTCTTCTTCTCGGCTGGTTTACTCGTCTAGGGGAACCAAGGGGGGAGGAGTGAGGTGCTGCCACCAGCTCACCCCTCTTATGTGTGTAGAGCAGGGGTCTCCAAACTGCGGCCCGGGGGCCAGATGCGGCCCTTTGCTTGCTTTCATCTGGCCCTTGGGGAACTATTCTTCCCACTGATATGAGACACTATTTTGCCCTCTGACACCAAAAATGGGGCATAATAATTGCCAATGGCACCAACAATGGGGCACTATTCCTCCCCCTAATTTCAAAGATGGGGTGCACTGTTTACTCCCACTGATGCCTGGAAAATGTTCTATTTAGGCTGGCCACAGTCCGGCCCCCCTAAAGTCTGAAGGACAGTAACCTGGCCCTTTTTTTAGAAAGTTTGGATATCCCTGGTGTAGAGCTTTGAGCTATGATCTTTACCTTCGGGTCTGTGTCCTTGTCCAGAGCTTCCACTTCAAAAATGACCAGTAGATAGGTGAATGTAGAACACTTTGCTCCCAGAAAAGTAAGCCCACACCAGGTGACAGTACAACATCTATATTTATTTCCGCAGAGATAAATATGCCTCTTTGCAAGCAGACAGGTTGATACAAACACAAACTTGGTGGGGAGAGGGTTCAGGCACAATCCTTTCGGATCAGAGAAGCTGTTAGGAGTTCACAACAACTTTTGGTGCACGGTCGCTGCCACCGACCGTGAGGTTGGTCTCTGCCACAGACCGGGTGAACGATGAGGTCTCTGCCACAGACCTTAGAATAGGCCTCTGCCAAGACCTGATGTAGCTGGGTCTCTGCAAAGACCATAGAACATGAACTACCTTCTAATGGCGACCCCTGTTAGGGAGATGATCCATCCCGGACGGTCCCCAGAGGCCTGCACTGTCACCAGCCAATGCTGCGCTGGATCTTCAGGCCAGGTCACCTCCCTGGTTCTCCTCGCCCGAGACTCAGGTCCCCTCACTCGGTGGGCCCCCTAGGCATCTTCTCCCATGCGGGACCCAGTCGAAGGTACTGGGCCCCGGGTCTTTGCTAGTACCTCACCCCAGGCCTAAGGTGCCTGGGATGGAACTCTAACTCCCTCGCACCCAGGCCGAGGGCACCTGGGTGCAGACGACAGAACAGCAGCCCCCAGGCTGAAGGTGCCTGGGGCTCAGACCTCGTGCGCAAGATGTCCGCCCCTTTATACCCTCACCCAGCAGGCACAGCAGGTTTCCCGCCCCGCCGTACTACTGCTGCGAGAGGACACAAAGGGCACGGCCCTACAATGATGGTTCAACCCCAGCCCAAGGCGACAGCGCCACCCAGGGGCCGTAGGGAACTGAGCACCATTATATCCTCCACTAATCAAATTGGCCATAGATTCCTAACAATTAGTGTATCTGGGTCATACTACCACCCAGATACTCCCCCTAAATGTTAACCCCCGCTACACATATTAAGTGGCTAGTATATATATCATCTTGAATGTCTAAGTGCAATTACTCATCTTGAATGCTATTACTCTAAACTGCAGATACGTGAGCATCAAAACTTACTATGTCACAAAGTAGCAAAGTTGTCTTTGTTGGCTGGATCGATGGCTGTGAAGTTACTGAAGCTGGAGGATCAGTATAGCAGACAAGTAGCAAGCATTTTTAGAACATTGTTGGCCTAAGGTTTCTCTCATGACAGGTTTCCTTAAAGTGTTACTAAACCCATAGCAGTAAAATCAGTCTGTTCATTCAGTAAAGCATGCTTGTTATACTCACTGTGGAACCTAAGGGGTTACTCCTTTGCATTGTGTAAAAAGGCTGTTTGATCCTCATGGGCGTCCGCAGAACTTTTTTGTGGGGGTTGGTAATCATAATTTTAAGGTCACCCATTCTCTGCCCCTTTTTGACAATGTCATGAAGGGGAGGGGCATAGTCATTCATTATCACATAAAGCGCAGGCCAGGGTCCCCCATATAGATCCCCCTTTAGAGCAGGCCAGGGCAGGTCCCCCATAGAATACACCCCTCTTTACTTAGTCTTCTTACTCTTACCTTTTTTCCACCACTCTGCATTACATGGTGGGCACAGCACATTACACTGTGGGCACTGCACATTACACAGTGGGCACACCACACCACATGTGGGCACAGCACACCACATTACATATGGGTACACCACACCACATGACATGGTGGGCACAGCACATTACACAGGGGGAACACTACTCTGCATTACATGGTGGGCACTTTACAGCACAGCACATGACATGATGGGCACAGAATATTACACAGAGGGCACACTACTCCACATTACATGGTGGGCACTTTACAGCACACCACATGACAGGGTGGGCACAGAACATGGTGGGCACAGAACATTACACAGAGGGCACACTACTCCGCATTACATGGTGGGCACAGCACATTACACAGAGGGCACTCTACGTCACATTACATGGTGGGCACAGCACATTACACAGAGAGCACTCTACTCCGCATTACATGGTGGGCACAGACAGGGCCGCTGATATGCCAGTACAACTGGCCCTGTTGTACTGGGCCCGGCAACCTGATCAGATAAATAATTGAATGTAAAAAAAAAAAAAAAATCCGTCAACCATGTCCCTTATCGTCGATCGATTTTTTTTGTTTCTGATGGCTAATTGCAGTATTAGGTGGCGGCAGGAAAGGGACTATTTTGTGTATTTCGGTCGCGGAAGAATACCTCTTCGTCGGAATTCAGATGGGAGTTTGGTCAGAAAAAGGTCCGATCGTGTGTACGGGGCATAACACTTTAGGCTCTGTTTACACCTAGGCCTTTTTTTTTTCAGGCAGAGAATCACTGTTTTTTTGTCACTATTTTTCCCGTGAATTTGCCACGTTTTTGCCACGTTTTTGTACAGGTCAAAAGATCACCAATGTAAAAAGCATAAAACGCCTGTAATCTGTCAAAAAAGAAGCTCATGTACTTTTTTGAGCTTCAGGCGTTTTGCTTCAGAAGGCAAAACGCTCACATGTGAACATGGGCCATTGAAATTAATGGGATTTGTCTTGTTGGGCTTTTTTAGAGCTGAGGCTTACAGCAAAAAAAAAGACCAAAAACGCCTAGATGTGAACAGAGCCTTAAGGCTAAACCTGAGCCGCTCTACAGTAGAGCATAGACTGCGAGAGGTAGGGGAGAACTAGAAGCCAGTCAGGTGCTAACATAAAATATGCCAATACAAGGAGATTGCTGAGGGTTGAACTCATCTGTCTAAAACTTCTCCTTCATTGTCAAGTCAAGTCAAGTTCTCCTTTATTGTCAAGTGAAGTCAAGTTCTCCTTCATTGTCAAGTCAAGTCAAGTTCTCCTTCATTGTCAAGTCAAGTCAAGTTCTCCTTCATTGTCAAGTTAAGTCAACTTCTCCTTCATTGTCAAGTCAAGTCAACTTCTCCTTCATTGTCAAGTCAAGTCAACTTCTCCTTCATTGTCAAGTCAAGTCAACTTCTCCTTCATTGTCAAGTCACAGGCCCGGGGATGGGGAGGTGACCAGGCTGTATTTCATAACTGCAGTAGAGAAAATTCAGGTGACCAATTTGTCTGTCTGGCAGAGTTGTGTAAATCTTATGCCTTGTACACACGATCGGAATTTCCGATAAAAAAAGGGCAGACAGAGTTTTTTCATCGGAAATTCCGACCATGTGTGGGCCCCATCTGACTTTTTTTCCGTCGGAATTTAGATATAGAACATGTTTTATTTTTTTCCGATGGAAAAAAATCCTATGTGAAATTTCGATCGTGTGTACAGGGCATTAGGGTTGGATGGCCAGAAATGAAAATTCTTTGGTAGACCAAAAGATAGGTAGTCCTTTGGTTTGGTCCAATGGTGTAATAAGCTTGTCTGTTGTTCATCGTTTAAAGCGTCTCGTTTTCTGCCTTCTGTTTGGAGTTGAACTGAGAAAGAAAACTGCAGACAGGATATCACATTGTAGATTTATCTGATGGCTCTTTTTAAGATGATGGAAATTTCCATGTCCCGTAAGTCCATTTTATGGCAATATAAATTATTTTGTGAAATGTTCCAGGCCTGTTAATGACAATTGTTTTCATTGGCCTCTCTGAGACCGAAGAAGAAAATACCATTAATAGCTAGGATTAGCCCTGAATATACAGACATGAGTGAGCCTTTAAAAGTATGCACAAATATTGATAACAGTGACAAATTTGTCGTCATTCTAGGTACCTTGAGGAAAAAAATATATTTTTCTTTTCCGGCAACGATGTTCCGAATTTGCATGCAGGTTAATTGGGATCAACCATCTAAAACCTCATTTTTCATAGTTCTTGTTTTCTTGCAAGTTTAATTAACAGGGTTGGTTTCTCTCTATCTTTAGATTTTAGATAACACAAACAATAGAGAACAATGTGGGATCAAAAAAAAAATCCCTACCATGTCCAATATTTTTATTTATTTTTTGTTATCAGGTTATATGTCCTCGAAAAGTAGAATTTCACCCCATTCTTTTGCCTCGTACACACAACCGTTTTTTCCGGCAGGAAAACTGCCATGAGAGCTTTTGGCCGGGAAAACCGGCTGTGTGTATGCTCCATCGCAGTTTTCCCGACAGGAACACTGCCGGGAAATCCAGCGGGAAAAATTAGAACATGTTCTCTTTTTTCCCGCCATGAACCCGGCAGTTTTCCTAGGGGAAACACTGCGGTGGAGCATACACACGGCCGGGATTCCCGGCAAAAGCTCTCAGCTTTTTACTGACGGAAAAACCTCTGGTGTGTACAGGGGGAAAGTTACCGAGCAGGTTCTCGGTTTTCCCCTCGGGTTTCCCAGCTGACTTTTTACCGCCGGGAAACCCATACGTGTGTACTAGGCATAAGTCTGCTACAAAAAATATTCTTATCATAGGACAGCAGCACTACTTACTTTTGCCAAAAACTATTTTAGTCTTTCAGAATCTGCAACTTTTTCTTTAAAACGGTGTTAAACCCAGAAACAAAAATGAATATGTTGCAGCTTACCAGTCCTTAAATGAGGTGACTGCATTTGTTTTCTTTTTGTTGTTTTTTTCCCCTTTATTTTCACCTGGTGATCTGGCCAGAAAAACCTCCTGTCTTATGCCGCGTACAGACGATCGGAATTACCGACAACAAATGTTCGATGGGAGTTTGTTGTCGGAAATTCCGACCGTGTGTAGGCTCCATCGGACATTTGCTGTTTTGACATTTCCGACAACAAAAATTTGAGAGCTGGTTCTCAAATTTTCCGACAACAAAATCCGTTCCAGAAAATTGCGAGCGTGTGTAGACAATTCCGACGCACAAAATTCCACGCATGCTCTGAATCAAGTACGTGACGGAAGCGCTCGGTCTGGTAAAACTAGCGTTTGTAATGGAGATAGCACATTCGTCACGCTGCAAAGAGCAGTAACGGACTGAAAAGCACGAGGCTGAAAAGCGTGAATCGTCTCTCACCAAACTTCTACTAACACAAGATTAGCAGAAGGAGCCAAAAGGATGGCGCACTTGGTATTCAACTTCTCTTTTATAGTGCCGCCGTACGTGTTGTACGTGACCGCGTTCTTGACGTTCACAATTTCCAACAACATTTGTGTGACCGTGTGTATGCAAGACAAGTTTGAGCCAACATCCATCAGAAAAAAATCCACGGTTTTCTTGTCGGAATGGCCGATCGTCTGTACGCGGCATTAGGGTGTCTCCATTCTGGATGGAGGGGCAACAGAGACACCCTTGGGCAGCAGCGTTGTCCATCTAGGAGGAAGGTAGTGTTAAGCCTCTTACACATGATCGGATTTTCCGACGGGAGTTGTGTGATGGCAGGCTGTTGTCGGAAAATCCGACCGATTTTCCGACAACAAATGTTGGATAGCATACTTTAAAATTTTCCAACAACAAATGTCATCACAACTGCTTAGTGTAGGTGGATTATACCTTTTTTTTTCAGGACAAATTGGGCTTTCTTTTGGTAGATCGACTTCCATACATACAGCCTGTCAATACATGGATCAAAATTTGGCCAGTCCCCACAGAATGGCCCAAATTTCAATCCGTGTATGGCCCCCTTATTGTTAAAATTTACAAAATTAACCATTCTAGAATTCACACAGTTGCAGCAGGCATTATAAAGCAGTTTACCGGTTGGCTTTGCTTTTTGCATGGAATTATTGGTTGAGCATTGTGAGAATTTTTTGGACTTACCAATTACAACAGCCATGTTTCTTCCAAATGGAAGACATGTCTGATCAGTTATCTGATTGCCATTGATGTTCCAAGATAAATCTCTGAGGCCACTTTGTTTCCAGTTCCATCTAAAAACTAGATTTGTATAGATTGCTATTGATTCTGTGTACTCTGAAATCAATATTTAGGTCTGCTAATTCAAGTTATTTGCTACGGTTGTAATGTGTCTTATGATAATTAAGTCTTTGATTAGTGACCTTCAGTGGTGTCCTTTTATCATCCAAAGAGAAGATACATTCTTATTTAAAGAAAGGTCTTGAACTAATCTAGCAGCATTAGTACATTTTTTTACCATTTATCATCCATCTTCATCATCCGGCCTTTTTTTTTCCCCATTTTTTTTTTTATACTATTTTTTATAAGCATAATTCACGCTTAATTTTCCAGTTGGACAAACCTTGAACAGCTCAACTAAAGGACATCCACACACCCCAATCACCTCAACTAGCTCCTCTCATTTTAAAGTTATTCAGTCATTTTTTATGTATCATAAGCTGCCAATCTTTTTGGAGTAACCTTTTTTTCAATGGTGGTGATTGAAACTTTGATGTGTAGTGATTGAAAGAGTCATTACACATCCCTTGGTTACCAAAGGAGTTTATTAAAAAATAGACAAAGGCAAACAGCATGAGATTCAATGCTTTTATTGCATTAAATCAGAATACATATAGCCTTTTAATCATAATACATATAGGCTTTAAATCAGAATTGTTGTGGAAAATGTTATTAATGTATGTTGTCAGATGTCCCCCAGTGTCGGTTTTGCTGTAATGCGCTTATTTGAACGTATTCGCACATACAGACGTTGGTGGAAGACCGGTGGTGGGAAAATCTTCCTGTGGACACAGCGATGTTTGCTCCTTTTAGGGATGTTTGTTTTATGCCTCGCCAAGGGACTGGCCACTTCTTGGCGTTGGCATTAAATGACTCAGAGCGGACAGATTTGCGTCCACTAGAACTGTAGCATAACGATACGACAATTGTGGCCCAATGAGAGCCATAGCTTTCGTATGGTTCCCGTCATTGGAAGCGGTGCATGTCACTGCTAGTCTATTTGAATGTATACATGTCTGTGATTGGTTCTTTTGTTGTATTATATCCTTATATGGTCACTTCCTATGGAGGAGGTCACATGTTGTGACATCACTTCCTGCTGGGAGTTTAATAAAATAACCTTTTGTCGGCGTCGACAGTCAGTGAGGCTGTGATGACGAGATGAGGACAGGGTGGTGATGTCTCTTGACTTGAATGAATGGCAAATCGAATGAATGGTGAGTGAATTTTAGCCTAAGATGCATTATATCATTAAGACGAAATGTGTTATGATTAGAGACACGATATCTGGCTGTGTGCTCTGCGTACAGCCTAATTTCGCTGACAGAATACATATAGGCTTTAAATCAGAATACATATAGGCTTTAAATCAGAATACATATAAGGGTATAAAGGCAAAAAAGCATAAAAGTGCAAAAAAGGGGTGAGATGCCATCATTAGAATAGCAAAATAAGCACACCATTAAGCTAAAAATCCAGTTTGAGGATATATGCCATAAAATAGTTGCCTGAAGGTTTGTTAGATATCTTTAATGCCCTGTACACACGATCGTTTTTTCCGATGAAAAAAGTCTGATGGATTTTTTTCATCTGAAAAACCGATCGTGTGTGGGCCCCATCTGACTTTTTTCCATCGGTTTAAAAAAATAGTACGTTTTAAATTTTACCGATGGAAAAAAAAACAATAGGAAATTCCGATCGTCTGTGTGGAATTCCATCGGAGAAAAAACCCACGCATGCTCAGAATCAAGTCGACGCATGCTCAGAAGCATTGAACTTCATTTTTCTCGGCACGTTGGAGTGTTTTACGTCACGGCGTTTT
Source organism: Rana muscosa (assembly GCA_029206835.1). Classification (NCBI taxonomy): domain Eukaryota; kingdom Metazoa; phylum Chordata; class Amphibia; order Anura; family Ranidae; genus Rana; species Rana muscosa. Next base: position 257,714,680 of record CM055128.1, read on the forward strand.
GAACGGTCGGAATCTTGTCTGATGGTGTGTAGGCAAGACTGATAAAAGTCAGCTTCATTGGAATTCCGACGGAAAAAGCCATCGGATTTTATTCCATCGGAAATCCGATCGTGTGTACAGGGCGCATTAAACAGAAATGAGACCAGCAAGCTTGGTCTTGGCACCCTCTCCTTGAATTGGTCAAGGTATTGTAGGAATGAAACAGCTGGTTAATGTTCTATAAATGTCTGTAGATTGAAAAAAATCTGCAGAAGGGGCTTCAATTGCCTGACATGTCTATTAATTAGTCATTAATTAATTGTCCACCTAGGCCACTGGTGTGTCAAATTTAGTGACTCCTACCTCTGCAAGAACATAATGGTGAATACCAGACAAGCTGAAAGGTTTCAAAATGGAAACACATCATGGGCAATGGAAAGAAAACTACATCTGTGACCCAGTCTTACCTCATTAGTCCTGATAAGGTACAGCAGTTGTTTTACCTTTTTTGATGACTGTTAATAAGCCCAATCACTAAAATCTCATATAAACTTTAACATTTATTCTCAAGTAAGTTTCAATATCTCTAAATATCTCATTAAAATATTACATGGTGATCCTGCTATGAGAACCCTTTTCAGGCACTTCCTGATATAGGGTGACAATGCTCTATCCCTGTCCTCAGGGCTGGTGCTACCATTAGACGAACTAGGCAGCCACTACCACCTAGGGCGCAGCCACGGCCGCTGGTTTCTCTGTTTCCTTGAGCACACCTCCGCGACTTGTACCTGCATATATGTGATTTGTTCCTATTGCGGCTGTACCCCGACCTAATCTGACAGCAGCCTAAAGACCCGCAGCCTGTGATCTCCCTCTCCAGGCAGTGCCCTGTGCCTGCCCCTGGCTGTGCCCTGTGTGCCAGGGATACCATACCCCATAACCATAGCGGTGATGAGGAGGCCGGCTCTGGGCTCTGGAAGAAGAGTGGCTCTGGAGGGAGAGGATGGGCAGAGAGCGCTACTACGGCATGAAGGATGTGGAGTACAACCAGGGTAAGCAGGGTCCTCCTGAACTCTAACCGAGGAGGTGGCTTGCTCCTGCTGGGGACAGGTGAATCCCCCCAGAGCGCTGGGGCAGGAGCGGGGAACCTGCAGGAGAGCCAGCGGGAGAAGCAGGGAGCTTGGATGAACTTGTTGGGGCAGCTGCTGTCTTATAATAGCAGTCAGAGCTGCTGGAGGAATGTCAAATACAGGAGGCTGCAAAACTATCTCTACAACGTGCTGGAGAGACCCAGGAGCTAGGCTTTTTTCTACCATGTCTTCATCTTCGTATGAGTACATTAATTTCACTGCTTGTTGACTGGTAGGAGAGCCCAGTGTTGATAGGTCCATTGCTGATAGCATGCCACACAAGGGCCATCATTTTTGGATTTGGAGTTTAAAAGTACAGGGGATTGATTTCTACTTTTTGATTAACTTTGTTGGGTGTTGTCCTTTCTAATGAAATAGTTGAGTTCTGTCTGTGATACTTTTTTAAAGTCCCACCCCTGGGAAAGATAAATGGGAAAGATACACGCGACAGAGCTCAACCCTGCTGTCACTGGGGGAGTGCTCAACCCCGTGGCCCATGGAGGAACCCTGGGGGGTGCTATCCTCCTCCTCCAGCAGGTTTGGAGAGCCTGCAGAAGACATGGCCATGGTGGTGATCTTAGCAGCAATGCTCCATAGTACATTGTGTCTTATCAGCAGGAGCGGCCAGTCCATAAGGGGCGCTGCCCCCCTAGTTTGCATGGGGGGCGCCGGACTCATGGGTTTTTTTTTCAAGTCACAGGATTAGAGCCTGAGGATCTAATTGGCTTGAAAAATTTTGGGTTCAGGGAGCACTGTGCCTCAAACTCACCCACTTGTGATACTAGGGAATCCATATTCGCAATTGTCTTTCGGTTTCTTCTCCCGGCCAATCAGACAGGAGGCCGATCAGGTTGGCTGGGAGGAGAAGCCGAGGAACCCGTGGGGGGGGCTGAGTCCAGGGGGACCGTGGAGGAGCGAGGGCGGGGGGACCGTGAATGGGTAAATGCGGACCTGGGGGGGAGTTGTTTGCCGCCCCCCCCCAAAAAAAAGTTTAGCACCAGCCGCCACTGCCTGGCAGAGTACAAGGTAGTCACACGGAGCCTCCCTGACTAGGAGCACCTCAAAGAGGATGGCCCAGCACTCCCCACAACAGGCCCAGGATGTGAGAGCCGATGTCAGGGCTCCGCACCCAGGACATACAAACGACCAAGGTTTCTGTGATCCCAGTGCCTGTCCTCTGTTTATGTTCCTATGTTGTCACCCTGTCATATAGGCTTCTGATGGAGACTACAAGCGACTATTCCAACACAGATTGCAAACGCATTATCTACTGTTAAAATTTAAAGTGAAAGAACCCGCGCTATAGAAAGGAATATGAAATAGCAAAATATATAATATAAATGTATAATAGGGGCTGCTGTTATAGTGTAAGTTGAATACCCCAAGTGATGTGAAAAATAAATTTAAACTCAGCGCTGCTCCTATAATTCAAACAATATAACTTCTAAACTACATATGTCTTAAAATTATATGTACCATTCAGATATCTATACCAACATGCATGATAACATAAAAAAGTGCTCAATGCTAATACAGTGCAAAATAAAGTGCAATCATTTAGAGCCCATCAAGTATGGTGTACTAGGCTTGTAACAAGCTGAAATATTTCTCAGGTGACTTTCCGTGCTCCCCCCCTGGGTCCCCACTCACCAGAAAGCTCCTATCTTCCACCAATGTGTGTTTGGAACCACACAGGTGGCCTGGATCCTTCAAGTTTACATGGTCAATGGACATCCATTGGAGCAAAGTATGGCAATAAAGGGAAAGAGGTATATAGTGTAATACTGCAAGTTTTTTTTATTTAAATCCAAAATTATTACACTTACATCAAAATCTTGCCATCAAAAACGCCACTATGGCGTACAAACAGCCTTCACAGATTCTCCTTAGCTTGACGCGTTTCACCCCTCCCACGCATCATCAGAAGCTTCTGATGACCGCAGTGGGTTCCAAACACACATTGGTGGAAGATAGGAGCCATCCCTCCTTAGTGGCAAGACATACCAGCCTCAACCATTTCCATGCACATTTACAGGCGTATTTAAAGCTTCTTTCTGGTGAGTGGAGACCCAGGAGGGGAGCACGGATAGACACCTGAGAAATATTTCAGCTTGTTACAAGCCTAGTACACCATACTTGATGGACTCTAAATGATTGCACTTTATTTTGCACGGTATTATCTACTGTTGTCACTCTCAGGAAACCAGTCCTGAGAAATGCAATCACTGGATTGTATGTAGACAAGAGATCAGCAGCACTTACATGCTAAAGATCTTGAAAACTGTAAAAATAGGCAGTTATTTATGATACACAGTGTTCTAGCAAGCAAAATGTTATTCAGCTTTTTCAAAGAAATTGCTAGTTCCTTAGCTGTCATGCCAAGCTTTTGGTTTCCCTGCTTGCTAAATCTCTAACCCCGGCCTGGAACAAGCATGCTGGTTGACTTATAGATTGGCTGCCTTCATTGTTCAGGCCCAATAACTCAATAGTGAAGCCAAATAATGTATATGGCACTGAAAGATCTACGAAATTCGAAATAAAAAGTCAGCAATGGCAGCACCCATATTTGTCATGACAGATTCACTTTAAGTAACCACTTTTTTTTCAGCAACTAAAAAAGATTTATGAATTAGCTGATGAAAAACAAAACTGCTGACATAGGCTTGTGAATCACCCATAGACTGAATTGTGGGGGAATTGTGGGGGATTACTAATCCCTCTACTACGTCTTTAATACACAGAGAGCTTTTGCGTGTGAGTAATCATTACATATCATGCAAAGAAATCTGATCTGGAAAATAACATTGCAAAATTGTGGTTTCTAAAACGTTGACATCTTGGTAATGAATTATTTCTATTTAGCTAATTATTTTAATGCTCTGTTTATATCTCTGAGCCTTAAAAGTGAAAAAGCAGGGCATGTTAGACCCTGTTCCTGAACTAAGTGTATGATCATATTCAAAGCCTTGCAGCTATGGGGCCTGGTTTATGATCTCAGAAGAAGCACAATCTGCATGGAGTCTGTATTTTTACCCATATTTCTGTGGGTTCCATCTAGGTGCTTCAGTTTTCTTCCATAATCCATATACATACAGGTAGGATTAGTGACTTCCTTTCCTGCTGGTCCTTGTGTGAGCATGGGTATGGCTGGAGCATTCATTTTTAGGCTTCTTTCGGGACAGGGACTGATATCAATCCATCTATGCACACTTAATCCATCACTATACAAAAGTTTTAGAAAGGCAAAAAATGCTTTACATTAAGAAAGCTTTCAGAAATAGATGTGTTAATAGTTTATTTTTATCAATTAACAAAATGGAAAGTAAATTCTCTTTATGTAATCCCAGACAGACTGGATAATGTTGAGATCAGGGTTCTGTGAGAACCAAACCATCGCTTCCAGGTCTCCTTGTTCATCTTTACACTGAAGATAGTTTTTAACATAGGCGTGCGCACAGGGTGTGCCAGGTGTGCCCAGTAGGGTGACCACGTGTCCCGGATTGCCCGGGACAGTCCCGGATTTTGCAGGTCTGTCCCGGGCACGTTCATTCCAGGACAATACAGTGTCCCGGAATGAAACTGACACAGCCACCCCCCGGGCCAATCTGATGCCCCCCAAAAAGGCTGCCACATCACTGCTTTACTCACTGACAGTACTTGCCCTGGCCAGGAATGCCTGGAGGAGCACAATCCCCACCCCCTGTTTGTGATTGGAGAAATCATAAATCCCGCCTCTTGTGTCCAAACACTGTGCTGTGATTCGTTACAGCACAAGCTGATTTTTGGAAAGGGGGGTGTCCCTGAATGGTAGTTTGGAAATGTGGTCACCCTAGTGCCCAGGCACACCCTAATCACCCCATGTGCATTAGTGTTATCGCTCTGTGTAGCAGCAGGAACATGGGAAAGATCTCCCATGCATGTGTGAGCTTAAGGGTGCACACCCTAATGCAATAGGCTGCGCACACCTATGGTTTTTAATTATATTGGCTGTATATTTGGGGTCATTGTCCTGCTGCAGAAAAACATTGGGGGTCAATCAAACACACATCCCTAATGGTATGGCATGATGGATAAGTATCTGCCTGTATTTCTCAGCATTAAAGGCGAAGTATGGGATGGGTTAAATAACTAGTACATATCACATTAGTCACATATCAGCTAGTCTTTTTTTCCTACCTCTTTTAGTTTTTACAGCATGTGCACATGAACTTTCCTTTAGCTGGCAAAAACGGTCCATTTTCAGTTTGCCTCTGTCCCCACTCCCCTAAGAGACGTGGCTGTGCTGATAGATAGGGAGGAGGAGGAGAGAGAAGTGAGAAGGGAGGGGGGAGCAGCTATGCTCTGTGAAGTCTCAGAAACAAGCAGAGGGACGAGAGAGGACATCAGTCAAGCAAAATGACAGGGAAGGGGGTGTATCCAGACTCTATATTCACACCAGTGTCTGGATGATGCTGTATGAAAGACTGTAGAACCTCCCACAGGTATTTATCTAGATTTTAACAGAATAGGGGCACTCCTGAGAGGGCTGGAAAGGTTTATAGATATCAGCAGCTCACATAGAATAGATGTAAGCAAAAAAAAGGAAACCCACACTTCTCTTTTAAGAAATATCTATTTGCAGAAATGCAGAACCAAACTTGCAAGGAACTTCCACCATGCGTCACTGTTGCCTGCAGACACTCTGTACTGCTCTCCAGCCCTTCAGTGAAAAAACTGTCTCCTGCTACAGCCAAATATTTCACATTTTGATTCATCAGTCCAGGGCACCTGCTGCTATTCTTCTGCACCTCATTTCCTATGTTTGCATGCTTAGTTGAGTCACTTAGCTTCGTTTCCACATCAGAGGTATGGCTTTTTGGTTGCAATTTTGGCCAGACTTCTTCAGACAGTAGATGGGTGTACCTGGATCCCACTGGTTTCCACCAGTTTTGCATTCAGAAGTGTTTTTTACCTTCATACATGAAGATTAAAAAAAAATCAGCCTTTAGAACCACTTTAAGTTACTTTGGCCAAGCACTGCGTCTACAATCCACAACATTGCCCGATCAATGGTGTGCTCAGTGCTGAGAAATACAGGCAGATAGGTTTTCATCATGCCATACTATCAGGGAGTAGGGATGAGCTCGGTGTTCGAGTCGAACATAGGTTCGACTCGAACATCGGCTGTTCGCGCGTTCGGCGAACAACGAACGATTTGGGCCGTTCGCGCCAAATTCGAGTGACGCGAACGGCCCACAATACACTGCGCCATCGCAGTGTAATCCCTGTGGCCAATTATAGCTGAGGGGGTTTAGTACACGCCCCACACTATAAAAGGCCGCCAGCGCGGCGGCCTTGTGTAGTGTGTTCCGGAGCAGGGAAAGTGAAGGATAGGCAGGGACAGTGTCAAATCTTGTCAAATCTATTCTTTGCTAAACCTTGTGTGTAGGGACAGAGAAGGATAGGCAGGGAGAGTGTCAGTGTCATATTCTTTGCTAAACCTTGTGTGTAGGGAGAGAGAAGGATAGGCAGGGAGAGTGTCAGTGTCATATACTTTGATAAACCTTGTGTGCAGGGAGAGAGAAGGATAGGCAGGGAGAGTGTCAGTGTCATATACTTTGATAAACCTTGTGTGCAGGGAGAGAGAAGGATAGGCAGGGGACAGTGTCAGTGTCATATTCTTTGCTAAACCTTGTGTGCAGGGAGAGAGAAGGATAGGCAGGGAGAGTGTCGGTGTCATATACTTTGATAAACCTTGTGTGCAGGGAGAGAGAAGGATAGGCAGGGGACAGTGTCAGTGTCATTGTTGCTAAGCCTCCTGCACATTATACACCTGAAGTTAGCCCGTATTGCTGTTTTTTCCTGGTGTGTTACACCAACAGGATTTTGCGCCACTTACAGCGGGTGGAGTGTGCCTCCTGACCATATTACACCTTAACTTAGCCTGTATTGCTGCTTTTTCCTGGTGTGTTACACCAACAGGATTTTGCGGCACTTACAGCGGACGGAGTGTGCCTCCTGACCATATTACCCCTTAACTTAGCCTGTATTGCTGCTTTTTCCTGGTGTGTTACACCAACAGGATTTTGCGGCACTTACAGCGGGCGGAGTGTACCTCCTGACCATATTACACCTGAACTTAGCCTGTATTGCTGCTTTTTCCTGGTGTGTTACACCAACAGGATTTTGCGGCACTTGCAGCGGGCGGAGTGTGCCTCCTGACCATATTACACCTTAACTTAGCCTGTATTGCTGCTTTTTCCTGGTGTGTTACACCAACAGGATTTTGCGGCACTTACAGCGGGCAGAGTGTGCCTCCTGACCATATTACACCTTAACTTAGCCTGTATTGCTGCTTTTTCCTGGTGTGTTACACCAACAGGATTTTGCGGCACTTACAGCGGGCAGAGTGTGCCTCCTGACCATATTACACCTTAACTTAGCCTGTATTGCTGCTTTTTCCTGGTGTGTTACACCAACAGGATTTTGCGGCACTTACAGCGGGCGGAGTGTGCCTCCTGACCATATTACACCTGAACTTAGCCTGTATTGCTGCTTTTTCCTGGTGTGTTACACCAACAGGATTTTGCGGCACTTACAGCGGGCGGAGTGTGCCTCCTGACCATATTACACCTTAACTTAGCCTGTATTGCTGCTTTTTCCTGGTGTGTTACACCAACAGGATTTTGCGGCACTTACAGCGGGCGGAGTGTGCCTCCTGACCATATTACACCTGAACTTAGCCTGTATTGCTGCTTTTTCCTGGTGTGTTACACCAACAGGATTTTGCGGCACTTACAGCGGACGGAGTGTGCCTCCTGACCATATTACACCTTAACTTAGCCTGTATTGCTGCTTTTTCCTGGTGTGTTACACCAACAGGATTTTGCAGCACTTACAGCGGGCGGAGTGTACCTCCTGACCATATTACACCTTAACTTAGCCTGTATTGCTGCTTTTTCCTGGTGTGTTACACCAACAGGATTTTGCGGCACTTACAGCGGGCGGAGTGTGCCTCCTGACCATATTACACCTGAACTTAGCCTGTATTGCTGCTTTTTCCTGGTGTGTTACACCAACAGGATTTTGCGGCACTTACAGCGGGCGGAGTGTGCCTCCTGACCATATTACACCTTAACCTAGCCTGTATTGCTGCTTTTTCCTGGTGTGTTACACCAACAGGATTTTGCGGCACTTACAGCGTGCGGAGTGTGCCTCCTGACCATATTACACCTGAACTTAGCCTGTATTGCTGCTTTTTCCTGGTGTGTTACACCAACAGGATTTTGTGGCACTTACAGCGGGCGGAGTGTGCCTCCTAAACATATTACACCTTAACTTAGCCTGTTTTACTACTTTTCCCATTTCCCCGCAGGCCATTAGAATGTCTGGAAGGCAAACAAGGAGAGGCAGGCAGTCAGGAGCCTATAAAAGAGGGCAAGCAGGCTCTGTGTCTAGAGACAACAGTGCTGGTCGTGGACGCGGTGCATCGCCATCAGCACGTGGCCATGGGACACGCTTGTCCTTCTTTTCGGCAGCTGGACGTGTTGAGCCGCATCATGCCGAAGACTTGGTAGAGTGGATGACCAAGCCCTCCTCATCCTCCTCATCCTTTCTCACCCAGGCTCAGGGTACTGGCAAAGCAGCTGCCAAAGCGTCCTCTTCCCTGGTATCAATGTCATCATCAGTCACTCCTTCCCTAGACCAACCATGTCCTCCTGAGGAGTCCCCCGAACTGTTTGAGCACAGTGTTGGGTACATGCTCCAGGAGGATGCCCAGCGTTTCGAAGGGTCTGATGATGATACCCAGCTAGAGGAAGGCAGTAGCGTGAGAGCAGAGAGAGGGGATGCTCAAGAAGGACACCAATCTGGCAGTCATGTTCCAGCAGCTGCAGCATACTGCCAGATTGGCTCCAGTGATGAGGAGGGAGGGGATGATGAGGTCACTGACTCCACGTGGGTGCCTAATAGGAGAGAGGAGGAGGAGGAGGATGAGGAGGAGGCACATCTCCAACAAGGCAGGATGCCCTCGGGGGCCAGCGTAAGGGCAGCACACCGACGGAATCACACCGCAGAGCTCAGCCTGTGCAGGGCGCTGCCTCTGCCCGTTATTCAAAAAGTTCTTTGGTGTGGGCCTTTTTTGAGTCGAGTGCATCAGATCGCACAGCTGCTGTTTGCAACATATGTCTCAAGCGTATATCGCGTGGCCAAAACATCACCCGCTTGGGCACCACATGCTTGACCAGACATATGTTGACCTGCCATGCAGCTCGTTGGCAAGCCTACCTTAAAGACCCACACCAAAGAACAAAGCTGACCTCTTCTTGCACCGCATCAGCTGGGATCTCCAACCCCACTATACCTTCAGTCCTCTCTGAAACCTGCTTTGAGAGGAATGAAGGTGTAGAATTAGGTGTGTCACAGTCAAGTACTTGCGGGCACTCTGCTAGCAGTACACCGACGTCCGATTCTAGCAGGCAAATTTCCCTGCCCCAGCTGCTGGACCGTCGAAAGAAGTTCACTCCCAGCCATCCACATGCCCAGCGGTTGAATGCTAGCTTGGCTAAATTGCTAGCGCTTCAACTGCTGCCTTTTCAGTTGGTAGACTCGGCCCCCTTCCGTGAGTTTGTGCAATGTGCGGTTCCTCAGTGGCAGGTTCCCAAACGCCACTTTTTCTCACGGAAGGCGATTCCGGCTCTCTACCGGCATGTGGAAGGCAATGTCTTGGCCTCGCTGGACAGGGCGGTCAGCGGTAAGGTGCATATTACCGCTGACTCATGGTCCAGCAGGCATGGACAGGGACGTTACCTTTCTTTCACGGCCCATTGGGTCACTCTTTTGGCAGCTGGGAAGGATGCAGGACAAGGTGCAGTAGTGTTGGAGGTTGTTCCACCACCACGCCTCCAAAATGCTACTACTGGTTGTGACACACCTCTGTCCTCCACCCCCTCCTCTTCTTCTTCCTCCGTGGCCTCTTCCTGTGCTTTGTCCTCGGAACCAGCGGTGCTCCGTAGGCGTTCAAGGGGCTACGCAAGTACGCAGGCAAAAAGATGCCATGCCGTGCTTGCGCTGGTGTGTTTGGGGGACAGGAGCCACACTGGGCCAGAGGTTCTGTCTGCTCTGCAGGGGCAGGCCGAGAGGTGGTTGACGCCACGCCAGCTTAAGCCAGGAATGGTAGTTTGCGACAATGGCACCAACCTCCTCTCCGCTCTCCGACAGGGACAACTGACCCATGTGCCCTGTGTGGCTCACGTCCTTAACCTGGTGGTGCAGCGGTTCTTGGGCAGGTACCCGGGCTTACAGGATGTCCTGAGGCAGGCCAGGAAAGTCTGTGTGCATTTCCGCAGATCTTATAATGCCAGTGCTCGCCTGGCTGAGCTGCAAAAGGAGTTGAACCTGCCCAAGAACCGCCTTATATGTGACATGCCCACCAGGTGGAACTCAACGTTGGCCATGCTGCAGCGGCTGCACACGCAGCAGGGGGCCATCAATGAGTACCTGTGCGACTACGGCACCAGGACAGGGTCAGGGGAGCTCGGGTTTTTTTCACCACGCCAGTGGGGCATGATCAGGGATGCATGCACTGTCCTGGCACCATTTGAGGAGGCCACGAGGATGGTGAGCAGTGACAGTGCATGCATCAGTGACACTGTACCTCTTGTCCACCTGTTGGAACATACGCTGCGTGGAATAATGGACAGGGCACTTGAGGCAGAACAGAGGCAGGAAGAGGAGGACTTCCTGGCCTCTCAAGGCCCCCTTTACCCAGACAGTGTTCCTTCTGTCCCACCCATCGCACAGGAAGAAGAGGAGGAGGAGGAGGAGGATTGTGTCAGCATGGAGGTGGAGCCTGGCACTCAGCATCATCAGCAGCAGTCTTTTAGGGATGATTTACAGTCCCAAGAAACCAGTGGACTTGTACGTGGCTGGGAGGAGGTGGCTGCGGATCATGTCGTCCTTAGTGACCCAGAGGACTCCGGACCAAATGCCTCAGCTAACCTACGCTGCATGGCCTCCCTGATCCTGCAAAGTCTGCGGAAGGATCCTCATATTCTTCGGATCAGGGAGAGGGACCATTACTGGCTGGCCACTCTCCTTGATCCACGGTACAAGGGTAAGGTTGCGGACCTTATCTTACCGTCACAGAGGGAGCAGAGGATGAGACAACTCCGGGAGGCCTTGCAGAAAGGTCTGTGCAACACGTTCCCAGAGACTGGGAGGTTACAAACTCCTGGTCCTGGACAATGAGTTGCTGAGGCTTCGGTCAGTCAAAGAAGGAACGGTGGGGAAGGTGGCCGTCTGACCGATGCGTTCAGACAATTCTTTAGTCCGCAGCCCCAAGGTATGATCGGTTCCAGCAACCATCGCCAGTGTCTGATATACATGGTGCAGGAATACCTAGGGGCAAGGTCAGACTTGGACACCTTCCCCACCGAAAATCCTCTGGCTTACTGGGTCTTGAGGATGGATCACTGGCCAGAGCTTGCACAGTATGCAATTGAGCTACTGGCCTGTCCTGCATCCAGCGTTCTTTCAGAACGCACATTCAGTGCTGCTGGAGGATTTGTCACGGATCACAGGGTGCGCCTGTCCACTGACTCTGTTGATCGACTGACCTTCATAAAGATGAACCAGTCTTGGATCACCACCAGCTACCAAACACCTGAAGCTGATATAACAGACTAATTTATTTTCAAATGTCACATCCCTTCAAGACTGATGCTGATGCTGAGAGACTGTCCTGTTATGTTGACTGACTATCCTCCTCCTCCTCAATGATCCGATTGATGATGATAGCTTGGAAGAACATTTTTGTTTCTGGGTGCCGCCACCAGTGGCTAAGGCCCAATTTTTCAGCCCCTGTTTAACAGGGGTGTGATATTACAATTTTTTATGCAATGCTTTGCAGCGGGGCTCATTCCTGCACTCCAACTAGAGTATCTGGGAGAGGTTGCAGTGTCGTGGCACCAGCACCAGTGGCTAAGGCCCAATTTTTCAGCCCCTGTTTAACAGGGGCGTGTAATTACAATTTTTGATGCAATACTTTGCAACAGGGCTCATTGCTGTGCTCCAAGTACAGTATCTGTGAGGGGTTGCAGTGTTGTGGCACCAGTGGTGCCTAAGGCCCAATTTTTCTGCCCCTGTTTAACAGGGGCATGTAATTACAATTCTTGATCTAATAATTCACAGCAGGGCCCATTCCTGCGCCCACCAAGACTAACTGTGAGGCCTTACAGTGTTGTGTCAACACCACCACCACCACCACCACCAAAGGCCCAATTTTTCAGCCCCTGTTCAACAGGGGCATGCAATTACAATTCTTGATCTAATAATTCACAGCAGGGCCCATTCATGCGCTCACCAAGAGTAACTGTGAGGGCTCACAGTGTTGTGGCAACACCAACATGTATGGGGCAAATTTCAGCTGAGTATATACGGCAGGCCCCTACTTTCAAACATCCAACTTACAAACGTCTCCTCCTTGCAAACGGAAGGATACAACAGGAAGTGAGAGGAAATCTACCCCTAGGAAGGCAAATTCTCTCCTGTAAGAGTTAATATGGGAAAAAAGTGTCTCCTCTCCACTGATGCTTTATCACCAATTCTTGTTTCAATAAAAAACCCAAATTTTCAAAAAACATTTGTCATTAGGACGGAAAGTGAGGTGAACTGTTCTGAACAGGTGCACACTGCACAGACAGCAAAACAAATGTTACAGGGGTGATAACCCTTCCCTATGTTTTCCAAAAAGCTTAAAAATAGATTTTTTGCCTGGAGCTACACTTAAACAATGTACCTGTTCAAAATTACAAACAGATTCTACATAAGAACAAACCTACAGTCCCTGTCTTGTATGCACCACCTGTATACGGCTGTTCAGAGTATATAGGGCCTTTTTTATTTTGTGTGCGGGGTTCCCCTTAATACCCATACAAGACCCAAAGGGGCTGGTAATGGGCTGGGGTAGGGGGGGGGGGGGTGTGTGATGGGGTAGCTATGCCATTTTTCTTAAAGATTTTCATCCATATTACCGGGACCAGACATTACATTAAAGCCGCAAGCAGTTTTAAATGCCTTTTTTTCCTTTAGAAATGTAATTTTGTGCAGGGACAGTTCTAAACACGGGAAACACGTGGCACTTCACAGGCATACTTTAGACACCCACCAGGTATGATATTTAAAGGAATATTTGACTTTTTTTTTTTCACTTTATGCATCATTAAAATGACTGCTCCCGAAAAATGGCGGTTTTTAAAACTTCTTTTTGCATTGATACATGTCCCCTGGTGCAGAACCCGGGTTCCCAAACCCTTTTTAGGACAATAACATGCATAATAGTCGTTATAATTAGCACTTTAGATTTCGAACGTTCGCATCCATTGTATTTAATAAGGTTCTAAAGTTCGTGCGAACTTTCGGTCCGTTCGCGGGTTCTGGTGCGAACCGAACCCGGGGGTGTTCGGCTCATCACTATCAGGGAGGTGTGTGATTAGTCCAAAATTTATTCTGCAGCAGGACAACGACCCATACATTCATTCTTTAAGAACTCTCTTCAGTGTAGAAGAACAAGGAGCCCTGGTAGTGATGGCTTGGACCCCACAGAGCCTTGATCTCAACATCACCAAGTCTGTCTGGGATTGTATGAAGAGGCAGAAGGATTTGAGGCAACCTACATCCACAGTAGATCTGTGGTTTGTTCCCCAAGACGTTTGGAACAACCTACCTGCTGAGTTCCTTCAAAAACAGTGCGCAAGTATTCCTAAAAATATTGAGGCCGGTTCCAAGACAAAGGGTAGTCACACCAAATATTTATTTGATTTAGATTTTTGTTCTGTTCGCTTACATTGCATTTTGTAAATTGATAAAAATAAACAATTAAAATATATATTCTTGAAAGCATTTATAATTTACAGGACTTCTTCACACCTGCCTAAAACTTTATATATATATATATATATACAGGGCTCAAAATTTCAAGTCCTGAGCTACTAGCCAGGCCTTAAGAGCCCATTCACACAGGGGCAACACGACTTCCAGAGCGACTTTGGGAGGCAACTTGGACACGACTTGAGCATGAATCACAGCGCGACTCCAGGCAACTTACAAGGCAACTTCAAGTTGCCTCCAGGACAGGCTACTTTCCAGTGGCCAATCAAACAATAATCAGCTCTGTTGCAGGGAGGGGGGAGGGAGGGGTTTGCCTGGAAAACTATTTTTACTTCCTGGAAAGTTGCTTCAGTTAAGACAGGGGATCCGACTTGGAGGCAACTTCCATTGAAATCTATGGGTACAAGTTGCCTACAAGTCGCCTAGAAGTCGGATTGAAGTAGTACAGGAACCTTTTTTGAAGTCGGAGCGACTTCAGTAGTGTGCATTAAGACAGCTCTCATTCACTTAAATTGATTTTCTCATGCCGCACGACTTGAGGCGACTAGGGGCGACTTCAAGTCGGATCCAAAGTCGCCCCTGTGTGAATGGGCTCTTAGAGTCACTCGCCACCAGTTTCCCCACCCTGCCCCGCCCCTATTTCCACCACTAAACACGCCCTCATAAATGATCTTGTGAAATTATACTTTTAAATGTTTTTTGCAGTATTAAGTTATAAAAATAAATATTAACAACAAGTTTAACAATATTAACATAAAGCATCAGACTACAGAGTTCCCCTTTACATCACAGTCCACAAAGTTGTCTGTTACATCAGAGTCTCCAGCATTCCCCCCAACATTATGGTCTGCAGCGTTTCCCTTTACAGAGTTTCCACTTACATCAGAGTCTGCTCTCTGCAATATTGCCCTTCACATAAGAGTTCCCCTTTATGTCAAGGTCTGCAGAGTTCCCCCTTATGCCCGAATCCTTTCCAGTCCTTGTGTGTGGGCAGATGTGCCAACTGGTTCTTTCATCGGCACATCTACCGGGCACCAAAGGGGCAGGAGACCGTCCAGAGAGTGACTGAAGATCCACTTTAAAAGAGATTGTACAGTGTATGGCCATCTTACAGAAGATTGTACAATCTGATTGTACAGTGTATGGCTATCTTACAGGAGACTGTACAAATACATTGTACAATCTCCTGTAAGATGGTTATACATTGTACAATCTGATTGTACAATCTCCTGTAAGATGGCCATCCACTGTATAATCTGACTGTACAGTGGATGGCCATCTTACAGGAGATTGTACAATCTGATTGTACAGTTTATGGTCATCTGCAATCAGATTGGACAGTGTACGGCAATCTGCTCTCTCTCCTCCTGTCAGCATGCAGCCTGGCATTGCTCTGCAGATGTAGAACTACAAGTCCCAGCACTCTGCAGGCAGGTAGGGGGTAGAAGCACAGCTCCTGTACACTCTGATTGGACATTAGTAGTGATCTACAATCCCCACCATACCTTGGCACTGCTACGCACGCATGGCCGTCTGGGACTTGCATTCCTCCTTCTCCCCGGCTGGTCTTACCCTTTGGTGGGGATTAGCTGTACCACCTCCGCCCGGGCTCTGCTCCCCGCCTCTCATTTACTTGGCCTCCTTTGGGCACACCGTCCAGGGCTCTGAGGAGGCAGCCGGAACTCATGCGATACCTCTGCACTCAGGCTGCTGTGTCCCCGGGCCGTCCCAGCTACCCCTGCGGTAGCCTGTGATTCATAAAAGGCGCCACCGCCGTGATGTCACCAACTCTATGCCCAGCTGTCTGCCTCTTGTCTGAGCCTGGGCTGGCCTCAGCACTGAGCTTGCACAGTTCTAAAGCCTGCCCGTGGCCATATTTTTTATGGGCAGCAGCCATCTGTAAAAACGAACAGTTGGCAACCCTGCTTCACGCTCACCCTCAACTTATTTCAATTTGCCAAATGCGAGCAGGCGAGTTGAAATTTTGAGGGCTATATATATATATATATATATATATATATATATATATATATTTATTTATACTGTATATATTCAGAAAATCAATCATACATGCTTTTTGGTAGTTGCTCATTGGTCTGCTAACTGTGACCATCCCGCTGAAAACTGGACTTTAGGGAGTTATGTTTGCTGCTTATGTTGCACATTATCATTTGCTCTATACATGTCTGTTTATGGTCACGTGAACAATTTGACACGTAATTAGAAGTCTCTTACAATGCGTTGTAAAAGGCCTATACTTGTAAAATACTGCTGGGGGGACCTCAAGGAGGAACACGAAGCCCAGTGTTTGGCTTTGCATCCTGAATATTGTGACCTTTTCAGCTGATAAAGGGTTTAGTGTTAATTTTGACAAGAGAATTATCTAACATAGAAAAAATATTTTACTTTCATGGTCCCATGCCATCCAAAGCTGTAGTTCTCTTCTCTCTATGGAATGTTGGTGGGGAGTCCTACTTCACCGTGTACAATGCATAACCAGTGGTGACCATTGAATCTATATTGTACATCAGTGGTCTCCAAACTGTGGCCCAGAGGCCGGATGTGGCCCTTTGCTTGCCTTTATCCGGCCCTTGGAGCACATTCCTCCCATTGATATAAGACACTATTCTGCCAACTGACAGCAACAATGGGGCACCATTTCTCCCACTGAGACCAACAAAGGGGCACTATTCCTCCCCCTAATATAAAATGTGACGATGTTTACTCCCACTGATGCCAGGCAAATTTCCACTTCCACTAGCCACAGTCCAGCTCCCCTAATGTCTGAAGGACAATAAACTGGCCCTTTGTTTAGAAAGTTTGGATACCCCTGTTGTACATGAGGACATGGATGAGAAAGTCTGTGACAAGACCAGCCAGTAGGGTGACCACATTTCCAAACTACCATTCAGGGACACCCCCCCTTCTAAAAAATCAGCTTGTGCTGTAACGAATCACAGCACAGTGTTTGGACACAAGAGGCGGGATTTATGATTTCTTCAATCACAAGCAGGGGGTGGGGATTGTGCTCCTCCAGGCATTCCCGGCCAGGACAAGTACTGTCAGTGAGTAATGCGGTGATGTGGCGGCCTTTTTTGGGGGCATCAGATTGACCCGGGGGGTGGCTGTGTCAGTTTCATTCCGGGACACTGCATTGTCCTGGAATGAAGGTGCCTGGGACAGACCTGCAAAATCCGGGACTGTCCCGGGCAATCCGGGACACGTGGTCACCCTACCAGCCAGGGCCTGGCAAGAAAAAGCTAATTTGTGGGACTGTTCATCATCACCATGCAGAACCAGCTCCTTGACAAAACAAACATTAAATCCTTAACCAGCTTAGGGAGGGGGGCACTATTTTTAGGATTTAACACCACGCTAGAGTTGGGCTTTAACTTTTCTGGGTACATTTGTAAAAGTGACCACTAAATAATGGATGTTCATCATGTAGGGTGATCAACATTAACACAGCTCAATGAATTCGCAACTGCACTGATACAACTTCTCATGAGAAGTATAATATTCTCTTAAAGTGCATAGTATGTAATATGATATGTAAAAATATGGAGACGTGTAATACTGTGTTATTTCATTTGTCTCTGTAAATTTCATTTATTATCTCTTTTCTTGTTGTTCCCTTTTTTGCTGTTGGTTTAGATGTAAATATGTGTGGAGTCTGGCCTGTACAATCATTATAGCAGCTCCTTAGAGGGATCATCTATACTTTGCTATTATCTTTGAAGGCAACCATTAGAAAGTCATGCAGCCCCATTTCAGAGAACCCACTAATCCAAATAATTTTCTCAATGTCTAGACAAAGGGCATAAAACCTGCTTCTTCTCTTCTTTTCTCTTCTCGGAAATTCTGTAGAGACCCTGTAACATTTTGTAGCAGCAGTTTATAGACAACTCCAAGGCTGCCCTGCCCGGCTGCGGCCCCTGAAGCCCTGTACATACAGGCGGGAATCCCGTCGGAAAAAAACGTTGGTTTTCTCGACGGGATTCCTGTCAAGCTTGCCTTGCACGGCGAGTGTGCACACACAACCATTCAAAAGAACCGGCGTTCTTTTGAATGCCAAGAACGCGGTGACGTCATCGACTACGTTGAGCCGACGCTCGTCACATTCAATGCTGTCGCCGCCATCTTGCTACACCCCACACTAACCTTGTATGCTACCGCACATGAGTCAAAGTCTTTTCAAGCATGCGCGGGTTTACCTCGGACAGGTAAGCATACAGACGACCGGTTTTCTCGGCAGGAAAACTCTGCCGAGAATCCTGACGAGAAAAATAGAGAGCAGGTTCTCTATTTTTCTCGTTGAGATTCCCGGCAGTTTTCCCGACGAGAAACCATACACACGAACGGTTTTCTCGGCAAAAAGCTCTCCCAGTAGTTTTCTTGCAGAGAAAACCGGTCGTGTGTACGAGGCTTGAGTCAGGTGTGTTCTATCCTCTTTTAAAGACGAATTCCAACACAACCAGTGATACAGTATCTCTAATGTGAAAAAGGAGAGAAAACCACTGCAGAAAGCTCTTATGTAAAAGTAGTTGAACTTGGAGTTTGCTTACTAGACTTGTGCACAACGGAAAAATTTGTTCCGTTTCGGTTCGTTTCTTTCCGGTCCTGTTGATTCGTAATCATTCGTAATTTTGCTAGACGGGATTTTTCGTGTTCGGACTCATTCGTATTTTTGCAAGCGACATTTTTCGTTGAATTTTTTGTTGCTTTATAATTCGTACTTTCGGTAGAGTACGTTGTTTTTCGTTGATTCTGGACACAACTCCTACTTTCGTAACTTTTTTTGGGTTTGTTGATTCGTAATTTTCCGTGTCTCTCTCACAACGACGCTGCCTATTATGCCTAATGTGCTTCGAATGGATTTGTACTTTTCTAAATACATAGCGGTTATTTGTAACGATTCGAAATCTCGTATTTTACTTTCGTTTTTTACATGCGGCTATAAGCTCCGCCCCTGTACACCATTTTGAGAGGGTTCAGCACGGTGAGGGAGAAGCAGAGAGCAGAGCAGAGTGAGTGTTATTGTGCTTCGAATGGATTCGAAATCTCGTATTTTACTTTCGTTTTTTCATGCGGCTATAGCCTCCGCCCCCTGTACACCATTTTGAGAGGGAGTTCAGCATGGTGAGGGAGAAGCAGAGAGCAGAGTGAGTGTTATTGTGCTTCGAATGGATTCGTACATTCGTAACTTTTTTCATAACGAATTATGCCGAAGACCTTCGGGCATTCGCTATTTTGCGGTATAATTTATTTCGGATTCGGTTTTATTCGTAATTGCTCTGTTCGGAAATTCGAATGCTTCCGAATGTCCGAAAGTTGCTAAATTCGGACGAATTTCGATTCGTTACGAAACGAATTGCACAAGCCTATTGCTTACTCACATCTCATTAGTTGCTTTCAACCCATGAAAGATTTAACAACTAAAAGTCCAATTTGTTATCCACACAGACCTTGCATATGCAGTTTTTGGCAGTTGGTCAATCTCGATTAAAGGAGAACTAAACTCTCCTATCATTTTCATCCAGGGAAGCTGCCATCTTAGCATCTGTTTGATCTGTAACTGCCATAGTGCTGCACATGTGATTAGTTATGACACCAGCCATTTGATTGTTTGACAGTTTGGTTGAGAGCACATGCAAATGTAACAGTTAGTATTCCTGGCATGCCGGAATGTAACTGTTTTTTGAAACTATTATATTGATGGGTTTAGTTCCATTTTAAGAAGGGAATATTTCTGGAAACCTCTTCAGATACTGAGATAAAGCTCCTCTAAAGATGTAAGCTGAAGTGTCTGCTACCTGTTATATACCAGTAGAATGAATTATTGGACAACACAAGAGACCATCGATCTAGATAAGGTTAAATGGGTGGGACTCCATTTGCAGGTGCACGCCTCGGCTCACCTGTCGTGCCTGCCTGCTTGAGTAAGCACAATGTAGTTGTGTGAAACGCGTCAACCTCTACATCGGCTGCTGCACTTGTGGTGTGTGTCATGGAATTTTAATGTCATTTTTCACGTTTTCAAATAAAGGACTTTTGCTAAGGCAGTGTGCAGCCATTGTTCTTATATCCAAAATTATTTATTGGCACCAAATACATATAAGTCTAAAATTTCAGCCTGGCATATTTAATACTCAAATGCAGCCCGCCATATAGCAAAATGACGGCAGCAAAGTGGTTGTGTTATCCTGATTGGACGTCATATGATGTGATCAGGATAACAAGCTGCTGCACGCCCCCGGGGGCGCACATCGTGGCGATCGTTGTTGCAGCGTGTCACTCTGACACACCACAACTCCGATCACGTGATCAGCTGTGTCCAATGACGGCTGATCACGATGTAAACAGGAGGAGCCGTTAATCTGCTTTTCCTCACGCACGTCTGACAGAAGCGAGTAGAGGAGAGCAGATCGGCTGCTCTCCTGACAGGGGGGTCTGTGCTGATTGTTTATCAGCACAGCCCCCCCCCCGCAGATGCCCACCCAGGACCACCGGGGATGCCACCAGGACCACCAGGGATGGCCACCACTGATGACCACCAGGGATGGCATCCCTGGTGGCCATGGGTGGCAATGTGTGCCCACACATGATGCCAATCTGTGCCCACCAGCAATACCTGCCAGTGCCTCCTAATCAGTGATGCCCATCAGCGTCATCAATCAGTGTCAATCAGTGCCACTTAGTGTCCATCAGTGCCACCTATCAATGCCCATCCATGCCCATCAGTGCCCACCTATTAGTGCTCATCAGTGCCGCCTATCAGTGCTCATCAGTGCCACCCATAAGTATCCCTCAGTGCAGCCTTTCAGTGCCCATCAGTGTTGCCTATCAATGGCGGTGCATCCATTAGGGGCTCTCGGGCGCCACCCCCTCTCTCCAGCCACCCCCTTTGTGTACTATGGATAGATTCATGCATTGCATGAATCTATATATGGCCGCTGTAGCCACTCCCATTCAGGCGTCCGGCCCCTTTTCGGGTGCCGGGTACCTGAATTACAAGGGGGGGGGGTGTTTTTTGAAGCACCTGATTTGAGCTATAGGCTCAAATAGGCTTCAAAAAAGGTGCACTGCGAGCGCAAACCATTTTGTTCGCAATGCACCTAGGTGTGTTAGCAAAGCAAATTAATATTTGCTTTGCTAACACAGAACCACCTCTCAGCCAATCAGGAGGCCCGGATGTAATACCAGGCACCTGATTGGCTGAAGGTAGAGGCGATCTCATTGGCTACCTAGCAAAACAGGAAGAAGACATGCACGGAGGACACAGGATCCATCGCTGCCTGACCCACCACCACGATAGGGTAAGTGCCGGGCAGACAGTGGGCGGGGGGCACAGTGGCTGCATATTATGGGCACAAAGGCTGCAATTGATGGGGCACAGTTGGCTGCCTTTGCGGGGCACAGTGGCTGCATATTATGGGCAAAGAGGCTGCAATTGATGGGGCACAGTTGGCTGCATTTAATGAACACAAAGGCTGCATATGATGGGCACAGAGGCTGCATATGATGGGCACAGAGGCTGCATATGATGGGCACAGTTGGCTGCATATGATGGGCACAGTGGCTGCATTTGCTGGGCACTGTTGGCTGCATATGACGGGCACAGTTGGCTTCATATTATGGGCACAGTTGGCTGCATATGATGGGCACAGGTGGCTGCATATGATGGGCAGAGTGGCTGCATATGATGGGCACAGTGGCCGCAATGGATGGCACGGTGAGGCTGCAATTGATGTTTTTGTTGCAGTATTTTTCAGAATTTTTCAGTTCGTTTGCTCCAACCAAAAATTTTGAGCACCAGCACCACTGGTTTACATCATAATGCTTAAATTTTTACTCCCCGCTGCTAGCTTTCAAATAAGAGTTCCCCACCCCTTTGCTATGTGCCCTGGCTCAATCAGCTTCAACATAGTGCAGAAGTGACATAAGGGGTCTTATTGGCCCCCTAATGTCTCAATGGCAATAAGGTTAATAAAAAAAATAAAACAAAACTGGAACTGCCACACTTTTATTTTACAAGGTTTCCACTTATAAACATATAATGCTTTGGGGGGCATTTCACATTTTAACATGTATGCAAAAAAAGGCTGGCAGCGAAAAGGTTTAAGAAGTATTTATGATCAATTCTGGGGTTTAATACTACAACTTCTAATTACTATATAGTGAACACATTACACAGCAAATTATAGCTACATTTTCCAGTAACTGGAGAAAACATGTTAGAACTTATATTACAATAGAATTTTTGAAGGAACTTGTAGGCAACTGCCAAGTTGGATGTCCAGAATTGCTGTATTATTTTTGAAGTAAAATCTGGGATATTGTGCAATAAAAACATATTAAATACTTAGAAGCTGCTGCCAACTCCAAGAACAATTACCCCACTTTCCAAAATGTAAGTCAGACGCACATGTATTACCCCCCTACATGGAATATTTCACTTGATATTGACACAAAAAGAGGTGCAACGTTCTAAGATTACAGGAAGGGAATTCAGAAATTCTCTGATCCATGTCATCAGGACGATGGAGGAAAATGATATACCGCCATGTCTGATATGGGGATTCGGGGCTACACCCAAAGAGTGTTATCATTACCCTTTATAATGGAGTTGTTGCACTTGTTTCAATATTATTCTGTGAACTGTTAAACCTAAGCATCTTTATTAATATAAAAAGAAGTGAACATATTCGTTATTACCGGACTTTAGTTGAAGTTTATCTTATCTTTGTTTGACTTTTCCCTGCCTCCTAATGAAATTGAATAAAATATTTCAAATACAGCTTTTCTGCTTTCATTATATACCTTATTTAGCTAGCTCAGCTCCGGAAGGTTTTACCCCCTTCATGACCAGGCCAATTTTTGCTATTTAACTCTGCACTATTTTAACCGGTAATTGCATGGTCATGCAACTCTGTACCCAAACAAAATTTATATAAACTTTTTTTCAGTGATATTTGATAACCACTGTGTTTTTTATTTTTTATGATATAAACGAAAAAAGACTGAATTAAAAAAAAATATATATATATATTTATCGGCGTATAACACGCACTTTTTTCCCCTTAAAATCAGGGGAAAATCGTGGGTGCGTGTTATACGCCGATACTCACTGATCCTGGCGATCTCCGATGACTGAGCGCCGCCGAGATACACATAGCCGGGTGTACTCTGCTTTTCTCGGCTCCGCTCACAGTCAAGCCCAGTCCCGCCATTGGACCTGTGTTATGTCCATCATAGGGCGGGACTCGGCGTGACTGTGAGCGGAGCCGAGAAGAGCCGACTAGAGCCGAGTACACTCGGCTATGTGTATCTCGCCTCTGCCCAGTCCCTGCGTTCTCGGCGGCGTTCACCCCGCTCCGCCCTGCGGCGATCTCGGCGGCGCCAATTTTGAATTTCGGACAAGGCTGCAATGAAAACTGGGGCAAGGCTGCACTGGACACTGGGGCAAGGCTGCACAGGACACTGGGGCAAGGCTGCACTGGACACTGGGGCAAGGCTGCACAGGACACTGGGGCAAGGCTGCAATGGACACTGGGGCAAGGCTGCACTGGACACTGCTAGCAAGGCTGCACTGACAAGGCTGCACTGGACACTGGGGCAAGGCTGCACTGGACACTGGGGCAAGGCTGCACTGGACACTGCTAGCAAGGCTGCACTGACAAGGCTGCACTGGACACTGGGGCAAGGCTGCACTGGACACTGGGGCAAGGCTGCACTGGACACTGGGGAAAGGCTGCAATGGACACTGGGGAAAGGCTGCACTGACAAGGCTGCAATGGACACTGGGGCAAGGCTGTACTGACAAGGCTGCAATGGACACTGGTAAGGCTGCATTTAAATGGAAGTTTTTTTTCCTTAAACTTCCCTCCTAAAAGTTTTTTTCCCTAAAATCCCCTCCTAAACTTGGGGTGCGTGTTATACGCCGGCGCGTGTTATACGCTGATAAATACGGTATATATATATATTATATTTTCTTATATAAAACATATCCAAAAAATAAATAAAAAAACATTCTTCATGAATTTAGGCCAAAACTTATTCTGCCGCTTGTTTTTGGTAGAAAAAAACTCCCAATTAGTGTATATTGATTGGTTTGCGTGAAAGTTATAGTATCTACAAACTATGGTATATTAACTGGAATTTTGATTTCATTTTTTTTTTATACTAGTAATCACGGTGATCAGTGACTTATAGTGGGACTCTGATAGTGCGGTGGACAATCTGACACTAACTGCCGCTGGGTAGGAACTGACTAACTGAAACTGACATCACCAGTGACACTAATACAGTGATCAGTGCTAATACTATACACTGTCATTGTACTAAAAACACTGGCTGGGAAGGAGTTAACATCTTGGGGTGATCAAAGGGTTAACTGTGTGCCTAACAAGTGTTAATGTGTGTAATGTGTGCTTCGTTTTACTAAATATCTCTTTGTTTCTTATCCCTGCTTTCCAGGGATACGAATCAGAGAGATCGTTCCCTCTGTACAGAGCCCTGTGTTGTTTGTCAACACAGGGCTTTGATTGGACAAAGCTGATAAGCAGGTCATCATTGGCCAGGACTTGCTGACAGAATCCCGCTGTCTATAATCACTGTGGGTGTTGGCACTGGGGTGCGCATGCACACGCCGCAAACCCGGAACAGGCCAGTGACGTACAAGTACGTTGCTGTGCCTGTACAGTCTGCCCGTCCGCAGTACTTTGCAAGCGGGTGGTCAAGAAGAGGTTGATGTCCTTACTGGATCTTTGTGCTTCTCTATTCAATGCATGCTGATGGGAGGGGTGGGCAGGGTGTTGAATAAAGATTCCTGAAAGCATTTCAGCACCCACAAGCAGTGGGCTACTATGTGGAAGAAATTATACAAATATCAAAATGCCTTGATGGGTTGATGTCAGTCTGGAGAAGTATGCATTCTAGGCCGACTGCATTTGCATACAGACCACCCCAGGTAAGGTTTGTGATGCTGAGCTCCATGCTGATTGAGAAAACTGAAATCCAATGGAAGGAGTGGGCCAGGGACAGTTTAACTGTGAAGTAAAGAGGTAGATATCTGGGATGTCTTTCATCCAGGAAATTAGGCATGTTCTATCTGACTTGGGGCAGCTTCTAATGCACACTGTGATAAGCTCACAGTATATGGTGATATCAGAGGCAGTGCTGTCTGATCTGCAGCTTTACCCTGTGTGTTGTTCCTGTGCCTGTACTTGATCCAGTATTGACCCGGCTTCCTGACCATGCTGCTTATCTCCAGTCCTGATCTTTGGCTTGCCTTGACCTTGTTATCTCTGCTTATCTACCTGATTGCCTGTTGCCAACCCTGCCTGAACTCTGACCATTCTCTGCTTGTTGTTTCATAATGTCTGATTTTCCATGTATGACCTGGCTTGTCTGACTCCGCATCATTCTTCTGCCCTCCAGTTCTGTGTAGCTCCAGTGCCGGTGTCCTGCATCCACATCATACCTGCATTCGCCGTTCCTGCTATCATCTGTTGCTCAGCGATCCAGTCCAGTCCTACTACTTACCAGCTACTTATCTCTGCTATCAACGGAGAATCTTGCAGGCACTCTTACCTCGCCGTGCTCTTGCGGCCACTGTCACAACTCCAGTGGTCTTTGAGCCGGGGCTGTATGAGAGGCCTCCCTCTACCCGTCGGGCTCTCTCGAAAGGTACGTGACAGGAATTGTCAGGCAAGCTTTGCTAAAGCTTTGCCTTCCTGTTATTCAGTTGTGAAAATTTTGGAGGCTTCTGCAGGTATGTGCATGTCTAGATTGCCAATCTTTCTCCCAGTGGCTCAATAACACACATCACCAAATGGTGACCTGGACCAAGAGATGGTCCTATCTGGACCACCATGTTCACATTACTCAGTAGCCTGGGTGTAACTCTTCACCTGGCTACCCTGTTTTTGTCATCCACACAGCAGAATAGGAAGCACAGCAGGTCTGGATGGAAGGCAGAAAGCACCCAACTTTTCACGTTAGCAAGCACATGATTGGTTGGTAGAACCACATAGCAAGGAGGCTGTGATGTGAAGGATTTGAGTCATAGCTCAAACATTGGGCCTCTGCTGGACCTCCGTATATTTTTATCCAATACCTCTGCTCTATAATTACCCTCTTTTGAACCCTACATGGTAGAACAAGCTGTGCAGACAGTATAACCCCTCTGTCAAAACTCTCCTACCCTAGGGACAACATCAGAACTTTGTGAATACCAAGCTTAAGTCAACTGCGTCACAGGTTTAGAAAGAAAGCATTTGTTAATCATACTATTATTTACTTTGTATTCAATATCCCATTTCATGAAACGCCCTGATCCAGTGAGCTTCTGCAATAATTTGTTTTGTTCGTGCAAATTTTTCCTTTTGGCCTTCTTGTTTTGTTTCACGCTGAATGTACACTTGTGAATGCACGCACATCTCTTTATCCTTATTTAGGCTTTCAGGTAAATATTTTAATAAAAGGCCAGATCATCCAGGCTTCCGAGGGTAAGAAAGGACAGACACAACTATAGCTGTTTGTACATTTTTTTTATTTTTATATATTTTTTAATTAAAATTTAAAATTGTTTAATCGAATTGTGTAAAAATGGAATACTCATGAATTCTCATTCATATTGATGAAAATGTTTGAGCTCAGACGGATTGTGGAATAACACTTCCCAGTACATTTCAATGGAATTACTGCAAAGTTGACCTGTCAAACAAAATTGAAAAATTTCCCCTTAATACCAAGCCAGCCAAAGCAGTGTACAATTACTTTCAGAGATGAATTTCATGTGAAATGTCAGTTGTAGACTTTTCCTCTCGATATAAAATGTTATGTCAAAACTAGAGCATCAAAATCCATGTGATTATTTAGAAACACAAGTCTTTGATACATGTTGGCCAAAGCACGGTTTTTGGAAACACGTTGACCATGCCCTGTACTTCTGAATAGGGATGAGCCGAACACCCCCGGGTTCGGTTCGCACCAGAACCTTCGAACGGACCGAAAGTTCGTGCGAATTTTCGAACCCTATTCGTTATAATGGACGCGAACGTTCGAAATCAAAATTGCTAATTACAACGGCCAATATGCATGTTAATGTTATAAAACAGGTTTGGGGACCCGGGTCCTGCCCCAGGGGACATATATCAATGCAAAAAGAAATTTTAAAAACTAAAGTTTTTTCGGGAGCAGTCATTTTAATGATGCATAAAGTGAAAAAAAAAAAGTGAAATTTTCCTTTAAATATGGTACCTGGGGGGTGTCTAAAGTATGCCTGTGAAGTGGCATGTGTTTCCCGTGTTTAGAACTGTCCTTGCACAAAATGACATTTGTAAAGGAAAAAAAGAAGCCATTTAAAACCACTTGCGGCTTTAATGTCATGTCTTGTCCTGGCCGCCATATGGCTGAAAATCCTTGAGAAAAATGGCATGGCTACCCCATCACCCCCCCCCCCCACCCCAGCCCCTTTGGGTCTTGTATGGATACTAAGGGGGACCCCGCACCCAAAATAAAACCCTATACCTACAACCCTATATACTCTGAACAGCAGTATATAGGTGGTGCAAACAAGACATGGACTGTAGGTTTGTTCTTAAGTAGAATCTGAACAGGTACATTATGAAGTGTAGCTACATCCCAAAAAAATCAATTTTTAAGCTTTTTGGAGAACATAGGGAGGGGTTATCACCCCTGTAACATTTGCTGTCTTTGTACATCTGTTCAGAACATGTCACCTCACTTTCCGTCCCAATGACAAATGTTTTTGGAAAAGTGGGGTTTTAATTGAAACAAGGATTGGTGATAAAGCATCAGTAGAGAGGAGATACCTTTTTCCCAAATTAAATCTAACAGGATAGAATTTTCCTTCCTAGGGGTAGATTTCCTCTCACTTCCTGTTTTCTCTTGCCGTTTGCAAGTAGGAGTCGTTTGTAAGTTGGATGTTTGAAAGTAGGGGCCTGCCGTATATACTCTGCAGAAATTTGCCCTATTAGATGTTGGTGTAGCCACAAGACTGGTGGGCACAGGAATGGGCCCTGCTGTGAGTTAATAGATCAAGATTTGTACTTGCATGCACCTGTTGAACCGGGCAGAAAAATTGGGCCTTTGGTGGTGGTGGTGGTGGTGGTGGACGGTGTTGCCACAAGACTGTAAGCCCTCACAGTTACTCTTGGTGGGTGCAGGAATGGGCCCTGCTGTGAGTTATTAGATCAAGATTTGTAATTGCATGCACGTGTTGAACAGGGCAGAAAAATTGGGCCTTTGGTGGTGGTGGTGGTGGTGGACGGTGTTGCCACAAGACTGTAGGCCCTCATAGTTACTCTTGGTGGGCGCAGGAATGGGCCCTGCTGTGAACTATTAGATCAAGATTTGTAATTACACGCCCCTGTTAAACAGGGGCTGAAAAATTGTGCCTTAGGCATTGGTGCTGGTGCCACAACACTGCAACCCCTCACAGATACTGTACTTGGAGCACAGCAGTCACACCTGTTGCGAAGCATCTTTTTAAAAAATTGTAATTACACGCCCCTGTTATACAGGGGCTGAAAAATTGTGCCTTAGGCACTGGTGCTGGTGCCACAACACTGCAACCCCTCACAGATACTGTACTCTGAGCACAGCAATGAGACCTGTTGCAAAGCATTGCCTAAAAATTGTAATTACACGCCCCAACAGGGGCTGAAAAATTGTGCCTTAGGCACTGGTGCTGGTGCCACAACACTGCAACCCCTCACAGATACTGTACTCTGAGCACAGCAGTCACACCTGTTGCGAAGCATCTTTTTAAAAAAAATTAATTACACGCCCCTGTTATACAGGGGCTGAAAAATTGTGCCTTAGGCACTGGTGCTGGTGCCACAACACTGCAACCCCTCACAGATACTGTACTCTGAGCACAGCAATGAGACCTGTTGCAAAGCATTGCCTAAAAATTGTAATTACACGCCCCAACAGGGGCTGAAAAATTGTGCCTTAGGCACTGGTGCTGGTGCCACAACACTGCAACCCCTCACAGATACTGTACTCTGAGCACAGCAGTCACACCTGTTGCGAAGCATCTTTTTAAAAAATTGTAATTACACGCCCCTGTTATACAGGGGCTGAAAAATTGTGCCTTAGGCACTGGTGTGGTGGCATGGATCATTGAGGAGGAGGAAGAGGATAGTCAGTGAACATAACAGGACAGTCACTCAGCATCAGCATAGGCAGTCTTGAAGGGATGTGACATTATAAATGATTCCGTTATATCCGCTTCAGGTGTCTGGTAGCTGGTGGTGATCCAAGACTGATTCATTTTTATGAAGGTCAGTCGATCAACCGAGTCGGTGGACAGGCGCACCCTATGATCGGTGACAAATCCTCCAGCAGCACTGAATGTGCGTTCGGAAAGAACGCTGGATGCAGGACAGGCCAGTAGCTCAATTGCATACTGTGCAAGCTCTGGCCAGTGATCCATCCTCAGGACCCAGTAAGCCAGAGGATTTTCGGTGGGAAAGGTGTCCAAGTCTGACCTTGCCCCTAGGTATTCCTGCACCATGTATATCAGACGCTGGCGATGGTTGCTGGAACCGATCATACCTTGGGGCTGCGGACTAAAAAATTGTCTGAACGCATCGGTCAGACGTCCACCTTCCCCACCGCTCCTTCTGCTACTGACCGAAGCCTCAGCAACTTGTCGTCCAGGACCAGGAGTTTGTAACCTCCCAGTTTCTGGGAACGCGTTGCACAGACCTTTCTGCAAGGCCTCCCTGAGATGTCTCATCCTCTGCTCCCTCTGCGACGGCAAGATAAGGTCCGCAACCTTACCCTTGTACCGTGGATCAAGGAGAGTGGCCAGCCAGTAATGGTCACTCTCCTTGATCCGAAGAACACGAGGATCCTTCCGCAGGCTTTGCAGGATCAGGGAGGCCATGCAGCGTAGGTTAGCTGAGGCATTCGGTCCGGAGTCTTCTGGGTCACTGAGGATGACATGATCGCCAGCCACCTCCTCCCAGCCACGTACAAGTCCACTGGTTTGTTGGGACTGTACATCATCCCTAAAAGACTGCTGCTGCTGATGCTGAGTGCCAGGCTCCACCTCCATGCTCACACAATCCTCCTCCTCCTCCTCCTCCTCCTCCTCTTCCTGTGTGATGGGTGGGACAGAAGGAACATTGTCTGGATAAAGGGGGCCTTGAGAGACAAGGAAGTCCTCCTCTTCCTGCCTCTGTTCTGCCTCAAGTGCCCTGTCCATTATCCCACGCAGCGTATGCTCCAACAGGTGGACAAGAGGTACAGTGTCACTGATGCATGCACTGTCACTGCTCACCATCCTCGTGGCCTCCTCAAATGGTGAGAGGACAGTGCATGCATCCCTGATCATGCTCCACTGGCGTGGGGAAAAAAAGCCAAGCTCCCCTGACCCTGTCCTGGTGCCGTAGTCGCAAAGGTACTCATTGATGGCCCTCTGCTGCGTGTGCAGTCGCTGCAGCATGGCCAACGTTGAGTTCCACCTGGTGGGCATGTCACATATTAGGCGGTTCTTGGGCAGGTTCAGCTCCTTTTGCAGCTCAGTCAGCCGAGCACTGGCATTATAAGATCGGCGGAAATGCACACAGACTTTCCTGGCCTGCCTCAGGACATCCTGTAAGCCTGGGAACCTGCCCAAGAACCGCTGCACCACCAGGTTGAGGACGTGAGCCATACAGGGCACATGGGTGAGCTGCCCCTGTCGCAGGGCGGAGAGGAGGTTGGTGCCATTATCAGAAACGACCATTCCTGGCTTAAGCTGGCGTGGCGTCAACCACCTCTCGGCCTGCCCCTGCAGAGCTGCCAGAACCTCTGGCCCAGTGTGGCTCCTGTCCCCCAAACACACCAGCGCAAGCACGGCATGGCATCTTTTTGCCTGCGTACTCGCGTAGCCCCTTGTACGCCTACGGAGCACCGCTGGTTCCGAGGACAGAGCACTCGAAGAGGACATGGAGGAAGAAGAAGAGGAGGGGGTGGAGGAGAGAGGTGTGTCACAACCAGTAGTAGCATTTTGGAGGCGTGGTGGCGGAACAACCTCCAACACTACTGCACCTTGTCCTGCATCCCTCCCAGCTACCAATAGAGTGACCCAATGGGCCGTGAAAGAAAGATAACGTCCCTGTCCATGCCTGCTGGACCATGAGTCAGCGGTAATATGCACCTTACCGCTGACCGCCCTGTCCAGCGAGGCATGGACATTGCCTTCCACATGCCAGTAGAGAGACGGAATCGCCTTCCGTGAGAAAAAGTGGCGTTTGGGAACCTGCCACTGAGGAACCGCACATTGAACAAACTCACGGAAGGGGGCCGAGTCTATCAACTGAAAAGGCAGCAGTTGAAGTGCTAGCAATTTAGCCAAGCTAGCATTCAACCGCTGGGCATGTGGATGGCTGGGAGTATACTTCTTTCGACGGTCCAGCAGCTGGGGCAGGGAAATTTGCCTGCTACAATCGGACGTCGGTGTACTGCAAGTACTTGGTTGTGACACACCTAATTCTACACCTTCAGTCCTCTCAGAGCAGCTTTCAGAGAGGACTGAAGATATAGTGGGGATGGAGATCCCAGCTGATGAGGAGCAAGGAGAGGTCCGCTTTGTTCTTTGGTGTGGGTCTTTTATGTGTGCTTGCCAACGAGCTGCATGGCAGGTCGACATATGTCTGCTCATGCTTGTGGTGCCCAAGCGGCTGATGTTTTGGCCACGCGAGATACGCTTGAGACAAATATTGCAAATAGCAGTGGTGCGATCTGATGCACTCGTCTCAAAAAAGGCCCACACCAAAGAACTTTTGTGATAACGTGCAGAGGCAGCGCCCTGCACAGGCGGAGCTCTGCGGTGTGGTACAGTTGCTGTGCTGGCCTCTAGCTGGCCTCCAGGGGGCATCCTGCCTCGTTGGACATGTGACGCTGCATCCTCCTCCTCCTCCTCCTCTCTCCCTTCAGGCACCCACGTGGAGTCAGTGACCTCATCATCCCCTCCCTCTTCACCACTAGAGCAAACCTGGCAGTAAGCTGCAGCTGGTGGAACACTACTGCCAGATTGCTGTCCTTCAGCATCCCCTCTCTCTGCGCGCACACTACTGACTTCCTCAAGCTGGGTATCATCATCCGAGCCTTCGAATCGTTGGGCATCCTCCTGGAGCATGTACCCAACACTGTGCTCAAACAGTTCGGGGGACTCCTCAGGAGGACATGGTGGGTCTAGGGAAGGGGTGGCTGATGATGCCATTGAGTACGCGTTGGCAGCTGCTCTGCCAGTACCCTGAGCCTGGGTGAGAGAGGATGAGGAGGATGAGGAGGGCTTGGTCATCCATTCTACCAAGCCTTCGGCATGATGCGGCTCCACATGTCCAGCTGCCGAAAACAAAGACAAGCGTGTCCCATGGCCACGTGCTGATGACGATGCACGACCACGTCCACGGCCAGCACTGTTGTCTCTAGAAACAGAGCCTGCCTGCCCTGTGTTCTTGCCTCGGCACGCTCTGCCTCTCCTTGGCGGTCTTCCAGCCATTGTAGTCGGTAGTGTATATAGTATAAAAAATAGAACTCCTATGTGTGCTCACAACACACTGTAGGTCCTATGGGTGCTGACACTAACACACTATAGGTACTATGTGTGCTGCTGACAAGAAAATATAGGAGCTCTGTTTGCTGCCACTAACACACTAGAAGTCCTATGGGTGCTGCTGAGAAGAAAATATAGGAGCTCTGTTTGCTGCCACTAACACACTAGAAGTCCTATGGGTGCTGCTGAGAAGAAAATATAGGAGCTCTGTTTGCTGCCACTAACACACTAGAAGTCCTATGGGTGCTGCTGAGTAGTGATGAGCCGAACACCCCCGGGTTCGGTTCGCACCAGAACCCGCGAACGGACCGAAAGTTCGAACGAACATTAGAACCCTATTAAATACAATGGATGCGAACGTTCGAATTCTAAAGTGCTAATTATAAAAACTATTATGCATGTTATTGTCCTAAAAAGGGTTTGGGAACCCGGGTTCTGCACCAGGGGACATGTATCAATGCAAAAATAAGTTTTAAAAACGGTCGTTTTCCGGGAGCAGTCATTTTAATGATGCATAAAGTGAAAAAAAAAAAGTCAAATATTCCTTTAAATATCGTACCTGGGGGGTGTCTAAAGTATGCCTGTGAAGTGCCACGTGTTTCCCGTGTTTAGAACTGTCCCTGCACAAAATGACACTTCTAAAGGAAAAAAAAGCCATTTAAAACTGCTTGCGGCTTTAATGTAATGTCTGGTCCCGGTAATATGGATGAAAATCTTTAAGAAAAATGGCATAGCTACCCCATGACCCCCCCCCTACCCCAGCCCATTACCAGCCCCTTTGGGTCTTGTATGGATATTAAGGGGAACCCCGCACATAAAATAAAAAAGGCCCTATATACTCTGAACAGCCGTATACAGGCGGTGCATACAAGACAGGGACTGTAGGTTTGTTCTTATGTAGAATCTGTTTGTAATTTTGAACAGGTACATTGTTGAAGTGTAGCTCCAGACCAAAAATCTATTTTTAAACTTTTTGGAAAACATAGGTAAGGGTTATCACCCCTGTAACATTTGTTTTGCTGTCTGTGCCCCTGTTCAGAACATTTCACCTCACTTTCCGTCCTAATGACAACTGTTTTTGAAATGTGGTGTTTTTCTTGAAACAAGGATTGCTGATAAAGCATCAGTACAGAGGAGACACCTTTCTCCCATATTTATTCTTACAGGAGAGAATTTTCCTTCCTAGTGGTAGATTTCCTCTCACTTCCTGTTGTCTTCTTGCGTTTGCAAGTAGGAGTCGTTTGTAAGTTGGATGTTTGAAAGTAGGGACCTGCCGTATATACTCTGCAGAAATAGGCCCCTTAGTTGTTGGTGTTGGCACAACACTGTAAGCACTCACAGTTACTCTTGGTTGGTGCTGGAACGCCCTGCTGTCAACTATTATATCAGGAATTTTAATTACATATAATTGTTGAACAGTGGTAGTAAAAATTGGGCCTTTGATGGTGGTGCTGGTGCCACAACACTGTAAGCCCTGACAGTTACTCTTGGTGGGTGCAGCAATGGGCCCTGCTGTGAATTATTAGATCAAGAATTGTAATTACATGCCCCTGTTGAACAGGGGCTGAAAAATTGGGCCTTAGGCACTGGTGGCACAACACTGCAACCCTTCACAGATACTGTACTTGGAGCACAGCAATGAGCCCTGTTGCAAAGTATTGCTTCAAAAATTGTAATGACACGCCCCTGTTAAACAGGGGCTGAAAAATTGGGCCTTAGGCACTGGTGGCACAACACTGCAACTCCTCACAGATACTGTACTTGGAGCACAGCAATGAGCCCTGTTGCAAAGTATTGCTTCAAAAATTGTAATTACACGCCCCTGTTAAACAGGGGCTGAAAAATTGGGCGTTAGGCACTGGTGGCGGCACCCATAAACAAAAATGATCTTCCAAGCTATCATCATCAATCGTATCATTGAGGACTCGGAGGAGGAGGATAGCCAGTCAACATAACAGCACAGGCACTCAGCATCAGCATCAGTCTTGAAGGGATGTGACATTTTAAAATCAATTAGTCTGTTATATCAGCATCAGGTGTGTGGTAGCTGGTGGTGATCCAAGACTGGTTCATCTTGATGAAAGTCAGTCGATCAACCGAGTCGGTGGACAGGCGCACCCTGTGATCCGTGACAAATCCTCCAGCAGCACTGAATGTGCGTTCCGAAAGAACGCTGGATGCAGGACAGGCCAGTAGCTCAATTGCATACTGTGCAAGCTCTGGCCAGTGATCCATCCTCAAGACCCAGTAAGCCAGAGGATTTTCGGTGGGGAAGGTGTCCAAGTCTGACCTTGCCCCTAGATATTCCTGCACCATGTTTATCAGACGCTGGCGATGGTTGCTGGAACCGATCATACTTTGGGGCTGCGGACTAAAGAATTGTCTGAACGCATCGGTCAGACGGCCACCTTCCCCACCGCTCCTTCTTTGACTGGCCGAAGCCTCAGCAACTCGTTGTCCAGGACCAGGAGTTTGCAACCTCCCAGTCTCTGGGAACGCGTTGCACAGACCTTTCTGCAAGGCCTCCCGGAGTTGTCTCATCCTCTGCTCCCTCTGCGACGGTAACATAAGGTCCGCAACCTTACCCTTGTACCGTGGATCAAGGAGAGTGGCCAGCCAGTAATGGTCCCTCTCCTTGATCCGAAGAATACGAGGATCCTTCCGCAGACTTTGCAGGATCAGGGAGGCCATGCAGCGTAGGTTTGCTGAGGCATTCGCTCCGGAGTCCTCTGGGTCACTAAGGACGACATGATCCGCAGCCACCTCCTCCCAGCCACGTACAAGTCCACTGGTTTCTTGGGACTGTAAATCATCCCTAAAAGACTGCTGCTGATGATGCTGAGTGCCAGCCTCCACCTCCATGCTGACACAATCCTCCTCCTCCTCCTCCTCCTCCTCCTCCTCCTCCTCCTCCTCTTCCTGTGCGATGGGTGGGACAGAAGGAACACTGTCTGGGTAAAGGGGGCCTTGAGAGGCAAGGAAGTCCTCCTCTTCCTGCCTCTGTTCTGCCTCAAGTGCCCTGTCCATTATTCCACGCAGCGTGTGCTCCAACAGGTGGACAAGAGGTACAGTGTCACTGATGCATGCACTGTCACTGCTCACCATCCTCGTGGCCTCCTCAAATGGTGCCAGGACAGTGCATGCATCCCTGATCATGCCCCACTGGCGTGGAGAAAAAAAACCAAGCTCCCCTGACCCTGTCCTGGTGCCGTAGTCGCACAGGTACTCATTGATGGCCCTCTGCTGCGTGTGCAGCCGCTGCAGCATGGCCAACGTTGAGTTCCACCTGGTGGGCATGTCACATATAAGGCGGTTCTTGGGCAGGTTCAACTCCTTTTGCAGCTCAGCCAGGCGAGCACTGGCATTATAAGATCTGCGGAAATGCACACAGACTTTCCTGGCCTGCCTCAGGACATCCTGTAAGCCCGGGTACCTGCCCAAGAAGCGCTGCACCACCAGGTTAAGGACGTGAGCCACACAGGGCACATGGGTCAGTTGTCCCTGTCGGAGGGCGGAGAGGAGGTTGGTGCCATTGTCGCAAACCACCATTCCTGGCTTAAGCTGGCGTGGCGTCAACCACCTCTCGGCCTGGCCCTGCAGAGCAGACAGGACCTCTGCCCCAGTGTGGCTTCTGTCCCCCAAACACACCAGCGCAAGCACGGCATGGCATCTTTTTGCCTGCGTACTTGCGTAGCCCCGTGAACGGCTACGGAGCACCGCTGGTTCATAGGACAAACCACAGGAAGAGGCCATGGAGGAAGAAGAAGAGGAGGGGGTGGAGGAGAGAGGTGTGTCACAACCAGTAGTAGCATTTTGGAGGCGTGGCGGTGGGACAACCTCCAACACTACTGCACCTTGTCCTGAATCCTTCCCAGCTGCCAAAAGAGTGACCCAATGGGCCGTGAAAGAAAGGTAACGTCCCTGTCCATGCCTGCTGGACCATGAGTCAGCGGTAATATGCACCTTACCGCTGACCGCCCTGTCCAGCGAGGCCAAGACATTGCCTTCCACATGCCGGTAGAGAGCCGGAATAGCCTTCCGTGAGAAAAAGTGGCGTTTGGGAACCTGCCACTGAGGAACCGCACATTGCACAAACTCACGGAAGGGGGCCGAGTCTACCAACTGAAAAGGCAGCAGTTGAAGCGCTAGCAATTTAGCCAAGCTAGCATTCAACCGCTGGGCATGTGGATGGCTGGGAGTGAACTTCTTTCGACGGTCCAGCAGCTGGGGCAGGGAAATTTGCCTGCTAGAATCGGACGTCGGTGTACTGCTAGCAGAGTGGGCGCAAGTACTTGGCTGTGACACACCTAATTCTACACCTTCATTCCTCTCAGTGCATGTTTCAGAGAGGACTGAAGTTATAGTGGGGTTGGAGATCCCAGCTGATGCGGTGCAAGGAGAGGTCCGCTTGGTTCTTTGGTGTGGGTCTTTGAGGTAGGCTTGCCAACGAGCTGCATGGCAGGTCAACATATGTCTGGTCAGGCATGTGGTACCCAAGCGGCTGATGTTTTGGCCACGCGATATACGCTTGAGACATATGTTGCAAACAGCAGCTGTGCGATCTGATGCACTAGCCTCAAAAAAGGCCCACACCAAAGAACTTTTTGAATGACGGGCAGAGGCAGCGCCCTGCACAGGCGGAGCTCTGCGGTGTGATTCCGTCGGTGTACTGCCCTTACGCTGGCCACCAAAGGGCATCCTGCCTCGTTGGAGATGTGCCTCCTCCTCATCCTCCTCCTCCTCCTCTCTCCTATTAGGCACCCACGTGGAGTCATTGACCTCATCATCCCCTCCCTCCTCATCACTGGAGCCAATCTGGCAGTATGCTGCAGCTGCTGGAACATGACTGCCAGATTGGTGTCCTTCTTGAGCATCCCCTCTGTCTGCTCTCACGCTACTGCCTTCCTCTAGCTGGGTTTCATCATCAGACCCTTCGAAACGCTGGGCATCCTCCTGGAGCATGTACCCAACACTGTGCTGAAACAGTTCGGGGGACTCCTCAGGAGGAGGACATGGTGGGTCTAGGGAAGGAGTGACTGATGATTTGTCTGACATTGATACCAGGGAAGACGACGCTTTGGCAGCTGCTTTTCCAGTACCCTGAGCCTGGGTGAGAGAGGATGAGGAGGAGGAGGAGGGCTTGGTCATCCACTCTACCAAGTCTTCGGCATGATGTGGCTCAACATGTCCAGCTGCCGAAAAGAAGGACAAGCGTGTCCCATGGCCATGTGCTGATGACAATGCACCGCGTCCACGACCAGCACTGTTGCCCCCAGACACAGAGCCTGCTTGCCCTCTTTTATTGCCTCCTGACTGTCTGCCTCTCCTTGTTTGCCTTCCAGACATTCTAATAGATGGCCTGCAGGGAGATGGGAAAAAAGCAATAAGGGCTACCTTCAGGTGTCCTTCTCTGTCCCTTGAAACAAGGACTTTCACAGTGAAAGAAACTGACACTGTCCCTACCTAGAGTTTTCTGTCCCTAGAATAAATGTTTTTTTTAATCACAATATAGCACAAGGACAATTCACTCAATGTCTCTCCAGGTCCCTGGAAACAAGGACTTGCAGAGTGAAAGAAACTGACACTGTCCCTACCTAGAGTTTTCTGTCCCTAGAATAAATGTTTTTTTTAAGCACAATATAGCACAAGGACAATTAACTCACTGTCCTTACAGGTCCCTGGAAACAAGGACTTGCAGAGTGAAAAAAAAAAAACACTCTCCCTACCTACAGTTTTCTGTCCCTAGAAAAAATGTTTTTTTTAAGCACAATATAGCACAAGGACAATTAACTCACTGTCCTTACAGGTCCCTGGAAACAAGGACTTGCAGAGTGAAAGAAAAAAAACACTCTCCCTACCTACAGTTTTCTGTCCCTAGAAAAAATGTTTTTTTTAATCACAATATAGCACAAGGAAAATTAACTCACTGTCCTTACAGGTCCCTGGAAACAAGGACTTGCAGAGTGAAAGAAAAAAAACACTCTCCCTACCTACAGTTTTCTGTCCCTAGAAAAAATGTTTTTTTTAATCACAATATAGCACAAGGAAAATTAACTCACTGTCCTTACAGGTCCCTGGAAACAAGGACTTGCAGAGTGAAAGAAACTGACACTGTCCCTACCTAGAGTTTTCTGTCCCTAGAATAAATGTTTTTTTTAAGCACAATATAGCACAAGGACAATTAACTCACTGTCCTTACAGGTCCCTGGAAACAAGGACTTGCAGAGTGAAAGAAAAAAAACACTCTCCCTACCTACAGTTTTCTGTCCCTAGAAAAAATGTTTTTTTTAATCACAATATAGCACAAGGAAAATTAACTCACTGTCCTTACAGGTCCCTGGAAACAAGGACTTGCAGAGTGAAAGAAACTGACACTGTCCCTACCTAGAGTTTTCTGTCCCTAGAATAAATGTTTTTTTTAAGCACAATATAGCACAAGGACAATTAACTCACTGTCCTTACAGGTCCCTGGAAACAAGGACTTGCAGAGTGAAAAAAAAAAAACACTCTCCCTACCTAGAGTTTTCTGTCCCTAGAAAAAATGTTTTTTTTAAGCACAATAT
The DNA here is from genome assembly GCA_029206835.1 of Rana muscosa. NCBI lineage: Eukaryota > Metazoa > Chordata > Amphibia > Anura > Ranidae > Rana > Rana muscosa. Next base: position 257,753,799 of record CM055128.1, read on the forward strand.
AGCACAAGGACAATTAACTCACTGTCCTTACAGGTCCCTGGAAACAAGGACTTGCAGAGTGAAAGAAAAAAAACACTCTCCCTACCTAGAGTTTTCTGTCCCTAGAAAAAATGTTTTTTTTAATCACAATATAGCACAAGGAAAATTAACTCACTGTCCTTACAGGTCCCTGGAAACAAGGACTTGCAGAGTGAAAGAAAAAAAACACTCTCCCTACCTACAGTTTTCTGTCCCTAGAAAAAATGTTTTTTTTAATCACAATATAGCACAAGGAAAATTAACTCACTGTCCTTACAGGTCCCTGGAAACAAGGACTTGCAGAGTGAAAGAAACTGACACTGTCCCTACCTAGAGTTTTCTGTCCCTAGAATAAATGTTTTTTTTAATCACAATATAGCACAAGGAAAATTAACTCACTGTCCTTACAGGTCCCTGGAAACAAGGACTTGCAGAGTGAAAGAAACTGACACTGTCCCTACCTAGAGTTTTCTGTCCCTAGAATAAATGTTTTTTTTAATCACAATATAGCACAAGGAAAATTAACTCACTGTCCTTACAGGTCCCTGGAAACAAGGACTTGCAGAGTGAAAGAAAAAAAACACTCTCCCTACCTACAGTTTTCTGTCCCTAGAAAAAATGTTTTTTTTAAGCACAATATAGCACAAGTAAAATTAACTCACTGTCCTTACAGGTCCCTGGAAACAAGGACTTGCAGAGTGAAAGAAAAAAAACACTCTCCCTACCTACAGTTTTCTGTCCCTAGAAAAAATGTTTTTTTTAATCACAATATAGCACAAGGAAAATTAACTCACTGTCCTTACAGGTCCCTGGAAACAAGGACTTGCAGAGTGAAAGAAACTGACACTGTCCCTACCTAGAGTTTTCTGTCCCTAGAATAAATGTTTTTTTTAATCACAATATAGCACAAGGAAAATTAACTCACTGTCCTTACAGGTCCCTGGAAACAAGGACTTGCAGAGTGAAAGAAACTGACACTGTCCCTACCTAGAGTTTTCTGTCCCTAGAATAAATGTTTTTTTTAAGCACAATATAGCACAAGGACAATTAACTCACTGTCCTTACAGATCCCTGGAAACAAGGACTTGCAGAGTGAAAAAAAAAAAACACTCTCCCTACCTAGAGTTTTCTGTCCCTAGAAAAAATGTTTTTTTTAAGCACAATATAGCACAAGGACAATTAACTCACTGTCCTTACAGGTCCCTGGAAACAAGGACTTGCAGAGTGAAAGAAAAAAAACACTCTCCCTACCTAGAGTTTTCTGTCCCTAGAAAAAATGTTTTTTTTAATCACAATATAGCACAAGGAAAATTAACTCACTGTCCTTACAGGTCCCTGGAAACAAGGACTTGCAGAGTGAAAGAAAAAAAACACTCTCCCTACCTACAGTTTTCTGTCCCTAGAAAAAATGTTTTTTTTAATCACAATATAGCACAAGGAAAATTAACTCACTGTCCTTACAGGTCCCTGGAAACAAGGACTTGCAGAGTGAAAGAAACTGACACTGTCCCTACCTAGAGTTTTCTGTCCCTAGAATAAATGTTTTTTTTAATCACAATATAGCACAAGGAAAATTAACTCACTGTCCTTACAGGTCCCTGGAAACAAGGACTTGCAGAGTGAAAGAAACTGACACTGTCCCTACCTAGAGTTTTCTGTCCCTAGAATAAATGTTTTTTTTAATCACAATATAGCACAAGGAAAATTAACTCACTGTCCTTACAGGTCCCTGGAAACAAGGACTTGCAGAGTGAAAGAAACTGACACTGTCCCTACCTAGAGTTTTCTGTCCCTAGAATAAATGTTTTTTTTAATCACAATATAGCACAAGGAAAATTAACTCACTGTCCTTACAGGTCCCTGGAAACAAGGACTTGCAGAGTGAAAGAAACTGACACTGTCCCTACCTAGAGTTTTCTGTCCCTAGAATAAATGTTTTTTTTAAGCACAATATAGCACAAGGACAATTAACTCACTGTCCTTACAGGTCCCTGGAAACAAGGACTTGCAGAGTGAAAGAAAAAAAACACTCTCCCTACCTACAGTTTTCTGTCCCTAGAAAAAATGTTTTTTTTAATCACAATATAGCACAAGGAAAATTAACTCACTGTCCTTACAGGTCCCTGGAAACAAGGACTTGCAGAGTGAAAGAAACTGACACTGTCCCTACCTAGAGTTTTCTGTCCCTAGAATAAATGTTTTTTTTAATCACAATATAGCACAAGGACAATTAACTCACTGTCCTTACAGGTCCCTGGAAACAAGGACTTGCAGAGTGAAAGAAACTGACACTGTCCCTACCTAGAGTTTTCTGTCCCTAGAATAAATGTTTTTTTTAAGCACAATATAGCACAAGGACAATTAACTCACTGTCCTTACAGGTCCCTGGAAACAAGGACTTGCAGAGTGAAAGAAAAAAAACACTCTCCCTACCTACAGTTTTCTGTCCCTAGAAAAAATGTTTTTTTTAATCACAATATAGCACAAGGAAAATTAACTCACTGTCCTTACAGGTCCCTGGAAACAAGGACTTGCAGAGTGAAAGAAACTGACACTGTCCCTACCTAGAGTTTTCTGTCCCTAGAATAAATGTTTTTTTTAATCACAATATAGCACAAGGACAATTAACTCACTGTCCTTACAGGTCCCTGGAAACAAGGACTTGCAGAGTGAAAGAAACTGACACTGTCCCTACCTAGAGTTTTCTGTCCCTAGAATAAATGTTTTTTTTAAGCACAATATAGCACAAGGACAATTAACTCACTGTCCTTACAGGTCCCTGGAAACAAGGACTTGCAGAGTGAAAGAAACTGACACTGTCCCTACCTAGAGTTTTCTGTCCCTAGAATAAATGTTTTTTTTAAGCACACTATAGCAGAAGCACAAAACACACTGACACTCTCCCTACCTATCCTTCTCTTTCCCTAAACTAAAGGAATCCAGGTTAAGCAAGAAAGAAATAACAGTCACTGTCCCTGCCTATGCTACTCTATCCCTGCTCCGGAACACACTACACTAGGCCGCCGTGCTGGCGGCCTTTTATAGTGTGGGGCGTGTACTAAACACCCTCAGCAATAATTGGCCACAGGCATCCTGCCTGTGGCCAATCATTGCTCTCCTCGCTGCCGGCGCTGTGATTGGCCAAGCATGCGGGGTCACAGTGCATGCTTGGCCAATCACAGCGCCTGGATGACACTGCGATGGCGTAGTGCATTGTGGGCCGTTCGCGTCACTCGAATTTGGCGCGAACGGCCCAAATCGTTCGATCTTCGTCGAACGATCGAACAGCCAATGTTCGAGTCGAACGTATGTTCGACTCGAACACGAAGCTCATCCCTACTGCTGAGAAGAAAATATAGGAGCTCTGTTTGCTGCCACTAACACACTAGAAGTCCTATGGGTGCTGCTGAGAAGAAAATATAGGAGCTCTGTGTGATGCCACTAACACACTAGAAGTCCTATGGGTGCTGCTGAGAAGAAAATATAGGAGCTCTGTTTGCTGCCACTAACACACTAGAAGTCCTATGGGTGCTGCTGAGAAGAAAATATAGGAGCTCTGTTTGCTGCCACTAACACACTAGAAGTCCTATGGGTGCTGCTGAGAAGAAAATATAGGAGCTCTGTTTGCTGCCACTAACACACTAGAAGTCCTATGGGTGCTGCTGAGATGAAAATATAGGAACTCTGTGTGATGCCACTAACACATTAGAAGTCCTATGGGTGCTGCTGAGAAGAAAATATAGGAGCTCTGTTTGCTGCCACTAACACACTAGAAGTCCTATGGGTGCTGCTGAGAAGAAAATATAGGAGCTCTGTTTGCTGCCACTAACACACTAGAAGTCCTATGGGTGCTGCTGAGAAGAAAATATAGGAGCTCTGTTTGCTGCCACTAACACACTAGAAGTCCTATGGGTGCTGCTGAGAAGAAAATATAGGAGCTCTGTGTGATGCCACTAACACACTAGAAGTCCTATGGGTGCTGCTGAGAAGAAAATATAGGAGCTCTGTTTGCTGCCACTAACACACTAGAAGTCCTATGGGTGCTGCTGAGAAGAAAATATAGGAGCTCTGTTTGCTGCCACTAACACACTAGAAGTCCTATGGGTGCTGCTGAGAAGAAAATATAGGAGCTCTGTTTGCTGCCACTAACACACTAGAAGTCCTATGGGTGCTGCTGAGAAGAAAATATAGGAGCTCTGTGTGATGCCACTAACACACTAGAAGTCCTATGGGTGCTGCTGAGAAGAAAATATAGGAGCTCTGTTTGCTGCCACTAACACATTGAAGTCCTATGGGTGCTGTTGGGGTGCAATGCTGTGCTAACAGCACTGCGGTTGGTACTACTGCAATACTGTACTAACAGTAAGCACGCACCAGACTAATCCCCAGCAGCAGCTAATAACACACTAACTGTGCAATCAGCAGCAATGAACGATCAATGACTTAGGTAGCAATGGTTTAGCAAAGAAATAGCCAATGGTTTAGCAAAGAAGAGCAAATCTTTCAGTATCAAGCAAAGACAGAATCAGCAGACTAATCTCTCCTAAAGCCGGAACTCATGTGACCGGGGCCGATGGCGTGGCGGCCTTTTAAATGGTGGGGCGTGTACTAAAGCCCCTGAGCTGTAATTGGCTACAGCCGTCCTGCCTGTAGCCAATTATTGCTCTCCGAGTTTCGGGCGCTGTGATTGGCCAAGCATGCGGGGTCACAGTGCATGCTTGGCCAATCATCAGCCAGCAATGCACTGCGCCGGCCGCGCCGGCCGCAATGCATTGCGGGGCCGCTCGCATCACACGAATGTGATGCGAACGGCCCAAATAGTTCTGGGCTCGACGAGCGAGCGAACGCCCGATGCTCGATTCGAACATGGGTTCGAATCGAGCACCGGGCCCATCCCTACTTCTGAAATATCTGGTGATGGCATGTTAAATGAGATGGGTGTTTGACTGGTGAAAGCATATTTTCCTTTGAATGTTTATTTCATCTCACTAAACCTAATCTCCAAATTTGAAGATACGCTATGTTATAGGGATATTTAGGAATGTTCATTGTTTCTAAGCATTACCCCGGAAAATGTACATTTTATTTTGAATTCCTCCTTAAATATTGTGTGTATTTTCTATGCCTAGGCTCTCCTGTACCTTGAGTCTCCTACCTCTATATGTGAAATGTGAGACCATCTAAGGCATTAGGACTGACTGCTAGTCTCATGAGATTTGGAGTGTGATTTGGTGATGCCACTACTGTATTGCTCTATGTTCTCCTTGCTGGAGAGGAAGCTGTACATGAGGAACTGCAGTGCAAGAATCTATGCTTGTGCTTCATTCATTCTGTGGATCTGTGCTTCCTGAGCATCTCCTGCTGCTTTTTGATTACTCCTCCCCCAGTCATCAGATCACCAGTCATCAGGGGGTACAGATTTGAGGAAGCAAAGTCCCCAATTCATCACCAAGATGGCTATCACCACACAGAGAAACAGTACAGAACAAGACATGCTAAGTCAGTAACAGGTAAAAGCCTACCAGACTAGACGTACACCCTCTGCCTGCCTTTCTTGGACTCTTTCACAGTTCAGGTCCACTTTAACACTTTCACTGTTGCTGACATAATCCATAGAGATTACAGAGAGGGTGAATTGTATCTGTCGCACTCCTTATAAGCACGCCCACAGTTCCGGTAGGGTGCTGTAGTGAACTGGTGGATGGTGCCACCCTAAAATCATCATAAATAAGGACACCTTTGTATAGTGATCATCTTGTCCTTTATTCCCATAAAGTAACTGCCATCACTTGCTGATGTTTCCAACCTTCGCAGGATCCCTTTTTTCTGCCTTGAAAAAGAGATCCTGCAAGGTCCCAAAACCTCAGCCTCTGATATCTGTTACTTTAAGTGAATAAGGGTAATCACTATACCTAGGTGTGCAGGTGAAGATCCTTATTTTATAGTGATCCTTTACATGTCGGCAGCATTGACATGTAAACAGACTCCCGGCTGCTATAGCAGCCAGGAATATTACTATTTTACAATGAGTTATTGGAATTCTTGTAGGCTGTAAAGCCACCTGATTACTTATACATGTCAAGTAATGTGCTTCCCTCCACCTGACCCCCCTCCCTTCACCATGGGCCTTGAGCTTTTCACTCCCGGGTATACAGGAACACCAGAAGAGAAGGTGTCAGACTAAAACACAGTACACATGGGCCGAATGTCGAGAGACATTGGCTGGTTAAAAAAAAAAAAATAGCCCGACATTAGGCCCATGTGTATGCCACCCTGTCCGACAGAATCCGGCAGTTTGGCCGGCTTCTGTTGGACGAGCATGCTGGATAAACCAGCAGCCGACCGGCTCCCAATCAGCACTCTCAGCCATAGGCTGTCCCCCTGTCAGGACACAACAGTTTAGCAGGGGAGATTGCTGTACTAACTTTGCATAGTTAGTACAGTGGCTCTTACCAGAGCTGGGTTGGGTTCAACAGAAAAAAAAATCCTATTGTGTACCAGGATTAAGTGTAGTAAATATGCAAAGCTTTAATGGGCCCAAAGACTCTTTGGGTAACACATTTATTCTATCCTGGGATCCAATGCATCACCACTGGCCCGGGTCATGTTAGGGAACCAGCAAGCACACAAGGAAGAGGCGATGGTCCATAGAATACAGAGCCGAGAGATGTGCATGGGAAGTGGCAATGCGTTTCAAAGCCTCCAAGCTCCTTTGTCAAGCCCATATGGGTGACGTCTACTGTTCTATTTAAGCTGAGGGACTACAAGGCCCAGATCTACTATAAATATACAAAATATACAATAATAGTGTGGGCAAAGTATATCTTACACCCACACTTACACTATGCTATTATTTAATATTTTGGATATGTATAGTATTGCTGGACCTTGTAGTCCCTCGGGCTTAAATATCACAGTAGAGATCTCTCATATATGCTTGACAAAGGAGACGGGCAGCTCCAAAATAGGTAGCCGTGCCCCCTGCATGCGCTTGGCATGTGATATAATTTCGTGTGGGCTCTGCGTTCCAAGAACTATCTCATCTTCCTGGTGTGCTGGTTCTCTAACATGACCCAGCCATTGGCAGTACATTAGGTCCCAGGATTGGATAAATGTATTTTCCACAGAGTCTTCCTGCCGATGGGCAGTCTCTATGCCAAGCACTATACTACTGACATTTCTGTGAGTTGCCAATTGATTTTTTACCATGAAAGCTTTGCTTATTTACTACACTTAGTCTAGCACCCTCTGATGTTCATTTATATTTTCTAGAGATTCCTTCAGTTGAGTAGCTGCACTTAGTGTTGTAAACCAAAGGATTTTAACCCCTGATGGACCCTTATAAACTTTTTCCTTTACATGACCTGGCATCTAATTCACTTATGCGCCATTTTTAGTTTCTTTTACACTTGTCCCTCCTGTGTGCCCAGGACCTCCATGGCTGGTGTCAGAATGGACACATCCATCCATTCACCGATCTTTCTTATGAAGAACATTAGGCCATATGCATAAGAGATGAGCAAGGCATGTCAACCTGGAGGAGGAAGGGAGCCCCATCGTCAAGTATTGTGACGTCTGCCTTTACACATACACGTGAACTTTAATGGCATCCCAGTCCTAGTATGTAGGGTTCAATATTGTGTTGGCCCAACCTTTGCAGCTATAACAGCTCTAACTCTTCTGGGAAGGCTGTCCACAAGATTTAGGAGTGTGTCTATGGGAATGTTTTACCATTCTTCCAGAAGAGCATTTGTGAGGTCAGGCACTGATGTTGGATGAGATCCAACATCAGTGCCTGACCTCACATATGTGCTTCTTGAAGAATGGACGAACATTACATAGACACACTCTTAAACCTTGTGGACAGCCTTCCCAGAAGAGTTGAAGCTGTTATAGCTGCAGGGTGGGCCAACACAATATTGAATCCTATGGACTAAGACTGGGATGGTATTACTTTTGACAATATAGTGTATAGAAGGTGGGGGGGCAATGTAGGCAATTAAAGTAAGAGGACATGTTTATTTAATTTAAATCTAAAGAACATTTAAAATGATCTAACCATAAAATTCTGCATGGTACGGTATATCAATTTTATATAAACAACTTTATTTCATTATTTAACTGAGAAGATATTAGCATTGTATATAGTAAAATAAATGTAAGAGTTTCATATCACTAACGAGGATGTTCAAAAAAAGAGAAAAAACAACACTGATGTGGAAAGTGCAGTAACCCATAGTAACTAATCAGATTTCATCATTCAAAGATGATCAATTGTAAGCTAAAAGCTGATTGTCTGCCATGCGTTATTGTACTTCATCATTGGACTATGTGCTGGCATACTAAATAAATAAAAAATATTTTTGGTAGCCGGCTCACCTAATGAATATGAGTTGTAAAAATAGAGTTACATTTTTTTAACCAATGGGCATCCTATACCAAGAAAGAAAAATCAAAAACAAAAATATGAAAAATACAAAAAACAAAAATATCACCATCAAAACAAAAAATTTCCGGTCAGTTCCACCCAAAAATGTAACTTCCGCTTTTCGGGACCCTCCCCCCCTCCGGTGTAACATTTGGCACCTTTCAGGGGGGTGCAGATACCTGTCTAAGACAGGTATTTGCACCACTCCCGGGTTTTGCCTCCCACGGGAGTCACGCCCCTTCACGTCACCCCCCCCCCCCCGCTGTCTTCTGGGAAATACACTGTTCCCAGGAGAGAGCGGGGACCAGTGACGGCGCGCCACGCTACTCGCGCATGCGCAGCAGGGAACCGGGCAGTGAAGACGCAAGGCTTTACTTCCTGATTCCCTCACCGAAAATAGCGGCGGCAGCATCCAAGGACCGAGCGACTGCTCGACCTTGTCTGCCGACTTCGCGGGCGTGCTGGACAGGTACCGTAAGTGTCCATTTTTTAAAAGTCAGCAGCTGCAGTATTTGTAGCTGCTAGCTTTTAAAAAATAAATTTTGGCGGAACCTCCGCTTTAACTTTAAAATACCTGCACCAAAATGACGCATGCTCCAAATTCTGAGGATCCAAAGTCACTTTCTGCGCTGATTAACCTTATCGAAGAACATATCGTGAGAAAGTCCCAGATTGATCCCCCGAGGCGTTTAAAGCCACCTACAATGCAAACCGACGGCATTTTCTGAGCTGTTAAAGGTAATTATTCGAATGCGGACTAAAGGTTATAGAAGAGCGAGGGAGAAGAGTGTGTGTAACTTAACCTCCTTAAAGGAACAGGAACTGGTAGATGAAATCGGATTCCCCCAGTGCTCACTTCTGTCATTTCCACTGTTATGAGATACCGACTTGTAGCCGAAGACCTGCGAGTCAAATGGGAAATTTAAACACAAAGGTGTCACAAAGGGAACTTCATTGCTTCCTGCCGGCTGTTAATGTGTATTGTTCCAGGGCTGTCTGCAGATGTTTATAGAGCAAATGAAATTAACGTAGTATGAATCTGTACACGGGTTTTGTGTAACTAGTCCATGAGTTTTAACATCTGGCTCTTTTCATTTGCTCTGTTTTTTTTTTATATATTTGTTCAGCAGGTGAACTGGATCTGTTCATCTTATTTCCTGTATTTATAACATGATGTATCACACTGACATCACGGGACCTTATAAAGTAGCCTTTTCACCAGAGGAGCTTACTATCTAGTGCCCCAACCACAATCATATAAACATTCCGAGAGACACATGCTGGCAACCATTTTTTAGTAAGAAGTTGTTATGATTACTATTTTTTATTTTTTTTACTTGGGTAGGGCTCTTTTTAAAGCCAAAATCAGGACTTCCACCTTCCCCACAGTGACCCCCCTCTTCGCCTTGAGGTTTCTCCTAACTATTCACACTATATTACCAAAAGTATTGGGACACCTGCCTTTACACGCACATGAACTGAGATTAAGGTGACCAGATTTTTTAAATTAAATCCAGGGACATATATATTTTTTTTTTTTTACTAGTAATGGTGGCAATCAGCGACTCTGCCCGTCGCCGCCGCCCGCCTCACAGCCTGTCAAGTCTTAAGGCCCATACATGCGATTGGACTTTTTGACAACAAACCTCAGACGGACCTGTTTTTGCAGAAAATCCGATCGTGTGTTCGCTCCATCAGACAAACTTTTTTGCTTTTTCATAGGACAAATGTTCGCTGTGAGAACAGACAAACTTTCCGGCAACAAATCCGATGGAGCAAATCCTATCGTGTGTACAGAAGTCCATCGGACTAAAGTCTAAAGTACAAACACGCATGCTCAGAACCAATGCTTAAGATCAGCCAACAATAGCAGAAGTTGCCCACAGGGTGGCGGTAAAGAGCTGAAAAACCATGTGATTTGGTGAAAGTTTGCTGAAAAAGTCCTGCCGTGTGTATGCATACCAAGATCATGGGCAAAGCCCTTCGGAGCAAAATCCACAGAAAAGTCAGTTGGAAGTCCGATCATGTGTATGAGGCTTAACTCTCCGGGCCCCGGCTACTACTGGGTGGGGAGCGGAGGAAGATCACTCTGCCAGGGAAGGCAAGGAGATAAACAGGCAAGCGGCTGGCCGGGACTTGAGCCAAGGCAGAAGAACATGCGAGTGGAGCTGAATGGGCATGCACCCGAAACTGAAGAAATATTCCCTCCGCTCCGACCAGCACATGATCATCAGAAAGGGGCACAGATAATGGAAAAAATACACCCCCCTAAGCTAGTAGGAGCAGCAGAGTGGGGGGTGTAATTCAGAATTTTTTTTTATTCTGCACTGACTGTCTTTGAAATTGCCCCAGCCCCTGTTCAAATGAAATCCGGGGACAAAACCAGGGACAACCTTGGTCCGGGGACAGTGTCCTCAATCCGGGGACTGTCCCCAGAAACCGGGGATGTCTGGTCACCCTAACTGAAATGGCATCCCAGCCCGTAGGGTTCAATATTGAGTTGGCCCACCCTTTGCAGCTATAACAGCTTCAATTCTTCTGGGAAGGTTGTCTACAAGGAGTGTGTCTATGGGAATGTTTGATTATTCTTCCAGAAGAGCATTTGTGAGGTCAGGCACTGATGTTGGATGAGAAGGCCTGGCTCACAGTCTCAGCTTTAAAGTGACACTAAAGGTTTACTTTAAAACAAAAAAACAAAAAACAAACATGTCATACTTACCTCCACTGTGCAGTTCGTTTTGCACAGAGTGGCCCCGTTTCACCTGTTCTGGGGTCCCACGGCGGCTCTCGCGGCTCCTCCCCGCAATAGCTAGCCCCCTCTGGGAAGCTCCTTCCTGAGGGGGTTATCTTGCGGGCGCGCTACTATGTCATACATTCACATCCATAGCCACCGACGCCGCGTCATTGGATTTGATTGACAGCAGCGGGAGCCAATGGCTGCACTGCTATCAATCTATCCAATGAAGAGTCGAGAAGCAGTGGCGAGAGCGACGCGGGATCGCGCCCACTGAAATTCGGGGCTTAGGTGGGGAAAACGGGAGGGGGGGGGGCTGGGGGGCATTAAGGTGAAAAAACACAAAGGTTTACAACCCCTTTAATTTATCCCAAAGGTGTTCTATCGGGTTGAGGTCAGGACTCTGTGAAGGCCAGTCAAGTTCTTCCACCCCAAACTCGCTCAGCCATATCCTTATGGACCTTGCTTTGTGCGCAGTCATGTTGGAACAGGAAGGGGCCATCCCCAAACTGTTCCCACAAAGTTGGGAGCATGAAATTGTCCAAAATGTCTTGGTATGCTGACGCCTTAAGAGTTCCCTTCACTGGAACAAAGGGGCCAAGCCCAATCCCTGAAAGACAACCCCACACTGTAATCCCCCCTCCCCCAAATGATTTGGACCCGTGCACAAAGCAAGGTCCATAAAGACATGGATGAGAGAGTGTGGAGTGGAGGAACTTGACTGCCCTGCACAGAGTCCTGACCTCAACCTGATAGAACACCTTAGGGATGAATTAGATCTGAGACTGCAAGCCAGGCCTTCTCGTCCAACATCAGTGCCTGACCTCACAAATGCGCTTCTGGAAGAATAATCAAACATACCCATAGACACACTCCTAAACCTTGTGGACAACCTTCCCAGAAGAGTTGAAGCTGTTATAGCTGCAAAGGGTGGGCCAACTCAATATTGAACCCCACAGACCAAGACTGGGATGCCATTAAAGTTCATGTGCGTGTAAAGGCAGACGTCCCAATAGTTTTGATAATATAGTGTATTATATACAGTATATATATATATATATATATATATATATATATATATATATATATATATATAAAATGTGTTTTTTTAAATATACTTAAAAAATATGCTAAATCTTTTCAAACGTCTTCAGAGTGATCATATGATGTGCAGGGTTCTCTTTGTCTTTGGATCTGATATCAGCGGTGGGTGGTCCTCAGTGATGCTGAAAGCAGCACTGACTTGATTGCATTGTTGTGTAGATTTACTAAAGGCATAAGCTGTTAATTTTGCAAGGGAATTTGCACTTTTCTGGGGAACTTACCCTTAGCTTAATGAATTAGGTGAAGCCCTGCTGGCTTCCATCATCCATTCATGTTCAAGCAAAAATATTTTCTTTGCCTGTGAAAGGGTATTCTTTTCAAGGTGAATGTTCACCATATTCAATAAGCTGCGGGGAGAAAAATTCCCTTGCACATTGACCAACCTTTAGTAAATCAAGCCCTGTGAGCCAAGGGTGCCAAGGTGAGGTCTCTCAGAGAATGGGTCCCTGACACACTTGTAAGCAGGTCAATGGTTGACCATTAGCAATGGGCATGCTGGATCAGGGCAAGATGGGGTACCACGCACATTGACTATGGCGGGACTCCAGCAGCTTGATTCACATACTCCCGGTCTGAAGCCAACTTCCACCAAATACCTTGATATGGTTCCAACAAGGGGGTTGGCCACATAATCAACCTTTTAAGTCCTTTTTTAGGAACATAGAAAATGGTGCAAAGCAGTTCCAACATACATTTTGTTTGTTCACCTCTCTCCATAAAACTCTGGAAAATTATGCATCAATCTTGGGGGGGGGGGGGGGCATTGGGGTGTATATACCGCTCAGTCACTATTTTCTATGAGAACCCTTCTCCTCTCCTGCAGGGGCAATATATATGCAAGAAAGTGACTCAACCCCCAACCACCCAAACCCAGAAAGAGAAGAAGGAAGAAGGTTTTTTCATTTGAAACGCGTTGGCTTACCCGCCTCTGCTGCCACCAGTTGATCTGGGGGTTTTGTATTTGATGGCGGACAGTATCACTACATAATTCAGATTTCATCAATTTCTATGTTTTTAATGTTTATAATCATGATATCACCAAATCTTTTTTGACAATGCATTTATATTTTTTATAATAAATTAATGTTTTTTTCAATATACTTTTTCTATTTTGTTTGTTGCCTTAAAAATCCCATTTTAGAGGTTATTCCAACTTTTCTTAAAAGAAGGAATGATATTTTGTAATTTATTCTATTACCACTTTAACTGCTTGTCAACCGCCCACCGTCAAATGACGGCGGGCGGAAGACCCTGTTATTCTGGGCGGACGTCACTAAAAAGCCACTAGGGGGGGCACGCGCCGCGTCACTGGGGACCCGATGCACGTGCCCGGTGGCCGCGATGGCCGCCGGTCACCTGCGATTGCCCAGTAACCGAGCAGGACCGTGGATCTGTGTGTGTAAACACACAGATCCACGTCCTGTCAGGGAGAGGAGACCGATGGTGTGTCCCTTGTATATAGGGACAACCATCGGTCACCTCCCGCAGTCAGTCCCCTCCCCCCACAGTAAGAAACACTTCCAGGGAACACATTTAACCACCCCTTCCTCGGCCCCTAGTGTTAACCCCTTCCCTGCCAGTCATGTTTATACAGTAATCAATGCATTTTTATAGCAGGGATCACTGTATAAATGTGAATGGTCCCAAAAATGTGTCAAAAGTGTCCGATTTGTCCGCTGCAATATCGCAGTCACGATAAAAATCCCTGATCGCCGCCATTCCTAGTAAAAATAAATAAATAACAAAAATGCTATAAATCTATCCCATATTTTGTAGCTGCTATAACTTCTGCGCAAACCAATCTATACACGCTTATTGCGATTTTTTTTACCAAAAATATGTAGAAGAATACGTATCGGCCTAAACTGAGGAAAATTTAAGAGAAAAAAAAATGGATTTTTATTATAGCAAAACGTAAAAAATATTGTGTTTTTTTTTTAAATTGTCGCTCTATTTTTGTCTATAGCGCAAAAAATAAAAACCGCAGAGGTGATCAAATACCACCAAAAGAAAGCTCTATTTGTGGGAAAAAAAGGACGCACATTTTGTTTGGGTACAACGTTGCACGTAAGGTTGCCACCTCATCCCTTTAAACCCAGACACATATTAATTACACAGGTTCTGTGGCTGATTAGGGTAGTAATTAAACTCACTTGGTGCCTTATCTGCATTAAAATTAGCCTTATGCCGCGTACACACAACCGTTTTTCATGACGAGAAAAATGCAATTTTTTCATTTGGTCATTAAAAACGATTGTGTGTGGGCTCCAGAGCATTTTTCACGACGTGAAAAATGGGCATTAAAAAATTTGGAACATGCTCTAATTTTTCTCGTCGTTTTTCACGTTGTTGTTTTTCTCGTCATGAAAAACGGCCGTGTGTAGGCTTTAACGACGTGAAAAAAACGCGCATGCTCAGAAGCAAGTGATGAGACGGGAGCGCTCGTTTTGGTAAAACTAGCGTTCGTAATGGAGATAGCACATTCGTCACCATAGGTGTACACAGCCTATTGCATTAGGGTGTTCACCTCAAAGCTCAAACACACACGACCGATCGCTCACTGTGTTCATTCAGAAAGGGAAGGGGTCAGTAAATTACATATTTACCGCCCCTTCCCCCCCCCCCGTTCATCCTAAAACATCCCTGCCGCATCAGCAGCTGGGAAAGGAGAGGAGGGAAGCCAGAATCGGTGCTGGAGGAAGGGGGGGAGCTAGGGTAGTAGGGGGAATCTATGCTGCTTAGGGTGATTAGGGTGTGCCTGGGAACACCTGGCACACCCTGTGTGCACAGCTATGTTCGTCACGCTGTAACGGACTGAAGAGTACGAGGCTGAAAAGCGCGAATCGTCTCTCACCAAACTTTACTAACACAAGGATCAGCAAAAGCAGCCCAAAGGGTGGCGCAATCCGAATGGAACTTCCCCTTTATAGTGCCGTTTTACATTTCGTACGTCACCGCGCTTTGCTTGAGCATTTTTTTTCATGATAGTGTGTATGCAAGGCAGGCTTGAGAAGAATCACGTCAAGAAAAACGTCGTTTTTTTTTCAATGACATTAAAAACGGTCGTGTGTACGCGGCATCAGAACCTGTGTAATTCAGATGTGTTCGGATTTAAAGGGATGAGGTGGCAACCCTAGTCGCACGGCCGCGCAATTGTCATTCAAAGTGTGACAGCGCTGAAAGCTGAAAAATGACTTGGGCAGGAAGGGGGTGGAAGTGTCCTGTAGGCAGGTGGTTAAAGAGTGTTTTCAGAAGGCCTCTTACATATTCCAGTGACCTTGAGGACAGACTGGTAAAGTTGGCACCTGAGTGATCTCAGAAAGGCCATGTATACGTTCTTAAAGTAATGGCTATTTGATTGTGAACATGACATTGGTACTGTAGTCCTATTTTCTTCCCAACTCTGGGCTAAAAAATAATTAGCAGTCCATTGGCAATTATCTGGAGCACCGCCATTGCCCCTAGCATCTGGGAAGCATTAGGAGAATGTACCAGGTGCCCTCTATGAACACCATGTGCACTACGCTTGCAAGACAAGTACTACTAATGAGTGATCACAAAAGTTCAAATTGGGGAGGAGGGGGGTGGGTTAATTTTATAAATAGGAAGTTTCTTGGGAAAAAAAAATAACGGGCATATCTTCTGAGATATTTCCCTTTATGATGCATGACCACGAGAATAATAGAATACCTTTTTTTAAATCAATTAAATCATTTAAAAAGTCTCAAGGATATAAATATACTCAAAGCATCGATTGTAAACCTTGATGCCTTGTTATATTAGGCCCAAGCACCATCTCT
Source organism: Rana muscosa (assembly GCA_029206835.1). Lineage (NCBI taxonomy): Eukaryota > Metazoa > Chordata > Amphibia > Anura > Ranidae > Rana > Rana muscosa. The sequence goes on from CM055128.1 coordinate 257,769,883, forward strand.
GGTTATATAATACCCTCCCAGCAATGTGATCTTTCCACCACCGCTGTCAAAGCCTTGCACGTGCATACTGAACACTGCACGTGCATACTGAACACTGCACCCATTAATGGTAATTAGCACACTTCTGAGCCTCTAATCACTGCATTATGTTTTCTTAGTACACGTGCATGGCCCACAGGAGGTCACAGCTTGTCTAGCTTTGGGTAAATAAAGTCCCCTTCCTCTGTATAAATCTCACCTTTCTACATGCAACCATCACTAAATGAGTCTTCTATACATTCTGCTTTGAGCAAATTTTAAAGACTCCAAAAAATATTTTTTTAATACATTTTCATCAAATATTCTGTTTTATCTTGCGCAACCTAAAGCCTGGTTTTGGAACTAGATCTGCCAATTCTCTTTTTCCCTCAATTCTAGCTGTTTGGGAAAAAATAGAGATGAGATACATATAAAGAAGCTGTTTTACTTACCAAAGGATTTGTATTTCTATCCATCCACTCCTGAGATTTACACAACTCTGCTACACAGCACAGTCCTTGTTCATGCTGCTATTTGACAGTGTGCCTGGTTACCATTTTTTTTCCTGCCTTTGACTGATATAGCCAGAATTTAAACTCTGGCCTCGTACACACGACCGAGTTTCTCGGCAAGAACAAGCAAGAAACTTGCTGGCAGAGATGTCTTGCCGAGAAATTCGTTCGTGTGTATGGTTTCTCGTCAAGAAAACCGACAAGTAATCTCGACGAGAAAATAGAGAACCTGCTCTCTATTTTCTCGTCGAGATTCTCGTCAGCCTGTTTCTCGACGAGAAAATTGTGTGTGTGTACACTTACCTGTCCTCCGGGAAGCCCGCGCATGTTCGAAATTAATTTGACGCATGCGCGGTAGCTTCCTAGGCATAGGTAGGGTATACCAAGATGGCGGCGACGGCATCGAATGTGACGAGCGCATGCTCGTCGTAGTCGATGACATCACTGCGTACGCTCCATTCAAAGAACCGCGGGTTCTTTGAATCGAGCGTCTGTACACTCGGCCGGGACAAGTTTCTTGTCCAAGAATCTCGTTGAAAAAAACGACATGTTTTTTTCGACGAGAATCTCGGCCGTGTGTACGAGGCTTCAGCCTCCAATAACTAGTGTGACCATTACAAAAGCCCTGATGAAGGACAATGCTCTAGCCCCTGAAACACATTGGATGCCTATTGTTTTTCCTGTTGTCTCTTGCAGAACAATTAAAACACCTTTGGACTTTCAACAGGGTCTATTTGGCATCTGTTAGGCGCCATACACTAGAAACATTTGCAATTTTTTTTTTTAAATAACGTTCCTACACATTTTTTATTGTCAGTGGTAGAGTTGCACGATTAATCGGCAAGAATCGTTATTGCGATTTTTTCCCCGTTGCGATCTTGACAGTATTTCCCGATCTTTTGTATGCAGAGAATTCTCTCTGCTCTCAACTGTCAAAAGAAAGGAAGAAAAAATCCGAGCAGTCTGCCAAGTTTTACAACATTCTTTATCAGTGGAATCTTAAGCCTAAACATTGTAACAATTTGTCTTTTACATCAAATGAATAGACTTCTGTATGTAAATGAGGAAAGTTTAACCACTTAAACACTAAACCTTTTTCTGACATTTGTTGTTTTCAAGTTAAAATTGTTTTTTTTTTGCTAGAAAATTACTTAGAACCCCCAAACATTAGATATATTTTTTTTTAGTAGAGACCCTAGAGAATAAAATGGTGGTTGTTGCAATATTTTATGTCACACTGTATTTGCGCAGCGGTCTTTCAAATGCAATTTTTTGGGAAAAAATTACTTTAACCACTTAATAACCGGCCCATAGCCGAAATACGGCTACAGGGCGGTTCCTTAACTCTGGGACGCCGTAAATTAACGACCTCCCAAAATCACGCTACCGCGCACCCCCTGGGGCGCGCACACGGGAGTGTCCCTGACCGCCGGGTCCAGAGGACCCGGCGCATCACGGATCATGGTAAATCGGCGCTGATAGCGGCCGTTTATCACGTGATCACTCTGTCAAATGACGAAGCGATCACTTGTAAACAAACTGGCGTCATGTGATGACGCCAGTTCCTCTCTCCCCTCTCTGTACCAATCGGTATAGTGTGAGAGGAGAGGGGGAGAGATCGGATGGCAGCAGCTTTGTGGGCTGTAGTGCCCACAGCGCTGCTCTGTGACAATTGCAGTCACAGATCCAGCCATCCATGCTCAGCCATCCCTGCTATACTCTGCAATACCATACACATACTCTGCAATACCCTGCAATACCCTACCATACTCTGCAATACTCTGCAATATTCTGCAATACCCTGCATTACTCTGCAATACCCAGCCATACTCTGCAATACCCTGCCATACTCTGCAATACTCTCCAATACCCTGCCATACTCTGCAATACCCTGCCATACTCTGCAATAATCTCCAATACCCTGCCATACTCTGCAATACCCTGCCATACTCTGCAATACTCTGCAATACCCTGCCATACTCTGCAATACTCTGCAATACCGAGCCATACTCTGCAATACCCAGCCATACTCTTCAATACTCTGCAATACCCCGCCATACTTTGCAATACCCCGCCATACCCTGCAACACTATGCAATACCCTGCAATACCCTGCAAAACTCTGCAATACCCTGCCATACTCTGCAATACTCTGCAATATTCTGCAATACCCTGCAATACTCTGCAATACCCAGCCATACTCTGCAATACCCTGCCATACTCTGCAATACTCTGCAATACCCTGCCATACTCTGCAATACCCAGCCATACTCTGCAATACCCAGCCATACTCTGCAATACCCTGCAATACTCTGCAATACCCAGCCATATGCTGCAATACCCCGCCATATGCTGCAATACTCTGCAATACCCAGCCATACACTGCAATACCCCGCAACACTCTGCAATACCCGGCCATACCCTGCAATACTCTGCAATACCCTGCCATACTCTGCAATACTCTGCAATATTCTGCAATACCCTGCAATACTCTGCAATACCCAGTTATACTCTGCAATACCCTGCCATACTCTGCAATACCCTGCCATACTCTGCAATACTCTGCAATACCCAGCCATACTCTGCAATACCCAGCCATACTCTGCAATACCTCGCCATACTCTGCAATACCCAGCCATATGCTGCAATACCGCGCCATATGCTGCAATACTCTGCAATACCCAGCCATACTCTACAATACCCCACCACACTCTGCAATACCCGGCCATACTCAGTGATAATTACCCAGCCATACTCTGCAATACCCAGCCATACCCAGCCATACTCGGCCATACTCGGGCTGCTGTATGTGGCCAGCCTGTGGAAGTCTCACACATGTGGTATCGCCATACTCAGGAGGAGTAGGAGAATCTATTTTGGGGTGTAATTTTTGGTATGTACATGCTATGTATTAGAAATATTGTATAAATGGACAACTTTGTGTTAAAAAAAAAAAGTGTTTTAACCACTTCCCGCCCGCCGACCGTCATATGACGTCCTTGACTTTGTGCAGGGATATCTGGGGATATCTAAATGATGCCTGCAGCTACAGGCATCATTCAGATATCAGCTTTTTCAGCCGGCGATTCCCTACACTATAAGAATGATCATATCAGCTGTTCCGCTTTATTGTTCTTAGGGGCGGTGAGCGGGGACGTCCCCCCTCCCGCCGCCCTTTCGGTGCTTCTACCGACTCACCGCTACGATCGAAGCCAGGATGGTTTTTTCATTTTTTATTTCAGGCTTCCCAGCCTAGAGGTGAGATGTGGGGTCTTATTGACCCCATATCTCACTGAAAAGAGGACCTGTCATGCCATATTCCTATTACAAGGGATCTTTACATTCCTTGTAATAGGAATAAAAGTGATCAAAAAAATTTTTGGGGGGAAAAAAGTGTCAAACTAAAATAAATAAAGTAAAATGAACAAATAAATGATAAAAAATGTAATGCGCCCCTGTCCCCGTGTGCTCGCATGCAGAAGCGAACGCGTAAGTCCCGCCCACATATGAAAACGGTGTTCAAACCACACATGTGAGGTATCTCTGCGAATGTTAGAGCGAGAGCAATAATTTTGGCCCTAGACCTGCTCTGTAACTCAAAACATGTAACCAGTAAAAAAAATTAAAGCATCGCCTATGGAGATTTTTAAGTAGAGAATTTTTGAGTCATTCCACGAGCGTGTGCAATTTTGAAGGGTGACATGTTAGGTATCTATTTACTCGGCGTAACTTCGTCTTTCACATTATGCAAAAACATTGGGCTACCTTTACTGTTTTTGTTTTTTTAAGGCACAAAACAGTTTTTTTCCCCCCAAAAAAACACGTTGGAAAAATTGCTGCGCAAATACTGTGCGAGATAAAAAGTTACAACGACCGCCATTGTATTTTCTAGGGTCTTTGCTAAAAAAACATATATAATGTTTTGGGGTTCTATGTAATTTTCTAGCAAATAAATAATGATTTTTACATGTAGGAGAGAACTGTCAGAATTGGCCTGTGTGCCCCAGAACGCCTGAAGGTGCTCCCTGCATGTTGGGCCTCTGTATGTGGCCACGCTGTGTAAAAGTCTCACACGTGTGGTATCGCCATACTCGGGAGGAATAGCAGAATGTGTTTTGGGGTGTAATTTGTGGTATGCATATGCTGTGTGTGAGAAAAAAACTGCTAATATGAAAATTTTGTGAAAAAAAAAAATCTTGATTTTTGCAAAGAATTGTGGGAAAAAATTACAGCTTCAAAAAACTCACAATGCCTCTTTCTAAATACCTTGGATTGTCTTCTTTCCAAAAAGGGGTAATTTGGGGGGTATTTGTACTTTTCTGGCATGTTAGGGTCTCAAGAAATGAGATAGGCCGCCAATACATCAGATGTGATCAATTTTCAGATATTGGCACCATAGCTTGTGGACTCGATAACTTTCACAAAGACCAAATAATATGCACCAATTTGTACTTATTTTTACCAAAGATATGTAGCAGTATAAATTTTGGCCAAAATTTATGAAGAAAAATTACTAATTTGTTAAATTTTATAACAGAAACAAGGAAAATGCATTTTTTTGTACAAAATTTTCGGTCTTTTTTCATTTATAGCACAAAAAAAAAAAACAGAAGTGATTAATGAATAAAAAAAAAAAAAAAAACTAACCAGTAAAGTTAGCCCAAATTTTTTTTGTATAATGTGAAAGATTTTACGAAGGGAGAATCGTGATCTTTATTCTAAGCAAAAAAATTGTGATTCTCATTTTGGCCAGAATCGTGCAGCTCTAGTTAGTGGGATCAATATGTCAGGAAAACTGTGCTCAAACTTATGCTCCAGCCCATGTTCCAGCCTATGCTCAAACAAATATGCAATTCGTGCAGAACAGCCCATAGAACTGTGCGCATCTACAGGTGCATGCGCATTAGCATGCATGTTTTCTGGACTTTGGCGCCCAGTGGTCTATTTAAAGCCATACAGGACTCTCGATTATTTCTGAGTGGTTGTCAGTTCCTTCTGCCTGTGACCTGTGACCTTCTATATCTGGACCTGGCTTGTTGACTTTGTTTGTTATTCAACCCCTGTTGCTGACTCTTGTGACTCTGACCTTGCCTTCTGCCTGCTGATCCGGTACCCCCACTGCCCACTTTATATTGACCTTGGCCTGGCTTTGACTCTGCTCCTGGTTCCTGATTCTGCACTGATGCTGCCTGATTGTTGTTGACCCCAGTCTGTCTAACCACGTATTTAAAATCCAGCATCTGCTAGCTACCAGCCTGCATGTCTTCCTTCAGCTTTGCATCTGCTACCAGATCTCCTGATCCTGGATCCTCTACAGACACCCGTGCCACTCTGTGCTCTGTTATATCCTGTCATCATCTCCAGGAGAAACAAGACAAGAGGTGTAAGGGAAGCCCTCTTGTCAACCATGTATGTGACATTCGTTTTTGACCACAGTGATGAGATAATTTGAAGGAGTAGAATGGAAAATAATGAATGTGTTTTTTGTTCAGGAAATTCCATTCATTCCAAAATTGAATGTTAGAAGCAAACAGGGACAAGATTTCTGGAGGAACACTACACACAAGTGGCTCATCTCTGGCTTGGGGGACTGCGTTATTTTTTGATTCTTCATTGGCCCCAGGCATTTTGATTCTTCATTGGCCCCAGGCATTTTGATTCTTCATTGGCCCCAGGCATTGGTAAGCATGCCTTATGCCGTGTATACACAATCGGTTTTACCAATGAAAACAGTCCAATGGACTTTTCTCATCGGACAAACCGATCGTGTATGGGACCCATCGGTCTTTTTTCCATCGGTGAGAAAAAATAGAACATGTTTTACATTTATCCGATGGGAAAAAAAACGATAGAAAATTCCGATCGTCTGTGTGGAACTCCATCGGACAAAAAACCCACGCATGCTCAGAATCAAGTTGACGCATGCTCAGAAGCATCAAACTTAATTTTTCTCGGCTTGTCGGAGTGTTTTACGTCACTGCGTTTGGGACGGTCTGATTTTTGACTGATGGTGTGTAGGCAAGACTGATGGAAGTCAGCTTCATCGGATTTCCGATGGAAAAATCCATCGGATTAGAATCCATAGGAAATCTGATCGTGTGTACAGGGCTTTTAGGGCAAGGTGTTACCCCTGTGCTAGGACGAGTGACTCTGTTCATCACCTAGGGTGTAGCCCAACGAACCCACCGTAGGGGTAGTCCTCTCATGTGACCCACACTTGGCATCCAAAAAGTTATTGCAGAACGTGGAGGAAGGTCCGTCATCACCTGCCTACTAACCCTTACAAGTCAATAAGGACTCTTTTACCTTGCTTTGTGCACTGGTCCAAATCATTTGGTGGAGGGGGGATTATTGTGTGGGGTTGTTTTTCATGTGTTGGGCTTGGCCCCTTAGATCCAGGGAAAGGAACTCTTAAGGTGTCACACCAAGACATCTTGGACAATTTCATGCTCCCAACTTTGTGGGAACAGTTTGATGATGGCCCCTTCCTATTCCAACATGACTGCACACCAGTGCACAAAGCAAGGTCCATAAAGACATGGATGGAAGTAGTGGAACTTGACTGGCCTGCACAGAGTCCTGACCTCAACCCGATACAACACATTTGGGATAAATTGGAGTGGAAACTGCGAGCCAGGCCTTCTCGTCTAACATCAGTACCTGACCTCACAAATGCGCTTCTGGAAAAATGGTCAAACATTCCCAAACACACAGTCCTAAACCTTGTGGACAACCTTCCCAAAAGAGTTGAAGCTGTTATAGCTGCAAAAAGTGGGCCAACTCAATATTGAACCCTACGGACTAAGACTGGGATGCTATTAAAGTTCATGTGCGTGTAAAGGCAGGTGTCCCAATACTTTTGACAATATAGTGTATCTAAGTCAATAAATATACATATATTATAAATAAGAGATATGTAAGATTTATAACATAAAAGACATCTATACAATAAAGAAACAAATGCATAATGCCACACAATGTCTTCATGTGGTCATTATAGGTCGGTGATGCCACCAGCATCCCCGTCCCTTTGTAAAGTGTGGTTTGCAAGGCAGAGAATTTCATGGCTGCAGCTGATTGGGGTGACAGTCTGCTGTCATGTGACATTTTCTAGTGGGTTTGGGCATAAACCTTAGCTCATCCTTATGCCGCGTACACACGATCGATTTTCTCGACGGTGAAAACACAGTCGAGAAAATCGACGGGAAAAACGAGGAACGGCTTGGTCCCCTACACACAGGCCGGTTTTCCTGTCATTTTTTCTCTTGGTCGAGAAAAACTACCGTGTGTGGGCTCCCTGGCAGTGTTTCCCTATGGGAAAACTGCTGCGGAAAAAAATGCAGTGAATCATGACGAGAAAAATTAGAGCATGTTCTAATTTTTCTCGTCGTGATTCTTGCCATTTTTCTCGTCGGGAAAAATGATGGAAAGCCCACACACGGGCGTTTTTCTCGTCAAAGAGAAAAAATGAAATTTTTCCTGACGAGAAAAATGGTCGCGTGTACACGGCATTAGTCTTTGTATTATGTAGTTTTGGTTAGAAGTTAAGAAGGAGATTAATTATTCAAAAACTTCACAGTCAGAATGTAATGTGTATTGTAAGCTTTAGGTTTATTGTGCTTATTGAATTTGGACCAGTGGTTATTCCAAGGGTTTCATTCATTATTTGTGGTTAGTGCAGTCCAATTTTTGGCATGAGCATGGGTTCTTCTCCAAAAGGTCCAAATTATTCCTTTATCAGTTGATTGAATTGAGTTCCAGTTAGACTGAGCCCTCGTACACACGGCCGAGATTCTCGTTGAAAAAAACATGTCGTTTTTTTCGACGAGATTCTTGGACAAGAAACTTGTCTCGGCCGAGTGTACACACGCTCGATTCAAAGAACCCGCGGTTCTTTGAATGGAGCGTACGCGGTGACGTCATCGACTACGACGAGCATGCGCTCGTCACATTCGATGCCGTCGCCGCCATCTTGGTATACCCTACCTATGCCTAGGAAGCTACCGCGCATGCGTCAAATTCATTTCGACCATGCGCGGGCTTCCGGGAGGACAGGTAAGTGTACACACACTCACTTTTCTCGTCGAGAAACATGCCGACGAGAATCTCGACGAGAAAATAGAGAGCAGGTTCTCTATTTTCTCGTCGAGATTACTTGTCGGTTTTCTTGACGAGAAACCATACACACGAACGAGTTTCTCGGCAAGACATCTCTGCCAGCAAGTTTCTTGCTGGTTCTTGCCGAGAAACTCGGTCGTGTGTACGAGGCCTGAGATTCGTAGCAAACACTGGATTGCCAACACCCAGTTCAGATCTTTACCGCTAAACATTTCTAAATGTTTGTGGGATGTAAATACAGCAATTTTCTTTGGGAAAGTCATGGAAAATTGATGGCGCTACATAAGAACCTATATTAATAAATAAATACATTTCTAGAAATTAGAAGATATCTATAAACATTAATTATGATTTTTATTTTATTTTTACATTAAAAAACATTAAAGAAAAAGGGCATATGTTTTAGACATCTTAGATTAGAAATAATATTCATAATTAAAGTAATTAAGAAATATTTATTGGCAAACAATGAAGTATTAATTTTATTTGTGTAATTTTAGCAATTCGTTTATTATTCTTTTTCTCATTCCAGTAAATTAGACCCTTATTTATGCAACATCTCCGTTGCATTTGTAGTTTTTCTCAAAAAAATAAAAAAAAACTGATTGTATTATTTGCATATTTCTGCCAAAAGCCTCCTAATTTATTTCAGCATTTCTAAACCGGCTTGTTGTTCTTTGTGTTATCTAATATTCACAGTTGGATGAAATTCTGTGAACCTTTCTGAGAAATGTGATATTTAGGACAGCAATGGGACAGTAAACCCTGTTAATGGTGCTTCCTATTTTCTTACAGTATGCCTGTTTAAGCTTTTGAAGTATCTACTGTCCCCATAGGAAATTTTCCATAATTTATTTCTGCTCATAAATGTCTGTTATGGGCTTTTTACAGTTTCCAAATAATAAATGTGATTTGAACATTTCCTATAAGCCACAGTAGATAGTGTTTAGTTATGACAGTTTTTATAGTTGCATTGGTCCAGCTTGGACCAATGTAAGTATATATGTGCTATACCTGTGAGATCCCTGTGGAAGCTGGAAATCACTGTAATAGGCCCTGATAGCTTCTGGGTCCCATGCCGAGCGGCTGTCCTGTTACTTATTGGTAGGTCGCTTGCTTGGCAGGAATGTCATTCAGAGAACACTTTGCAATTTTTCAATGAATGCAAAGTGTTCTCTGATTAGATGATGTGGAAATTGTGATGTCACCGGCCCCCCAAGCTGGAACAATGTAATTATGAAAAAATTTAACTTTTTTTTTCTACGAACTTCAACTGTAAAGGACAAATGAACCACACCAGAACACCACAGATCCATAATCAATTGTCCAAATGTTTATTGAAGAGTTTAAATGACAAGCAGTTCATGTCTGATATGATATCCCTGGACCGTAAAAAAAAGAAGTAAAATTACTGTATTTATCGGCATATAACACGCACAGGCGTATAACACGCACCTTTATTTTAAGAGGGAAGTTTCAGGAAAAAAACTTAAATTTTAACTAAAGAACTTTGAAGCAAAATAAGGGTCAGTCCCCATCAATGCAGCCTGATCAATGCCCATCTGCAGCCTCAAAATTGCCCATCAATGCAGCTTGATCAATGCCCATCTGCAGCCTCAAAATTGCCCATCAATGCAGCTTGATCAATGCCCATCTGCAGCTTCACAATTGCCGATCAATGCAGCTTGATCAATGCCCATCCGTAGCCTCACAATTGCCCATCAATGCAGCTTGATTAATGCCCATCCGTAGCCTCACAATTGCCCATCAATGCAGCTTGATCAATGCCCATCCGTAGCCTCACAATTGCCCATGAATGCAGCTTGATTAATGCCCATCTGCAGCCTCCCCATTGCCATGAATGCAGCCTGATCAATGCCCATCTCAGGGAGGGGGGCGGGATGAGCGCCTTCAGATTACATTCAGTGAATATCTCCTGTTTACTCTGCGGCCTCTTTACTACAAAGTCCTGCCTCCTGGACCGGCATCTATGATAGAAAGAACACTGGTCCAATGCCGGCCCAGGAGACGGGACTTCCAATTACAAAGGCCGCTGAGTAAACAGGAGATTCTCGGTGTATGTAATCTGACGACACTCGTCCCGCCCCCTCCATGTTTTCTCAGAGGCAGCCCAAATTGCGTATAACACGCACACACTATTTACAACCGATTTGCAGGGTGAAAAAGTGAGTGTTATACGCTAATAAATACAGTAGTTCCAATGGGTCTACTGTGATTCCTATTTAACCCCCTTAGCGGTAATCCCGAGTCTGGCTCGGGGTGAGTTTTTCATACCAAAAGCGGTAACCCAGAGCCAGACTCGGGCTGCATCGCAGTATCCAGGGAGAGTTACTTACCTTGTTCCCTGGATCCTGCGATGTCTCCCCGAAGTGTGTGCGAGCTGTCTCCTCGCTCGATTCACACTGCCGAGTGCCGAGCTTCATTCCCTGCGACGTTGCGACGCATGGGGACGGAGTTCGGCGCCAAATTCAAAAAGTGAAAAAGACAATTACACATACAGTATACTGTAATCTTACAGATTACAGTACTGTATCAAATAATTACACACCCCCTTTGTCCCTAGTGGTCTGTCCAGTGTCCTGCATGTAGTTTTATATTATAAAAACTGTTCTTTCTGCCTGGAAACTGGAGATTGTCCATAGCAACCAAAAAGTGTCCCTTTATGTCAAAAGTGGTTTTAGACCAGCTAGAAAACAGCGATAATAAATTAGAATCACTTGCAGAATTGAGCGATAGCGATTTGTGGGGAAATTCCTCATCAAACACTAAATCTAATGACAGCGACAATTCTGCAACTGAGCAAATTTAATTGTTTTTGATTTGATTACATTATTGAATAATTTTTATTATTATTATATTATTATTTGTTATAATTATTTATAGTTATTTATTATATTATAATTTATGATTTTGTGTTTCAAACGTTATCATACCCGGGATGTCTACTAGACTCTTGTTTGGTCAGGTTTAAGTAAGTAATTATTACTAAGAATTGCAGGCCTACAATACATAACACCAAATTTCCATGCAAAATAATTGTACCGCTTTTGGTAAAAAATTCCAGACAGAATCATACCGCCTGGGAGGTTAAAAGAAGCAAATCTATAAATAAAGTCTAGTGTAGGTGGACCCCATTCTGGTCCTAGGCTGCTACCTCTCTGACAGCGACAGAAGGAAGCGCTCACCAGATAGACTCTTGAACATGTATAGAGAAGCACTTGGTACAAAAGATAATCTCACGTAAAGGACTTCTTGAAACATTTAATGGTTTGGAGCATCAAATACAACAACGCCCAGAGTGCTATTAAGAGACACTAGTCCTCATCAATCCTTAACCCAAGTTCCTTTGTGCATTCCGTCTTGATTGTATGAACACCGACAGCTCAAGCCCTAAAAAAGAAGGATGCTTTTTCTGCTTCTAACCATTAAATGTTTCAAAAAGTCCTTTAAGTAAGATGAACTTTTTACCAGGCACTCCTTCATACACATTCAAGACATCGCAAACAGTGTATAGCCTCGTACACACGATCGGATATCCTATGGATTCTAATCCGATAGTTTTGTCCATCGGAAATCCGATGAAGCTGACTTCCATCAGTCTTGCCTACACACCATCAGTCAAAAAAACAACCGTTCCGAAGTAAAACACTCCGATGAGCCGAGAAAAATTACGTTTATCGCTTCTGAGCATGTGTCGACTTGATTCTGAGCATGCGTGGGTTTTTTATCCGATGGACTTGCCCATAGACGATCGGAATTTGCTATCGGTTTTTTATCCATCGGAAAAATTTAAAACATGTTCTATTTTTTAAAACCAATGCAAAAAAGACCTATAGGTCCCATACACGATCGGTTTGTCCGATGGAAAAAGTCCATCGGACTGTTTTCATCGGTAAAACCGACCGTGTGTACAGGGCTTTAGTGTCACTCGGGACCTCTTTGTTAGGCTTGTGATGGAGCTTGTGGTGAGATCTAGTGAGGTCCATGGTAGATGAAAATCCAGCAAACGATTCCAACCAGTCAGTCCATCTCTAACTCAAATATCAGTTTTCAGTGGGCTAAGCCTTCAAAGTAACATCAGCATGTGGCTTTTGACTTTCTAAGAAATCATAAACTGTGATTATAATGTATAGACGTGGTCAAACGGTAACACGGGTCGGAAATTAGAAACTGCTGTTTGTGTGGTCAGCTTCGCCATAAAAATTATTGCAGCTGTTCTAATTGCATGTCTATTTTAATGATCACTTTTAGGAGAGATTGTGGGTTAAGCCTAATAAAAATACTTTTTGTAAAAGTGGGTTCTTGTTTTTTAGTGCAGGGCTGGATATATGCCTCTGATAAATGCTGAGCAATTTTATCAGTATTTGGTCCATAAGTACTTATAATATATGTATGAATCAGACACCAAAAGCCAACATGAACGTCTTATACCCAATAAGCTTGCACTATACGTTTTTTTAAAAGCTTCTTAGAAACCACATGCACACTGCACCGTATTTACTAGTCTCTTCTTGACTATAGATGTAGTACATTAAAGGGAATGTACAATGGTTTCTATATATTTTCTTTATTTGATGCGGTCAGGAGTAAAAATAAATAAATATATACACTTTAAAAATATATACTTCTTTTTTTTTTTAGTTAGGTAAACAGATATAGCATATTTTGTCTTTTCATTTCTAGAATAAAGGTCGTTTCACATATTGCAAGGCTATGCTTATATTCGTTGAAAAAGCCTAGTGTGTAGAGAGCTCAATAACTCAAGATGAATTCGCCCACTTCTACAAATCACCAATGTTTGGGCTAATTAGTGTTTTCTCTGTTTTGAAGCAGCAAGTTCACTTTAATGGTGCCCTCCCAGCTACTTATACATACCTTCACAATACAAAAAGAGTTGTGACTTGGAGATAGGGGGAAAAAAAAAATAAGAACTCTTTCCCAGCCATCTTTTTACAGGGTTGAATGTCTGTGTGCCTGTTGTTCAGCACCAGTACTGTCACATAGGACAAAGGAAAATGAGTCTCCCAACAGAGCAGTGGTTGGGAAAAGAATATGTAATGCCGCGTACACACGCTCAGAATTTCCGATGGAAAATGTTCGATGGAAAAAAAATTCATTGGGTATTCCAACCGTGTGTATACTCCATCGGAATTTTTCTGTTGGAAATTCCGACGGACTTAGAAAGAGAATATGTTCTCTTTTTTTCCCGATGGAAAATTTTTGTATCGGAATTTCCGTTCGTCTGGATGCAATTCCGCTGACTAAAAACCACGCATGCTCAGATTCAAGTCGACGCATGCTTGGAAGCATTGAGCTTTTTTTTTTCTCGGCTCGTCGTAGTGTTGTACATCCCCGCGTTCTTGACGGTCGGAATTTGGTGTGACAGTGTGTATGCAAGACAGCTTGAATGTAATTCCGTCGGAAAAACCCGTCGGAGTTTATTCCGACCGAAAATCCGAAGGTTCTAGCTGCCAGTAAAGTTACTTGTTGTTTTGTCCTGCATTAGCAAAACACAGTTTCACTTTAATATGTAGCTGTGGCCTGAAATTGACATTAAAATATTTGCACATTCTTAGCAAGTAGTTAAAGAGCCCTCACTGACCTCAGCTCATCCTTACAGCAGTGATTCAGCTTAGTGTGCAGTAGTGTTGGGCGAATGGTTCAGGCCGAGTAAAAGTTTGGCCTAAACATCGCCTGGTTGTCTGTTTGGCAAATACCTGAATTTGCTGGGCGCTCGGCAGGATGTTCACGCTGCACAGTGCATTTTAGGGCCCTAACTGGATGAAGCCTTGCACCTGACCCAAGCTGACACTAGTGTGCAGTCCACCACAGCTGCCAGAGAGGCTTATTCCGCCTCTAGAATGTTATGGTGTGAAAGCACCACCAACACCCAAAGACCAATCTTTCTGCACCTGTTACTTCTATCCAAAGTCTCCGAAAGAGACACCAGACTATCTAAAAAAAAATGGTTAATCTTGGCCTGAGTGTACTATAATTTGACTTCTTCCCATAAGGCTTGCTCACTGTGGTGCAAAACTTTGTTATTTCCATCCAAAGTCTGCCAAAGAGACACCAGAATTTATCAAAAAAATCTCTAATCTTTTTCCGAGTGCACTAAATTGTGGCCACAAGCCGTTGTTTACGAAATAAAGAAAGCTTGCAGGGAAAATCAATTTAAATTGAATTTTTTTCCCTAAATGTCAGTTTTGCTGCAGCAAGTTCTATACATGGTACAGATGTGCCACTTTACAGGCAGACTAAGGGAACCCCCAGGCACCATATTTAAATTTTATTTTTATTTTTATTGTTTCACTTTAACATAGTAGGTGAGGTTGAAAAAAGAAACAAGTCCATCAAATCCAACCTATATATATGATTATAAGTCAGTAAGTCATTTAAGCATCATTAAAATCACTCATTTAAAAAATATATATAGGGCAGTACCCGGGCCCCATACCCTCTTTATGGCCAAGGCATATAAGCCTTCAAAATGGGGACTTCGGATCCCATAGACTTTAAAAGTGTTTGCGGTTCGGGTCCGAAATTTTGTGATGTTCGAGAGTTCTGGCGTGAACCAAACCGGGGGGGGGGGGGGGTGTTCGCTCAGCCCATCTCCAGTGTGCAGAGCTCTATGGCTCAATCTGAAATTTGAAATTTACCATTGTTGGTCTTATCAGTGTCTTCTCTACTTTAAAGAAGCAAGTTCACGTTAATGGTGCCCCCCCTCCCCCAAATACTTATGCCGCGTACACACGGTCGGAATTTCCGACAGAAAAACTTGGATTTTTTTTAGACGGAATTCCGCTCAAGCTTGTCTTGCATACACACGGTCACACAAAAGTTCTATGAACTTTCGACCGTCAAGAACGCAGTGACGTACAACACTACGACGAGCCCAGAAAATGAAGTTCAATGCTTCCGAGCATGCGTCAAATTGTTTCCGAGCATGCGTGTTTTTTTGCGAGTGGGAATTGCATACAGACGAACGGATTTTTTCGGAAAAATGGAGGACCTGCTCTGTATCTAAGTCCGTCGGAAATTCTGACAGAAAAAGCTTGATGGGGCATACACACGGTCGGAAATTATACTTACCTTTGCAATACTAACAGAGTTGCGATAAACTTTCTCAGCCCACAGTCCAAGCAGTGACTTAGCAGCTTAGTCCCTCTGCATCCCCCTCATAACATTGACCCAACATTTCAGTTCCCCCTGCACCCCTCTCATGGCATTGACTCAGCATCTTAGTTCCCAGTGCAGCCCCTCCCAACATTGGCTCAGCAGCTCAGTTCTCCCTGCTTCCCCTCCCAGCAGCGACTCTAATATCTAATGTCATCTGGCATGTACATTTTTTGAGGGGGAGCGGGTACCTCGTTTTGACAGGTACACAGCTCCCACTTCTGCTTATGGTGCCACGACGCAGAGCGGAAGTTCTCCTCTCCCCCTACCTCTCTGCAATCTTCTGGGACACGTCACAGGTCCCAGAAGATTACCCGGCCATTCAGAAAGCGCAGCGTGACTGTCACAGCCGGATGCCCACACTTGCAATGCCGGCGCCGCAAAGAGGAGAAGAGAAGCGAGGCTTCGAGCGGCCGCTTTGCTGGACCGTGGGACAGGTGAGTGGTTGTTTATTAAAAGTCAGCAGCTACATTTTTTGTACCTTCTAACCTTTAATAAACACAAAAATGGGTGGAACTCCACTTTAAAGTGCGTGTAAACCCTAACAATGAACGTATTCCGTTTGCCCCATTTTGGTCTATTAAATATATAATTGAAAGCTTTGTCCCCATGAATAAGCTCCGAGGGGCAGAGTAAAACACATTGGGGGTGTGGCCTGGTGGGAGCCCAGGCTGAGACTGCCATTCATTCCAATACCAGCGGGTCTGCATTGATGTGCAGCTTCATGGGATCCATTCTTTGTTCAACAGTTGTTTGGAGCCGAGATAAGCGCCTTCCCTGGCCTGCACTCACAGTGGTGGTCACCGGATTGCTTTCCCTTGTAGCCTGAGTGGCACACATTTTCCACTACTGGTTCACATTGAAAGCATTGTGTTATACAATATCTCTTTGATAAGTGCAAAAACTAACCTTTAACCCTGTCTTAAATTTACAGCTGTCCTTTTCACTTTGCCTGTGTTTTCTCAAGGAGCCTAATCAGCCCTCCCAATTATACTTATGCCGCGTACACACGACAGTTTTTAATGTCATTGAAAAAAACTGCATTTTTCTTGACGTGATTTTTTGTGTTTCCTCTCAAGCCTGCCTTGCCTACACACTATCTTGGAAAAAATTTTTGAGTAAAGCGCGGTGACGTACAACACGTACGACGACACTATAAAGGGGAAGTTCCATTCGGATGGCGCCACCCTTCATGTTAGTAAAGTTTGTTGAGCGACGATTCGCGCTTTTCAGCCTTGTGCTTTTCAGTCCGTTACAGCGTGACGAATGTGCTATCTCCATTACGAACGCTAGTTTTACCAGAACGAGCGCTCCTGTCTCATACTTGATTCTGAGCATGCGCATTTTTTTTCACGTCGTTAAAGCCTACATACGCCCGTTTTTTAAGACGAGAAAAATGACAATGTAAAAAACGACGTGAAAAATTAGAGCATGTTCCAATTTTTCTCGTCGTGATTCTCTGCGTTTTTCTCGTCGGGAAAAATGCTGGAAAGCCCACACACGATCATTTTTAATGACCATTTTAAAAAATTTAATTTTTCTCGTCATTAAAAACGGTCGTGTGTACGCGCCATTAGAGTATAAAACTCTTCCCCTCTATGTTGTAAAGATAAGGTGAGAGAGAGGTGCTCTGTAGTTCAACAAAAGCCAACTGGGCAGGGCTGACACCATTTCTAGCTATTTCGGTTTAGAAAAGACACAGTTGTGTCAGCCAACAACGGGAAATTAGGAGCATTTACTGCAGGTTCAACATGTATTTTTCACATTTGCTGGGTCACTCAAGAGGTACGACATGGTAAATGGTGCATGTATTGCAGAGATGTATTGTATTTATTGTTTTTTTGGCCATAACATACACTTAAAGGATCATTTCAAACAGACTTCTCTGTGACTGGAGACATATCATTAAAAATGCTTTTTATCCACAGATTCACTTAACATCTGTTTTTAAGCTGCGTCTTTTCACCATGCATGCCAAAGCCCATTCTGATTTCTTCTTAAGTTCTTAGTATAGTGGGTGCAGACATTGGTGATAAATCACGGTGTATCCTCCCAGCATTTTAGGCTGATTGACCAGTGACAGTGTACCTATATCAAAGATGTGTAGCTTGCAGCTTCTTTTGAAGATGGAGAACAGTGAAACTGGATACAGTTTAATTGTTTCATGATATGCACTTCTACCCACAGGAGAGTGCCGCTCTGACCACATGTGCATATAATAGCCACTCGTCCATCCTTTTATTTTTAACTGGTGGAAGAGTACAGATGTCATTCATATCTCATTTCTGCCCTCACGTATTAAAGGTCCAGGTGCAACAACCTTTTACTTCACTTTAATCTAGACTTTCACTACAGATAGCACACCTTGACACAAGAAGGAAATGTAACATAACACTTCATTAATGTCTATGGTGTCCATTGGACATCCTTCCATGTGCCAGTATGCTACATCAGCCTTCCTCTAAACTGTATTTCCAGTCTTGCTGCTTCAAATCTTTATTTGTCCTTCACCTTCCTCCTTTTACAAAGCTCTAATGCCTGGGCCCTTACCTCCCTCTTTTAAATTTGTCCCTTGGCTCCTAATATGCTACCTACCTATGCTTCATGACGTCTCTCTCACTCTTCATGGTACCTGCCTCCTTCTTCCATACTTTCTTCATCCATGACTTCTTCTTTCCTCTAAATGCTTCTTACTCTATTGTTTTTATTTTCCTTACGTACTACCTGCCTCCCATATACCCCTAGCACATTTTTGTTGTTTCTTTAGGCCTCCTATCTCCCTATCACACTCTATGCTTCTTACCTCCTAATAACATGCCTCCTACGCTGTTCCTCTGACCTCCCTTTCATACTTTGCAAAGATATATACAGGTGAAACTCGAAAAAATTTGAATATTGTGCAAAAGTTCATTTATTTCACTAATGCAACTTAAAAGGTGAAACTAACATATGAGATAGACTCATTACATGCATAGCAAGATAGTTCAAGCCGTGATTTTTCATAATTGTGATGATTATGGCTTACAGCTCATGAAAACCCCAAATCCACAATCTCAGAAAATTAGAATATTACATGCAATCAATAAAACAAGGATCGTACATAGAACAATATCGGACCTCTGAAAAGTAGAAGCATGCATATGAACTCAGTACTTGGTTTGGGCCCCTTTTGCAGCAATTACTGCCACAATGCGGCGTGGCATGGAAGCGATCAGCCTGTGGCACTGCTGAGGTGTTATGGAAGACCAGGATGCTTCAATAGCGGCCTTCAGCTCTTCTGCATTGTTCAGTCTCATGTCTCTCATCTTTCTCTTGGCAATGCCCCATAGATTCTCTATGGGTTCAGGTCAGGCGAGTTTGCTGGCCAATCAAGCACAGTAATCCCACGGTCATTGAACCAGGTTTTGGTGCTTTTGGCAGTGTGGGCAGGTGCCGAATCCTGCTGGAAAATGAAGTCAGCATCCCCATAGAGCTCGTCTGCGGAAGGAAGCATGAAGTGCTCCAAAATCTCCTGGTAGACGGCTGTGGTGACCCTGGACTTAATGAAGCACAGTGGACCAACACCAGCAGATGACATGGATCCCCAAATCAACACAGACTGTGGAAACTTCACACTGGACTTCAAGCATCTTGCAGTGAGTGCCTCTCCATTCTTCCTCCATACTCCGGGTCCTTTGTTTCCAAATGAGATGCAAAATTTGCTCTCATCAGAAAAGAGGACTTTGGACCACTGAGCAACAGACC
Organism: Rana muscosa; assembly: GCA_029206835.1. Taxonomy (NCBI): domain Eukaryota; kingdom Metazoa; phylum Chordata; class Amphibia; order Anura; family Ranidae; genus Rana; species Rana muscosa. The sequence goes on from CM055128.1 coordinate 257,789,471, forward strand.
AGGTGTGTTTTTCTTTAGCACAGGTAAGACGCTTCTGACGTTTATTGTTCAGGAGTGGCTTGACAAGAGGAATACGACATTTGAAGCCCATATCCAGGATCCGTCTGTGTGTGGTGGCTCTTGATGCACTGACTCCAGCCTCAGTCCACTCCTTGTGAAAGTCCCCAACACTTTTGAATAGCCTTTTCCTGACAATCCTCTCCAGGCTGCGGTCATCCCTGCTGCTTGTGCACCTTTTTCTTCCACACTTTTCCCTTCCTCATAACTTTCTATTAATGTGCTTTGATACAGCACTTTGGGAACATCCAACTTCTTTTGCAATTACCTTTTGAGGCTTTCCCTCCTTATGGAGGGGGTCAATGATGGTTTTCTGCACAACTGTCAGGTCAGCAGTCTTTCCCATGATTGTGATTCCTACTGAACCAGATTAAGAGACAATTTAAAGGCTCAGGAACCCTTTGCAGGTGTTATGGCTTAATTAGCTGATTAGAGTGGGACACTTTGAGCCTAAAATATTACACCTTTTCACAATATTCAAATTTTCGGAAATTGTGGATTTGGGGTTTTCATGAGCTGTAAGCCATAATCATCACAATTATGACAAATCACAGCTTGAACTATCTTGCTTTACATGTAATGTGTCTCTCTCATATATTAGTTTCACCTTTTAAGTTGCATTAGTGAAATAAATGAACTTTTGCACGATATTCAAATTCTTCGAGTTTCACCTGTATATATGTATATGTGTGTATATATATATATATATATATATATATATATATATATATATATTGTGACAGCAGGAAGGTAAAGTCACCTGGTTGCATCCAGGGGGGTAGATATATTTCGCCCAGATTCAGGCTTTACGCCGACTTATACAACTAGGTGGAGAGTTGTATAAGCCCAGCTGAGGCTAGTGGGCTCATGGATGACTCATACCTCTAGGGAGAGTGTGGGGCGTCGTGCAGACAGGGAGTTGATGAGACCAGCTGAAGCTTGTCAGCTCATTTAGGCCTCTATAAGAACTCCCAGATTCATTAGGTGTTTGCTCATGCCTGGACCCAGACCTGTGTGGACTGTCTAGGGAGAGTGAACCCCTGTGCGGTGAGACAAAGCCTGTGTGGCTATTTGCTTGGACATTTAAAACCAGGGACTTAGGGACTAGGACAGCACTAGGCTGATCCCAGTTGTTAGTCAGGAAACCTGTATGTTTAGTCAGAGGTCAAGTTGACCAGGATTTATTTTATTTATGTTTCTTTTGCTTTGCTGTGTTTTGTCACTGTAAATAGAAAATAAACCGCACCTTTTTGATTTTGAAAACCACAACCTCCGTTTGCTGGGCCTGTTTTTGTGTGGGGAGCCCATCCCGGGGGTCACACACACCCGCTGCCGAGCTAACCCCCTCACAGTTGGTGGAGAACCAGTGGCAGTTTTTTTTTTAAGCCAGCATGGAGGAGATACTGAAGCAGCTGGCTCTAGCAAATGCCAATCAACAGCAGACAAATGCAGGTTTGCAAAAGAGCCTTGCAGCTCATCAACAGAGCCTTGCAGCTCAACAACAGAACTTCGCAGCCCAGCAGCAAGCTCATCAACAGAGCCTTGCAGCCCAGCAGCAGACAAACGCAACTTTGCAACAGAGTCTGGAGGCTCAGCAACAAGCCCAGCAGCAATCTGAGGCCCGCTTCATAGACCTGTTGCAGAAGCAAGAGCAGAGACTACAACAACAGATGGAAGCAGTAATGTAGCAACGTCCGCAGACCAGTGAGGAAAGCCGTCCCACTAATACCGCGTCCTTTGGGGTGAGTCGTTTATTGACAAAAATGACTGGAGAGGATGATCCAGAGGTATTTTTGACCACATTTGAAAGGACCGCTGAAAGAGAAAAGTGGCCTGAGGAGCAGTCGGCTGGACTGGTGGCTCCTCTGTTAACTGGTGAATCGCAGAAAGCTTACTATGACCTAGAGCCTAACCAAGCAAAAGACTATGTGATGCTAAAAGCTGAAATTTTGGCAAGGCTGGGTGTCACCCAGGCTGTCCGGGCTCAGCGTGTGCATAACTGGACTTTCCAGCTTGGAAAACCCCCCAGGTCTCAAATGTATGATCTCATTCACCTGAGCAGAAAGTGGCTACAGCCAGAGACTTTGTCCGCACCAAAGATTGTGGAACGTGTTGTAATGGATCGGTTTTTGAGAGCTCTTCCTACTGCCATCCAAAAGTGGGTAAGCCATGGAGACCCAGAGACGGCCGATGGTCTTGTGGATCGTGTGGAGAAATACTTGGCTACAGAGAACCTGACGGCCTCTTCCAGAGACACTCTGACTTTCCACCCTAAGACCAGACCATCCCCAGGGGCGGATAAGAGGATTCCAAGGGGTGAGGGTGGAGAGAGTGAGAGGGTGGGAGCTCTACCCCAAGTTTGGCGAGAACAGCCTGGGAAATCAGCGGCTCAAGAGGCGGCAAGAAGGATCGTTTGCTACCGCTGCCGGCAAGCGGGACATATTGCAGCCAATTGCCCGGTTGTGGAGGAACCCATGCAGTGTGACTTTCTGACGGGCAGACGTCAGTCGCTGTGTGCGACAGTCGCATGCACTGCCATTCGAGGAACTGAGAAACATTTATGCAAAATGTGTGTTAATGGTAGAAATGTTGTGGTATTGCTGGATTCAGGTAGCCTTGTGACCCTGATAAAGGCTGAGTTAGTTAAAACAGAGGTCTTTGGGAATAGCAAGGTAGCTGTTATTTGTGTGCATGGGGACACCCGAGAGTATCCAGTGACTACAGTGTGTTTCGAGACCCCCAAAGGTACCCTCTCTCATCCAGTGGGCTTAGTATCTCAGTTACCGCATGACGCCATTGTGGGAAGGGATTTTCCGAAGTTCTGGGAACTGTGGGATGATCCTGAGCCCCCCACTGGTGCCCCTATGTACCAGGAATGTGATAGCCAGAACTCCCCTGAGAGTGGTGAGGACTCTCCGGAATTTCCCTTATCAGTATTGGCAGGGGAGACTCAAGAAACTGGAGAGGAGCCCACCTCCTCAGACGAAAACCTACCGTCTGTGGAGTTTTCTGATCTTGAGGTTCACAGGGAAAACTTTGCCACAGAACAGTTGAAAGACCCCGCCCTAATAAAGGCACGGGAAAACGTAGTGAAAATAGATGGCGAGTTAGTGAACCCAGATAATACCTGCACTTACCCATACTTCAGCGTAGAGAAGGACCTACTGTATCGGGTGGCAAAAAGGGCAGAAGAAACCGTTGAGCAGCTTGTGGTGCCCAAACCTTACAGGAAGTTGGTGTTGGAGTTGGCCCATGGGCACATTCTTGGAGGTCATCTGGGGACAGAGAAAACCCGAGAGAGGGTATTACAGAGATTCTATTGGCCGGGGGTGATGAAGGACATAGAAAATTATTGTTCCTCCTGCCCTGTGTGTCAGAGGTCGGCCCCGATGCCACATTTCCGTAGCCCGCTGGTCCCTCTACCCATCATTGAGGTCCCGTTTGAGAGGATCGCCATGGATTTGGTAGGGCCTATAATCAAGTCCGCTAGGGGGCACCAGTACATATTAGTTATAATGGACTATGCCACCCGTTATCCAGAAGCGATCCCTCTCCGAAATACCTCGGCCAAAACCATAGCCAAAGAGCTATCTCTTGTGTTTAGCCGGGTGGGTATTTGTAAAGAACTGCTTACGGACCAAGGTACACCCTTTATGTCCCGGGTTATGAAGGAGCTGTGTAAATTGTTCAAAGTGACGCAATTACATGCATCTGTGTATCACCCCCAAACCGATGGGCTGGTTGAAAGATTCAACAAAACCCTAAAACAAATGTTGAAGAAAGTGGTGGATAGAGATGGAAAGGATTGGGACTGTCTACTTCCTTATCTGATGTTTGCTATTAGGGAGGTGCCCCAATCCTCTACGGGATTCTCCCCCTTTGAGTTACTGTATGGGAGACACCCAAGAGGGCTGTTGGATATTGCCAAGGAAACTTGGGAAAGTGAGAGTTCTCCCCACAGGAGTGTGATTGAGCATGTCGCCCTGATGCAAGACCGAATTGCACAGGTAATGCCCATCGTGAAGGAACATTTGGCCCAAGCGCAGTTAGCACAGCAGAGAGTGTACAACCGTGGAGCCAAGACCCGTACCTTTTCCCCGGGGGATAGGATACTGGTACTTGTCCCTACGGTTGAAAGTAAATTCCTTGCCAAATGGCAAGGCCCCTATGAGATAATGGAAAAAGTGAGCGAAGTGAATTACAAGGTCAGACAACCAGGAAGGCGAAAGCCCGAACAGATCTATCACGTTAATCTGTTGAAAGCCTGGAGGGATAGAGAGTCCCTAGTCGCAGACACTTGGTCACCAGCTCAAACTGGTTGCGTGATTCCTGAGGTTGGAATAGCAGCCACCTTGTCACAACCCCAACAACAGGAGGTTAAGGAGTTTGTGCTTCGCAACAAGGAGGTATTCTCTGAGCTGCCGGGACAAACATCTGGGGTAGAGCATGACATCATTACCCCGCCCGGTGAAAGGGTGAAGTTAAAACCCTATCGGATCCCAGAGGCCCGACGGGAGGCAATACGGGAGGAAGTACAGAAAATGCTGAACTTAGGGGTGATAGAGGAGTCCCAAAGTGATTGGTCTAGTCCCATTGTGTTGGTGCCTAAACCGGATGGGAGCTGGCGATTTTGTAACGATTTTCGTCAGTTGAACAAAGTTACAAAATTTGACACCTACCCCATGCCACGTATAGATGAGTTGATCGACCGGCTGGGAACAGCCCGATACATGACGACTCTTGACCTCACAAAAGGGTATTGGCAAATCCCCCTGGCCAAGTCGGCCAAAGAGAAAACCGCATTTGTAACCCCAGACGGGGCGTTCCAATATAAAAGAATGCCGTTCGGGTTACAGAATGCGCCGGCCACATTCCATCGGAAAATGGACCAGATGCTGAGGCCCCATCGGAAGTATGCTGCGGCTTACCTGGATGACGTAATTGTCCATAGCACAGATTGGGCCTCACATCTGCCAAAAGTGCAAGCAGTCCTGGACTCTGTTCGGGAAGCGGGGTTTACGGCTAACCCCAAGAAGTGTACCATTGGGCAGGAGGAGGCCAAATATCTTGGGTACACCATTGGGAGGGGAGTAATAAAACCCCAACTCAACAAAGTCGAGGCCATCCAGAGTTGGCGACGTCCCAACAGCAAGGAGCAGGTACGAGCCTTTCTGGGAATCGCTGGGTATTATCGGCGATTCATTCCCCACTTTGCTTCTAAGGCTGTGCCCCTAACCAACCTGACGAAGGGGAAAGGGTCGGTCATGATTAAATGGACCCCCGAGGCTAAAGCAGCATTCCAATTCTTGAAACAAGCCTTATGTAGCCAGCCAGTGTTGTACTCACCCGACTTCTCTAAAGACTTTGTCGTACAAAGTGATGTGTCAGATGTGGGGTTAGGAGCAGTATTGTCCCAGGTCTGGAACGGGGAAGAGCACCCAGTCATTTACCTCAGCAGGAAGTTGAAGTCCCATGAGGTAAATTACGCCACAGTTGAAAAGGAGTGTTTAGCGGTGAAGTGGGCTCTAGATTCCCTTCGGTACTACCTGCTAGGTAGGCACTTTGACATGGTTACGGATCACGCTCCGTTAAAGTGGATGGCTCAAAACAAGGAAACAAATAGAAGAGTGAATAGGTGGTTCCTGGCCCTCCAGGAATTCAACTTCACAGTAAAGCATCGCCCTGGCGTTCAAATGGGGAATGTGGATGCTTTGTCTCGAGTACATGAATGCCTGATTGCTGGTGTTCCAACCCCGAGGTTAAAACAAGAGGGGGGGGTATGTGACAGCAGGAAGGTAAAGTCACCTGGTTGCATCCAGGGGGGTAGATATATTTTGCCCAGATTCAGGCTTTACGCCGACTTATACAACTAGGTGGAGAGTTGTATAAGCCCAGCTGAGGCTAGTGGGCTCATGGATGACTCATACCTCTAGGGAGAGTGTGGGGCGTCGTGCAGACAGGGAGTTGATGAGACCAGCTGAAGCTTGTCAGCTCATTTAGGCCTCTATAAGAACTCCCAGATTCATTAGGTGTTTGCTCATGCCTGGACCCAGACCTGTGTGGACTGTCTAGGGAGAGTGAACCCCTGTGCGGTGAGACAAAGCCTGTGTGGCTATTTGCTTGGACATTTAAAACCAGGGACTTAGGGACTAGGACAGCACTAGGCTGATCCCAGTTGTTAGTCAGGAAACCTGTATGTTTAGTCAGAGGTCAAGTTGACCAGGATTTATTTTATTTATGTTTCTTTTGCTTTGCTGTGTTTTGTCACTGTAAATAGAAAATAAACCGCACCTTTTTGATTTTGAAAACCACAACCTCCGTTTGCTGGGCCTGTTTTTGTGTGGGGAGCCCATCCCGGGGGTCACACACACCCGCTGCCGAGCTAACCCCCTCACAATATATATATATACACGACAGATATGGCCTTCCTAGTATTTATTTGACTACTTGGATATACACTTTTGTTGCAGCCGCCAATCATGTTGAACATTAAGGGACATCAAAGTTACACTTTTTGGCTCCCACATTATGCCTGCCCTCCATTTGTCCCCCGGGGGGTCTTTGCTTGTTCCTTTCCTTCAGTCCCCGGGACAGACACACCTTGCCGCCACCTGTTGGTTAATTTGCTTTTGAGACGTTGGCTCAGTCCATATGTGAGTATGAAATCTCTTTGTGCAAGGTCCCCCGTATCTGCTTTATGGCATTTATCTTTATGTTATATATTTCTCATTGATATTTTTTTCTGTAGATGCACTGCATTTACTCCTGAAGAAGCGAGCAGTAACTCACGAAACGTGTGGAGTTTTATGATGCCTATGTATTACTGAACATCAACAGTTTCAAATATATATGTATGTGGCCACTTGGTATGCTGTGTCTATCACTGCCTAGTGGTTTGACACCTCTGTTTATGCATTTCACATATGATGAATGTTATACAATTTTAATACATTTCTAAACTATGTTTACTTTGTATACTCTTATTGACCATTTTGTGCTCACCTCATTTCAAGTCCCACAGGCGTAATTTTTTTTTGTTGTATCCCTTTCATACTTTGTGCCTCCCATCTTCCTGTAATTTTCTGTGACTCCTACCTCCCACCTCCATGTTTGTTGCCCCATGCCTCCTGTTCCCCTTTCAAACAGTGTGCCTTCTTCCTTTCTCTGTTACTCTATGCCTTCTACCTCAGAAGTCCATTATTCTTGCTCCTTGATTCCTGCCTACGTCTGATTCTCTGTGCCTTCTTCCTCCCTCCTTCACACCTCTTGCTCCATTCCTCCTTCCTCCCTTTCATATTCTGTGTCTTCTTCTTCCCCTTCATACTTCATTCCTCTTCCATTCTCTTTCATTCTTCATACTCGATGTCTGCTATCTCCACTCTATACTCCATGCCTCCTATGTTCTTTTCCTTTCTGCATACTCCATGACTGTTATCTCCACTTTATACTCCATGCCTCTTTTGTACTCTTCCATTCTTTAAAATTCCAGGCCTGCTATTTCAAATCCACAGTCCTTTTACCTTCTTCTACCTTTCTTATCCAATGCTTTCTGCCTATTTTTATTTTTTTTTTATATTCCATATGCCTACCTGTATTTTTCATGCAGTCTGCCTCCTGCACCATGTCTACTACCTCCATTTTGCATTCTGTTTGCTTTTGCATTCTGTTTGCTTGCACAGGGTTGATAAAATTAATATATGTCAAAAGAACTGGACGGAGTGGCGTGCTGACATCATCACTTAATCTGGAAGTGATGGTAAGCGCTGTGTATGCCAGCTGGAAAGCCTTTTATCATTGCTTAATTGTTTTTATTCACGTGAATGTTTTTTTAAGCAAAAATAAATGTTTTAAATGATTTTATGCTATGCAATTTCTCTTATTTCCTTCTGAGTACTGGTTGTAAGGAGAGGTGAGGAGGATACATGAGATACTCAGTGTGGAAGCCTTTGAACATGCCAATGGAAGTGATGTGGTCTGGATGACTACTATATGAGCCATTTTTGACTGCTCTTTATTTAGAGGGTCCACTGCTGTTGGTAAGCTTTTCTCTGTACCTTCAAGGTGGCGCTTTCCCTAGTGAGTGGTGGTGGTAGAGCCTAGAATACTTGGTTTTGTTTGGGACTTAAAGTGGATGTTTTATAAGGAAATAGGAAAAAAAGAATAAAAATCCTTAACATTTGTCCCTGCCTTAAAATAAAATAAAAACATACTTATTACAGTAGACCATTGAGTCCAGTGTTGTCTTGCTTAAGGTGAAAGCTCTTCCTACAGTTCTCTTCTTCAATGCCGCTATTTTTAATGGAGATCTTGCACATGCGCAGGCATGCTATGAGTCTTTGCCAGGTCTTGTGGACAACATCGAGCAAATGTTTCCTGAGGTGGCTATGTAACATGTATAGCAGGGTCTACTAGTTTGTAAATGGGACGGGCAGTAGGCAGGAGAGAGGACCTTCCAAAAATTTCCGCCAGCCTTAGCAACCACAAAGTACTTAAAATGGAATATACTGGAGAACGCAAGGGTGGCCCAGATCCTAGAGGAAGGGAAAATACCAAGAATGCAAGATCTGGGACCCGAATATAAACATAAATGGCTGCAATACCACCAATTAAAAACATACATTGCAACAAATATAGTATTACCCTCAATAAATAGACCAAAAACTAAATTCAAACAAATCTAAATGGATGAACAAAAATCAACTAAAAAATTATCCAAGATATACAGTTTACTACTCCCTTCTGGACCCCTTAGAGAACTAACAGGAATGAAAAAATGGGAAAAGGAAATAGGAAGATCAATATCAGAGATAGAATGGGAGAAAATATTTTCAATAATTCATAAAACATCTTTAGCGACCAAGAAAGAAATTATAAAATAGCAATGAGATGGTAAAATAAATAAAATCAATAGTGGACAAGCAGATATTTGTTGGAGATGTAAGATCGAAAGGGGGACTACGGACCACATTTGGTATAGTTGTCATTTGGTGAGAAATTTCTGGGAAAAAGTTCACAAGATATATTGGAAAGTGACGGGAGTAGAGAGGAATATAAACATAGATATTTCCTTGTTATCTTTAATTCCAGACTCAATAAAAAGTATCAAGAAAGATATTTTTCATCATATGACAACGGCAGCGAGAACAATAATAGCTCGCAATTGGAGAAAAAATAAAAGCCCAAATATAGTAGACTGGATATGTGAAATGAACGAAATACAATATATGGAAAGACAGATAAGAGAAGAAGGATATATAAATAGTCAAATGCCAGAAATATGGCAAAAATGGGACGAATTTCGGCTCTCGGAAAGAATGAAAAAATATATATGTTTTTTAGGATGAATGGATGTTGGGATGACTAGCTATGGAAGATAAGAGGAGTAAATGTAGATGAATGATGAAGGGTATATTGTTTTATTGATAAAGTAACTTATACACATCAAGATTCGGTATATTGAATAACTAATGGGAACAATGTATATTGTAAGTGAATCTTGTATAGATGCAAAAGTTTTTTGTATTTGAGGAAAAAAAAGTTTAATAAAAAGAATTTGAAAACAAAAATGGGTTCTACTTTGAGTATGTTTTTTGATAGTGGAAAGGTGTATCCAATTATGTGTGATAAATAACCTTATTCTAAAATCAATCAGCAGTAAAAAAGAAAAAGCCTAATTGCAGTTCATATTTCCACATTTAAGCCACAATATGTTCAAATTGTCAACAATTTCCAGGTACCTTCTATCATTTAATATAGGAGTGCCCAAAAATCCAGTACTGGAAACAAATAACATATCTCCTCCAAAACCCCAAATCCTAAAATCTCCCTGGTAGGTATCACGGAACATCTCTTTCTGGACTGGTATACCAAAGATTTCCTGTTTGAGAATCTTTATATAGCCAATAGAACATAAAATATAATTCAAGCCCATAGATCTAGACATCATCCGCAGCCAGGGCCGGCCCAAGACATTGTGCTGCCTGGGACCAAGAATTAAATGCTGCCCCCCCCCCCCAAAAAAAAAATCACGCCCACCAAAAGGCCCCCACATTCATTATTTTATATCATGATAACTAAAGGGGACCCGTCATGCTCTATACATGTCAACAGGAGTATAAAGAGGACCTGTCATGGCTCTATACGTGTATATAGGAGTATGAAGGGACCTGTGCATGGCGGGCGGCCGCAATGTCTTTTGCGCAAACTAATCAATGTACGCTAATTGTGTTTTTTTGGTACCAAAAATATGTAGAAGAATACATATTGGCCTAAACTGATGAAGAAATATTTTTTTTTTATAATTTTTTTGGATATTTATCATAGCAAAAAGTAAAACATATTGTCAAATATCACCAAAAGAAAGCTCTATTTGTGGGAAAAAAAGGACATCAATTTTATTTGGGTACAGTGTCGCATGACCGCGCAATTGTCAGTTAAAGCGACACAGTGCCGTATCGCAAAAAATGGCCTGGTCATTAAAAGGGGTTGTAAAGATTTGTTTTTTTTTCACCTTAATGCATCCTATGCATTAAGGTGAAAAAACACCTGGCAAGTACTGCCCCCCAGGCCCCCCGTTTTACTTACCTGAGCCCGTTCACCTGCTGTGCGCGTCCCCCGGCGTCCTCTTCTCCACGGAGGCTGGCCGTTTATTGGCTAGATTGGATAGATTGATAGCAGCGCAGCCATTGGCTCGCGCTGCTGTCAATCACATCCAATGACGCGGCCCGTGGGGGGGCGGGAATGAGTCGTACACGCTGTGTCTATGGACGCAGTGTGTATGACAGGGAGCGCGCCCACAAGCTAACCTCCTTGGGAGAGCGCTTCCCAGAAGGGGGTTATCTGACGCAGGGAGGAGCCGAGACAGCCGCCGAGGGACCCGAGAACAAGAGGATCGGGGCCACTCTTTTCCAAACTAACTGCACAGTGGAGGTAAGTATAGCATGTTTTTTATTTAAAAACAAATAAAAAACAAAGCCATACAATCGCTTTAAGTGGGCGAATCCTTCCGGTCCTTAAGTGGTTAATCAGGGCTGGGCAAGGCAAGTCCCTCTCAGGCTCTCATGTCTCATACAACTTGTGATGTGTGTTTGTACTTACAGTTTTGCTTTGGACTCCACCACCAGATGCGGGTTGTCACCTGCCACACGTTGCGGATTGTCACCTGCCACACGTTGCGGATTGTCACCTGCCACACGTTGCGGATTGTCACCTGCCACACGTTGCGGATTGTCACCTGCCACACGTTGCGCATGGTCACTTGCGTCACATGCCACACGTTGCGGGTTGTCACTTGCCACATCACATGCCACACGTTGCGGATTGTCACTTGCCACGACATCACCTGCCACACGATGCAGATAGTCACGTGCCACACGTTGCGTATTGTCACTTGCCACACGTTGCGGATTGTCACCTGCCACACGTTGCGCGTTGTCACTTGCTGTGTCCCAGAGTGCACACGGCTGCACAGTGAGGGTGGAATTGTGGTGATTCAGGGCGGGCGGTGAGAGATGACATCATCTCTCTGCTCCGCTGCGCGCTCACTCACTGACTGCTCCTAGCCCCCCCCCGGGCTGCGAGTGTTCTGCCCGCGGCTGCCCCTGTCACCACTAACAGCAGCGGCGCTGGGCTCCTCACAGGCAGCGGCGCCTGCCCGCTCACTCACTGACAGCCCCCACCTCCCGGGCTGTGAGTGTCCTCACACAGGCAGCGGCGCCTGCTCGCTGACTGCCCCCCCCCCCGTCCCCGGGATGCGAGTGTCCTCACAAGCAGCGGCGCCTGCCCGCTCACTCGCTGACTGCCCCCCCCCCCGCCCCTGGGCTGCGACTGTCCTCACAGGCAGCGGCGTCGGGTTCCTCACAGGCAGCGGATCGGGCGGAACAGGCTGGCTGGCGGGCGTCAGTTTGCCGCCCCCCTAAAAGTGCCGCCTGGTACCATGGTACCACCCGGTCCCATCATAGGGCCGGCCCTGTCCGCAGCTACCCTTTGAAAAGTCAACTATACAGTTGGCTTGGACTAAAGGGATAATAGCTACCCACCATGCACTAAGCAAACTACAGATACATGTATGCCACAGCAGTGAAACGTCAATAGTGTCTGAATCTGAGGTCTGTACTTATATTTTAAATTTTGATTAGAAGGGTGTAGGGGGAGGGGTTATCAGACAAGCATTTTTGTATAAAATAACAATTAGGTTTACCTTCTGTTGTCTGTATGCATGCATTGGTAAAAATAACATCAGGGTTGGATGGAGGAGCAATTTAGAAGCTATAAAGGGCAGTGATTCTCCATTCCTTGTGACTAACAGAAGTAGAAGAGATAGTAGTAGTGGGGCAAGAACAGGTGAGAATGTGCTGCTGGGGAAGGAAACATTAAAGTGGACCTGTTGCTTTGCCCTGCATGGTCAAATCACAGGTTCACTTTACGAGTTATAGGTCTTAACACTTCAAAAAAATAATTATCAAGACAAAATTACCAAAGAAGTATTACATCCTAACTATGTGAGATGTAACACACGGGGTACACCTACTACTGATGGAAAACCTATGACCTTGAGGTCAGAAAGGTGGAAATTCTGCTCCATAAGAAATGTTTTTATTTTCTGCTCTAGTTCAAAACTTGTGAATCCTATAATGCAAAGGATATAAAAATAATAATAATATAATACAAAGGAGGAGACATTTGGATGGTTCAGATAATTACGGTGTCTACAAAAAGGGAACTTTCACTTTTGTGATTCATGGTAAACTCCTTGGTCTTTTACGCATTATCTAAATACGGGATCAGTTTCCATATTAATACAGCAAAAGAGAAACAATGCCTATAGTGTCTATAGTCTAGAGACAATGCAAAATGCTTCTCTAGATGACCCTACTAAACCAGCCATTTTCCCTAAGGATCATGGAAGAGTCAAACCGAGTAGATTAGAGTTGGAGAGAGTTGAATTTGAGGCTCCGCTGTCTCTCCAGCATGCTTGTCAGCTCAGCACAATTGTCCTCTTGTGAGAAGAACATGAAAGGCAGGAAGAGTGGAGAGGGAGGGAGGCAGGATGTAAGAGATGGCAATACAAGGAGAATAGACAAATATAGACAGGGAAATCTGATAGATGCTTCTTAACAAAAATACAAAAGAGATGAGTAAGAGAAAGACCTAATATACCGCAATCACCCAAGTATAGGTTCAACCATCTTTACATGACATATACTGCTATTACTGACATTAAAGCACCCCCTTTCTCTTACAGCTGGGATCTCTAAACTATGGCCTGTGGGCCAAAATGGCCCACTTCAAAATTTTATCTGGCCCTCTGATGTAAGAGGGCACTCTGATTGAGACTCTATAGTAACAAGGCACTCTGATGGGGATGCTAATCTAGGGGGGACTCTATTGGGAACCCTGATGTAAGAGAGACTCTGATGGGGATACTAATTTAAGAGGGACAATGATGAGAACACTGGCATAAGGAAGGACTCTGATGGGCACCCTGATGTAGGGGGGGCTCATGCAAGTTTATGCAAAGAGTCAATATTTGCAGTGTTGACCGTTCTTTTTCAAGACCTCTGCAAATCACCCTGGCATGCTGTCAATCAACTTCTGGGCCACATCCTGACTGATGGCAGCCCATTCTTGCTTAATCAATGCTTGGAGTGAGTTTGTCAGAATTTGTGGGGTATTTTTTGTCCACCCGCCTCTTGAGGATTGACCACAAGTTTCAATGGGATTAAGGTCTGGGGAGTTTCCTGGACATGGACCCAAAATTTCCATGTTTTGTTCCCCAAGCCACTTAGTTATCAATTTGGCCTTATGGCAAGGTGCTCCATCATACTGGAAAAGACATTGTTCCTCGCCAAACTTTTCTTGGATGGTTTAGCGAAGTTGCTCTCAGGGGATGTTTTTGTGCCATTCTTTATTGATGGCTGTGTTCTTAGGCAAAATTGTGAGTGAGCCCACTCCCTTGGCTAAGTAGCAACCTCACACATGAATGGTCTCAGGATGCCTTACTGTTGGCATGACAGAGGATTGATGGTAGTGCTCACCTTTTCTTCTCTGGACAAGGTTTTTTCCAGGATGCCCCAAACAATCGGAAATTGGACTCATCAGAGAAAATGACTTTACTCCAGTCCTCAGCAGTCCATTCCCTGTACCTTTTGTAGAAAATCAGTCTGTCCATAATGTCTTTCCTGAAAAGAAGTGCCTTCTTTGCTGCCCTTCTTGACACCAGGTTATCTTCCAAAAGTCTTCTCCTCACTGCGTGCAGATGCCCTCACACCTGCCTGCTGCCATTCCTGAGTAAGCTCTGCACTGGTGGTGCCCGGATTCCACAGCTGGAACTGTAAGAGACGGTCCTGGCGCTTGCTGGACTTTCTTGGGCACCCTGAAGTCTTCTTCACAAATGCAGTGAAAATGTTTTTATGGGATTAAGTTCATTTTCATAGCAAAGAGGGACTTTGCAATTAATTGCAATTCATCTGATCACTCTGCAGTATATACAAATTGCCATAATAATAACTGAGGCAGCAGACTTTGTGAAAATTAATATTTGTGTCATTCCCAAAACTTTTGGCCATGGCTGTATATGTAAAATATACAATGCAGCTCTAGTACTGACAAATTTGGAGACCCCTGTTCCACGAGGTTTACAGAAACCATTTCCATTATATATTCAGCATATAAGCAAGTCGCCTGTGCATCATCAGTAAACAAAAACAATACAAATTCTATCTCTTAAGACCCAGTTATTTCACATTAGGTGCCACCATCTTGCCTTTTACACAGCATAGAGAAGGTGAAGTCAAGCTGTCAATTACATCAAGGATATTTGATCTTTTTATGCAAGTCAAGTGTCATTGCTCTCTGCTTATCCAATTGTTCTGGATAAAGGTTAGAGATGGATAAGAGGGCTTAGCTACTGACAAAAAGTAAAAACTACAATCAACAACAACAGCACTGATTGGTCTGCTTAGGCTGGAAATTTTGGGGAAAAGAGGAGTGCAGTTTAAAAGATCTGATGTCATAGTAAACTAAGACATTTGTATAAATTGAATATAATAAAGACAACGACTATGTGGAAACATAGAACAATGCATTTGCACCATCTAGTTTCGGGCCTTACAGATACTCAACAAAAACGTACTACTTTTCTTTTTATCATGGTCAAACAATCGATTGACAAAGCATGGAAGAAACCTATTGCGCATGAATATGTTGTTTGTTAACGGGAAATTTTTCATCATCCTCACCTATTCCCAGCAAAGATTCCAGAACCGTGGCTTCGGTACATGTTCCCAACTCTGGACCCATCTACTCTTGGCTGTTTATGAACACCCCTTTCTCTTTTAAAGTTCTGAGCCCTGAGTGGGAATTACCCCTCTACCTGTTGCCATCCAGCTTTTCCTGACTCCCTTCCCAGAATTCCTTTTTCCGTCCCTAATATTAGCCTCAACAAAGGAGGGCACTGTGTAGGCAGGTGCAGTCCGCTGTCTCCACTGCAGGTGGAGCTCAACTATTAAAAACCCTTGACCCTGGGTTTGGAGCACATTCGGGTGTTAGGAGTGTAGGGACAGGCCACTCATCTGTCAGTATCTGTATTACTGTAGCGCCCTGCTCCTGATGATCAGGCGCTATATTTAAATTTAGTGGGTATCTGAGCCACTTACTGGCTCAGATCTTATTGTGAAGGCTAAATTGGCCTCTGTTTCGGCTGTGTTGGAAGGATTTCCCGCTGTTCGCTGGTAGGTGGCGTTACCACCACGGGCCAGTGTTGGAACATATCCAAGCCCGAGCGGATTGGGTATCTTTCCCCGGTAACAGCTCAGTGGGAGCGGTTTCCCCGCTGAGCATGCCGGGGAAGGGTACATAAGGGGCAGACACCATTGTTCTGGGCTCGTTTGCCATGCGGCCCTCCTGGCCCAAGGAGTGTGTCGCTGCCTGTCTCGTATTCCCGCCTCGGGGCCTACTGGCCCGAGGCTGTGCACCTGTAAAGTAGGCCCAGATGTCCTGTCTGGGGCCTACGGCTCGGGGGTGATCCTGTGCTGTCTTTCCTGAGGGAGGAAGCCACTAAATGGAGGAACCTGGGGAGGACCCGTCCTGGAGAGAACCCAGCAGAAGGCTGGTATCCTGGGAGGAGGCCTGGTGACTCTATTGGAGGATGCAACCTAGCCGAATGCTACCCTGCAGTATCGCCGGTCCGGTTTAAAGGCTCTGATACTGTTCGACACTTGCTAAGTCCTTTGGCGGAGGACCAAGTTATAATTTGTCCACATCGCCCAATCCTGTGGAAGAGGATTGTCTACCGGTTCTACTTTCATCAAGTCTGTGGCAGAGACTTTGGGTCCGTGCTCCGTCTCGGCTGCTAGGCCGGTGAGAGAGGTCTATCCGGGTGAGCAACTTCCACTCGAAGGAAAGTGGTATGTGTACTTTGTTTAGTGTCGTTTGAAACCTAAAAGTTCCTCAGTGGTCTGCATCCTGTGCCTGAACTTCCCCTAACCCTCCGTCATTTTTCCCTGCAAGTTGGTGTGAAATAAAAGCGAAGAAAAAGGATTTACAACTTGTGTGGACATTGAAGTTTCTCCTGAAGTGTATAGACTCTCATCCCCTAGACAAAGAATGGTGGGGTAACGTGCATTGACCCAAATCTGAATCAGCAGCTCCTACGGGGGTAGTGCTAGATTAGCAACAGGGAACGTTTCAAGACGAGAAGTGAATGTTTAATACTCCTTGGACATCTTCCCATTTGGGCACGAGATGGCCGTATTCTGTCCCTCCAGACAGATGCTGTCAGTTCAGCTGAAACCTGTTCTGCAACATGCTGTTGGCATTCGAGAATGTTCCTGGTTGAGCCTTCTCCCACCAGGTTTGTTGTGAACTGTTTTGCCTTTACCCCAATACAAGTTCTACTAACTGTAGCTGGACTGTGTTATTGCCACCACACCACACTGCACCCACCCAGACTCTATCACAGAAAGCAAGACAAGATCGCCCTGCTTAGGTTTCTGATTTTCTAATGTGTCCTGAACTGCCCTCTCCGTCCAGCTCCCCTGTTTGTTATTCTGTGAATCACATTACTGTTAGGCCTCATGCCCATGGACGTTTTTACAGCCGCGTTTTTTACAGCTTAAAAACGCCTGTCCATGTTATTGTATAAATTTTTTGACCTTTTTAAAAAAAAAAAAAGTCGGAGCTCAAAAACGCAATTGCGACGTGTATGCAAGTTTTTGCACGTTATCGCACGTTTTTTAACGCTTCGCATTTTTTTATGCCTAACGCCGACGCCGAGGAACGCACTGGTCCAGGGTTTTTTTTACAGCTTAAAAGCGCCTATGCTATTTGCAGCTCAAAAACGCCTAGGTGGGCATGAAGCTATAGACTAACATGGACAGGCGTTTTTAAGCTGTAAAAAATGCTCAAAAATGCGGCTGTAAAAACGTCCGTGGGCATGAGGCCTTATTGTGCCTTTTGTGTCTTGTTATCTCTTGTTTTGAAAACCAATAAAATGCTGCAATAGAAACATGGAAGAGTAAAGGCTGAAAAAGACCAAATGGTCCATTGAGTCTGCCCCTTTTATTTACTTTTTTGTTTGTTTTTTTACTTTTTTTGCTCAATTATTGATTTATGTTTAATCCAAACATGTTTAAATTCACTTGGGTATCTATGTATAAAAAATGTTCCATGCACACGTTGAATGATTTCCAAATTGTTTGCCATATGATTATCTCCTATGATCATCAGCTTCATCTAGTAGTGGCTATAATGCGGTATTTTCCTGAAATACCTCAATCAAAAAACATAACACATTATGGCTACTAGATGGAGTTGAGGATCATTGGAGATACATTCTCCAGCAATTTTTTTTTACATACATCCCTTACTGTTAACTGACTCACTACCTCTGCTGTAAGTTTGTTCCAAACGTAGCAGGGTGCTAAATTTAGGGGAAGTGTTGGGTGGTAGTTATGTCCAAACACCCTAATTGTTAGAGTTCTGGCAACCATTTTTGTCCACAGGTAGAGTATTGGTGTACAGTTCCCTGTGGCCTGCAGGTGGCGCTGCCATAATAGGCCAGGGTTGAACCGCGGACACAGTGCTGTGCCTTGTGTGTCCCCTCTCGGCAACCATACGGTGGGTGTGGCAGGCCTTCTGTGCATGCTGGGAGAGGATATAAAATGGGCAGACGCTGCCTAGAGGGGGTTCGTTTGTTGTCGGGGGTCCTACCCCAGGAGTGTGTTCCTGTCCGCCCTGGGCACCTTTGGCCCAGGGGCGGAGGTCGTGGATCAGTCCCAGGCACCTTTAGTCCTGGGGCTGCAGCAAAGGCCTGGGCCCAGCACCTTCGGCTGGAGCCTGCCGGGGATCAAGGAATCTCAGGGTGCCGCCTTGCGAGGGGACCCGTATCCTAGATGAGGAGGCCGGGGGAGGAACCATTCCGAAGGACTGGTGCAGAACTCACAGTGAAGGAAGGGTCCCGGTAACTCTCTGGAGGGATGTCTTTTCCTTAATAGAGGCCAAGTTCACCAGGTCTGTGGCAGAGACTAAGTTCCCCAGGTCTGTGGCAGAGACCAAGTTCATCAGGTCTGTGGCAGAGACCAAGTTCACCAGGTATGTGGCAGAGACCAAGTTCATCAGGTCTGTGGCAGAGACCAAGTTCACCAGGTCTGTGGCAGAGACCAAGTTCATCAGGTCTGTGGCAGAGACCAAGTTCATCAGGTCTGTGGCAGAGACCAAGTTCATCAGGTCTGTGGCAGAGACCAAGTTCATCAGGTCTGTGGCAGAGACCAAGTTCACCAGGTCTGTGGCAGAGACTTTGGGTAAAGTTTGAGTACCATTTTGGCTGCTAGTCCTAAGCTAGGGAGACTATCCGAATGGGCTGAGTCTGCTGAGAATCGGAGCAGTGAATTGTGTAAAGTTTGTGCCTGGACTTCATCCACATCTTAAGCTGTCCTGTTCTCCCTCCAACCCTTTCTGTCAGAGACTGTGTTTTATAAGAAATAAACCTCTACGTTGGAGTGCAGCTGGTGTGGAAATTCAAGTTACTGTGGTGATACAAGGACTTGTCTTTATTCAATATAGAGGTGAGAAACATTCTCCGGCTGTCTGACTGTGGAAGACCCATCAACAACACAGCTCAACCTCTTCACACGGGAGGGTACGGGCTTGTGGTGCGGTGTGCCTCTCTCTTCCTGCGAGGAGCCAAAGTGAATGCAGGTAAAGAAAGGGGTCTGTGCGCTACACCAGCATACTCTACTCTTTTAGAAAAAAAATACATTCTAATGCCGCGTACACGCGATCGATTTTCTCGACGGTGAAAACACCGTAGAGAAAAAAAAACGGGAAAAACGAGGGAACGGCTTGGTTCCCTACACACGTCCGTTTTTCCCGACATTTTTTTTTGGTCGAGAAAAACGACCGTGTGTGGGCTCCGTGGCAGTGTTTCCCTATGGGAAAACTGCAGCGGAAAAAAACGACGGGAATCACGACGAGAAAAATTAGAGCATGTTCTAATTTTTCTCGTCCTGATTAATGCTGTTTTTCCCATCGGGAAAAATGACAAAAAGCCCACACACGGTCGTTTTTCTTGTTAAAAAAAAATAATTTAATTTTTCCCGACGGGAAAAATGATCGTGTGTACGCGGCATAAGGCTTGTTTTGAACTTTTCTCCTGCTTGTTTGAGGTTCTGCCCACATTTTTTTTATTTGCCTGGAGTCTGTACAGCTTTAATTCTGTGCCTAAAACTCATAGAAAATCTTCAAACCAAAAGCAGACCTTTTGTCGCTACAGTTGCTTGCATGTTCCAGCCATTAGATAGAGTTCATGACCCAGTACTGTCATCCTTGGGTCTGACAACTAACATCTTACCTCGGGGATACAAAGGATTTCTAGACAAAATTTAATTAATGACTTTAGCACAAAATTGTTGTTTATTAGTTTCACAGGATATAAAAAGCTTGTGCATGAGCTTTCCTTGTAAGAAGTGCATTACTTGAGAAAATTGGTGTGCCTGTCATTACTGGGAAAATCGTTTTGTGTGATTTATTAAGTGACTATCTTATATGAGAATGGCTTTTTTAGGACACCTTTCATTTGCTGTGGATTCAGGAAAAAAAAATGCTTCATTAAAATTCAATGTGGATGTTACTTTGTTGATCTGAATAAGATAGTACCCTGGTCAGGATTTGAACTGAAGTGCTGCAAGCCAAAGTGCTGACCTCTTTGACAATACCAGTGACGTCAACTGGAGTCCAGTCTGCCTGCCATGAAGGCAGTAAGTAGAGCGTGCAGTCCACACCTCCCAGCTCTCTTCTCCTCTTCAGCACTGTCTCAAAGCATTGTCTTCTGGGGGACAGGAGTAGTCACTGATGGCAATCCCCCCATCTGCCTAACTGATTACCTTGACATGTGAGCCAAAGCTGGGGAGCTCCCAGTGATGTCTATCACTATCACATGTAATCTTTGGTAATGTTTCTTCCTTTTCTGGAAATAAAATACCGGCCTTACGATATGTTCCGTATTGAGAACATAGGCAATGTGTCCCATGTTTACTGGCCAGGTGGCAACACTACCACTGGGACAGAAAGTGATATGACATTTCTTCAGTGGGGTTCAAGAAACGAATGACCAGAACTTTCCTCTGCTGATTCTTGGTTTGACCTCAGCCAGACCCTGACTAGGGATTACCCACTGCTGATCTTCTGATGAGACCCTTTTCTCCTGATCTTGACTTTGCCAGCTGTCTCCTTGGCTAATGACTGCTGCCATTACAGAACATGCTTCCAGCTTGCTGTGTGTTCCAGCATCAGAACCATCTACTTTCTTGTTGGTCTGCTCAAGCACCTCATAGCCAAGCCTGCCTCTAGAAGGGAATTTCCTTGGACTGGACTCCAGGCACGATGCCACTCTCTGCCCTCTCATTCCATGTGCCACGCTCCAGGGATGTTTGAACCAGAGGTGTAAGAGAAGCCATCTTGTCATCTTGGCCTTCAGCCAGGTTCGTGATAATGGCTGCCCCTACAGATACGACAGAGAAAAGGATGCAGATATGAAGAGACAGGAAGTGTGTTATTTGTAGGATCTCCAGGTGAAAGAAAAGAGAGAAAAATCTTTAAAAAGAAAGAAAATGAATTCAACACCTGTTACTAAGGACTGGTTAGCTGCAAAATATTAGACATGTGCACACTGAAATATTTTGTTTTCGTCCAAAAAATTAATTATTTAGTTACTCCCCAAATTTGTTTTTATTTATTTTTGTTTCGTTAAAAAATGCATTAGTCCGAAAATCCGAATGAATTAAGGTTGAATCTGTCATTGAAGGCTTATGGTGTCTGTCGAATGTTCTAAGAAGATTTGACGGAGCAGCAAAACTGTACGACGCCGCAATCGTACATTTCCGATCGAATGTTCCGCCTACAAGCTATAGAAGAATTCTAATGTTGTATGACACTAGTAATAATTATATTTATAAATCATTATTACTAGTCAACCAACATTCGACTTCTTCTATAGCCTATGGGCCCGAGCATTTGACCAGAAATGTATGATTGCGGCGTCGTACAGTTTAGCTGCTTGTCGAATCTTCTTAGAACTTTCGACAGATACCATAAGCCTTCAATGACAGATTTGACGTTTGTATGTTTTTCTCTGC
This sequence comes from Rana muscosa, assembly GCA_029206835.1. Classification (NCBI taxonomy): domain Eukaryota; kingdom Metazoa; phylum Chordata; class Amphibia; order Anura; family Ranidae; genus Rana; species Rana muscosa. The sequence continues at coordinate 257,811,160 of CM055128.1, forward strand.
TTCGTCGAATCTTCGTCGTTCATGTCGAATAGTCTACCCAACACTGTCTCTATAATGTTGAATCTTTTCTCTCTATAATGTCGAATCTTTCCTCTCTATGTAGAATAATCTTGGACTAATAGAGTTAAGGTTAGGCACATTCGACTGCAGGTTCGATAGACACAGATTGTTATTGTCAGCGTCAAGTTGAATCTCCTATCTATATCGAACTGTTGTAGCAACGAAAACTAAAATAAAGCATTTTTTTATGTCGGATCTTTCGGATTTCAGATTTTGCACGTTCGTTTTTGTTTGTTAAAACGATAACGAAAATACCCGAAAATTTGGACGAAAATGCATTCGGACAAAAACGAATGCACATGTCTACAAAATATTACATATTTGTTTTGGGTTTAGATACGCTTTAAAAAATACATCTATTTACTGATAGGAATGTACAATATATATTTGTAAAGTGCTGCGTAAATTGACGGTGATATATAAATACCTGAAATAAATAAATAAATGTATACTGATCTACACATCAGACCTTAAAGAAAGACCATCATGGAGAAAAATGGTCAGATGACGTTATGCCCAAAGGAAACATTGTCCCTTCAAATGTTGGACTGCTGGAGAATCATCCTTCATCTTGAAGGTGACAGGTCCTCTTGTGTTTTACATAAGCTTGTAACATGCCAAAATGTATCACTACAGAAGGAAAGATACAATATTAGTGAATAATAGCTGCCCATCTATTGCTTTCCATGTCTCCCTCCCCCATGTCAGGATGGAAAGAGAGGACGGGGAGTTTTTATAGCTATAACGGAGCTCTGAGGTTAATTGTGAAAATCAATGCAATGTCTGAATGCTGCGGGGGAGGGGAGGTATCTGGTATAAGTAGACATAGAAGAGCTTCTATAATACAGTAGGAGGAGGCCAGCAGCAGCACAGACTGAGCTAAACAAGACCAGAGTCATATATAATGCAGATAGGTTAAAAATAGCCAACACCAATGGCATTCTATGAATGCTCATACAGCTGTTAATATTATAAACATAATTCAGAAAGGCATAGTTTAAGGGGAACTCCATTTAAAAAAAAAATGAAGATATCTTATCAAGCAAACATAATGACCACTGCTTGGTTGTAAAATCACAATTTTTTCTGTTAGGTCAGTCCATGATTCCATCCATCACCCAACAGCATTACCCTGAATCTCTAGCGAAGCAAAGGAAGACGGTGCTGGAAGACCACACGTCTGAACAATGAGAAAATAGGTATATAATGTCCTCCATGTGTCATTGACTGTGGATCCCACTCTGATTGATATCTAAATGATGAAGTGTCTCTACTCCCAACAGATAAATATATTTAATTAGTACTTCAGTATTGGTCCAGAGTAAATGGCCAAGCAAATATCTTTCCGTGAAGGGAACTATCACAACTCCAGTGGATGGCTGTAGAATCCCAGGTTGATAGAGGGAAGTGATAGAGGGAAGTGTAACAGCCCTTGTGTGTGGCAGATAGTAAGGTCCCGCCAGAATGCAGATATGAAGGCACAGCAAAGGAGCCCTTCAGATGGACATGGCAAGGCCCGCCGGTGTCCATTACGTCACCGGATCTCCGACGGAACTCCCTGAAGACCCGGAAGCCGGCTGAGAGGTGAGTACCGATCAAAAGAATTTTGATCGATCAAAAAAATTAATTGATTAATCGAGGAATTAATAGTTAATTTCCACAGCCCTAAGAGGAACATATGTGAATGTTTCCATTGAGGACAAGTGAGTTTGCTACCCCCCTGTAACAGAGGTCTAGGTGAATCTCCCTACCCTATAGTACATAGATGGCATTTTCTAAATGGCCACCTTGTTTTTTTTATTGCTCTTGAAACATTGCAACTAAAGCCCTGTACACACGGGCGGGAATCCTGTTGGAAAAAAAACGTTGGTTTTCTCGACGGGATTCCTATCAAGCTTGCCTTGCACGGCTAGTGTACACACACAACAATTCAAAAGAACCGCCGTTCTTTTGAATGGCAAGAACTCGGTGATGTCATCAACATACGACAAGCCGGAACTCGTCACATTCGATGCTGTCGCCGCCATCTTGCTACACTCCACAATAATCTTGTAAGCTACCGCGCATGCGTCAAAGTCTTTTCGAGCATGCGCGGGTTTAGCTCGGACAGGTAAGCATACAGACAACCGGTTTTCTCGGCAGGAATCCCAACGAGAAAAATAGAGAGCAGGTTCTCTATTTTTCTTGTTGAGATTCCCACCAGTTTTCCCGACAAGAAACCATACACACAAATGTTTTTCTCGCCAAAAAGCTCTTGCCGAGAAAAACGTTGTGTGTACGAGGCTTAAGCTAAGAAAACTGTCAGCTGGTATCACTACATCATCTCAATTACTGCTAGGCTATTTTGTCAGGGATGTAACTTCATTTGCAATTAAAGCAAAAGCCGCGTACACACGATCGGTTTTACAGATGAAAACAGTCCGATGGATTTTTTTCATCGGACAAACTGATCGTGTATGGGCCCCATTGGTCTTTTTTCCATCGGTGTCAAAAAATAGAACATGTTTTAAATTTTTCCGATGGATAAAATACCGATAGCAAATTCCGATTGTCTATGGGCAAGTCCATCGGTTAAAAAACCCACGCATGCTCAGACTCAAGTCGACGCATGCTCAGAAGCATTGAACTTCATTTTTCTCGGGTCAACGGAGTGTTTTACGTCACCGCGTTTGGAACGGTCGGTTTTTTGACTGATGGTGTGTAGGCAAGACTGATGGCAGTCAGCTTCATCGGTAAAATCCATCGGTTTAAAAAACCATAGGAAATCCGATCGTGTGTACAGGGCTAAACTGTTAAAAGAGGTAGAAAATAACCTTTAGCATAACTAGAGAGAAGTGCAATAGGAATGGATTTTGGAAAATTGGCTCATCTCTATTATTGACCTGAGATTGTTGCAATAACCGAGACTCGGGTTTGGGAGGGGGCATACAGGCCCAGGATATGGGAAGCTCTGATAAAAAAGAAGACACATAATATGTGAATTCTCTGGAGAAATGTGGGGGTCACTTACAAATGGAGTAGAACGCATTCTTTAGATTCAGTTGCTTCTATTTTAAATCACGGTGCCGGACATGTCAAGACTCCATTAAGAATTTCCATGGTCTGCCTGAAGACGCCTAGAGATGTTCTGGAGATTTTTGATCTGTGACAAAAATGTAATCTAAGTGTTTAACTAGATGTCACGTTTGGGTCCCCTTTTTGAGCCTGAGCAGTTTACTTTTTCTTTGCCAGCCTAGGTTTTTGATAAATGTTGCAGATTTATGCAGAGAAAGATGATTTTCAGGCAAAATAATAGGAAGAAGAAAAAAGAAATGTATTTTCTAAAGCCCAGCTCCAGTTTTAGAATATAGTATGGAAGGATTACAACCTTTACTTACAACTCTTATTTAGTGCTTCTAGATTATAGAATACATCATGTAGGCGAGATATGTTCTACAATATAAACTTGGTTACGGTCATGGCTGTTGGAAGTTTCTTTGGAACATCCAGAGAGTGACTCAATTGTCCAACAGTCATTCAAAACTAAAAATATACGTATGTTTTTCGGGCACAGCTGGCCTTTCATAGCCTATAATTGGAACCTATACATTAAAGTTTTTTCATTGTTTTCACTTTAAAATAGATCTAAAACCCATTCACTAAAATCCCATAGGGGCTTTAACATTACGTATTTTTAAAAGTTTGTAGCACAGACCCGGGACTGGTATGGCTGTTTGGTCCCAGATTCTATTCCATGATAGGCACACGGTAGTTCACGGTCACTTGAGTCAGAGAACAAGCTGTACATGTCTTTTTTCTGTTTTATTTTGCTAAAAGAACTGGAATAGGGTGAGGGTGAGCCTTGGGATACTCCAAAAAAACTTTAAACTTCTAAGGGCTCTTTCACACAGGCGGATCCCATGATGATCCACCCCGTGAATATCCGCTTGCTCAGCGGGGATCGCTCCGTTGATCCCCGCTGAGCCGGCGGATGACTTGTCTGTCTCTGCACACTGTGCAGAAACGGACCTGTCAGATCGCCGCTTTCCTCTATGGGGGGATCGGACCGTCTGTCCGTTTTCATCCAATCCGATCAGCAGACGGATGGAAAAGTAGGATTTTCCTCCGTCATGCTAAACGGACCATAGTGGAGACTGATGTCATCGGATGTCAGTGGATGTTCATCCGCTGACATCCGCTATCCCATAGGGATACATGTATGTCCATTTTTTTATCTGGAAACGGATGGATGAAAAACAGACATACGGTCTGCCCGTGTGAAAGGGGCCTTACTCTATTTGAGAACTCTGTATTTGATCTGCTCCTTCAGGGTGAGGACATCCCCTTTAAACTGAAGGAAAACTGGTACTAAACGGGGACTCCTGAAAAGGAGTATAGTCCTGGATGTACTGTGAAAAGCTCTCCCGAATGAAGCATAAGAAAGTCTCCAAGTCCAATAGGCTGGTACTCAAAGTCCTGAATACTGTATTGCCACCTGCAGTATCAATCCGTTTCTGTACTTGAATTGCCTGTGTCCTGGATCCTTAGATGAGATCTCTACAGAACTTCAGGAGGCTAGGTCAGAGGTCCCCCAGCCAAAGCAAAGCAGAAGCTGGGAGCCCCCAAAAAAAGGATTCTGGTAGCTGCAGGTAGTCTCCTATGGATGCCCCAGCCCTCCGGCTGGGTCTTACTTCCCCAGGAAAAAGATACATCTGTTCTGAATCCCTGCCTATTTATACCCCTCTCAGCCCCCTGCAGGTCACTCACTACCCTGAACAGGGATTTGCTGAAGAGGCATCAATATGCAGACTAGGGTCTATGTTCTTTCACCCACTATATCCCACAACTCAGTGGGATGCAGGAGAAATTAGCCAAGCCTCCACCAGCAGAACCCAGAACAGACACTTTTAAGTGATTATTGCTCTCCCCGGCTACAGGGGGCCCATAAATGAAATGTAACACTAGTAGCCTACAGGGGTGCTACAAGTCATTTTTGATCTTTTGTAAATCTACAGCTTTCATTAAAAATGACCTGGTGATCCTGCCATGAAGATTCTTGTTCAGGCACTCCCCAGTGGGTTGACAACTGTCTCCCAATTGTGCTTCATCACTACAGCAGTGATGTGAAGTTGACACTGGGATGAGTGCATGTAGAAAAGAAGTGGTTGCAAAGAAGTTGTGTACAACAGCACTGAGATGTAATAAAACGATAAAAAAAAAGAGATGAAAACAGCATTCAATTTAAAAAATGCTAATTATTTATAACACACAGTGCTTTATCAAAATAAATGCCATCCAGTTTGGGTTTAGTTCTACTTTAAAAAGCAGCCTGCATTGTCCAGTTCTCACTCAAGGACCCTTTTGGGAAATTAGTCCAACTTCTAAAGTTTCTCAAACCCTTCTGGTTGGCTTCCTATTCTGACCAAATTAATAGTATATTGTAAAACACAAACATCCCTATGGACACCAAAAACCACTCTAGTGATTCTAGACTTTGGCTTCCTCTCAATGGACTGTTGTTTCCCACACTGTGATGGACATTATTTAACCTCGAATGCTCCCACTTCTACTCCACTTCCCTTCCAACATCAATCTCTCTCTCTACTACTTCCTTGCTGCAAATGACAATTTGCATGTGGACATAAACTCAATTCCCACATTTCCAGATCTTTTTTATGGTTCCTCTCCTCTGTCATCACTAAATCCAATTCTTACATGGTAGCCCTCCAACAAGTCAGCACTAGAGGAGACTCTGAGGACCGCTCACTATACAGCTGTTGAATAATTTTTGCACAAAATCCTTATAAAATACCCCTTTTACAAAACCTGGATACATATTTTAAGTCCTTAAAGTGGTTGTAAAGGAGGAAGTTTTTTTTTTATCTTAATGCATTCTATGCATTAAGATAAAAAGCCTTCTGTGTGCAGTAACTCCCTCCCCCAGCCTCCCTAATATTTACCTGGGCCCAATCTCGATCCAGAGATGTTGCACGAGAGACTAGTCTGTCCGGGAGTCCCTTCCTCATTGGCTGAGACAGCAGCGTGGTGCCATTGGCTCCCGCTGTAAATCAAAGTCAGTGAGCCAATGAGGAGAGAAATGGGGCGGCGCTGGGCCATGGCTCTGTGTCTTAATGGACACAGAGCCATGGCCCAGCACCGCCCCATTTCTCCCCTGAATGGACACAGAGCAGTGGCTCAGGTGCCCCCATAGCAAGCTGCTTGATGTGGGGGCACTCAACAGGAGGGAGGGGCCAGGAGCACCGAAGAGGGACCCGAGAAGAGAAGGATCTGTGCTTCTCTGTGCAAAACTATTACACAGAGCAGGTAAGTATGACATGTTTGTTATTTTTAAGGGGAAAAAAAACCTTAAGGGTTTTTACAGGTGGGGGTTCTTATTTTTAACCTTGAATGCTGCAGTTTTTTTTATAGTGATATTCCAAACAAAACTATATTTTTAGTTTGATTTAGGTGGAAAAGGGTTAAAACATCTGCCAGGTTTTTATCGCTATCTGTATCCCAGTTGAGGAGATTTGCTTCTTCTTTTTATCATGCTAACTGCTGTTCCTAAAACAGGAGAATAGAGGATGTCTTTCAGTGCGGATGTGTGTTCCAATGACAATTGTCAAAGGGACCTCCCTGCCAGTTTGGGGAGATTTCCTCTTACTTCCTGTCAAGTTTCTGGGACAGGAAGTGGGGCAGGGACACAGATCGGGATACAGTCAGAAAAAAAAATAGTTCAGCATTGTAAATCCTTGATGAAGGGGGCCTCTAGGAACCCCACAATGTGCTGGATGTTTTTTGTTTTTAATATGAAATGAAAGGACAATTTACAGGACAAACGGTCTGGGTATGGAAGCATGAAGCATATTCAAGCTGAGCACAATCACAATACATTTTGCTCTGGCATCGGAAAAAAAAAAACCATTCAGCTCAAGAAGGAATGGGGATTTTTGCATGCTGCGTAGTTACAGGGTTGCCTCGTAATATTAGGTACAGGGAAGTCCTTCTTAAAAAGGAAAGCAGACCGAGATGTGTAATCCCTACTGTGTTTCAACACAGTAGAGCGAAACCAAATGGCCATGCTCAAAGGTGAGCTGTATTTTGAAAGAGAAGCCAAGGGCTCCATGTATTAAAATATTGTATACAAAAACCATATAGTTTAGCCCAGTGGTTTTCTACTCCTGTCCTCAGGACCCACTAACAGGCCAGATTTTAAGTATTATCTTGGGGAGTGTGACAGCAGGAAGGTAAAGTCACCTGGTTGCATCCAGGGGGGTAGGTATATTTCTCCCAGATTCAGGCTTTATGCCGACTTATACAACTAGGGAGAGAGTTGATGAAGCCCAGCTGAGGCTAGTGGGCTCATGGATGATTCATACCTCTAGGGAGAGTGCTGGGCGTCGTGCAGGCAGGGAGTTGATGAGACCAGCTGAAGCTTGTCAGCTCGTTTAAGGCCTCTATAAAAACTCCCAGCTTCATTAGGTGTTTGCTCATGCCTGGAACCAGACCTGTGTGGACTGTCTAGGGAGAGTGAACCCCTGTGCGGTGAGACAAAGCCTGTGTGGCTATTTGTTTGGACATTTACTAAACCAGGGACTTAGGGACTAGGACAGCACCAGGCTGATCCCAGTTGTTAGTTAGGGAAACCTGCATGTTTAGTCAGAGGTCAAGCTGACCAGGATTTATTTTGTTTATGTTTCTTTTTGCTTTGCTGTGTTTTTGTCACTGTAAATAGAGAAATAAACCGCACCTTTTGATCTTGAAAACCACAACCTCCGTCTGCTGGGCCTGTTTTTGTGTGGGGAGCCCATCCAGGGGGTCACACACACCCGCTACCGAGCTAACCCCCTCACAGTTGGTGGAGAACCAGTGGCAGTTTTTTTTTAAGCCAGCATGGAGGAGATACTGAAACAGCTGGCTCTAGCAAATGCCAATCAACAGCAGACAAATGCAGGTTTGCAAAAGAGCCTTGCAGCTCAACAACAGAGCTTCGCAGCCCAGCAACAAGCCCAGCAGCAATCTGAGGCCCGCTTCATAGACCTGTTGCAGAAGCAAGAGCAGAGACTACAACAACAGATGGAAGCAGTAATGCAGCAACGTCCGCAGACCAGTGAGGAAAGCCGTCCCACTAATACCGCGTCCTTTGGGGTGAGTCGTTTATTGACAAAAATGACTGGAGAGGATGATCCAGAGGTATTTTTGACCACATTTGAAAGGACTGCTGAAAGAGAAAAGTGGCCTGAGGAGCAGTGGGCTGGACTGGTGGCTCCTCTGTTAACTGGTGAATCGCAGAAAGCTTACTATGACCTAGAGCCTGACCAAGCAAAAGACTATGTGATGCTAAAAGCTGAAATATTGGCAAGGCTGGGTGTCACCCTGGCTGTCCGGGCTCAGCGTGTGCATAACTGGACTTTCCAGCTTGGAAAACCCCCCAGGTCTCAAATGTATGATCTCATTCACCTGAGCAGGAAGTGGCTACAGCCAGAGACTTTGTCCGCACCGGAGATTGTGGAACGTGTTGTGATGGATCGTTTCTTGAGAGCTCTTCCTACCGCCATTCAAAAGTGGGTAAGCCATGGAGACCCAGAAACGGCCGGTAAACTTGTGGATCGTGTAGAGAGATACTTGGCTGCAGAGAACCTGACGGCCTCTTCCAGAGACTCTCGGACTTTCCACCCTAAGACCAGACCATCCCCAGGGGCGGATAAGATGATTCCAAGGGGTGAGGGTGGAGAGAGTGAGAGGGTGGGAGCTCTGCCCAGGGTTTGGCGAGAACAGCCTGGGAAGTCGGGGGCTCAAGAGGCAGCCAAAAGGATTGTTTGCTACCGCTGCCGGCAAGCGGGACATATTGCAGCAAATTGCCCGGTTGTGGAGGAACCCATGCAATGTGACTTTCTGACGGACAGACGTCAGTCGCTGTGTGCGACAGTCGCATGCACTGCCATTCGGGGAACTGAGAAACATTTATGCAAAATGTGTATTAATGGTAGAAATGTTGTGGTATTACTGGATTCAGGTAGCCTTGTGACCCTGATAAAGGCTGAATTAGTTAAAACAGAGGTCTCTGGGAATAGCAAGGTAGCTGTTATTTGTGTGCATGGGGACACCCGAGAGTATCCAGTGACTACAGTGTGTTTCAAGACCCCCAAAGGTACCCTCTCTCATCCAGTGGGGTTAGTATCTCAACTACCGCATGATGCCATTGTGGGAAGGGATTTTCCGAAGTTCTGGGAACTGTGGGATGATCCTGAGCCCCCCACTGGTGCCCCTATGTACCAGGAAGGTGATAGCCAGAACTCCTCTGAGAGTGGTGAGGACTCTCCAGAATTTCCCTTGTCAGTATTGGCAGGCGAGACTCAAGAAACTGGAGAGGAGCCCACCTCCTCAGACGAAAACCTACCGTCTGTGGAGTTTTCTGATCTTGAGGTTCACAGGGAAAATTTTGCCACAGAACAGTTAAAAGACCCCGCCCTAATAAAGGCACGGGAAAACGTAGTGGAAATAGATGGCGAGTTAGTGAACCCAGATAATACCTGCACTTACCCATACTTCAGCGTAGAGAAGGACCTACTGTATCGGGTGGCAAAAAGGGCAGAAGAAACCGTTGAGCAGCTTGTGGTGCCCAAACCTTACAGGAAGTTGGTGTTGGAGTTGGCCCATGGGCACATTCTTGGAGGTCATCTGGGGACAGAGAAAACCCGAGAGAGGGTATTACAGAGAGTCTATTGGCCTGGGGTGATGAAGGACATAGAAAATTATTGTTCCTCCTGCCCTGTGTGTCAGAGGTCGGCCCCGATGCCACATTTCCGTAGCCCGCTGGTCCCTCTACCCATCATTGAGGTCCCATTTGAGAGGATCGCAATGGATTTGGTAGGTCCTATAATCAAGTCCGCTAGGGGGCACCAGTACATATTAGTTATAATGAACTATGCCACCCGTTATCCAGAAGCGATCCCTCTCCGAAATACCTCGGCCAAAACCATAGCCAAAGAGCTATCTCTTGTTTTTAGCCGGGTGGGTATTTGTAAAGAACTGCTTACGGACCAAGGTACACCCTTTATGTCCCGGGTTATGAAAGAGCTGTGTAAATTGTTCAAAGTGACGCAATTGCGTACGTCTGTGTATCACCCCCAAACCGATGGGCTGGTTGAAAGATTCAACAAAACCCTAAAACAAATGTTGAAGAAAGTGGTGGATAGAGATGGAAAGGATTGGGACTGTCTACTTCCTTATTTGATGTTTGCTATTAGGGAGGTGCCCCAATCCTCTACGGGATTCTCCCCCTTTGAGTTACTGTATGGGAGACACCCAAGAGGGCTGTTGGATATTGCCAAGGAAACTTGGGAAAGTGAGAGTTCTCCCCACAGGAGTGTGATTGAGCATGTCGCCCTGATGCAAGATCGAATTGCACAGGTAATGCCCATCGTGAAGGAACATTTGGCCCAAGCGCAGTTGGCACAGCAGAGAGTGTACAACCGTGGAGCCAAGACCCGTACCTTTTCCCCGGGGGATAGGATATTGGTACTTGTCCCTACGGTTGAAAGTAAATTCCTTGCCAAATGGCAAGGCCCCTACGAGATAATGGAAAAAGTGAGCGAAGTGAATTACAAGGTCAGACAACCAGGAAGGCGAAAGCCCGAACAGATCTATCACGTTAATCTGTTGAAAGCCTGGAGGGATAGAGAGTCCCTAGTCGCAGAAACTTGGTCACCAGCTCAAACTGGTTGCGTGATTCCGGAGGTTGGAATAGCAGCCACCTTGTCACAACCCCAACAACAGGAGGTTAAGGAGTTTGTGCTTCGCAACAAGGAGGTGTTCTCTGAGCTGCCGGGACAAACATCTGGGGTAGAGCATGATATTATTACCCCGCCCGGTGAAAGGGTGAAGTTAAAACCCTATCGGATCCCAGAGGCCCGACGGGAGGCAATACGGGAGGAAGTACAGAAAATGCTGAACTTAGGGGTGATAGAGGAGTCCCAAAGTGATTGGTCTAGTCCCATTGTGTTGGTGCCTAAACCGGATGGGAGCTGGCGATTTTGTAACGATTTTCGTCAGTTGAACAAAGTTACAAAATTTGACACCTACCCCATGCCACGTATAGATGAGTTGATAGACCGGCTGGGAACAGCCCGATACATGACGAATCTTGACCTCACAAAAGGGTATTGGCAAATTCCCCTGGCCAAGTCGGCCAAAGAGAAAACCGCATTTGTAACCCCAGACGGGGCGTTCCAATATAAGAGAATGCCGTTCGGGTTACAGAATGCGCCGGCCACATTCCAGCGGAAAATGGACCAGATACTGAGGCCCCATCGGAAGTATGCTGCGGCTTACCTGGATGACGTAATTGTCCATAGCACAGATTGGGCCTCACATCTGCCAAAAGTGCAAGCAGTCCTAGACTCTATCCGGGAAGCGGGGTTTACGGCTAACCCCAAGAAGTGTACCATTGGGCAGGAGGAGGCCAAATATCTTGGGTACACCATTGGCAGGGGAGTAATAAAACCCCAACTCAACAAAGTCGAGGCCATCCATAGTTGGCCACGTCCCAACAGCAAGAAGCAGGTACGAGCCTTTCTGGGAATCGCGGGTTATTATCGGCGCTTCATTCCCCACTTTGCTTCTAAGGCTGTGCCCCTAACCAACCTGACGAAAGGGAAAGGGTCGGTCATGATTAAATGGACCCCCGAGGCTGAGGCAGCATTCCAATTCTTGAAACAAGCCTTATGTAGCCAGCCAGTGTTGTACTCACCCGACTTCTCTAAAGACTTTGTCGTTCAAAGTGATGCGTCAGATGTGGGGTTAGGAGCAGTATTGTCCCAGGTCTGGAACGGGGAAGAGCACCCAGTCATTTACCTCAGCAGGAAGTTGAAGTCCCATGAGGTAAATTACGCCACGGTTGAAAAGGAGTGTTTAGCGGTGAAGTGGGCTCTAGATTCCCTTCGGTACTATCTGCTAGGTAGGCACTTTGACATGGTTACGGATCACGCTCCGTTAAAGTGGATGGCTCAAAACAAGGAGACAAATAGAAGAGTAAATAGGTGGTTCCTGGCCCTACAGGAATTCAACTTCACAGTAAAGCATCGCCCTGGCGTTCAAATGGGGAATGTGGATGCTTTGTCTCGAGTACATGAATGCCTGATTGCTGGTGTTCCAACCCCAAGGTTAAAACAAGAGGGGGGGGGTATGTGACAGCAGGAAGGTAAAGTCACCTGGTTGCATCCAGGGGGGTAGGTATATTTCTCCCAGATTCAGGCTTTATGCCGACTTATACAACTAGGGAGAGAGTTGATGAAGCCCAGCTGAGGCTAGTGGGCTCATGGATGATTCATACCTCTAGGGAGAGTGCTGGGCGTCGTGCAGGCAGGGAGTTGATGAGACCAGCTGAAGCTTGTCAGCTCGTTTAAGGCCTCTATAAAAACTCCCAGCTTCATTAGGTGTTTGCTCATGCCTGGAACCAGACCTGTGTGGACTGTCTAGGGAGAGTGAACCCCTGTGCGGTGAGACAAAGCCTGTGTGGCTATTTGTTTGGACATTTACTAAACCAGGGACTTAGGGACTAGGACAGCACCAGGCTGATCCCAGTTGTTAGTTAGGGAAACCTGCATGTTTAGTCAGAGGTCAAGCTGACCAGGATTTATTTTGTTTATGTTTCTTTTTGCTTTGCTGTGTTTTTGTCACTGTAAATAGAGAAATAAACCGCACCTTTTGATCTTGAAAACCACAACCTCCGTCTGCTGGGCCTGTTTTTGTGTGGGGAGCCCATCCAGGGGGTCACACACACCCGCTACCGAGCTAACCCCCTCACAGGAGATACAGACTAAAATATTGCAATCACTGAGCAGCAAATGAGATCACCTGTGATATATTTCAGTTTTCTTGGAAACCTGGCCTGTTAGTGGGTCCAGAGCACAGGAGTTGAGAACCACTGGTCTAGTCAGTTCAACAATACACATAAGATATTGTAAATCTTCCACCCATTCCCTCATTGATGGAGGGGTAGTGTTTTTTCTAGTGTCTAGGTATTACTGCCCTAGAGATTATGAAGAAAAATATGAGTTGGCTTCTCTTGGCTGAGGCTTTGGACCCAGATTGTATTTAACCACTTGCTTACTGGGCACATAAACCCCCTTCCTGCCCAGGCGAAATTATAGCTTTCGGCACTCTCACACTTTGAATGAAAATTGCGCGGTCGTGCGACGTGGCTCCCAAACAAAATGACGTTTTGAGCTTTATTTTGGTGGTATTTGATCATCTCTGCGTTTTTTATCTTTTGCGCTATAAACAAAAAAGAGCGACAATTTTGAAAAAAAAAACACAATATTTTTTGATTTTTGCTATAATAAATATCCCAATTTTTTTTTAAAAAAATATTTTTTTCCTCAGTTTAGTCCGATATGTATTCTTCTACATATTTTTGGTAAAAAAAAATCGCAATCGCCGTTTATTGATTGGTTTGCACAAAAGTTATAGCGTTTACAAAATAGGGGGTAGTTTTATGGCATTTTTATTATTATTATTTTTTTTAATAGTAATGGCGGCGATCTGTGATTTTTTTCGTTACTGCGACATTATGGCGGACACATCAGACACTTTTGACACTATTTTGGGACCATTTACATTTATACAGCGAACCGTGCTATAAAAATGCACTGATTACTGTATAAATGTGACTGGCAGGGAAGGGGTTAACACTAGGGGGGAGGAAGGGGTTAAATGCGTGCCCTATTAGTGATTACTACTGTGGGGGGAGGGGACTGACTGGGGGAGGTGACCGATCTGTGTCCCTATGTACAAGGGACACAACATCGGTCTCCTCTCCCTGACAGGACATGGATCTCTGTGTTTACACACAGAGATCCACGTCCTTGTCTCTGTACCGGCCAATCGCGGGTACCTGGCGGACATCGCGGCCGCTAGGCACGCGCATCGGCATGTCAGTGACACGCCGGGCATGCGCACTCGCGTGCCCTCCAGTGGCTGGAGGAGCGGAGGCCGTAAAAAGACGGCCTCCCGGATTTCTAGAGCCATCTTGTGGCCGTATTTTGTACATGGCCCAGGTCTGAAGAAGTTAATGTAGGGAGAATTGTGGGGAGCATGCTACCTTGGAGGAAGTTAGGTGATCATAGGTTTTAAAAAAAACAGCTGACCAACATTTAGTAAGCTCGGGCCAGACCACCATATATGCAATATTATACCAGGTTGGTTATTAGTTGGTTATTACCAGTAGACAACGAAAATGTAAGTTGCAAAGACATTGATACAACCTGGTGAGAATTTTAAAAATTCCTCTCCTGTATACGACTAGCCATGGAGAGCTTGTGAGTCAAAATGAATGATTTGTAAATTTCGTTCTCTGAGAAGTTACATCCAAGTTCTCCAGTCTTTTCCGCCATAAGTCCTGTGATTTTCTTCTGCTCCGTTCTTCTGTTATTAGCATGATAACTTCTGCCAAGTTCTCAGACAACCGAGATAAAACCAGCCTGAAATTTGTGTCGGAGTGGGTGCTATAAATAGATTAGCAGAGAGCTGGTCTATTCACAGCACAGCTCTGCACATTCCTTCCTTCCTCTGCCTATGTGTAGTGGGGCCGGGGGTGTGTGCCTTTCCTCCAATCAGCTGTCACACAGTGTATGCCAAGACTTCACAGCCAGTGCTGAACAGGAAGAGAAAATTTCCAACGCGATCTGTACTTTCTAAAGAATATAGCAAGCTGAAGACAGCAGATATACAAGTAAAACGTATGTAGGGAGATTTGGTTCATATCTGTGTATCACCTGAGGCTGTTCACTTGATTGGGTATATGTGAGGGTTTACATCCACATTAAAGTGTGTGATGTGTGATCTGAGCTCTCAGTGAGGGATGCGAGAAATCGCAGACCCCCATTGGTCAATGCGGTGTGAATAGTTGAAATACTGTAGGATGCCATTTAAGTAACTTAGTGCAATGTTAATCAGGAGGAAACTTTGTACTTTCTAGTAATGTGTTGGAATTTTAACAAACTCTACAACTAATATACTGTAAATGTATATGCTTTCTAAATAATAATCTGGCATTCTCATTTCTATAGCTTTAGGATCCTGGCCTTTTTCCCTTTGATTCGTTATGTCCACAAAAGGATGGTCCCACGTCTTCTTACTTTATGGTGGAGTCAGCTAGGGAATTTGAATGGTAATCCACCAAATGTATATTAGGTTTGCCTTTTTTTACCTAGTGATCCTGCCAGTTTTGAAACTTCCGGTCTAAGGGTGTATCAACATGCCAGCACTTACAAGATGGAGTCTACGAGGAACTCAAAACATCATGGGATGTTATTGAAGAGGGATGTGCATACAGCACAAGTGCAAAAAATGTGTTATCATTGGATAGAGTAGCAAAGGATTATAACCCCTGCCAAGTTTTTATGGATGTCTTTGCCCAATGCTAGGTAGATTTGTCCTCTGTATTTGAACTGGTGACCATTGTCATGGAGAAACAAAGTAATGGGAAAATAAAAATATTGGTATTGTCCCCGCAACAAAAGGTAAGGGTAAATCTACCAAACTGGACACTTGTCCTGGTGCCAATTGTCTAAGAACAAATTTCCCTTCTTAAGCCTCGTACACACGACCGTTCCTGTGTATGGTTTCTCGGCAGGGAATCTCAACGAGAAAAAAAGAGAACCTTCTCTCTATTTTTCTCGTCGGGATTCTCGTGTTTCCTGGCGAGAAAACCGTACGTGAGTATGCTTACCTGTCCCAGGTAAGCCTGCGCATGCTCGATGAGACTTCGACGCATGCACGGTAGCATACAAGGGTAGTGTAGGGTGTAGCAAGGTGGCGGCGATGGCATTGAATGTGACGAGCGCCGGCTTGTCGTAGTCAATGACGTCACCGCGTTCTTGCCATTCAAAAGAACGGCGGTTCTTTTGAATGGTCGCGTGTGTACACAGGGCTTGGCAAGACAAGCTTACCAGGAATCCCGTCGAGAAAACCGAAGTTTTTTTTTCGTCAGGATTCCCGCCCGTGTGTACAGGGCTATAGAGAAAAAACTTGACAGGGGTTTAAGCATTCCCTACTGTATCTTAAATGGTAAAAAAAAATGGCTTTAAATATACATTAATTATGGAAGGATAATACATTTTGGAATTTAACAGTACATTCAATATACGGTACTTTTCTTTTGATAAATAAAAGTATATCAATAAATGGGGTAATAAATTGAGCAATATATAGAATAAAGCACAGCGGATTTTTTTCAAAAGAATAATAAATTATATAAACAAAATTTCAATGAGATTAGCAGATTATTCCAACCTTGCATTTCTTGTTTCAAAAAATTAGGTTATGGGATGGCAGCGTGTTAGTACGAAGTAATGTACAGCATTATTATTGTTGACTGCTCTGGAAAAATTCTGAGCTGAATCCATTAATTCAACACCAAGAAGGCAAAGGAAAATCCTATAGATATAAAATTGGAAGCCAATCTTTTTCGTCTGAGCATTCCGTGAACAAAGAATATGCTGAGAAAGCGATCCGGTCATTTCTTGTAGGACTGGTAATATGAAAAACTTACAGTGATTCATGCTTAAGTCACTGGCAAAACTCCACACACTCCCTCCCTAATAAGAGAGAGTCTTTAATATGCTTTTGTGATGGGATGACTATGGGGCCAGCAGCAGCTCAGAAATGACAATGAGCTGGAGCCACTTAGCGAGATTCACATGTGACCTCATTAGGATGTATAATTGTGCCTTGTTCCTATATATCACATCAATATACAGCAAGTGTGAAGTCATCAGCATTGTATCGGGAATTAGATCATAAAGTGTGTAGAGGTTAATTTATATGAATAGCCCAGGCAATTAGTAATAGACACCCCTTATGTATTTAAAGGATACATTTAATAAATCCTCACCATTGACATATTTTTTGATAGTCCCAGTTTTTTTTACTTCATTTAAGGTATTTATATAGCTCTGACTATGTTAGGCAGCTCCTTACATACTGTACATTCACATTAGTCCCTGCCCTCAAGGAGCCTAACATCTAACGTATACAGTCAGGTCCATAAATATTGGGACATCGACACAATTCTAATCTTTTTGGCTCTATACACCACCACAATGGATTTGAAATGAAACGAACAAGATGTGCTTTAACTGCAGACTTTCAGCTTTAATTTGAGGGTATTTACATCCAAATCAGGTGAACGGTGTAAGAATTACAACAGTTTGTATATGTGCCTCCCACTTTTTAAGGGACCAAACGTAATGGGACAATTGGCTGCTCAGCTGTTCCATGGCCAGGTGTGTGTTATTCCCCAATATTTATGGACCTGACTGTATATCTTACATGCAAACATACACGCACTCACAAACTAGGGTCAATTTAGAAAGAAGTCAATCAACCTATCAGCATGTCTTTGGAGTGTGGAAACTGGAAGACCCAGTCTAATAAAAGAAAAATGGCCCTAGTATGATACTTTAGCGAGCACACCCATGATCTGTCCCAACAGCAGATAAAGCGATTTGAGTCTTCAGGCAGAAAAGGGATATATAAATATAAATGAATAATTGTTAAAACGCTTTCATGTCAATGATATCATATCTGAGCTTGTAAAAAAAAAAAAAAAACAGAAATCAGGGATGAGCTATGATGCATGACCCTTACCCCATCTCATTAAAGTGTCATTCTATTTTTTTTTCATTTTGACTAGTGTAGCGGCCTCCTCACTCCCCTCTTTGCATCAGCTCGTCTTTCTCTTGTCTAGGGGTACCTTAGAGGGGAGAAAGCGGGGTCACCACGCCAAGCCTTCACCACATGTGTCCGTGCGGTGTAAGCAAACTTCCTTCTCTACCTTCGGGTCAGTGTTGTGCACCTGGAGTTACCTTTGTTGTGGAGATTTTTATGGAGATGTATTTAATATGTATTGTCATAGTGTCACCCAGTGTTAGTACTTCCGCAACCCGCTCTAAAAGAGCTGATTGGGGTAGTCTGAGGCTGGTTGAATCCCGTCTGATAGGGGAAAACGTTTTGAGGTTGGAGTGTGATGTTTGCAGGGTGCGGATATGTCCGCCAATGGGGGCCCTCTGTGCATTAGCATGGACGATCGTTAGGGAGGGGATATCCTCGCTCTGCAATGACATCATTGGTTATGGGCAAATGCGCGCTCTTGTCTCGGCTGTGTCTGATCAACATTGGTTGGAATTCGTAGCGCGCGTCTGCAGATAGCCTCCCTCCCCCATTCAATAATAGTATAATCTGAATATGCGATATTCTATGGAATGGCGCAGAATAAGGATTTCTATCAGTGGTGACTTTAGCCATCATACGTTATTGTATTCACTGTATGTATTATTGTATTGAATCCTTTTATTTCCTGTTGGAAGGATGTCCTTGTATGGTCATTCTCCTGTGTGGAACGGACATCCTGTGATGTCCCCTCCCATGGGGGGAGGTGACTGGTTGCTGCAACCATTCACCTCCTGTCTTGAGATCTTTTGAGTTTAATAAAAGCCTATGAGTAGGCGTCGGCTTAACAGTCTTTGCTGGAATGGCCTGATAAGAAGATAAGCTTTTGTGGTGCTGCCTTTCTTGGATGAATGATGGGACGAATGAACGGTGAGTGGATCTTTAGCAAACTTAACGATAGCATTACTTCAAAAAGATTAAATCTGATGTGTGCTTAGATAGCACAGGAATTATAGGCTGTGTGCTCTGTAAACAGCAGCCTAAAATTCCACAACAGTAATGGCAACTCTGGTGGGACCAATTGCGGCCTCTTTTGAGCATCAGATCAGCAGAGGGGGGAGAGTGGACCTGCGATGTGATGTTGTAAAGAGGCTGTACTTTGAAACGAAAAAAAAAAAATTGTCTTTTTGAAATAATGTTTCAAGTTTGCAGCGTGTGTATGTGTGCGTGTGTATGTCTGCGAATCGTATGTGTGTGTGTGATTTTGTCATGGATCGTATGCCTGTGAATTTGATTGTGTGTGGGTATGCCTGCATGTGCCTGTGTGATTAGATCGTGCGATGTATTGAGCAGTTGGCTGCCAGCAATGGCTGCTGCATTGTTCTGGTCCTTGAGCCATGAGGTTTAGCGGGGGTGGGGCTGCCAGCATCTCAGTTACAATGGTGAAAGTTGGTGACTTTCTGTAAATAGCATGCAGGAGTTTTGTAGTGGGAGGGCCCTGAGAGATGATCTGATGGAAACTGTGGGCTGTAAGAGTGTAACTAAGCGAGAAATATAGACTGTATATTGTGTATGAAATGAAGGTATAGCTGTGGTATTTAGTGCACTGAGAAGTTTGTAAGTAGATTGTTTGGCTGCCATGTGATTGAATGGGGGAAGGGCTTGCCCACTGTTTTGTGTTGCAATGGCTGTGCCCTGAGGGAAAGACACTCTAAGCAAATGTTACAAGCAACAATATACTGTATGTGTGTGGTGTTTGTGATTTCTATGAAAAATAGAAATGAATAGATTGTGATTTTTGCCTTTATAGGGGACAAAGACACATGTCCCCATAAGTGTAAAAATATTAAGTGTTTGGTTTTTGAGTTGAAAGTTCCTGCCAAGTGGCCAGGCTGAGGCCACTGTGTGTGAACTTTAGGTAGAGACGTGGTGAATATCTCAGAGTATATGAACTTAGAGAAATGAATATGTTTTTAATATTGTCATGTAACTCACATTTATTGAATGTGCTGTTTAGTTGGCCAAAGGGAGGCTAAGTTTGTAAGTGTACATGTGGTCCTTGTAGAGTGTAGCTGACACCTTTCTTGTTCATACATCACGGGACACAGAGCGGCATAGTCATTACTATGTGGGTTATATAGAATTACCTTCGGGTGCTGGCACTGGCAACTTCCAAAACAGGAAGTACCCTCCCCTATATAAGCCCCTCCCATCCGGGAGCACCTCAGTTTTTTGCCAGTGTCTAAGGTGTTGGCCAAGGTTAACATGTATTCATCTGGGCTTGTGTACAGGTTCTCTGGGCCTTAGCAAGCTATTCCGGATCCGACCAAAAAAGCTTCATAGCTAAACAGTCGGTACCCGGGCCTTGCAGAGAAGAGCAAGGTTTTGCCTGTAATGCCTCTCTTAGGAGGGCTGGACCCTGGGATCCAGAGCTCTGGTCATACCCAAAACCAAGAGGCTATCTGTGCAGGGTGCTATACAGGTCCAGGGGAGTGGAATCCGTGGGAACCCGGTCCCTGAAGGTCTAGTACAATGCCTGCCGTGAGAGGTGAAGTTTGGGCTTCTGTGGACCAAACAAAGTCCTGCGGCGGGGAAAAGGTAAGTGGGGGCCCCTCAGGAACTTGGTTCTATTGAGGGGACCCCCAAGCCTAATATGTCTTTCTGCCTGTTACCTAAAGGTATTCCCGCTAATAGCTGTATATGCCTAAGAAATCCTAGAAATGTCTTTTCATAAAGGAAGTTTTAAAAACTGTAAACCTAGAAATGTTTTTCATAAAGGAGGTTTTAAAAAAAGAAAAAAAAAGACAAAAGTGCGGTACCTGTGTTTGTCCACTAGAGGCCGCTGTGGAACGTCTTTTTTTCTTGGGACTATTCCTTCCATGGTGAAAGTCCAGGCAGATGAGTGAGCTCTCTATCAGGGAAGCTGCATTCCTCTGTCATGCTGCCAAGTAGTTTCCTTCCATCCCCGAGTCCTGGTGAAACAGGGACCCTGGCTCCTCTCCCTACATGGCGCCAAGAGCACACACGTGCACGCGCGCGCGCGCACACACGCTTTCTTTTTATAAGATTTAGCTTCAAAAAAGGGGGCGGAGCCTGGCGGATGACGCGATCTGTGCGCCCAGCGCTTCTGCGCATGTGCGGGCGTCCCAGCAAGATAAAAGGACTCAGTCCACGCTGCTTGCTATGGACACAGAGCATGAAAAGGAGCTGGTAGCATGGTATAGGGGCTTACAGCGGGCGGTGGATACAGGCATCCCCAGAAAGACGCATTAGTAGACACCCACTGATGTACATAGCAGCAAATTGCATTAGACTATTTCAGTAAAGGGGTGTATTGCGGCTGGAATACCTCAGCTTTGAACTAAGGAATATGCCGCCTAAAAAACTCCGAGATATACCTCTCAGGAAGTGTAGGGGGTCTCCATCGGGCTCTGAGGATCTGGAGCAGTCATCTGCACCTTCCTCCCCTGAGAAATCAGAGGTTAATACCCATAAGGAACCCCCGGGAGTGCCAGGTACTGCGGCTGTCCTCAGTCCACCTGCTCCTGCATATATAACAGAGGAGGTTTTTGCCTCAACTCTGGAGGGATTGGAGCAGAGATTGGCAGCATTGATCGCTTCTTCTCTACAGGAAAGAAAGCGCGCCAGATCTCCATCCCCTCCATTAGAGTGCCTGTTGGCAGAGCAACAGTCCCAGGAAGGGACTGACCTTCCTGAAGGGGATCAGGAGGAGGTTAACTCTGTTTTTGAGGAATCGACAGTAGATGAACCATTTTCAGCATCACAGACTGAAAGATTGTGGGTCCAGACCCTAACTGACATGGTTCGATCTGCATTTAAAATGCCTCTTGTTGAACCATCAACTACTGCTGTCTCCTCGTTGGGGTCGCTAAAAGCTCCCCAGATTAATTGCTCCTTTCCAATTCATCCATTATTGGAAGGACTTATATACCAGGACTGGGAACATCCTGATAAACTATTTGTTCCACCTAAGAAATTTCAGGTGATCTATCCCATGGAGGAAAAATTCACCCAGAGATGGAATGTTCCTACGGTGGACGCAGCCATTTCTTCTGTGAACAAATCACTGACATGTCCAGTAGATAATGTTCAAATGTTCAAAGATCCAGTAGATAAAAAATTGGAATCTTTATTAAAATCTGCTTTTTCCACAGCAGGGGCTGTTACACAGCCAGCAGTGGCAGCTATTGGGGTCTGCCAAGCTTTAAAGGATCAAATGAAAATGGTCCTGAGGGATTTGCCAGACCAGCAGGCCCAGGCTCTGGCTGATCTGCCTAGAGCATTATGCTTTGCGGTTGACGCCATCAAGGATTCTATCCATCAGGCCTCCCGCCTCACGCTGTCTTTGGTACATATGCGTAGGCTTCTGTGGCTCAAGAACTGGTCTGCTGAGGCTCCCTGTAAGAAGCTCTTAGTTAGCTTCCCATTTCATGGAGAACGCCTTTTTGGCGAAGACCTGGATAAATATATCCAGAAGATTTCCAGTGGTAAAAGTACTCTCTTACCAATTAAAAAGAGGTCTAGGGGTCCGTCTTTTAAGAGGACTACCTCTCCTATCCCTGGGACGTCTGCTACTAAGCAGTTCCGACGGCCTCCTCGGTCAAACTCAGGAGGTAAAAATCAGGGACAGTCACAGGGTAATAAAAAGCCCTGGATCCGAAGAGGTACTAAACCAGCCTCCAAGTCAAGCCTATGAAGGGCTGCCCCCATTCAAACGGGTGGGGGGAAGACTTCAGTTGTTCACAGAGACCTGGCGGGAGACGATCAAAGACAGATGGGTGCTCTCCGCAGTAACTCGGGGATACAAGTTGGAGTTAAAAGAGTCTCCTCCTTCCCATTTTTATGTGGTCAGGCATGCCAAAAGACCCTCTGAAAAGAAGGTGTCTCCTAGTGGCGTTAGAACAACTATTGCTCCAAGGAGTAATTATGGAGGTTCCTATGGAAGAGTGGGGGTTGAGTTTCTACTCAAACCTTTTCACAGTCCCGAAACCAAACGGGGACATAAGACCCATATTGGACCTAAAGAGTCTAAACAAATTTCTAAACGTCCAGTCCTTCCGGATGGAGTCGATCCGATCGGTCACCGCTGCCCTACAGGGGGAGGAATGGTTAGCCTCGATCGACATCAAAGATGCTTACTTGCATGTTCCCATCTTTCCAGGTCATCAAAAATTTCTACGCTTTGCAGTAGAAGGGCGCCATTTTCAGTTCAGAGCCTTACCATTCGGTCTGGCCACAGCACCACGAGTGTTCACAAAAATTCTGGCCCCACTGTTGGCCGATCTAAGAACACGAGGTGTAACGATAATGGCATACCTACACGACCTGTTGTTGATGGACCACTCAGTTGCCAAGCTAGAAGTGGTAATTGTCGATACAATCAAGTATCTAGAATCTCACGGTTGGGTCATCAACCTGGACAAGTCAGCCCTACAGCCAGTGAAAAACCTGGTATATCTAGGGCTACGGCTGGATTCAGACCAGAGGAAGATTTTCTTACCTCTAGACAAGGTATCCTCTTTGAGGGGCTTGGTCCGTCTGCTTTGTGCAAAAAGACAGCCGTCCATACGCCTGTGCATGAGGCTGCTAGGAAAGATGGTAGCATCATTCGAAGCTGTGCCATACGCCCAATTCCACTCAAGGAATTTACAGAGGGCCATATTGTCAGCCTGGAACGGAAAAATTCAGGCTCTAGACTTCCCGATGGCTTTGTCCCCTTCCGTTCGGAAGAGTCTCTGCTGGTGGTTGATCCCCCAGAATCTCCAGAAGGGAAAACCCTTCAGTCCGATATCCTGGAAGGTGGTCACTACAGATGCCAGCCTTATAGGCTGGGGGCAGTACTGGAGCAATGGTCTCTCCAGGGCAGATGGTCAAATGTAGTAAAAACCCTGCCCATCAATCTCTTAGAGATACGAGCAGCCCGGTATGCCCTAGTAGCCTGGGCATCCAGACTCCAAGGGTCCCCTGTCAGAATTCAATCAGACAATGCCACAGCAGTGGCATATATCAATCATCAGGGAGGCACCAGGAGTCGTGCAGTCCAGAGGGAAGTAAGTCACATCCTGGAATGGGCAGAAAAGCATGTCCCATGTATGTCAGCTGTCTTCATTCCAGGGGTGGAGAATTGGAAGGAGGACTTTCTAAGTCGCCAACAGTTATGCCCAGGGGAATGGTCCCTTCATCCCGAGGTCTTCCGAGCAATATGTCAGCGGTGGGGAACACCGGATGTAGATCTGCTTGCATCCAGATTCAACGCAAAGGTGGACAGATTTGTCTCCCGGACAAGGGATCCCCTCGCTTGCGGCTCGGATGCTCTGGTGTTCCCTTGGAATCAGTTCAGACTGATATATGCATTCCCTCCGCTACAATTGTTGCCTCGACTCCTTCGCAGAGTCAGGTTGAAAAAGAAGCCGGTGATCTTGGTGGCTGCAGCGTGGCCCCGAAGGGCCTGGTACGCGGAGATCATCAAAATGTCTGTGGGGAGTCCTTGGACCCTTCCACGTCGTCCGGACCTGCTTTCGCAAGGGCCGATATACCACCCTTCCTTACTAACTCTAAGTTTAACGGCCTGGCTATTGAATCCCACATCCTAAAGAAGAGAGGTCTCTCTAACTCTGTGGTATCAACTATAATCAATGCCAGGAAGCCTGTATCCAGGCAGATCTACTATAGAGTTTGGAAGGCGTACATCACTTGGTGCGAGGCCAGAAAGTGGCATCCACGTAAGTACGTTATAGGCAGAATTCTGGACTTCCTACAGTGGGCTGTAGACAGGAAGTTTGCCTTAAGTACTATCAGGGGTCAGGTTTCGGCCTTATCAATACTATTTCAAAGGCCCCTGGCTATGCATTCACTTTATGCAAGGAGTGACTCGTATTATTCCACCGATTAAAGCTCCCATATGTCCATGGGATCTAAATTTGGTTCTGTCGGTTCTGCAGAAGCAGCCATTTGAACCTTGCGGCACATTTCCTTGGTTCTACTCACCAGAAAATTGATATTTTTAGTAGCCATATGCTCGGCTAGAAGAGTGTCGGAAGTAGCCGCCATGTCCTGTAAAGAGCCATATCTGGTTATTCATGAGGACAGAGTAGTATTACGTCCTCACCCAGCCTTTCTTCCTTAGGTGGTATCGAGGTTTCACTTGAACCAGGATGTGGTTCTTCCTTCTTTTCCCCAAACCGAGCTCGGTAGAGGAAAAGTTATTGCATTCTTTGAATGTAGTAAGAGCAGTTAAAGCTTATCTAAAAGCCACTGCTCAGATTCGTAGAACGGATTCTTTGTTTGTTCTGCCGGAAGGCCCCAGAAAGGGTCAGGCAGCATCAAAATCTACTTTAGCCAAGTGGATTCGACAGGTCATAATACAAGCCTATGGCTTGAGAAGTAGACCGCCTCCGTTCAAAGTTAGGGCGCACTCCACGAGAGCAGTTGGAACTTCATGGGCAGTGCATCACCAGGCCTCCCTGGCTCAAATTTGTAAGGCCGCAACATGGTCTTCAGTACACACGTTTACTAGGTTCTACCAGGTGGACGTTAGAAGTCAGGAGGATGTCGCCTTTGGGCGCAGTGTGTTGCAGGCCGCAAAAGATCCTCATGCCTGATGGCGCCCAGCTTATGTATGGTATATCCCCCCCCTCATTTGGCATTGCTTTGGGACGTCCCACATAGTAATGACTATGCCGCTCTGTGTCCCGTGATGTATGAACAAGAAAGTAGGATTTTTAAAACAGCTTACCTGTAAAATCCTTTTCTTGGAGTACATCACGGGACACAGAGCTCCCACCCCTCTTTTGGGGACACGTATTGCTTTGCTACAAAACTGAGGTGCTCCCGGATGGGAGGGGCTTATATAGGGGAGGGTACTTCCTGTTTTGGAAGTTGCCAGTGCCAGCACCTGAAGGTAATTCTATATAACCCACATAGTAATGACTATGCCGCTCTGTGTCCCGTGATGTACTCCAAGAAAAGGATTTTACAGGTAAGCTGTTTTAAAAATCCTACTTTTTCAGTGGATTTTGATGATAATTTAGAAAAGTTTCAATGGTGTAGTCAGTCTTTGTGGAGAAAAACATTTTTGATTTTCTTTCAAAGAGATGCTGGTTTTGGCGGGAAAAATTGCATGCGTCAATGGCGCAATTTTTGTTGTCCATGAGGTGCTGTGGTGGGTCATCCACCATTTTGTAGTCCTGGCTTGTCGGCCATTTTGAGAGACGTTTACAGTTTGAGATAGGAAGTTCCAGTTTGGCAAACACGACTCCTGAATATGCTGTATTGGCATTTGTTGATCGGCGCAGTTTTCTTATGTTTTATGCGTTTACAGTTTGACCTGTGCACTGCTGGGGAGAGTAGTGAGACACCAGGGGGACATACTGAGAGACTGGTTTTTGTTTAATGAATTTGCTGGTTTAAATTGTTTTTCTAAGCATCGCCTTTTGAGTTGAGAGGTATCTTAAAATAGCGCGGTCTTACCCTGAGGGGCCACGACGCGCTTGCGGACACACGCACATGCTGGGGCCTATTTATGGATAGGATCTGGCTGACCTACCAGCAGTTGGAGTGTGGGAGGAGGCCAACGCAGACACAGGGAGGACATGCAAACTCCATGCAGATGGTGTTAGGAGGGGGGATTTCTCTGTTTTCATTTAAGTAGATGTGAGCTATTGCAGGGTCGGCTGGCTTTGCAGTATATGAAAAACTCCACTTTACACTGAATTTTGATGGATTGTAAGACTAACAGAGTTTTTGTACAATGATGTGTTTTTATGTTTAAATATTTCCTTCCCAGAAAGCAATTCATATGTTTTGAAGCTTGTATTGTATAGCCTGTAGAGGAGGAGTGGGGGTTTTGGTCGAAACCCCTAGAGCCATCTTTTTGCAGGAGTTTTGTATTTGAGTCAACTTGTGGTTTTGCTTGCAGGGGATGTATGGGTCAGGACCCTCCCATTTGCAAAGGGGGGTTTTATTCCACCATTTTCTTGACAAGGTTTTAAATTGTTGAAATATATAATGTGTAGCCATGGATTTTTTTGGAGTCTTGATAGACACAGCAATGTGGCTGGGCTCCCCCATCCCCCTCCCTCTTCCTGAACAATTGATATGTAAATAAACCAGTTTGGTTTTTTAAGAGCTGAGCATAACCGGAAGTTTCGTTTCAGCATTTATATATCAGCAGAAAGTTAGTGGGAGGAGCTTGGGGTTTTTAAAGGTGAGCAATGAGATTTGTGCTTAGAAGGAAAATGGAAAGCATTTTGGCGTTTAAAAGTGTTTTATATTTTGTTCCAGTTTTGTGAAGTTTTGTACTGTGTAATACAGTTTTGGGTAGAGAGAAAAACAGTCGGCATCACCATTATTGTAACCAGGGATGAGCCGAACACCCCCCTGTTCGGTTCGCACCAGAACCTGCGAACAGACAAAATGTTCGTGTAAACTTTAGAACCCTATTAAATACAATGGACTCGAACGTTCGAAATCTAAAGTGTTAATTATAAAGGTTAATATGCAAGTTATTGTCCTAAAAAGTGTTTGGGGACCCGGGTCCTGTCCCAGGGGACATGTATCAATGCAAAAAGAAGTTTTAAAAACGGCCGTTTTTTCGGGAGCAGTGATTTTAATAATGCTTAAAATGAAAAAATAAAAGTGAAATATTCCTTTAAATTTCGTACCTGGGGGGTGTGTATGATATGCATGTGAAGTGGCGCATGTTTCCCGTGCTTAGAACTGTCCCTGCAAAAAATGTCATTTTTGAAAGAAAAAAAATGCATTTAAAACTCACCCGCGGCTATTAATGAATTGTCGGCTCCCGGCAATACATACAAAAGTCAGTGATAAAAAAAAAAAAAAAAAAGCGTGGGGGTTCCCCAGAATTCAATTACCAGGCCCTTCAGATCTGGCATGGATTTTAAGGGGAACTCCACCCCAAGTTTAAAAAAAAAATGGCGTGGAGTCCCCCTATAAATCCATACCAGACCCCTTATCCGAGCACGCAACCTGGCCGGCCGCAGGGGAAAAGGGGGGGACGAGAGAGCGGCCCCCCTCCCTCCTGAACCGTACCAGGCCACATGCCCTCAACATGGGGAGGATGTCCCCATGTTGATGGGGACAAGGGCCTCATCCCCACAACCCTTGCCCGGTGGTTGTGGGGGTCTGCGGGCGGGGGGCTTATCGGAATCTGGAAGACCCCTTTAACAAAGGGGACCCCCAGATCCCGGCCCCCCCTATGTGAATTGGTAAGGGGTACATTGTACCCCTACCATTTCACGAAGAAAGCGTAAAAAAATGTTTAAAAAAACACACAAACACCTTGAAAAAGTCCTTTATTTAAAAAAATAAATAAATAAACATTCCAGCGGTGAAATCCAGTGTCCCGCGGCGATCCCGATGTCCAGCGCTGTCCTTCATTGGTTGTGCCTGAGCGGACCTGATGGGGAACTCCCTCTCAGTATTTTAAATGTATAGACCCGCCCCTTCTAAAGTTCCCCATCAGGTCCGCTCAGCGGGCGAGATGCAGAACATGAGAAGGGGCGGGTTTATACATGTATTACCAAAGTGAGAGCAGTTCCCCATCAGGTCCGCCCCCTCGGTATGTCGGACCCGCCTACGTCATTGGCTTGAGCGGGGAACTTCCTTCACTATGTAAATTTAAATTACACAGTGAAGGAAGTTCCCCGCTCAAGCCAATGACGTAGGCGGGTCCGACATACCGAGGAGGCGGACCTGATGGGGAACTGCTCTCACTTTGGCAATACATGTATAGACCCGCCCCTTCTCATGTTCCGCATCTGGTCCGCTGAGCGGACCTGATGGGGAACTTTAGAAGGGGCGGGTCTATACATTTAAAATACTGAGAGGGAGTTCCCCATCAGGTCCGCTCAGGCACAACCAATGAAGGACAGCGCTGGACATCGGGATCGCTGCGGGACACTGGATTTCACCGCTGGAATGTTTTTTTTTTTTAATAAAGGACTTTTTCCAACGTGTTTGTGTGTTTTTTTAAACATTTTTTTACGCTTTCTTCGTGAAATGGTAGGGGTACAATGTACCCCTTACCAATTCACATAGGGGGGGGGGGGCAGGATCTGGGGGTCCTCTTTGTTAAAGGGGTCTTCCAGATTCCGATAAGCCCCCCGCCCGCAGACCCCCACAACCACCGGGCAAGGGTTGTGGGGATGAGGCCCTTGTCCCCATCAACATGGGGACATCCTCCCCATGTTGAGGGCATGTGGCTTGGTACGGTTCAGGAGGGAGGGGGGGCCGCTTTCTCGTCCCCCCCTTTTCCCCTGCGGCCGGCCAGGTTGCGTGCTCGGATAAGGGGTCTGGTATGGATTTTTAGGGGGACTCCACGCCATTTTTTTTTTAATTTGGGGTGGAGTTCCCCTTAAAATCCATGCCAGATCTGAAGGGCCTGGAATGGATATTTGGGGGAACCCCACGTCAATTTTTTTTTATTTGCGGCGGGGTTCCCCTTAATATCCATTCCAGACCTGAAGGGCCTGGTAATTGAATTCTGGGGAACCCCCACGCTTTTTTTTTTTTTTATCAATGACTTTTGTATGTATTGCCGGGAGCCGACAATTCATTAATAGCCGCGAGTCAGTTTTAAATGCATTTTTTCTTTCAAAAATGACATTTTTTGCAGGGACAGTTCTAAGCACGGGAAACATGCGCCACTTTACATGCATATCATACACACCCCCCAGGTACGAAATTTAAAGGAATATTTCACTTTTATTTTTTCATTTTAAGCATTATTAAAATCACTGCTCCCGAAAAAACGGCCGTTTTTAAAACTTCTTTTTGCATTGATACATGTCCCCTGGGGCAGGACCCGGGTCCCCAAACACTTTTTAGGACAATAACTTGCATATTAGCCTTTATAATTAGCACTTTAGATTTCTCCCATAGATTTTTCGAATTTGCCGCGAACACCCCAATTTGTTCGCTGTTCGGCGAACGGGCGAACAGGCAATGTTCGAGTCGAACATGAGTTCGACTCGAACTCGAAGCTCATCCCTAATTGTAACATCTAGATACAGAGAGAAGCCACATTGTTCTGCAGGTGGTAAACTGGCGTAATTGTTCTGTGAGGTTTAGTCTGACAACGCAGTGTATGGGTGTATAGCGGAAAACGCTTGTGTATGCATACACTGTGAGGGGTAGAGGCCTAATTCGGGGGTTGATCTGTGGTTGTTGCTGTAGTTCCAAAAGTGTTGGGACAACAAGCCATAGAGTTGACACCTCGGTTAGGGTTTCTAGTTGGAGGACTTGACCATATAGTGGTTGTAGTTCTGCAATTCACCGTATAAGAAGACACCGGGCGGTGATCTCCGAAATGGGTGCAACGGTTTAACCTGGACGCAGGTTTAAGACGATAAGCCGATTCGAATCGCCATGGACACAAGGAGGTCTGTGAAAAGGGAAGGAATGGAGGCTTCCCATAGTCAGACGGTCACACAGTGCACAAAGCCTAGTTTTGGGGCAAAGGCCTTTGAACCCCAAAAAGATTAACATAGGTGGTCCAAGGATACTATTTTGGGTATCCCTCTGGAATGGATGTAGTTGAGCTGCGGCTTCAGAAATCTGTAATGAGTGTTGATGGAGGTGTAGTCTCATGCCTGTTTGTTTGAACTTTGTATGGCTGGTCCATGCAAGCTTCTCGAGTTGCTCTCATGTTCCCATTGTATTTTTTCCTATTGCTGAAAGAGTGAAGGTAGAATCCTGGCTGTTTTTGTTTTTTTTCATTTGTGGTTTTGGAAACTGGGAAGTATTTCCCCCACGTTTGTATCGGAATGTTTGTATGTAGTAACGTGAATATGTTCGAATTTACCGCGGCGATCCTTCAATGCGTCGCGGCTGTTGTATGTTTGTAGGAACGGGAAAAGTAAGGGTTACAAAGGGTTTTGTTTGAATCGGTTTTGAAAGAATGTCATTGACAATTTACCAATGTACAGGAATGTCATTATTGTTTTACCATTCTTTGCAGGTTAAATATGAAGAATAGAGTAATGATTTTGCTTATAAGTATTTTTCAGGTCCAAGGAGTTTGTACACAGAGAACAGGTGTATGTAGACAGCTGTACATATGGATAAATATGAGTCTAAGGCGGTAAAAGTATCACAGGCTATTTCATTGTTTCTTTTTTCCTGCACCACGCATTTCTTCCTTCAGTCTGTAATGAGGAAGAAAAGGGGGGAGAATGATAAATGTAAGAGTGACAGTTTTTTTTTCTGTCAAACTAATAATAACCTCTGTAATTCTAACCAAGTTTGTGCCAAGACGGTCTTTCTTTAATAGAATTTGAATCGGCAAGCAGCAGTCTGGTGAAGTAGGTTCCCATCCCAGAGGCTAAGGCCTCGTACACACGACCGATTTTCTCGTCGTAAAAAACACGTCGTTTTTTTCGACGAGATTCTTGTTAAGCTTGTCGATTTTCTCGTCAAGCTTTCTATGCGTACACACTGTCATTTCCCAATTTCCTCGTGGTTCTCTGCGCTCACGTCCAGCACGTATGACGGCACTATAAAGGGGAAGATCTTTTTTCTTGGCGCCACCCCTTGGGCTGCTTTTGCTGATCTCGTGTTACCGCGTGTGAAGTAAAAGTTTGGGAAGAGACGATTCGCGCTTTTCAGTCTTCGTACTTTTCAGATCGTTTTCTGCCGTTCAGTTTGTGCTTGTGGGTTCGTATCTTGACTTTCAGGGCGTCTAGGCAGGTCGTATCTGTTTTACAGTGCGTTCTTGCCTGTTCGTTTCTGAATTTCAGTTCGTTATTCATAGGCCTTGCTGTTCTAAAGTGCGTTCTGTTCTGTACGTTCTGATTAGACGACCGTTTCCTAGCCATGTCGCCTGGACGTTCTCGTCGTCGAGTTCGTGCTGTGCGTGCGCTTGGTGTTGGTCTGCTTGTTTTGGACCAAGACCAGTCCATGAATGGTGTGAGGAGGAGTTCATGGACCAAGAATTGGTTGCTCCAGCGGGACCAATTCTGCCACATGCCTCTGCTGCGGGAGATCGTCGAGAATAATCCTGAGGACTACAGGAATTTTCTGAGGATGTCTGACCCCGTTTTTCAGGAACTGTTGGCTTTGGTGTCCCCCTATATTACCAGGAAGGACACCGTTATGCGGGAAGCCATCAGTGCTGAGCAGAGGCTCATCGCCACGTTGCGTTACCTGGCGACAGGGAGAAGTCTTCAGGACTTGAAGTTCACCACAGGCATCTCCCCCCAGGCTCTGGGCCTCATAATCCCAGACACCTGTTCTGCTATTATACAAGTCCTGCAGGAGGACTATATTAGGGTAAGTTTTCTCCCTTCACATCACATTTTATGTATTACATGTATGCTAATGTATTGTATTTCTTTCATCCTTTCCTAATTACCATGATTGTAATATGCTGAGAATGTCCCCTTTGTCCCCATGCATGCTGGAAGTTTTTAAATGCCCCTTTTTTATCCTCCCTAAATATTTCCCCTCACTAACTTTTCCAGCAGGGGCGCCTGTTGCTCCAAATGTTGGGGGGTTACAACCCCAATTTCGGAAATAAACTTCCTCCTTTTTTGCTCTGTTGCCTAATAAACGCCCCCAGTTGTCCCCTCCAATGCAGCCATTTAGTCCCCTCTATTGCAGCCAGTTTCCCCCCAGCCCTGCACTTACCTTCTTGTGGTCAGCGCCATCCTTCTTCTGTCCTTGATGTCTTCTCCTTCCCTTCATGTTGCATCAGCCAATCATGTTACCATTAAACAGACTTGGTGAACATGATTGCCAGAGCTGCCTGTCAGTGTTTACACAAGGAATGCCCCCTCCTTGCGTCCCCGATTTTTCTTTGAGGAAGCCAATTACATCCCTCAGGTTGTAATTTGCAAGACTTTTTTAATACCTGTTTCTGCTCTGCAATTTTAACCCCCTAAATGACGCAATTAATCATATGTCGGTCGCTTTACAAGAGGCCATCCACCTGAATAGTGTGCGGCATAGACAATACATAGGTTCATGCAACGCATGAACCTATGTATTGTTCTGAGTGATGGGCACAGGAGAGAGGGGACAGTGCTCCAGCGCCCACTCTGGACGCACCGCCACTGCAATGCTATCCTGTGGCCAAACACATCTCCCCCCCCCCAAAATAATTTAGTAATGGCCCATCAGAGGGGGTGATGAATATGATAAATGAGCCTTCCATTATACTTTTTTTACACACCTTAATAAATGTATAATTAGATTGATGTTGGTCTCTAATTTTTTGGTCTTGAATTTGCTTGTAATGTATGCCTTTGTTTTTCTAATATTATTTCATCTTGTTTCACTCCACAGCTTCCTTCAACGCCACAGGAATGGCAGACTGTGGCATCGGAGTTTATAGATATAGATTAGAAAATTAAATGGGAGATCGCTATCAAAACATTGAGAAATTATAATTAACATCATTTTGAAAAATCTAACCATTTAAATTATTCCTAAAAACTTGCACGATATAATACACATAAATCTTATAAAGAGCAGCATGAAAAAGGTTAAAAATAAGGCATAACTCTGTGTGAATATCAGCAGCAAAAGAAGGTCTCTCGTTTTGATTAATGTAACATTCTAACGAAGAATTCAATGCAGAACATTTAAACGATGAAATATTTATGAGCGTGACGAATGTGCTCTCTCCATTATGAAGGCTTGTTTTACCAGAAGATGCGCTCCCGTCTCATAGTTGCTTGTGAGCATGCGCACTTTTGGAAGAGTCGTAAAAGCATACACACGAACCATTTTCTCGTCACAAAACAGGCCGACGAGAAACACGACGAGGAAATCTGGACTCCTGACGAGAAAATAGAGAGCAGGTTCTCTATTTTCTCGTTGAGATTCTCGTCAAGTTTCTCGTCGTAAAACCATACACACGAACGTTTTTCTAGACAAAAAAACTCTCGCGGCACTTTTCTTGACTGTTTACGACGAGAAAATCGGTCGTGTGTACGAGGCCTCAGAACCTTGTCAATGGTTTCAGGTATTGTAAGCCACGCACAGGTTATGCAGTGACCACAGTCCCGATGTCTGGGTTATTGTCATATGAGGGTTGTTTGGAGGTCAATCAAAATCAGGGTCGTACTCTCCTCATTAGCTGTCACTTATATTCTCGGCTGATGGGGTGGGTGCGATCGTTGTGACATGAACTTCAAAATGTCCACCAAAAGGTTTTCACGATTCCCTCCCGGCCCCTGACTTAATAATCAGTTTACATTCTTTCCAACCAGGTGACTGGGTCGTGGTAAAGAAGCTTGAGGGATGAGACCACGCCAGCGACTGCAAGAAGCGGCTCAACCACACCAAAGAATGAGGAGTATCTTTGTTTATTTATATTTTTGTTGTTTAGTAAATTTTAGCGAGGGTAACGGTGAAAAGCATCCCAAGTTATTATTTAAAGTGTATGTCCTGACTAGCTCAGAAAGCGAACAGGACCGATGGTCTGTTCTGAGTCTTCACCGAGTTTTAGATGACAGCGGTACATGTCATTTATGATGTTATTATGGGTATGAGGAGTTTTAGTCCCCAGCGATGACAGAGGTACATGTCATTTATGATGTTATTATGGGTATGAGGAGTTTTAGTCCCCAGCGATGACAGCGGTACATGTCATTTATGATGTTATTATGGGTATGAGGAGTTTTAGTCCCCAGCGATGACAGCGGTACATGCCATTTATGATGTTATTATGGGTATGAGGAGTTTTGACCAACTAGTGAAGACTCCAAACAGACACTTGTCAATGGAATCTAACGATGCATTTTTTTAGAGGGTAAAATTGGTTTTAGTTTTAATGGCTCTGCCTCTTGTCGGTTTGGGTATCTAGGCAGCCCACAAGTGTGTTTGAACTTTAGTTTGGTGTTTATGTGGATCTGCAGCTTATAAAGGTAATTCCCCCAAAGCAAGAGGTTCATGCGCGATGGTGAAGCTGTCCCAACATTTTAGGTCGCGGCCGATCGCGAGGATCTGATGGTGCAGGAAATTAAGAATGGCAGGGACAGCTAGTAGGGATTTGTTCACCAATCCCGACCAGGTCTGGGCATGGGGTCCTGCATGTACAAGGTGGGGGGGGGCTCGGGCTTGGGATACAATTGAACAATTCTCATCCGTTAAGGATAGGGTTCTTCATGTAATTGTTGAAGCCAGAGCTGTAGCTAAGTGAAGGTTGGGAGTCCTTTTTTAAGGGTCTGGGAATCTTTGGGGATCTAATTTTTTATTTTACAGCGGATCGTGGTTAAAGAAAGTGGGAATATATATACTCATGTAGTTTTATTTCTATTCTTTCTATGTCGTGAGTCGTGACGAGAGGCTCCTGTTGCCTGATTTGACGCGTGACCAGAGTTTCCTTGATGAGACGCCCCGAAGCCGGACCCACATACAAGACAGAGAATCACAGACGGATCGGCGATTACTACAGCTCACCATGTCGTGTCCTCCTTTATAAGTCATGCCCCTGAAGAGTAGAGTCTACATGTCAAGCCGTGTTTTCCTTTTTATGGACTAATAACTGATTGATTTCCAGGTGTAAGAAGCATATCAACTCTCATCGAGGGACACATAGGGTGCATATGACAAAAAAGGGAGGACTGTTGTGGAGATTTTTATGGAGATGTATTTAATATGTATTGTCACAGTGTCACCCAGTGTTAGTACTTCCGCAACCCGCTCTAAAAGAGCTGATTGGGGTAGTCTGAGGCTGGTTGAATCCCATCTGATAGGGGAAAACGTTTTGAGGTTGGAGTGTGATGTTTGCAGGGTGCGGATATGTCCGCCAACGGGGGCCCTCTGTGCATTAGCATGGACGATCGTTAGGGAGGGGATATCCTCGCTCTGCAATGACATCATTGGTTATGGGCAAATGCGCGCTCTTGTCTCGGCTGTGTCTGATCAACATTGGTTGGAATTCGTAGCGCGCGTCTGCAGATAGCCTCCCTCCCCCATTCAATAATAGTATAATCTGAATATGCGATATTCTATGGAATGGCGCAGAATAAGGATTTCTATCAGTGGTGACTTTAGCCATCATACATTATTGTATTCACTGTATGTATTATTGTATTGAATCCTTTTATTTCCTGTTGGAAGGATGTCCTTGTATGGTCATTCTCCTGTGTGGAACGGACATCCTGTGATGTCCCCTCCCATTGGGGGAGGTGACTGGTTGCTGCAACCATTCACCTCCTGTCTTGAGATCTTTTGAGTTTAATAAAAGCCTATGAGTAGGCGTCGGCTTAACAGTCTTTGCTGGAATGGCCTGATAAGAAGATAAGCTTTTGTGGTGCTGCCTTTCTTGGATGAATGATGGGACGAATGAACGGTGAGTGGATCTTTAGCAAACTTAACGATAGCATTACTTCAAAAAGATTAAATCTGATGTGTGCTTAGATAGCACAGGAATTATAGGCTGTGTGCTCTGTAAACAGCAGCCTAAAATTCCACAACACCTTGAACAATGTCCACCAGAAAAGAGCCCCACACCATTAAAGTCCAACACTCCTTTATTCTTCTCGAGTGAACAGCATAATTAGTTAGACTCCCTTAAAGAACAGAACAAACAAGGAGATGTGGATGCGAGTAGGCCCAGACACATGGAACTCTCCACTTTCCTTCCTGAAAGTGGGCTGAGGTCTCCGAGCGGAGGGGGGGTTTCCTTCCAGGCGGTCTCCGATGGGAGGCTCACCTGTCACTGGCAATCTGCTGCATCCGGTCTTCAAGTGAGGAGCTCCCCCCGGTCCATTACGCCTTCTGGATTCGGGTACCCAATCCCTGGGTTCCCTAGGACCTCCTTCCCTCGCGGAACTCAGTGTTGGGCACTGAGCTCCAGACCTCCATCCGAGTACCTCACCCCAGGCTAAAGGTGCCTGGGATGGAACACGACCTCCGGACGTCCTCTAGGCCTAGGCCGCCCAGAGGACCGACACGAACCACCGCCCTCAGGCTGAAGGTGCCTGGGACTCGACCCCGTGACAAAGATGGCCGGCCCCTTTATACCCTCTCCCAGCAAGCACGGCGGGTTCCCCGCCCCACCATGCCGCTGCCGAGGGAGGACAAAAAGGAGGCACAGCACACAGCAATGGTTCAACCCCAGCCCGAGGCGACAGCGCCACGCGTTGGACCGCAAGGAACTGCACATCGCTGGTGTCTCTGCCAGTTTGAATTACACCCGGGAAAGTACATACCCGCTACACTAGATTGAGGTTAGGACCAGAATCTTGCATTGCTGACTGTTTCCTCCTAAAATTGCCTATATGGTACAATACAATTGTACAATCTCCTTTGAAACTATCAACAACCATACATCACAAAGCCCTGGCTGCTTAGATACCAATTAAATAGATTGCTTTGGTAGGCCCCCCACTTTTCATAACTATTGGTAGATCTAAAGGAGATTTTTGAGATTGTTCAATCAGATTTTGTGTTTAGCCAGCTTTACAGGTGCCTTATGATGGAGGCCCGGACACTTAAAAAACCAACGAGAGGCATTCATATTATATTTAAGGAGAAGACACAAACAAAAGGATAATCTCACCATTGGAGCTTCCAACTGCCATTTAAAACCAGCAAAAAGGTTTGCTTTGGAAGGTCCCTACTTTACATAACTATCGGTAGATCTAAATTACATTGTTGAGATTGCTCAGTCAGAAATAATTTGCGTGGCCAGCTTTAAAGGTGTCTTATGATAGAGGCCCGGACACTTACCAACCCAATGAGAGGCATCCATATTGTGTCTTAGGAGAAGACACAAACAAAAAGGATCATCTTACCATTGAAGCTTCCAATAGTCATTCAAAACCTGCAGGAAACTAAAATAAGGCTGAAGTAGGGCTGGCTGCTAATAAATCATGCAACATCAGATTTTTGGAAAAGGGAGGAAGATAAAACTGGTAGTCTGAACCAGAAACCCAATCATATTTCAGCTGTAGTTTTTCTAGCCCAGGTAGTAAAAATAAATCAAACTTCTAAACAGCTTCTATAAGCATCTCCTTCCCTTTCCTTTCCGCTAGTATTTGTAACTAGTCTGTAATTGACACCCTATATAAACAGCAAGAAACCATTTGCTCCCCGTAAAGCTCTATAAAAGACACGTAGACACAGAATCAAAGGAAATGCTAATTGGGGTATAAAATTGGAACTAAACAATGTCACTGACCCACTTCTTTATTGTAACTACTATTTTTCAGGGGCAACTAATTTATTTAAAGATATCTAGATAACACCAGCACAGTCCTCCTTAGTGGCAATATCTGTAACTTACCTTTGTATGGATTCTATAATAGATTATGATTGATTTATTTAAACATTTAATAGGAATTGTACATCAATATACAAATGCTTTTTTTTAGTTGAGAGAGTAGGGAATGTGTAGAACAGTGCTTTAGCCCCCCCCCCCATTTGGGTTGAGCGATAGTTCTTAGTTTTGCCACTAGGGGTCTTCCTGTTTAAGTAAGCACCATATAAATAGAAGATTGGGGAGGAGTTAGTATGTTGTTGGGTGTAAATTAGTAGAGAGTGAGGGTCATGTGCTCTTGTAATACACTGTACCAGGAGATTCACTACCTCTGAGGGGGTCAGACCAGGGTAGCTGGAGGACTAATTGTGAAAGAGCTGAGTGGGCAGAGGACGGAACTTTATCCAACTAAGAAGAGTTCCTGACCATGTCTTCAACTAAGCTATTTTGTGTACTTTATGTAACCATGAAGAGTTTCCTGCATTATCAATTACGCTGCATTCACGTTCAGTAAATCAAGAAAAAGAAGCACATGGAATCAGTCTC
Source organism: Rana muscosa (assembly GCA_029206835.1). Taxonomy (NCBI): domain Eukaryota; kingdom Metazoa; phylum Chordata; class Amphibia; order Anura; family Ranidae; genus Rana; species Rana muscosa. The sequence continues at coordinate 257,849,669 of CM055128.1, forward strand.
TTTCTTGACAATTTTAAGTCTATACCTGGGGAACATTTGTGGAACATGGCTCAGTGAGGTTTGGTGGTGGCCTGGTGAAGTTGGTAGATACAGGTTATCTTCATTCAGTAGCCTTGAGGCTAGGAGGTTGTGAACCTCTAGGGACCAGGTTGGGTACCACAGTAGATGGGACCCTGTTAGAGACAGTACATGTATCTAGGGAACCAGGGGTACTTCCTCACAGCGCTATACAGTACATGCATACAAATAATTAATAGAAAATTAAACAATAAACAAGTCCGTGGTGAACATCAGGTGTATACACAGTTCCCAATTATACACTCCAAAGTCTTTCTTGGTTATCCGCTGTGAAGTGCTCAGTGTATAGCAATAATAAAGTGACCAGAAATAATAAAGTGACTCCTTGCTCAAAAAAGTGCTCTGTGCTCCCTCTGATGTTCCCACACTCACCAGAAGGAACGGACTCCCTGCAAGTAGCATGAGATTCAAACACGTTTTAGTTCATGTGGAATGGTGTTTCTCTTTTCTCCTCTCTCTTTGCTCCTCCAAAATTCTCTACTCACTAGTATAACATCTAATAAATGGGTCAGGGCTTGGGATGGAGGTCTCCAAATTCCTGAGCAGAGAAGCTTTCTTAGGTAGGCCATATAGCTTGAGAACTGGCTTATCAATCAATAATGTAGGGGGGTTACAAATGTTTAAAATTACCCTGTCATTTTTGTGGAATGCCACTCCTATCACTAGAAGTTTTCTACTAGGTGTTCCACAGCTCTGAGGCTTAGGCAGGCCATACGCAGTTCGAATCTCAGCCGGTTCAGCAGGAACCGACCGAGATTTGAACCGTGTATGGGCAGGCTGAATGTACCAAGTTGATCGATCAATCAACTTTGGTATAACCAGCATGTCGGGTTTTATCTACGATTATCGCTAGCGGCTGCTATAGCCGCTAGCAATAATCACTGCCTTCTCCCTCTCCCGCCGGGAGAAGACAATGGCCCGGCAGGAGGAATTCCCGCATCAACACTGTCTGTCTTGATGGGGGAATCAAGCCAATTTCTTTCCTGCAAACCGTGTATGGTTGGCCTTAGACAAGCAAAGTGGTGATACAAGCACCTAAAAATGACCAATAGCAATCTGCTAGAGATAGGAAAGGTGAAACCACTGCTCAACTTTGTCTGAAAAAGTAGATTGGCAACATTAGAGCACTTTGGGCTTCCCAAAAGCCATAGTTGTATGGAAGTTTGTACAAATACCAAAGAGCAACTGCATTTTTATTATTGGCAGTTTTTGAAAATTTAGGCAGTGACAGGTTTACTTTAAATCTAGAGGACAGACAATTACATGAGCTATAGAAAACCATGTAAAGCAGCTTTTAGTGGTTCACTGAGGTTATAGCTTAGCTAGCGTATTTTATGATGGGAAATGGTTTAAAATTGTGAAACATGATTTAATTTTATTACTAGCCATTGTAGGCCAGATACAGTATAGAGTATATGTGAAATGGATTGCGCATTTAAAAGGAAAGTAAAGAAATTGTTGCTGAAAACCAAGGTCTGGATTTCAGTTCTCCCAATCAAACATGCATGCTTCTGCTGTTGTGATTAAAACCATTAAACCTTTTTAAATTTTTATCCTTATTTATATGTCTACTGCATTGGTTGAAGCCAGGTATAATAACTATCTGGCCACAGTTCACTACTGCAGAATAAAGATCAGTTCAGGCAACGGGTAAAACTATTTTGTAACCGCCCTCCCCTTATTTATTTTTTTAAAGAAAAGCAACCCAGGCTTCAATACCCACCTTCAATCCAGAGCTGTCCTCTGCAGTACCTTTTCTTCACTCTTCTTACTTTCGATGAGAATATACTGTGAGTGCTAGGTATAAAGGTCCCACCCTGAGCATGGGGTCCTAGACTAACAGTGTAATGATTGATTGAGAGGAGAGGAGGTCTCTTCCAATGGGACATTTGCTCTGATGACAACTGTCTAAAACGGGATTCCCCCCACCTAGGAGAGATTTGCTTTTACTTAATGTTTGTACAGAAAAGAAAGTGAAACTTATTTAAGGGATGAACTTGGGTAGTGAATAGGGATGCCCAGAAATGAAGAACTTGGATAACTCTTGAAATCTAGCTGCTAACAACAAACTTCAATAGTGTTGCCCACCCATGTAAATGACGATGCAGCTAAAATAACATCAAGAAAGTTCCAAAACTGGAGGTACAGGTGCTGCTCCTTGCAGGAATACCAAAGCACCTGGCTACAACTGTCCCCAGGAAAGAGATATTGGGGTGCTTCTGACTGCTTTGTGCTAGCTCTAAGGTGTCCCTGGGTCCCCAGACATGTAAAGTATTGTGACTCACTGTCTTCTCTGTATAGGCTTGGGGTAAGTTGAAATGGAAGTTACTCAGTCAGTTTTTTTAAGTGATTCCTGGAATCCAAGAGGCATATTACCATACAGGCTGAATGGGCACACTGCTATACAGGCTGGTCTTGAGTTCAGACTGAGGTTGGTAAGGGTGTGAGGCTTCCAGCTGTTCCTTCTCTCTTCCTCTCACTCTCTCTTTCTCCTGGCCTTTCTTCTGCCCAGGGGCAGAGCCCCCCAGCACAGGGGCTCACTTCAGGCAACTGGACCCCCACCTTTCGTGTCCTGCCTCTCTAGGGATTGGTGGGAAATCGATAATTTTTCAGGCTGCAGCCTCTGTTCCTCCACCCTCTAAGTTTCAGAACTATCCAGAGAGTTCTAGAAGCCAGGGGGAAGTAACAGAACCACAGGCCTTGAAGCACTACACAGTAAAAACACAAATTAACCCCTGCTCCTCTGCCTACAGTGGAGCCAAACTAAACGTACCTACACTTAGTAACACTGAGGGTGCTACAGGTGTATAAGTGTCATACTCTTGGGATTTGGATATACTTTAATCCATTGTCATGTATTGCCCTGTACCGAAAGCAATGCAATAGGGTGATGACTTTTTTATTAACTTACATAAGTTGTTCAAATTTCACATGTCGATAGAGTAAAGATAGCCATACATTATACAATTGTCTTATTCAATTTGCTTTAGATTTACCTTCAACTATGTAGTGTAAATGGCCTGCCTGATTGCATACAATTTGAAAGTGTTTAGATTTGACCTCATATTATATGTTTTTGGTAAATCTAAAGGAAAATTGTACAAGAAAATTGTATAATGTATATGTAGCGCTACCCCCAGTTAAGAGAGCCGCTGGTTTGATTTCGGGCCCTGCACACAGCACCGCCAACCCCCGGCAATCTTACTCGACCCACTTTGGCACAATCAGTCTAGGGTTAAACTCCTATCACTCTCAGGTGTATTGTACTTAATAGTGATGAGCCGAACACCCCCGGGTTCGGTTCGCACCAGAACCCGCGAACGGACCGAAAGTTCGTACGAACATTAGAACCCTATTAAATACAATGGATGCGAACGTTCGAATTCTAAAGTGCTAATTATAACAACTATTATGCATGTTATTGTCCTAAAAAGGGTTTGGGAACCCGGGTTCTGCACCAGGGGACATGTATCAATGCAAAAATAAGTTTTAAAAACGGTCGTTTTTCGGGAGCAGTCATTTTAATGATGCATAAAGTGAAAAAAAAAAAGTCAAATATTCCTTTAAATATCGTACCTGGGGGGTGTCTAAAGTATGCCTGTGAAGTGCCACGTGTTTCCCGTGTTTAGAACTGTCCCTGCACAAAATGACACTTCTAAAGGAAAAAAAAGCCATTTAAAACTTCTTGCGGCTTTAATGTAATGTCTGGTCCCGGTAATATGGATGAAAATCTTTAAGAAAAATGGCATAGCTACCCCATGACCCCCCCCCCCCTACCCCAGCCCATTACCAGCCCCTTTGGGTCTTGTATGGATATTAAGGGGAACCCCGCACATAAAATAAAAAAGGCCCTATATACTCTGAACAGCCGTATACAGGCGGTGCATACAAGACAAGGACTGTAGGTTTGTTCTTATGTAGAATGTGTTTGTAATTTTGAACAGGTACATTGTTGAAGTGTAGCTCCAGCCCAAAAATCTATTTTTAAACTTTTTGGGAAACATAGGTAAGGGTTATCACCCCTGTAACATTTGTTTTGCTGTCTGTGCCCCTGTTCAGAACATTTCACCTCACTTTCCGTCCCAATGACAACTGTTTTTGAAATGTGGTGTTTTTCTTGAAACAAGGATTGCTGATAAAGCATCAGTACAGAGGAGACACCTTTCTCCCATATTTATTCTTACAGGAGAGAATTTTCCTTCCTAGGGGTAGATTTCCTCTCACTTCCTGTTGTCTTCTTTCGTTTGCAAGTAGGAGTCGTTTGTAAGTTGGATGTTTGAAAGTAGGGACCTGCCGTATATACTCTGCAGAAATAGGCCCCTTAGTTGTTGGTGTTGGCACAACACTGTAAGCACTCACAGTTACTCTTGGTGGGTGCTGGAACGCCCTGCTGTCAACTATTATATCATGAATTTTAATTACATATAATTCTTGAACAGTGGTAGTAAAAATTGGGGCTTTGATGGTGGTGCTGGTGCCACAACACTGTAAGCCCTGACAGTTACTCTTGGTGGGTGCAGCAATGGGCCCTGCTGTGAATTATTAGATCAAGAATTGTAATTGCATGCCCCTGTTGAACAGGGGCTGAAAAATTGGGCTTTTCGTGGTGGTGGTGGTGGTGGTGGTGTTGCCACAACACTGTAAGCCCTCAGAGTTACTCTTGGTGGGTGCAGGAATGGGCCCTGCTGTGAATTATTAGATCAAGAATTGTAATTACATGCCCCTTTTGAACAGGGGCTGAAAAATTGGGCCTTTCGTGGTGGTGGTGGTGGTGGCGTTGCCACAACACTGTAAGCCCTCAGACTTACTCTTGGTGGGTGCAGGAATGGGCCCTGCTGTGAATTATTACATCAAGAATTGTAATTGCATGCCCCTGTTGAACAGGGGCTGAAAAATTGGGCCTTAGGCACTGGTGGCACAACACTACAACCCCTCACAGATACTGTACTTGGAGCACAGCAATGAGCCCTGTTGCAAAGTATTGCTTCAAAAATTGTAATGACACGCCCCTGTTAAACAGGGGCTGAAAAATTGGGCCTTAGGCACTGGTGGCACAACACTACAACCCCTCACAGATACTGTACTTGGAGCACAGCAATGAGCCCTATGGCAAATTATTGCTAAAAAAATTGTAAGTACACGCCCCTGTAAAACAGGGGCTGAAAAATTGGGCCTTAGCCACTGGTGGCGGCACCCATAAACAAAAATGATCTTCCAAGCTATCATCATCAATCGTATCATTGAGGACTCGGAGGAGGAGGATAGCCAGTCAACATAACAGCACAGGCACTCAGCATCAGCATCAGTCTTGAAGGGACGTGACATGTTAAAATCAATTAGTCTGTTATATCAGCATCAGGTGTGTGGTAGCTGGTGGTGATCCAAGACTGGTTCATCTTGATGAAAGTCAGTCGATCAACCGAGTCGGTGGACAGGCGCACCCTGTGATCCGTGACAAATCCTCCAGCAGCACTGAATGTGCGTTCCGAAAGAACGCTGGATGCAGGACAGGCCAGTAGCTCAATTGCATACTGTGCAAGCTCTGGCCAGTGATCCATCCTCAAGACCCAGTAAGCCAGAGGATTTTCGGTGGGGAAGGTGTCCAAGTCTGACCTTGCCCCTAGATATTCCTGCACCATGTTTATCAGACGCTGGCGATGGTTGCTGGAACCAATCATACTTTGGGGCTGCGGACTAAAGAATTGTCTGAACGCATCGGTCAGACGGCCACCTTCCCCACCGCTCCTTCTTTGACTGGCCGAAGCCTCAGCAACTCGTTGTCCTGGACCAGGAGTTTGTAACCTCCCAGTCTCTGGGAACGCGTTGCACAGACCTTTCTGCAAGGCCTCCCGGAGTTGTCTCATCCTCTGCTCCCTCTGCGACGGTAACATAAGGTCCGCAACCTTACCCTTGTACCGTGGATCAAGGAGAGTGGCCAGCCAGTAATGGTCCCTCTCCTTGATCCGAAGAATACGAGGATCCTTCCGCAGACTTTGCAGGATCAGGGAGGCCATGCAGCGTAGGTTTGCTGAGGCATTCGCTCCGGAGTCCTCTGGGTCACTAAGGATGACATGATCCGCAGTCACCTCCTCCCAGCCACGTACAAGTCCACTGGTCTCTTGGGACTGTAAATCATCCCTAAAAGACTGCTGCTGATGATGCTGAGTGCCAGCCTCCACCTCCATGCTGACACAATCCTCCTCCTCCTCCTCCTCCTCCTCCTCTTCCTCTTCCTGTGCGATGGGTGGGACAGAAGGAACACTGTCTGGGTAAAGGGGGCCTTGAGAGGCAAGGAAGTCCTCCTCTTCCTGCCTCTGTTCTGCCTCAAGTGCCCTGTCCATTATTCCACGCAGCGTGTGCTCCAACAGGTGGACAAGAGGTACAGTGTCACTGATGCATGCACTGTCACTGCTCACCATCCTCGTGGCCTCCTCAAATGGTGCCAGGACAGTGCATGCATCCCTGATCATGCCCCACTGGCGTGGAGAAAAAAAACCAAGCTCCCCTGACCCTGTCCTGGTGCCGTAGTCGCACAGGTACTCATTGATGGCCCTCTGCTGCGTGTGCAGCCGCTGCAGCATGGCCAACGTTGAGTTCCATCTGGTGGGCATGTCACATATAAGGCGGTTCTTGGGCAGGTTCAACTCCTTTTGCAGCTCAGCCAGGCGAGCACTGGCATTATAAGATCTGCGGAAATGCACACAGACTTTCCTGGCCTGCCTCAGGACATCCTGTAAGCCCGGGTACCTGCCCAAGAACCGCTGCACCACCAGGTTAAGGACGTGAGCCACACAGGGCACATGGGTCAGTTGTCCCTGTCGGAGGGCGGAGAGGAGGTTGGTGCCATTGTCGCAAACCACCATTCCTGGCTTAAGCTGGCGTGGCGTCAACCACCTCTTGGCCTGGCCCTGCAGAGCAGACAGGACCTCTGCCCCAGTGTGGCTTCTGTCCCCCAAACACACCAGCGCAAGCACGGCATGGCATCTTTTTGCCTGCGTACTTGCGTAGCCCCGTGAACGGCTACGGAGCACCGCTGGTTCATAGGACAAACCACAGGAAGAGGCCATGGAGGAAGAAGAAGAGGAGGGGGTGGAGGAGAGAGGTGTGTCACAACCAGTAGTAGCATTTTGGAGGCGTGGCGGTGGGACAACCTCCAACACTACTGCACCTTGTCCTGCATCCTTCCCAGCTGCCAAAAGAGTGACCCAATGGGCCGTGAAAGAAAGGTAACGTCCCTGTCCATGCCTGCTGGACCATGAGTCAGCGGTAATATGCACCTTACCGCTGACCGCCCTGTCCAGCGAGGCCAAGACATTGCCTTCCACATGCCGGTAGAGAGCCGGAATAGCCTTCCGTGAGAAAAAGTGGCGTTTGGGAACCTGCCACTGAGGAACCGCACATTGCACAAACTCACGGAAGGGGGCCGAGTCTACCAACTGAAAAGGCAGCAGTTGAAGCGCTAGCAATTTAGCCAAGCTAGCATTCAACCGCTGGGCATGTGGATGGCTGGGAGTGAACTTCTTTCGACGGTCCAGCAGCTGGGGCAGGGAAATTTGCCTGCTAGAATCGGACGTCGGTGTACTGCTAGCAGAGTGGCCGCAAGTACCTGGCTGTGACACGCCTAATTCTACACCTTCATTCCTCTCAGTGCATGTTTCAGAGAGGACTGAAGTTATAGTGGGGTTGGAGATCCCAGCTGATGCGGTGCAAGGAGAGGTCCGCTTTGTTCTTTGGTGTGGGTCTTTGAGGTAGGCTTGCCAACGAGCTGCATGGCAGGTCAACATATGTCTTGTCAGGCATGTGGTACCCAAGCGGCTGATGTTTTGGCCACGCAATATACGCTTGAGACATATGTTGCAAACAGCAGCTGTGCGATCTGATGCACTAGCCTCAAAAAAGGCCCACACCAAGGAACTTTTTGAATGACGGGCAGAGGCAGCGCCCTGCACAGGCGGAGCTCTGCGGTGTGATTCCGTCGGTGTACTGCCCTTACGCTGGCCACCAAAGGGCATCCTGTCTCGTTGGAGATGTGCCTCCTCCTCATCCTCCTCTCTCCTATTAGGCACCCACGTGGAGTCAGTGACCTCATCATCCCCTCCCTCCTCATCACTGGAGCCAATCTGGCAGTATGCTGCAGCTGCTGGAACATGACTGCCAGATTGGTGTCCTTCTTGAGCATCCCCTCTGTCTGCTCTCACCCTACTGCCTTCCTGTAGCTGGGTTTCATCATCAGACCCTTCGAAACGCTGGGCATCCTCCTGGAGCATGTACCCAACACTGTGCTCAAACAGTTCGGGGGACTCCTCAGGAGGAGGACATGGTGGGTCTAGGGAAGGAGTGACTGATGATGAGTCTGACATTGATACCAGGGAAGAGGACGCTTTGGCAGCTGCTTTGCCAGTACCCTGAGCCTGGGTGAGAGAGGATGAGGAGGAGGAGGAGGGCTTGGTCATCCACTCTACCAAGTCTTCGGCATGATGTGGCTCAACATGTCCAGCTGCCGAAAAGAAGGACAAGCGTGTCCCATGGCCATGTGCTGATGACAATGCACCGCGTCCACGACCAGCACTGTTGCCCCCAGACACAGAGCCTGCTTGCCCTCTTATATTGCCTCCTGACTGTCTGCCTCTCCTTGTTTGCCTTCCAGACATTCTAATAGATGGCCTGCAGGGAGATGGGAAAAAAGCAATAAGGGCTACCTTCAGGTGTCCTTCTCTGTCCCTTGAAACAAGGACTTGCACAGTGAAAGAAACTGACACTCTCCCTACCTACAGTTTTCTGTCCCTAGAAAAAATGTTTTTTTAAGCACAATATAGCACAAGGAGAATTCACTCACTGTCCTTCCAGGTCCCTGGAAACAAGGACTTACTTGCACAGTGAAAGAAACTGACACTCTCCCTACCTACAGTTTGCTGTCCCTAGAAAAAATGTTTTTTTTAAGCACAATATAGCACAAGGAGAATTCACTCACTGTCCTTCCAGGTCCCTGGAAACAAGGACTTGCACAGTGAAAGAAACTGACACTCTCCCTACCTACAGTTTTCTGTCCCTAGAAAAAATGTTTTTTTTAAGCACAATATAGCACAAGGAGAATTCACTCACTGTCCTTCCAGGTCCCTGGAAACAAGGACTTGCACAGTGAAAGAAACTGACACTCTCCCTACCTACAGTTTTCTGTCCCTAGAAAAAATGTTTTTTTTAAGCACAATATAGCACAAGGAGAATTCACTCACTGTCCTTCCAGGTCCCTGGAAACAAGGACTTACTTGCACAGTGAAAGAAACTGACACTCTCCCTACCTACAGTTTGCTGTCCCTAGAAAAAATTATTTTTTAAGCACAATATAGCACAAGGAGAATTCACTCACTGTCCTTCCAGGTCCCTGGAAACAAGGACTTGCACAGTGAAAGAAACTGACACTCTCCCTACCTACAGTTTTCTGTCCCTAGAAAAAATATTTTTTTTAAGCACAATATAGCACAAGGAGAATTCACTCACTGTCCTTCCAGGTCCCTGGAAACAAGGACTTGCACAGTGAAAGAAACTGACACTCTCCCTACCTACAGTTTTCTGTCCCTAGAAAAAATGTTTTTTTTAAGCACAATATAGCACAAGGAGAATTCACTCACTGTCCTTCCAGGTCCCTGGAAACAAGGACTTGCACAGTGAAAGAAACTGACACTCTCCCTACCTACAGTTTTCTGTCCCTAGAAAAAATGTTTTTTTTAAGCACAATATAGCACAAGGAGAACTCACTCACTGTCCTTCCAGGTCCCTGGAAACAAGGACTTGCACAGTGAAAGAAACTGACACTCTCCCTACCTACAGTTTTCTGTCCCTAGAAAAAATGTTTTTTTTAAGCACAATATAGCACAAGGAGAATTCACTCACTGTCCTTCCAGGTCCCTGGAAACAAGGACTTACTTGCACAGTGAAAGAAACTGACACTCTCCCTACCTACAGTTTTCTGTCCCTAGAAAAAATGTTTTTTTTAAGCACACTATAGCACAAGGAGAATTCACTCACTGTCCTTCCAGGTCCCTGGAAACAAGGACTTACTTGCACAGTGAAAGAAACTGACACTCTCCCTACCTACAGTTTTCTGTCCCTAGAAAAAATGTTTTTTTTAAGCACAATATAGCACAAGGAGAATTCACTCACTGTCCTTCCAGGTCCCTGGAAACAAGGACTTGCACAGTGAAAGAAACTGACACTCTCCCTACCTACAGTTTTCTGTCCCTAGAAAAAATGTTTTTTTTAAGCACAATATAGCACAAGGAGAATTCACTCACTGTCCTTCCAGGTCCCTGGAAACAAGGACTTGCACAGTGAAAGAAACTGACACTCTCCCTACCTACAGTTTTCTGTCCCTAGAAAAAATGTTTTTTTTAAGCACAATATAGCACAAGGAGAATTCACTCACTGTCCTTCCAGGTCCCTGGAAACAAGGACTTACTTGCACAGTGAAAGAAACTGACACTCTCCCTACCTACAGTTTTCTGTCCCTAGAAAAAATGTTTTTTTAAGCACAATATAGCACAAGGAGAATTCACTCACTGTCCTTCCAGGTCCCTGGAAACAAGGACTTACTTGCACAGTGAAAGAAACTGACACTCTCCCTACCTACAGTTTGCTGTCCCTAGAAAAAATGTTTTTTTTTAAGCACAATATAGCACAAGGAGAATTCACTCACTGTCCTTCCAGGTCCCTGGAAACAAGGACTTGCACAGTGAAAGAAACTGACACTCTCCCTACCTACAGTTTTCTGTCCCTAGAAAAAATGTTTTTTTTAAGCACAATATAGCACAAGGAGAATTCACTCACTGTCCTTCCAGGTCCCTGGAAACAAGGACTTGCACAGTGAAAGAAACTGACACTCTCCCTACCTACAGTTTTCTGTCCCTAGAAAAAATGTTTTTTTTAAGCACAATATAGCACAAGGAGAATTCACTCACTGTCCTTCCAGGTCCCTGGAAACAAGGACTTACTTGCACAGTGAAAGAAACTGACACTCTCCCTACCTACAGTTTTCTGTCCCTAGAAAAAATGTTTTTTTTAAGCACAATATAGCACAAGGAGAATTCACTCACTGTCCTTCCAGGTCCCTGGAAACAAGGACTTGCACAGTGAAAGAAACTGACACTCTCTCTACCTACAGTTTTCTGTCCCTAGAAAAAATGTTTTTTTTAAGCACAATATAGCACAAGGAGAATTCACTCACTGTCCTTCCAGGTCCCTGGAAACAAGGACTTACTTGCACAGTGAAAGAAACTGACACTCTCCCTACCTACAGTTTTCTGTCCCTAGAAAAAATGTTTTTTTTAAGCACACTATAGCACAAGGAGAATTCACTCACTGTCCTTCCAGGTCCCTGGAAACAAGGACTTACTTGCACAGTGAAAGAAACTGACACTCTCCCTACCTACAGTTTTCTGTCCCTAGAAAAAATGTTTTTTTTTAAGCACAATATAGCACAAGGAGAATTCACTCACTGTCCTTCCAGGTCCCTGGAAACAAGGACTTGCACAGTGAAAGAAACTGACACTCTCCCTACCTACAGTTTTCTGTCCCTAGAAAAAATGTTTTTTTTAAGCACAATATAGCACAAGGAGAATTCACTCACTATCCTTCCAGGTCCTGGAAACAAGGACTTGCACAGTGAAAGAAACTGACACTCTCCCTACCTACAGTTTTCTGTCCCTAGAAAAAATGTTTTTTTTAAGCACAATATAGCACAAGGAGAATTCACTCACTGTCCTTCCAGGTCCCTGGAAACAAGGACTTGCACAGTGAAAGAAACTGACACTCTCCCTACCTACAGTTTTCTGTCCCTAGAAAAAATGTTTTTTTTAAGCACAATATAGCACAAGGAGAATTCACTCACTGTCCTTCCAGGTCCCTAGAAACAAGGACTTGCACAGTGAAAGAAACTGACACTCTCCCTACCTACAGTTTTCTGTCCCTAGAAAAAATGTTTTTTTTAAGCACACTATAGCACAAGCACAAAACACACTGACACTCTCCCTACCTATCCTTCTCTTTCCCTAAACTAAAGGAATCCAGGTTAAGCAAGAAAGAAATAAAAGTCACTGTCCCTGCCTATGCTGCTCTATCCCTGCTCCGGAACACACTACACTAGGCCGCCGTGCTGGCGGCCTTTTATAGTGTGGGGCGTGTACTAAACACCCTCAGCAATAATTGGCCACAGGCATCCTGCCTGTGGCCAATCATTGCTCTCCTCGCTGCCGGCGCTGTGATTGGCCAAGCATGCGGGGTCACAGTGCATGCTTGGCCAATCACAGCGCCTGGATGACACTGCGATGGCGTAGTGCATTGTGGGCCGTTCGCGTCACTCGAATTTGGCGCGAACGGCCCAAATCGTTCGATCTTCGTCGAACGATCGAACAGCCGATGTTCGAGTCGAACGTATGTTCGACTCGAACACGAAGCTCATCCCTAGTACTTAATAATCTCTAAACAGTCAGACAACACGCTGAGGCAAGAATATAAATGTATATCAGCTTTACTGGTAACAAAGGATTCAAGGTATAACATGCAACATATACATGGGCCTGCAGAGCCCTGCATCAATCAGTGTACTAGGTGCAGCACAATAATATGGCGCCGCGCAGTGTCCACCACGCGGAGCTATTATGGCGTGCGCTCTCCTATGGCGTAGTAACACAAATTTTCTAACTCCCCGCCTAAGTCAGGCCTGACATGGGATGGAACTGAGTCTCTTTTCCCTAAAGAAGGGAGGTTTCTTCACCGGCCAGCTTTCGTTGGTGCACTTGAAGAAATAACCATTTGTAATCCACATTGGGTGGTAACTTGAAATAACAGGGCAAAACGGGGGGGGGGTAGGTACTTTAACTCTGTCCCGCTACCGGACCCCCAAGAAACACTGGTGAGCGAACAACGGGCCTAGGCAGTCTACAGGCCTGAACACAACTCAGTCTATTGATATGGGCAGGTGCCCGCTCACCACTCCAGGCGCGATCCCAGCCTGGGACTTCCACCGCATGTGTGTCGCACACAGCGTCTGCTCTGATCGAGTCCCCGATCCAGCTCACGTCCTATCATGACGGGTCAGGATCCACCCAGGCTCCGCAGTATGGTGGAAGGCTCTTCGGACTTCAAGCAAGGCCTCAGGCTTCAGGCCTTGCCCCACAGCCAATCCACACAGGATGACTTGTTGCTTGAAGCGCCGTGTCCCAAGAGAGCGAGCTCTGCCTCGCCTCTCACTTAAGTAACCCCTCCCATGAGTCTCTGCAGTGGAACCTCCGCCCTGGGGCCGAATGGGGTTCTGGGTAACGTAGTCCTGGGGCCTTAAAAGAGACCCTGCTACATATATCCAGCCTTAAGCTGGGTTCACACTGCTGCACGGAGCGGCTCACAGCAGGGGTCAGTTTTTTTACTGAATTTGGACCTCCATAGAGAGCCGTTCACAATCTCCTGACATGCGAATTGGATATGGGAAAACCTGCATCTAATTCGCAAAAGTATGAACCCAGCCTCACTCTTTCTCAATAGAAACCCTTCTGCTTCTTCTTTTTCATTGCAGCTAAATAAAGGATTCCAAGCAGAAACTGCAAGCCATGATTGAGTTCTTGACGAAGGAGAGTTGTAGGCTCTCCGACATCCACACAAGGCTCCAGAATGTTTACAAAGATGACACCATTGACAAAAGCAATGTCTTGTCATTGGTGACTCTTGTTAATGGTGTCATCTCCATACAAATTCTGTAGTTTTCCATGAATGTAGAACAGCCTGCACCCCTTTTTCATCAAGAATTTAATGTTAGCACATTGGCCGCCACCGTTTACATAGGTTATAGATGTCTTCGCTGAGATGTTTTCATCCGGTTATGACATCATTTCCGCATCCGGTGGTCGAAACATAGGCTTGGAATGCAATGGGGAGTAGGCGTTTCCAGCTCGCCTCCTCCCTATATAGAGGAAGTGACGATTTTCTAGCCACGCCCCTGATGACGTTCCTCATTGGATGAAACACGCAGGATGGAGCCGCAGGCATCTTGTGGGTTGGAAACATCTGCTTGTTTTATATCTGATGACATGCTTGTTTTTATCATTTTAAATGTGAGAACTCTGGAATTGTTTTTGGAATAAATTATACACTGGCTTGATATACTGCACCATGAGAAGTCGTTTCTCTTAATTCAATGCATGAACCTGTGGATTCACCACCTGTGAGGGCTATACAAGATCCAGCTGCTTGTTGTCTTGGTGGAGACGTGACCAGCCTGTGGATATACACTATGCCTATAATCTGTAAACGTATTTTAAATGAAAAAATAGTGGCGCTGTAATCACAATAATCAAGTGAAACAAATCTAAAATAATTCAAATGACACCAAGTGATAGTGAAACTAAAAATCTATATAAAATATGAAAAATAACAAAAAGTGAAAAAAGTCCAATTAAAGTCCATAAAAAGTGATGCTTCAAGTGATTAACTTGGTGACAAATCTTCTTATAAAAAAAGTGAACCTCCTTTCACCTCACCGCTTGTGACTGTGAATCCGCTCCCTTTAACCGTTTGCCAACCGCCGCACGAACATTTACATCGACAGAATGGCACAGACAGGGCGTATATATACGTCCCCTTTAAATTGCCGCCATGTGTTGCGCGTGCGCTGCCGGCGGCACGCTCACGACCCTGCCGCGAGCTACGTGACCGTGTCCGCGGGACCTGTGGACTCGATGTCCGCCGGTGTCCCGCGATTGTGTCACGGAGCTGAAGAACGGGGAGATGTTAGTGTGTTAGTGTAAACACAACATCTCCCCGTTCTGCCTAGTGACATGCCACTGATCGTCTGTTCCCTGTTATCGGGAACAGCAATCAGTGACGTGTCACGGCAAGCCAGGCCCCCTAACAGTTAGAAGCACTCCCTAGGTCACACTTAACCCATTCAGCGCCCCCTACAGGTTAACCCCTTCACTGCCAGTGTCATTTTTACAGTAATCAGTGCATATTTATAGTACTGATCGCTGTAAAAATTACAATGATCCCAAAATGGTGTCAAAAGCGTCCGATGTGTCCGCCATAATGTCGCAGTCGCGATAAAAATCGCTGATTAATAAAAATGCCATAAAACTATTCCCTATTTTGTAGACGCTATAACTTTTGCACAAACCAATCAATAAACGCTTATTGCGATTTTGTTTACCAAAAATATGTAGAAGAATATGTATTGGCCTAAACTGAGGGAAAAAAAAGTTTTTTTATATATTTTTTGGGGATATTTATTATAGCAAAAAGTAAAAAATATTTATTTGTTTTTTCAAAATTGTCGCTCTATTTTTGTTTATAGCGCAAAAAATAAAAACCGCAGAGGTGATCAAATATCACCAAAAGAAATCTCTATTTGTGCGAAAAAAAGGACGTCAATCTTGTTTGGGAGCCACGTCGCACGACCGCGCGATTGTCAGTTAAAACGACGCAGTGCCGAATCGCAAAAAGTGGCCTGGTCTTTGGCCAGTGAAATGGTCCGGGGCTGAAGTGGTTAAGAAACGCACTCACCGAATTTAGATGCCTTGCACTCTCATGCTCGGCATAAATGCTCTTAAACCCACCAGGGTTAATCAAACTTTTCGATATTCAACGGTGCTCATCAGAAGAGGATTGCTCCACATGTAAATGAAAAGTGCCTCCAATAGTGTAATAACGTAAAACCATTTATTGCAAAACAGACAAACGAAATCTTCAACCATTAAACTCACATCACTTCAATCACATAAAAGCATCAAATGCGAACTCCTGTTAATGAACTGTAGCGGTGTATTGGGGTCACGGCGCACCCACGATGCAGCCTCTATACCTCACCCTTCACTTGCTCACTCGTCAGTATCGAAAACGTCACAACCGGAAGAAAACGTCATGCGTCACAGTTGGTTGCCGTACAGCCATGCCCCAAGGGCAACCATCTGTGACGCATGGCGTTTTCTTCCGGTTGTGACGTTTTCGATACTGACGAGTGAGCAAGTGAAGGGTGAGGTATAGAGCACTGAGGCTGCATCGTGGGTCTGCCGTGACCCCAATACACCGCTACAGTTCATTAACAGGCAGGGCCGTTTGAAGGAATTTGGGGGCCCTAAGCAGAATGGGGCGCCGATCGTTGGAGGGGGGGCCCTGTGAGTTTAATGGTTGAAGATTTTGTTTGTCTGTTTTGCAATAAATGGTTGTATGTTATTACATTATTGGAGGCACTTTTCATTTACATGTGGAGCAATCCTCTTCTGATGAACACCGTTGAATATTGAAAAGTTTGATTAACCCTGGTGGGTTTAAGGGCATTTATGCCGATCATGAGAGTGCAAGGCATTTAAATTCGGTGAGTGCGTTTCTTAAAGGGAGCGGAATCACAGTCACAAGTGGTGAGGTGGAAGGAGCTTCACTTTTTCATAAAAAGATTTGTCACCAAGTTAATCACTTGAAGCATATCACTTTTTATGGACTTTAATTGGACTTTTTTCCGTTTTTGTTATTTTTCATATTTTATATAGATTTTTCAGTTTTTTAGTTTCACTATCACTTGGTGTCATTTGAATTATTTTAGATTTGTTTTACTTGATTATTGTGATTACAGCGCCACTATTTTTTCATTTAAAATACGTTTACACTTTATCTCTATTTTAGTGGCAGCTCAAGGGGAGGTCATTTACATGAGCACAGTGGCGGGACATCAAGCATAGGTGCTTGTAAATTGCTTACCAACAATTGGATATGCCTATAAACTAGTAACTATTTGGGGTACGAGGCCCAGTGTGTTGATGTTCGGTGGAAGATATCTTTTTTTTTAAATATTCTTTATTTGTGCAAAAATGAGTCAGTAAAGACAATATTACATCACATACCATCAAATCCATACATAAATCATTTCTTGTCATCTTATTATTTTTTGGGCAGAGTTTGATATTTTTCCGCTTGTACACCTCTATATATATACATTTACAACTGCCCAGATAGACCGCCATCTTTACCTCTGATCCTTACAACCCAATTATACTCTTATCTTTATGGTCTAAGAGACCAGAGGCTTCCTAATCCTTCCTTCTATTTGTCTTTTACAAAAAAATACCCCAAAACATAATTCAAACAAACTTAAACAACCCCCCCCCCCCACCCCTTATCCCCCTTTCCTTGTGGGGGACGGGGAACTTCCATATTCTTGTAGGATTCAAATAGGATTCAAAGGTGGAGGATATCTTTATTCACTCTAGTCTCTCTGATTTACACCTTGGGTGACTCCAGAAAAGAAACATGGACTTTTGTGCCAGTGTTTGTGGACATTTATAAATGGACATATTTATTTTCAGTGCTGCATATACCCATTTTCTGTGTTATTATTGTTACCAAAAATTCGATGCTAGCTGCTCCTTAGAACCCAAGCACAGTGAATACTCTATTTTTAATGAAGCACTACCCCCCTCTCTGAGTTTGGGCTACTGGTTTTGATTTGGGTCTGCAAATTACCTCCATGGCTTCCGTTGTCAGGGGTGTGAGAAGAATGTTCAGAAAGGCCAATGTCCACACAATGTAAAACCCAAACAGTTAGGCTTTATTTTTCTCTTGCTGAGGAAACTTTAGAGGAAGAGTAGGACACGAGAGAAAAATAACACACAGGGGAAGGTTCTGGCACGCAACACTAAAATAACACTCGTTGCCACTCAAGTCTGAGTGGGTATTGCTCACCCGGATAGTCCCGTTTAGTGGTCCTAGCAGCCGGAATGCAGCACATCAATCTTTCCTTTTTGTATTATGGATACGATCAGGAAATCCCCTGCCACAGGATTAAAGTCCCGATCCTCCCAGCCAGACAATAATGAAGAGAACCGTTAGGCTAGATTGGCGTATTGCAGGCTTCTGATTTTTGATCCCTCTTTAGGTGAGTTTCCAGGCCTCTTCCCGAGACAGCAATACCGTCGCTAGTCTCCTATGGGACTGATCCTCCCCTGGTCTCCTTTCCTAACAGTGGGCTTCCCGTAGGTGGGTAGCTTGGGATCCTTTTCTTGAAACATAGGCCTCAGCCAGCAGAGCTGGGCACGCACAAGACCAATGGGTCCCCAGGAACGAACGAACCCCAATGGCGTCTGCCCCTTATGTACCCTCTCCCAGCATGCACAGCGGGTAGACCACGCCCACTGCGCCCCGAGAGAGGACACCAAAGGTGCTGTGATACCCCCTGTGGTTCAACCTATGCCGGCGGTGACAGTGCCACCTACAGGCAACAGGGAACACTACTGCCAGGCAGCATCACACCAAGAGCAGAAGCAATAATGAAATATCATTTGGTCTGAGCCCAACTACTAGCTCAGATTACCCCTAAATATATACACAGCGCCCCCAAATATTGGGGAGGGCGCTACATTAATGTTAGCACATTGCTTCTGCTTGGAATCCATTATTTACCTTCAATGAAAAAGAAGAAAAAGAAAGAGAACAGGAGGTACTTTAGAGGAAGAATTGCTCTACCAACATGTGAAATTTGAACGACTCATATAAGTTAATATAAAAATGTATGCCCACTTTTGCATTATTTTGTTTCATCCCTCGTATTTGCAGAAACAATGGAGAACCTTATGATACCTTTTATCAAACTTCATTTTTTTTTTCATTTTTATCTAGAGCGTACCTTTAATCCATCAATTTACCCATTGCCCAAGACTCAGTCTTCACTGCTCATCATGCTCCTTCTGAAGATGTATTGGTGGTAAAATTGGGGTATCATATGCCATAAAACAATGTTATAAAATGGATACCTTATTCTATTGCAGCCTAAACTAAATTAGAGCACTGAGAATCAGAAAAGTGATGGCTGCAATACCAGACGCTGGGCATCAAAGCACATTAGTCTATCAGACAATAAAACTGTAGCTCAGGGCCCAGAATCCTTTGCTGGCTTTCTTTGGTTAAATCCCTGAATATTTTACAGCATACATTAGACTAAAACAGAGTCGCTTACTGTAAAAGCTACGTAGCATTGAAAACCTTTAGTGTTTATTATAAAGCAAAGAATTAAGTATAACATCATCACTAGCTGGAGAAATATTACTAATACATTTATCCTAGGGGACAGCTTGCCATGGGTGGGCATGCATTCAAGAAATACGTTGCAGCACAATTTAACTTAAGCAGTATAGTTTCTGCTTCCACTTTAGTGTAAGGCTCTCTCATTAAAACACCAGGCAATAAATCCATACAACAATTATAACAGAACAGCCTGTGTACCCCATAGAGAGAGGAACCTGTAACTATACAAAACTTATTAGTGGCAATGGGTGGGGTTTGTTTAAAGGGTAATTCCACTTTATATAAAGAGAATCTATGTAACATACAGTGCCTTGAAAAAGTATTCATACCCCTTGAAATGATAGACCAACACAAAGTGGCACATAATTGTGAAGTGGAAGAAAAATTATAAATGGTTTTCAATTTTTTTTACAAATAAATATCTGAAAAGTGTATTGGTATTCAGTCCCCTTTACTCTGATATCTCTAATTAAAATCTAGTGAAACCAATTGGTTTCAGAAGTCACCTAATTAATAAATAGAGTCCACCTGTGTGTAATTTAATCTTAGTATAAATACAGCCATTCTGTGAAGCCCCCAGAGGTTTGTTAGAGCACATTAGTGAACAAACAGCAGCATGAAGGCCAAGGAACACACCAGACAGGCCAGCTATAAAGTTGTGGAGGTTTAAAGCAGGGTTAGGTTATAAAAAAATATACCAAAGTTTGAATATCTCACGGAGCACTGTTCAATCCATCATCTGAAAATGGAAAGAGTATGGCACAACTGCAAACCTACCAAGACATGTTCGTCCACCTAAACTGACAGGCCGGGCAAGGAGAGCATTAATCAGAGAAGCAGCCAAGAGGCCCAATAATAACTCTGGAGGAGCTGCAGAGATCCACAGCTCAGGTGGGAGAATCTGTCCACAGGACAGCTATTAGTCGTGCACTCCACAAATCTGCCCTTTATGGAAGAGGGGCAAGAAGAAAGCCATTGTTGAAAGAAAGCCATAAGAAGTCCTGTTTGCAATTTGCGAGAAGCCATGTGGGGGACACAGCAAACATGTGGAAGAAGGTGCTCTGGTCAGATGAGACCAAAATTGATCTTTTTGGCCTAAAGAAAAACACTATGTGTGGCAGAAAACTAACACTGCACATCACCCTGAACACACCATCTCCACCGTGTAACATGGTGGTGGCAGCATCATGTTATGGGGATGCTTTTCTTCAGAAGGGGCAGGGAAGCTGGTCAGAGTTGATGGGAAGATGGATGGAGCCAATTATAGAGCAATCCTAGAAGAAAACCTGTTATGCCGCCTACACACGATCGGTTGTTCTGATGAAAAAAGACCGATGGACTTTTTTCATCGGAAAAAACGATTGTGTGTGGGCCCCATCGGTCTTTTTTCCATCGGTGTAAAAAAATAGAACATGTTTTAAATTTTACCGATGGGAAAAAAAAACTATAGCAAATTACGATCGTCTGTGGGGAACTCCATCGGAGAAAAATCCACGCATGCTCAGAATCAAGTCGACGCATGCTCAGAAGCATTGAACTTCATTTTTCTCAGCTCATCTGAGTGTTTTACGTCACCGCGTTTTGGACGGACGGAATTTTGTCTGACGGTGTGTAGGCAAGACTGATGAAAGTTAGCTTCATCGGAATTCCGATGGAAAAATCCATCAGGTTTTATTCCATCGGAAATCTGATCGTGTGTACAGGGCATAGGAGTCTGCAAAAGACTTGAGAATGCCAGCAGGACAATGACCCTAAAAACATACAGCCAGAGCTACAATGGAATGGATTAGATCAAAGCATATTCATGTGTTAGAATGGCCCAGCCAAAGTCCAGACCTAAATCTAATTGAGAATCTGTGGCAAGACTTGAAAATTGCTGTTCACAGACACTCTCCATCCAATCTGACAGAGCTTGAGCCATTTTGCAAAGATACAAAGAAATACTTGAATAATGGCACTTTTAAGGTGCTAAATCCTCCCAATGGAATAATACTGACAAAGTGATGTAAAATGTAATGAAATTTATTATAAAAGGGGGTAGCACTCTTTTTCATACGAATCTTGGAGCATGTCATGGATGTCCATGGCTGCATCTATGTATGAATATAGAGATAATAGCTCATCTTGATGTTGGGGATGTATAAATGCATTTAGTGTTGCTTGGAGATTTTTTGCTGCTACATCTATTGTGTAATAGATTTTTATAATAAATTTCATTACATTTTACATCACTTTGTCAGTATTATTCCATTGGGGGGATTTAGCACCTTAAAAGTCACATTTCTATGTTTCATTTATCTCGGGATGTGGTGCTAATTATCAACTGAAATACTTTCTTATCATTTTGCTATTCTGTAAAGAAGAACGTACAAAAGTGTCACTTTCTAGATGTGCAAAGCTGGTAGAGACATCCCCAAAAAGACTTGCAGCTGTAATTGCAGCCAAAGGAGGTTCTACAAAGTATTGACTCCGGGGGCTGAATAGAAATGCACGCCATACTTTTCACATAATTATTTGTAAAAAGTTTTGAAAATCATTTATCATTTTCCTTCCACTTCACAATTATGTGCCACTTTGTGTTGTTTGATCACAATAAATCCCCAAAAAATACATTTACGTTTTTGGTTGTAACATGACAAAATGTGGAAAATTTTAAGGGGTATGAATACTGTTTCAAGGCACTGTATGTCATTTGGTGCCCATTTTTGTCATTTTACTTAATATTTTTTTTATTATAATTTTTTTTTTTTTTTTTTATCTGCATCTGTTATAATGTTTAAAACTGCCAAAAAAGTAAAATGTCACTTTCCTGCTAAAAATCAAGCTGGTAGCTTCCTGTACATTGTTCGTGTGCATAACCAGGTATTGGGCCACTGCTTTTTCCAAAGGTCAGCTTAGAGTGTGAGTTCAAATTAGAGGCATCCCTTGTGAACAAGGGCTAGGGACAGTATCTGGCGGCTGTGAGGAGGAACTGCAGGGGATTAGTAGCAGAAGCAGCAACCTTCAGATAACGAGATACTCAACATTAGGCCTCATTCACATGGATGTACCAATCCGTACACCCATTCAAAGGAACTTTCTTTAAACGCATGGGATGTACAGGTGTTCAACGCATCAGTATGCAGATAGTCCCATTCATGTCTATTAAGATGCAGTGGGTGTACGGACACAGCAGCTGGTCCCAATTTGAGAGCCATGTGGGTGCAGGTGCAGGTGCATGGCCAGTCTGCCTCCTGCTCAGTTGATGCTGAGTTCCTGCATCTGGTTCCTACTTGGTGGATTACAGTAGTCTAAGGTGACCAGATTTTTAAAATCAAATCCGGGGACATATTTTTTTTTACTAGTAATGGCGGCAATCAGCGACTCTCTGCCCGACGCCGCTGCCGTCCGCCTCACAGCCTGTCAAGTCTTATGCCGTGTACACATGATCGGTTTTACAGATGAAAACAGTCCGATGGACTTTTCTCATCGGACAAACCGATCGTGTATGGGCCCCATCGGTCTTTTTTCCATCGGTGAGAAAAAATAGAACATGTTTTAAATTTATCCGATGGGAAAAAAAACGATAGCAAATTCCGATGGTCTTTGTGGAACTCCATCGGAAAAAAAAAAACACGCATGCTCAGAATCAAGTCGACGCATGCTCAGAAGCATTGAACTTCATTTTTCTCGGCTTGTTGGATTGTTTTACGTCACGGCGTTTGGGACGGTTGGATTTTTGACTGATGGTGTGTAGGCAAGACTGATGGAAGTCAGCTTCATCGGATTTCCGATGGACAAAACCATCGGATTAGAATCCATAGGAAATCCGATCGTGTGTACAGGGCTTAACTCTCTGGGCCCCGGCTACTACTGGGTGGGGAGCGGAGGCAGATCCCTCCACCAGGGAAGGCAAGGAGATAAGCAGGCAGGTGGCTGGCCGGGACTTGAGCCAAGGCAGAAGAACATGAGAGCGGAGCTGAATGGGCATGCACCCGAAACTGAAGAAATATTCCCTCCACTCCGACCAGCACATGATCATCAGAAAGGAGAACAGATAATGGAAAAAAATACACCCTCTAAGCTAGTAGCATTCTGCACTGACTGTCTTTGAAATTGCTCCAGCCCCTGTTCAAATCCAATCCGGGGACAAAACCGGGGACAGACTTGGTCCGGGGAAAGTGTCCTCAATCCGGGGACTGTCCTCTGAAACCGGGGATGTCTGGTCACCCTACAGTAGTCTAACCCTTACATCTGACAGCTGCTACTACCTGGTGGACACCAGTGGTCGGATCCACACATCTGACAGCTGGAACTACCTGGTGGACACCAGTGGTCGGATCCACACATCTGACAGCTGGTATTACCTGGTGGACTACAGTGGTCTGATTCACACATCTGACAGCTGGTACTACCTGGTGGACTACAGTGGTTTAACCCACACATCTGACAGCTGGTATTACCTGGAGGACAATAGTGGTCTGATCCACACATCGGACAGCTGGTACTACCTGGTGGACTACAGTGGTCTGACCCACACATCTGACAGCTGGCAATACCTGCAACATCGGTGCTTGTACCACTTTCTGTCCTCACACTTCCAGTAGTGTTTGACAAGAGGTGGAACAGAAGTCCCATCTCTCACTACCAGGTGCGTGACAATAACACACCTGCTAATGGAAGAGGAGAATATACCTACCTTTCGGGTGGCCCTTGTCTAATTTTTTGGCAGCTTCACTTCTGCCAGGTTGATGAAAATATTTGACTGGTTGGATGGATCAAACATCAAATCCCCCTGCTGCACTCAGTGGACCGGCAGCAGCAAAGGTGGCATTTTAAGACACAGGCCAAAGAAAGGTAGGTATATTCTCTCTTTTAGACAATATGATATTAAATGCAGGTGAACCTATGCTGACAGGGTCGCTTCAAGCTGTTAACTTTTGGTAATAACTTGTTCAGGCTAAAAAAAACGTGTGCAGATTATGAAGGCACTATTACTTTACATAATAGAAAAAAGTACATTTTAACACTTTTTAGGAATATAGAGTCTCTTTAAGTCATCCTATACTGACACATTCCTATGACCAGGTTAGAGTTGGAGCGTGCCTGGCCCCCAGCTGCTGCGACCATGTCTGGTTTTAACACTTCTTAAACTGATACTTGTTTAAGTGTTACTGGCAGGAGCCAAGAGCACATACAATGTGATATCGGCTTACCAACCACAGTTCTGTGCCTAAGGGCACATTAAACCAAAATATGCCCTGGTTAGAACAAATGGTAAGATAAACATGGCCCTCCTAAGCCTTTGACTAATATATATCACCTCCGACTCTGGATCTAGTTTACAGATGTTCACTTCTCATAGAGAACAAAATACTTTGAAGTTCTGTGAAATATTTATGGACATTCTTGGCATAAAACTAGTTAAAGTTGATTTTTTTCAGACTAGTTGCTGGGCTTGATTCATTTAATTTAGAATGCTTTAAACTGTGCTTTTTTTCCACTGGAATTCCTTTCTTCAAAATTTGAATCAGTTCTTTTTCAGCTTTAGACTCATCTCTTCACCAGAATATTTTTTCCTCATATGCCGCGTACACACGACCGTTTTTAATGTCATTGAAAAAAACTGCGTTTTTCTCGACGTGATTCTTCTCAAGCCTGCCTTGCCTACACACTATCGTGGAAAAAAAATGCTCGAGTAAAGCGCGGTGACGTACAACACGTACGACGGCACTATAAAGGGGAAGTTCCATTTGGACGGCGCCACCCTTTGGGCTGCTTTTACAGATCCTCGTGTTAGTAAAGTTTATTGAGCGACGATTCGTGCTTTTCAGCCTCGTGCCTTTCAGTCCGTTACAGCATGACGAATGTGCTATCTCCATTACGAACGCTAGTTTTACCAGACCGAGCGCTCCCGTCTCATACTTGATTCTGAGCATGCGCATTTTTTTTCACGTCGTTAAGCCTACACACGGCCGTTTTTCATGACGAGAAAGACGACAACGTGAAAAACGATGAGAAAAATTAGAGCATGTTCCAGTTTTTTCATGCCCATTTTTCACGTCGTGAAAAATGCTCTGAAGCCCACACACGATCATTTTTAATGACCATTTAAAAAAAATTGCATTTTTCTCATCATTAAAAACGGTCGTGTGTACGCGGCATAACAGTTTCACGGCCATACATCTTTAAAAGGTGATGCAAACCGTGTAGTTTGATTTGCTTTAATGATTTACAACATTAGGGAATGAAGTTCTGTAAAGCAGACCCTTCATTTTTTCCAGTGAGACTATTGCCCTAGCTCAATCCCCCATCTCCGCATATTGGAAAGTCCCCCCTTTTTTGGTTACTGTTTACAATTTTTATTTTATTTTATTAGGCCCCCAACCATTCTCACCTAGGAATTAGGTATCCTGCTTTTGTCTCCTGGGATATCTAAATCGCAGATTGGAAAAAAGATGGTAATTATCAAAATGCAAAGCTACCACAAACACCATGGTTCAGACTCAACCTCTGAAGATTCATAGAAAAACACAATCTCCTACTACAGTGGGTCAAAAAAGTATTTAGTCAGCCACCAATTGTGCAAGTTCTCCCACTTAAAAAGATGAGAGAGGCCTGTAATTGTCATCATAGGTTTACCTCAACTATGAGAGACAAAATGTGGAAACAAATCCAGACAATCACATTGTCTGATTTGGAAAGAATTTATTTGCAAATTATGGTGGAAAATAAGTATTTGGTCAATATCAAAAGTTCATCTCAATACTTTATTATATATCCTTTGTTGGCAATGACAGAGGTCAAATGTTTTCTGTAAGTCTTTACAAGGTTGTCACACACTGTTGCTGGCATGTTGGCCCATTCCTCCATGCAGATCTCCTCTAGAGCAGTGATGTTTTGGGGCTGTCGCTGGGCAACACCGACTTTTAACTCCCTCCAAAGGTTTTCTATGGGGTTGAGATCTGGAGACTGGCTAGGCCACTCCAGGACCTTGAAATGCTTCTTACAAAGCCACTCCTTCGTTGCGGTGTGTTTGGGATCATTGTCATGCTGAAAGACCCAGCCACGTTTCATCTCCAATGCCCTTGCTGATGGGAGGAGGTTTGCACTCAAAATCTCACAATACATGGCCCCATTCATTCTTTCATGTACACGGATCAGTCGTCCTGTTCCCTTTGCAGAGAAACAGCCCCAAAGCATGATGTTGCCACCCCCATGCTTCACAGTATGTATGGTGTTCTTTGGTTGCAACTCAGCATTCTCTCTCCTTCAAACACAACGAGTTGTGTTTCTACCAAACAGTTCTACTTTGGTTTCATATAACCATATGACATTCTCCCAATCCTCTTCTGGATCATCCAATTGCTCTCTAGCAAACTTTAGACGGGCCCGGACATGTACTGGCTTAAGCAGGGGGACACGTCTGGCACTGCAGGATCTGAGTCCCTGGCGGCGTAGTGTGTTACTGATGGTAGCCTTTGTTACCTTGGTCCCAGCTCTCTGCAGGTCATTCACTAGGTCCCCCCCGTGTGGTTCTGGGATTTTTGCTCACCGTTCTTGTGATCATTTTGACCCCAAGGGGTAAGATCTTACGTGGAGCCCCAGATCGAGGGAGATTATCAGTGGTCTTGTATGTCTTCTATTTTCTAATTATTGCTCCCACAGTTGATTTCTTCACACCAAGCTGCTTGCCTATTGCAGATTCAGTCTTCCCAGCCTGGTGCAGGTCTACAATTTTGTTTCTGGTGTCCTTCGACAGCTCTTTGGTCTTCACCATAGTGGAGTTTGAAGTGTGACTGTTTGAGGTTGTGGACAGGTGTCTTTTATACTGATGACAAGTTCAAAAAGGTGCCATTAATAGAGGTAATGAGTGGAGGACAGAGGAGCCTCTTAAAGAAGAAGATACAGGTCTGTGAGAGCCAGATATCTTTCTTGTTTGTAGGTGACCAAATACTTATTTTCCACCATAATTTGCAAATAAATTCTTTCCAAATCAGACAATGTGATTGTCTGGATTTGTTTCCACATTTTGTCTCTCATAGTTGAGGTTTACCTATGATGACAATTACAGGCCTCTCTCATCTTTTTAAGTGGGAGAACTTGCACAATTGGTGGCTGACTAAATACTTTTTTACCCCACTGTATATAGATAGTCTAGCAAGTCTACTCAAGTAATACAATACAATCAAATAATTTTGTTTTTGAAAAATTACCAAAAACTCTAAAATCTTTAGCCAAAAACACAATCAGGCAAAGGACGAACATAACTGCCAATGTAAACAGGAAGATTTCCCAGTGACCACCAAAGTAAGAAAACACTTTATCAATGACCACAATTTAATGGATCACTTATGTTCCTGAGCAAAAATACCTGCAGACTTGATCTAGGTCACGGATTCAAAATATTTAAGCTAGAAGACCAGCATGCCAGCCAGGTGGGTAGCATTTTCAGAAGTTCAGCAAGGACAGACTCCATGTTTCTTCTAATAATCCTTTTAAAAAAAAATAAAAAATTGGATTAGAATTTGGTTATTACAACTTTCAGCCTTTTTTCTGGACCAAAATGCCATTTTTCACTCGCTTGACAGACCAGAGACAATTCACACTGTAGAACATTCCCAGTGTCTTTATTTCCCTTCTATTACAGACAACGGGTTAACAAGCCTTCCAACAGCTGCCTCACTCACATTGATCCAAAAACACTTGTGAGGCTTGGCCGAACATGTGGTAGGAATCTGTTTAGAATTACATTCTCCCTCAATACAGGACATCCTAATTAGCTCTACGAAAAACTTGCCGACCTTCTCATTACCAGCTTACGTTACTTCCCATGATGCCACTACGTTCGGCTGAAGACCTGCAGAGCTTACACTCTACATCTGCTCCTAATCAGCTCTTGTATAAACTCCTTTTAATCCTGTAATAACTGACTTTTAGA
Source organism: Rana muscosa (assembly GCA_029206835.1). Lineage (NCBI taxonomy): Eukaryota > Metazoa > Chordata > Amphibia > Anura > Ranidae > Rana > Rana muscosa. The sequence continues at coordinate 257,877,720 of CM055128.1, forward strand.
TCTCATAATAGTTTAAGCATGCCATGAGAAGGATCTAGCTTTCAAATGAAACAACATTTACATTTCTCTTTCTGTACTTAGGGGCATTTACATAGGAGTCTAGCACATGGATACAAGTAGAGCATTAGAAATGGAGTAGTTGTATTCAGAGCAAATATTTCTGTTCAGATTTCTTGTTATATTTATTGGAGGAGCCGAAAATTTCCAACTGGTGTGGCAAATGTCCATTTTGTTATATGACATTTTTGCAAAAGTTATATTGAGGTTAAGATTAGTACTATGGATAGCTAGCGCCAGGAAAAATAATACTGTGGTTAGGTTTATGGGCCATTCATAAGGCTAGCACCAGAAAATGTATTTATTATAGAGACCCTGTCCCCAGGGTCTAACTTTTTAATTATTTTTTTCATTATAAAGCATAAAGAACCCATGCTGGGTTCCATATTTTAAATTTGCTACTTTTTTATGTACAACCGTTCCAGTAGTTTTGGATCCTACTAACATCCGATTACCCTTGCTGCTATGTCACACCTCCATTAAAAACCTCCCACTGATACGGACAGCAGAAGCAGCTTCCATAAAGTTAGCTGTAAGGACAGCTCCCATTGTCAAGCTCCCGGCAAAGCCTCTGATACTGACATTACAAAGGCTGACAGGGGCCGGCTTGCACCTAATTAGTTGTAAGGAAAGTTTGTAATCAAGGAACCCTGAAAGCTCCAACTAGAGATACTGTTGGTGCCCTTCACCTATTTGGTTTGCAAATAAATAGTTTTAACAAAAGTTTGTAATCAAGGAGCCCTGACAGCTCTTAAGAGAGATACTGTTGGTGGCCTTGATCCCTTTTTATTTGAGCCCTGATGAAGGGGGATTGTTAGACTGGAAATGCGTTGGCTACTTTTCCTCTTTTTGTTGTCACATTGTAATCTATAGTAAATTATTATGGACTCTTAAGACTGCTGCCTGGAGCTCTTGTTGTTGACTTCATTTGAATTTATCAACTGGGGAGGTCAGCACCCATTAGGAGTGCCCCACATTGTAGTAGAGCTGCTGCATTCTAGTTGTTAAGTCCAAAACGTTCTGTTTTGACAGACAAAAAGGTCCAAGCCCAGTGCCTTATAATGTCTTGCTCTGGGACTAAGGCTGGCCATACACGGTGCAAATTTCTTTCCTGCAACCACAGGTTGCGTGGAAAGAAATTTGCACGATTCCCCCATTAACGCAGACAGGGTTGACAGGGGACTCCTTCCTGCCGGGCAAATGTCTGTTCCCGGCTGGGGGGTTGGGTGGTGGAAGCCATCCCCACCAGGAGAAGACAGTGATTATTGCTAGCGGCTATAGGAGTCGCTAGCGATAATCGTAAGAGAATCTGGCAGGATGGTTGTACCGAAGTTGATTAATCGATCAACTTGGTACAGTCAGCTTGCCCATTAACGGTTCGAATCTCTGCCGGTTCCTGATTAACCAGCCGAGATTTGAACCGTGTAGGGCCGGCCTACGTTTTTATTGCTGTCTGTGTCCCTAGAAAGAAATGGGACAAGAGGTAAGGGAAAATCTTCCAATGGGGACTCCTGTTCATGGGACAACTGTCTGAAACCTGCTGGGAGAGCTTTCTTGCCGAGAAAAACGTTTGTGTGTATGGTTTCTCGTCGAGAGAACTGCCGGGAATCTCGATGAGAAAAATAGAGAACCTGCTCTCTATTTTCTCGTCAGGATTCTCGTTTTTCTTGTCGAGATTCTCGTCGGCCTATTTCCGGACGAGAAAACCGGTCGTGTGTATGCTTTTCCGAGTCTTAAAAAATCGCGCATGCTCAGAATCAAGTATAAGAGCGCTCCTTCTGATAAAACAAGCGTTCGTAAATGAGATAGCACATTCGTCACGCTGCAACGGACTGAAAAGCACGAGGACTGAAAAGCGCGAATCGTCTCTTCCCAAAATTTTACTTCACACGTGGTAACACGAGATCAGCAAAAGCAGCCCAAGAGGTGGCACCATTGAAATCGAACTTGCCCTTTATACTGCCGTCGTACGTGCTGGACGTGACCGCGCAGAACAACGACGAGATTTGGAATTGACAGTGTGTATGCAAGGAAAGCTTGACAAGAAGCTCGTCCAGCTTGAGAAGAATCTCGTCGAGAAAATCGACGGGTTTTTTACCACGAGAAACTCGGTCGTGTGTACGAGGCTTCAGAGGGAGAATCTCCTTCACTTTCCTTTAGCATCCTGTTGCAGGGCTTTAAGTTCTGGTTCACACATATGCAGGTTGTAGTTTGCATATTCCAGGTGCATTTCGCGTTTTTCAATACACATTTTTGATCCATTGAAGTCTATGGAACCAAAAACCAGAAAAAAGTCCCTGGCCCTTTCCATAAAATACATAAAATACATAAATGGACTGTAGTGTATTTCTGCAAAACTGAAAATGCACTAAAGAATGCATAACCCTTTTTTATCCTATCCAAAACAAAAAAAAGATTTTGGCTACACAACACTTTAATCACACATTAACCACTTCAACCCCGGACCATTTCGCTGGCCAAAGACCAGGCCACTTTTTGCGATTCGGCACTGCGTCGCTTTAACTGACAATTGCGCGGTCGTGCGACGTGGTTCCCAAACAAAATTGATGTCCTTTTTTTCCCACAAATATAGCTTTCTTTTGGTGGTATTTGATCACCTCTGAGGTTTATATTTTTTGCGCTATAAATAAAAATAGAGCGACAATTTTGAAAAAAATGCAATTCCTTTTACTTTTTGCTATAATAAATATCCCCAAAAAATATATATAAATTTTTTTTTTCCCTCAGTTTAGGCCGATACGTATTCTTCTACATATTTTTGGTAAAAAAAATCACAATAAGCGTTTATTGATTGGTTTGCACAAAAGTTATAGCGTCTACGAAATAGGGGATAGTTTTATGGCATTTTTATTAATAATATTTTTTTTTACTAGTAATGGGGCGATCTGCAATTTTTATCGGTACTGCGACATTATGGCGGACATATCGGACACTTTTGACACAATTTTGGGACCATTGGCATTTTTACAGCGATCAGTGCTATAAAAATGCACTGATTGCTGTAAAAATGTCACTAGCAGGGAAGGGGTTAACACTAGGGGTTGATCAAGGGGTTAATTATGTTCCCTAAAGTGTGTTCTAACTGAAGGGGGGATGGGACTGACTAGGGGAAATGACAGATCGCTGTTCATACTTTGTATGAACATGCGATCAGTCATTTCTCCCCCTGAAAGAACCGGGAGCTGTCTGTTTACACTCACAGCTCCCGGTTCTTGCTCTGTCACGAGCGATCGCGGGTGCCTGGCGGTCATCACACCCGCCGGGCACTCGCATCGGCACCAGGGGCGAGCAGGGGCGAGCACTAGTGGCCACAGAGCGACATCACGTTATATTACGTGATTTCGCGCAGCCAAGCCAACCTGCTGCAGTAAAACTGCAGCGGGCGGTCGGCAAGTGGTTAAAATGGGCTAATAAAGCAATCTACACATAGTAGACTTTAGAGTTTTTTTCAACACCTAATTTATGTATCTACAGTGCCTTGAAAAAGTATTCATACCCCTTGACATTCTCCACATTTTGTCATGTTACAACCAAAAACCTAAATGTATTTTATTGGTATTTTTTTTTGATAGACCAACACAACGTGGCACATAATTGGGAAGTGGAAGGAAAATGATAAATGGTTTGTAACCTTTTTTGCAAATAAATACGTATGTGAAAAGTGTGGTGTACATTTGTATTCAGCCCCCCTGAGTCAATACTTTGTAGAACCTCCTTTCACTGCAATTACAGCTGCAAGTCTTTTTTGGGATGTTTCTACCAGCTTTGCACATCTAGAAAGTGACATTTTTGCCCATTCTTCTTTGCAAAATAGCTCAAGCTCTGTCAGATTGGATGGAGAGTGTCTGTGAACAGCAATTTTCAAGTCTTGCCACAGATTCTCAATTGGATTTAGGTCTGGACTTTGGCTGGGCCATTCTAACACATGAATATGCTTTGATCCAAACCATTCCATTGTAGCTCTGGCTGTATGTTTAGGGTCGTTGTCCTGCTGGAAGGTGAACCTCCGCCCCAGTCTCAAGTCTTTTGCAGACTCTAACAGGTTTTCTTCTAAGATTGCCCTGTATTTGGCTCCATTCATTTTCCCATCAACTCAATGTTGGTCTCATCTGACCAGAGCATCTTCTTCCACATGTTTGCTGTGTCCCCCACATGGCTTCTCACACAGTGCAAAGGGGACTTCTTACGGCTTTCTTTCAACAATGGCTTTCTTCTTGCCACTCTTCCATAAAGGCCAGATTTGTGGAGTGCACGACTAATAGTTGTCCTGTGGACAGATTCTCCCACCTGAGCTGTGGATCTCTGCAGCTCCTCCAGAGTTACCATGGGCCTCTTGGCTTCTTCTCTGATTAATGTTTTCCCTGCCTGGCCTGTCAGTATAGGTGGACGGCCATGTCTTGGTAGGTTTGCAGTTGTGTCATACTCTTTCCATTTTCAGATGATGGATTGAACAGTGCTCCGTGAGATGTTAAAAGCTTGGGATATTTTTTATAACCTAACCCTGCATTAAACTTCTCCACAACTTTATCCCTGACCTGTCTGGTGTGTTCCTTGGCCTTCATGATGCTGTTTGTTCAATCAGGTTCTCTAACAAACCTCTGAGGGCTTCACAGAACAGCTGTATTTATACTGAGATTAAAGTACACACATGTGGACTTTATTTACTAATTAGGTGACTTTTGAAGGCAATTTGTTTCCACTGGATTTTAGTTAGGGGTATCAGAGTAATGGGGGCTGAATACAAATGCACACCACACTTTTCACATTTATTTGTAAAAAAAAATGAAAACCATTTATCATCTTCCTTCCACTTCACAATTATGTTCTACCTTGTGTTGGTCTAACACATAAAATCCCAATAAAATACATTTAAGATTTTGGTTGTAACATGACAAAATGTGGAAAATTTCAAGCGATATGAATACTTTTTCAAGGCACTGTATGTATAAATATATATATATATATATATATATATATATATATATATATATATATATATTAAAAAAAATATATATATATATATATATTTAACATTCCTGGCTGTGCATGCAGTGGTTTATGTTTATGTATACAACAGTGTGCAGTTACATTTGGTTTGAGCTATACAGGAGCCAACAGTACACAGCATGGTCTAAGGTATAAACAAATTTAGGTAATGTTTGAAAAATGAAAAGAAGAAAACAAAGTCCTTTATTTTATTCTTGCTGAGTAAAACATCATGTTGGGGCCATTTAATTGTCAATTCCTCTGAAGTCACAATCTTTCATATTTTATCTTAGGCTTCCAAATATACATTCCTATTTCAAGGGGATTTATAAATACTTGTGTTAATGGTATTTCGTTACCCAAAGTTTATGTAGTCCATTAAAACTTTGCTTTGTTCCCCAGTTTCCACAAAGCTTAATATGCTTGTACAAATTTTTTAGATTTGGCTGTCCACAAACATAACATTGGGGGCCATTTTCATCTGTCAATCAAGTATAATTAAAGCACGCCCCAGATATTATGCCAGTGGATAAGGGACCCAACATCATTTAAAGGGGAGTTCCAGGCTTTTTTTAAGTTTATTAAAAGTCAGCAGCTACAAAAAGTGTAGCTGCTGGCTTTTAATAAACAGACACTTACCTGCTCCACTGTCCAGCAACGCGGCCGAACGGAGCTTCGCTATTCTCCCCCTCCTCTCCGCCGGCGCCTCCATTCTTACTGTGGGCACCCGGCCGTGACAGCTTTCGGCTTTACGGCCGGGCACTCACTGCGCATGCGCGAATGGCGCTGCGCAGTCTGAGTGGACAGGCGATTGCCTGGGACCTGTCACATGTCCCAGGTGATCCTGGGCGGAAGGAGGAAGTGGGACAGGAAGTCCCACTCCTACTGAAGCCCCCACTCCCCCCCAAAAAAAATGACATGCCAAATGTGGCATATAACGGGGCGAGGAGTGGATTAAGCGGAAGTTCCAATTTTTTCCTCCACCCTTGTATTAGATTTCTCCTCCACATATTAGATCCCCCCCCCCCGTATTATATTCCTCCTCTTTTTATTAGATTCCTCCTCCACATCCTGGATTCCTCCCCCTTGTATTAGTTTCTTCCTCCACCTATTAGATTGCTCCCCTTGTATTAGATTCCTCCTCCACATATTAGATTCCTCCTCCACATATTAGATTCTTCCCCCTTGTATTAGATTTCTCCTCTTTGTATTAGATTCCTCCCCCTTGTATTAGTTTCTTCCTCCACATATGAGATTCCTCCCCCTTGTATTAGATTCCTCCTCCATATATTAGATTCCTCCCCCTTGTATTAGATTTCTCCTCTTTGTATTAGATTCCTCCTCCATATATTAGATTCCTCCTCCACATATTAGATTCCTCCCCATTGTATTATATTCCTCCTCTTTGTATTCGATTCCTCCTCTTTGTATTATATTCCTGCTCCACATATTAGATTCCTCCTCCACATATTAGATTCCTCCCCTTGTATTAGTCTCTTCCTCCACATAATAGATTCATCCCCCTTGTATTAGATTCCTCCTCTTTGTATTAGATTCCTGCTCCACATATTAGATTCCTCCTCCTTCACATATTAAATTCCTCCCCCTTGTATAAAGCCCTGTACACACGATCGGATTTCCTATGGTTTTTAAACCATCAGTCTTGCCTACACACCATCAGTCAAAAAACAGACCGTTCCAAACGCGGTGACGTAAAACACTCCGATGAGCCGAGAAAATTTCACTGCTTCTGAGCATGCGTCGACTTGATTCTGAGCCTGCTTGGGTTTTTTATCCGATGGAGTTCCCCACAGACGATAGTAATTTGCTATCGTTTTTTTGGGGGGAAAAAAGACCGATGGGGCCCATACACGATCGGTTTGTCCGATGAAAAAAGTCCATCGGACTGTTTTCATCGGTAAAACCTATCGTGTGTACACGACTTTAGTCTCTTACTCCACATAATAGATTCCTCCGCCCTTGTATTAGATTTATCCTCTTTGTATTAGATTCCTCCTCCCCTTGTATTATATTCCTCCTCTTTGTATTAGATTCCTCCTCCACCTATTAGATCCCTCCTCCACATATTAGATTCCTCCCCCTTGTATTAGTTTCTTCCTCCCCCTTGTATTCGTTTCTTCCTCCACATATTAGATTCCTCCCCCTTGTATTAGATTCCTCCTCCACATATTAGATTCCTCCTCCACATATTAGATTACTCCCTCTTGTATTAATTTCTTGCTCCACATATTAGATTCCTCCCCCTTGTATTATATTTCTCCTCTTTGTATTAGATTCCTCCTCCACCTATTAGATTCCTCCTCCACATATTAGATTCCTCCTCCACATATTAGATTACTCCCTCTTGTATTAATTTCTTGCTCCACATATTAGATTCCTCCCCCTTTTATTAGATTTCTCCTCTTTGTCTTAGATTCCTCCCCCTTGTATTATATTCCTCCTCTTTGTATTAGATTCCTCCTCCACCTATTAGATTCCTCCTCCACATATTAGATTCCCCCTCCTTACATTAGTTTCTTCCTCCCCTTGTATTAGTTTCTTCCTCCACATATTAGATTCCTCCCCCTTGTATTAGATTCCTCCTCCACATATTAGATTCCTCCTCCACATATTAGATTCCTCCCTCTCGTATTAATTTCTTGCTGCACATATTAGATTCCTCCCCCTTGTATTAGATTTCTCCTCTTTGTATTAGATTCCTCCTCCATATAATAGATCCCCCCCCTTGTATTAGTTTCCTCCTCCACATATTAGATCCCTTCCCATTGTATTAGATGGCTCCCCATTGTATTAGATTCCTCCCCCTTGTATTAGATCCCTCCTCCACATAATAGATTCCTCCCCTTGTATTAGTCTCTTCCTCCACATAATATATTCATCCCCCTTGTATTAGATTCCTCCTCTTTGTATTAGATTCCTGCTCCACATATTAGATTCCTCCTCCTTCACATATTAAATTCCTCCCCCTTGTATAAAGCCCTGTACACACGATCGGATTTCCTATGGTTTTTAAACCATCAGTCTTGCCTACACACCATCAGTCAAAAAACAGACCGTTCCAAACGCGGTGACGTAAAACACTCCGATGAGCCGAGAAAATTTCACTGCTTCTGAGCATGCGTCGACTTGATTCTGAGCCTGCTTGGGTTTTTTATCCGATGGAGTTCCCCACAGACGATAGTAATTTGCTATCGTTTTTTTTGGGGGAAAAAAGACCGATGGGGCCCATACACGATCGGTTTGTCCGATGAAAAAAGTCCATCGGACTGTTTTCATCGGTAAAACCTATCGTGTGTACACGACTTTAGTCTCTTACTCCACATAATAGATTCCTCCGCCCTTGTATTAGATTTATCCTCTTTGTATTAGATTCCTCCTCCCCTTGTATTATATTCCTCCTCTTTGTATTAGATTCCTCCTCCACCTATTAGATCCCTCCTCCACATATTAGATTCCTCCCCCTTGTATTAGTTTCTTCCTCCCCCTTGTATTCGTTTCTTCCTCCACATATTAGATTCCTCCCCCTTGTATTAGATTCCTCCTCCACATATTAGATTCCTCCTCCACATATTAGATTACTCCCTCTTGTATTAATTTCTTGCTCCACATATTAGATTCCTCCCCCTTGTATTATATTTCTCCTCTTTGTATTAGATTCCTCCTCCACCTATTAGATTCCTCCTCCACATATTAGATTCCTCCTCCACATATTAGATTACTCCCTCTTGTATTAATTTCTTGCTCCACATATTAGATTCCTCCCCCTTTTATTAGATTTCTCCTCTTTGTCTTAGATTCCTCCCCCTTGTATTATATTCCTCCTCTTTGTATTAGATTCCTCCTCCACCTATTAGATTCCTCCTCCACATATTAGATTCCCCCTCCTTACATTAGTTTCTTCCTCCCCTTGTATTAGTTTCTTCCTCCACATATTAGATTCCTCCCCCTTGTATTAGATTCCTCCTCCACATATTAGATTCCTCCTCCACATATTAGATTCCTCCCTCTCGTATTAATTTCTTGCTGCACATATTAGATTCCTCCCCCTTGTATTAGATTTCTCCTCTTTGTATTAGATTCCTCCTCCATATAATAGATCCCCCCCCTTGTGTTAGTTTCCTCCTCCACATATTAGATCCCTTCCCATTGTATTAGATGGCTCCCCATTGTATTAGATTCCTCCCCCTTGTATTAGATCCCTCCTCCACATAATAGATTCCTCCCCCTTGTTTTAGATTTCTCCTCCACATATTACATTCCTCCTCCACATATTACATTCCTCCTCCATATATTAGATTCCTCCCCCTTATATTAGTTTCCTTCTCCACATATTAGATTCCTCCCCCTTGTATTAGATTCCTCCTCCACATATTAGATTACTCCCTCTTGTATTAATTTCTTGCTCCACATATTAGATTCCTCCCCCTTTTATTAGATTTCTCCTCTTTGTCTTAGATTCCTCCCCCTTGTATTATATTCCACCTCTTTGTATTAGATTCCTCCTCCACCTATTAGATTCCTCCTCCACATATTAGATTCCCCCTCCTTACATTAGTTTCTTCCTCCCCTTGTATTAGTTTCTTCCTCCACATATTAGATTCCTCCCCCTTGTATTAGATTCCTCCTCCACATATTAGATTCCTCCTCCACATATTAGATTCCTCCCTCTTGTATTAATTTCTTGCTGCACATATTAGATTCCTCCCCCTTGTATTAGATTTCTCCTCTTTGTATTAGATTCCTCCTCCATATAATAGATCCCCCCCCCTTGTATTAGTTTCCTCCTCCACATATTAGATCCCTTCCCATTGTATTAGATGGCTCCCCATTGTATTAGATTCCTCCCCCTTGTATTAGATCCTTCCTCCACATAATAGATTCCTCCCCCTTGTTTTAGATTTCTCCTCCACATATTACATTCCTCCTCCACATATTACATTCCTCCTCCATATATTAGATTCCTCCCCCTTATATTGGTTTTCTTCTCCACATATTAGATTCCTCCCCCTTGTATTAGATTCCTCCTCTTTGTGTTAGATTTCTCCTCCACATATTAGATTCCTCCCCTGGTATTAGTTGCTTCCTCCGCATATTAGATTCCTCACCCTTGTATTAGATTTTTCCTCTTTGTATTAGATTGCTTCTCCATATATTAGATTCCTCCCCCTTGGATTTGATTCCTCCTTTTTGTATTAGATTCCTCCTACATATATTACATTCCTCCCCCTTGTATTAGATTCCTCCCGTTTGTATTAGATTCCCCCCCTTTGTATTAGATTCCTCCCCCTTGTATTAGATTCCTCCTCTTTGTATTAGATTCTTCCTCCACATATTTAGATTCCTCCCCCTTTGTATTAGATTCCTCCCCTTGTATTAGATTCCTCCTCTTTGTATTAGATTCCTCCTCCAAATATTAGATTCCTCCCCCTTGTATTAGTTTCTTCCTCCTCATATTAGATTCCTCCACCTCCTTGCTCGAAACTCTTTCTACAAGCATGACATCCTCCAGAACTCACAGACTGGGAATTTGTCGCCTCTCGTTGGCCCCAAAAGACTCTTTTGATGCTCAAATTGCCCCCCTGCTAAGATGAACCAGCTTCCCTTCTGTTTGTATATTTACCAACTGAAATATGACCACAAGAATGGGCTTTCATGTGTGTGTGTCCTTTACCAACAAGCCGGGCCGCCTTGCCAGTGCAAGGCAGACAAGAAACTGATTGGAAACATTATTGCGTGAGCTAAAAACAGAAAGAGATAAATAAACAGGAGCAGGAGGGAGAGAAGTGAATGGGAGTGATGGAGAGGAGGAGGGAGGGAAATCCAACATAAAGAGGGTGAAAGGGATTGTGCATGTGTAGTGTGAGAGTGATTAATGGGGTGGGGTGGGGAGCCGAGTAATGAGTCCGCAGAGATAGATACAGACCGGGAAGACTGGGGAAAATGGAAAGGAGCTGGAAAATTAAAGTACAAACTGTAAATAGAGGAGGAGGACGAATAAATACAGAGCGCTACATTGGGGAATAAAACATACTGTGTGTATAGAGGGGAAGGAAAGATAAGGAACAACTGCAGATGTAGAGAGACAATGAAGAACTGAGGATGGAAGGCCCAGAATGGCAACTTTGGTGGATGCCAAGCAGAGGTGGACTTAGTCACAAAGGGTCCTGTGCGAGAACAATTTATACGAAGAACTTCATGAATTTTTTTTATTCTACCTTGCAGTGGGGCTCTGCCCCCACTACATGGGTTAACTGCTTGTTTTGTCTAGGGGAGCCAAGGAAAAGCTGTACTTACCCGGTCCTTCAATCCTCCAGAAATCCGCGCTTCCCCAAGTCCAGTGGTGGACTGTTCCTGGAATCCTCGCGTCCAGAACTGGTCTATGGGCATGATGAGGTCAGGAACAGACCATTCACAGGACCACTAGCATGCGGGGGGAGGGGTCAGGAGCGGCAGGGACCTGTCTTGCGGTTGGCGGATCTGCGGATTGGGTAAGTATATCTTCTCTTCATAATCCCCTAGACGAAAACGAGCAGTTAACCCAAAGTAGTTCTAGAGGCAGAAGGTTTTTTTTTAACTTAAAGTGGTTGTAAAGACATTCCATGCATTAAGATAAAAACCTACTATGTGCAGCAGCCCCTCTCAGCCCCCCTAATACTTATTTGAGCCCCATCTCGATCCAGCAATGTTGCCCGAGAGCCTCAGCTGTCCAGGACTCTCCCTCTTCATTGGCTGAGACAGCAGCGGGCGCCATTGGCTCCCGCTGCTGTCAATAATAGTATGTGAGCAAATGAGGAGAGAGGGGGGTCAGGGCAGAGCCACGGCTCCGTGTCTGTATGGACACACAGAGCAGTGGCTCAGCTCGGGTGCCCCCATTTGAAGCTGCTGGTTGTGGAGGAACTCAGCATGAAGGAGGGGCCAGGAAAGGCTAGCGAGGGACCTGAGAAGAGGAGGATCTGGGCTGCTCTGTGCAAAACCACTGCACAGAGCAGGTAAGTATAACATTTTTGTTATATTTAAACAAACAAGACTTTAATATCACTAACGCATTCTCTACAAAAAAAAAACCTTCTGCATACAGTCCCCCCAGCCCCCCTTATACTTACCTAAGCCTGATCTTGATCCAGAGATGTGCACTAGACCAGAGGCTCTGTCTGCTCTCTCCCTCCTCACTGGCTCAAAGACAGCAGCGGGAGACATTGGCTCTTGTTGCTGTCAATCACAGCATGTGATGAGGGAGCGGGGGTTTGTGGGTGAGTCCCGCTGTCAGGTGCGGGCCCGCACAAGTGTTTCCATACTTGCTATGAGGGCACTTGGCGGGGGGAACGCTGGTGGGGGAGCTGAGGAGAGGATGATTTGGGCTGCTCTGTGCAAAAGTATTGCACAGAGCAGGTAAGTATATCATGTTGGTTATTTAAAAAAAAATTACATTTAGATTTACTGACCATACATGGATCAAAATTCACCCAGTTCAGCAGGGACCAGCTGAATTTTGATTCATCTATAGGCAGGAAGATTATACAGAAGTTGAACTACTGATCAACTTCTGTACAACTATCCTGATCTATCAGAGCCGCAGGCTATATCCGGCATCCCAGAATACAAAGGCTGTGTGGAAGAAGGAGTTGAGTCTTTTTTTTTTATTCAACGTGCTGCAAAAAATGACTAATGTATGGGCTGCTTTATCCATTGTGAGAGATAGATAGAAAGATAAATAGATAGATAGATAGATAGATAGATAGATAGATAGATAGATAGAAGTAGGGACCTTGCCATAGGGCCACTGCCCCAATTTCAGACAATTCCTGCTGAATCACTTGCAACCCTGCTTGAAAAAAGTTGATTTTTCAATTGACTTTTGGGCGATTTCTCTTGTTTTTAACCATGGGTATGGTCAGTATAAGGCCTCATGCACACGGGAATAAAAACTCTGCTTATACAGACATCCAGCATCATTTTCTTAATGCTTTTAAACTCAGTTTACTTATAGCCTACAGTATGTGGCCATGCACATTAGGACATTTGGATCCATATTTTAAGAGTAGCTTTGTATCAAAGCTGCATTTGGAGAGGAGCTCATGAGCCTAATTTGTCACAAGAAAGCACATAAAAGCGCATACGAGCGGGCACATCGGGCAGCAGCGGGGATCGGGGCATCGGCATCGCTTTCACCGTGTGTCTCCTCCCCTCCTCCTAGGATCGCCTGTCCTTTCAGCCAATTGGGTGATGGGCATCAGAACCGCTTCCTGATTGGCCGGGAGGAGGATCAGTGTTGCAACAGCGAATATTCATTCGCTGTTGTAACACTTGGGTGGGTTTATGCTCTGTGCCACGAGCCCACCCTATTTTGAAGCCTATTAGAGCCTCTGGCTCTAATCAGGTGCTTCAAAAAAACACCCCCTCCACTGTAATTCATGCGCCCGGTGTCCTGAAAGGGGTCAGACACATGAATGGAGGGTGGGGACTGTTGACTGGAAAGAGCATGCTGGTAGCGGCCGTGAATAGAAGGGACGGCGGTCGGGCGCCCCTAATGGACGGGCCGCCACTGGTGCTTATGCACATACATTTATTCTAGTGGCTAGAATGAGTATTCTAGCCAACAGAATTAGTTTACGCTCATACACTTCTAAACACCATAGACCTGTAAACACTTGTAGCAGGGTCCTAAATTTAGGGGAAGTGTTTGAGTGGTAGTTATGCTCAAACACCCCAATTGTCAGGATTCTGTCAACCATTTTGTCCGCAGGGAGAGTATTGGTGTGTAGTTCCCTGTGGCCTGCAGGTGGCGCTGCCATGGTGGGCCAGGGTTGAACCGCTGATACAGTGCTGTGCCTTGTGTGTCCCCTCTCAGCAGCCATACCGTGGGTGTGGCAGGCCTGCTGTGCATGCTGGGAGAGGATTTAAAAGGGGCAGACGCTGCCTGTTCGGGGGTTCTGTCCGTTCTGTCGTGGTCGGGGGTCCTACCCCAGGAGTGTGTTCCTGTCTGCCCAGGGCACCTTCAGCCCAGGGGCAGAGGTCGGTGAATCAGTCCAAGGAACCTTTAGTCCTGGGACTGCGGCAAAGGCCTTGGGCCCAGCACCTTCGGCTGGGGCCCAGCAGGGATAGAGGAATCCCAGGGTGCCGCCTTGCGAGGGGACCCGTATCTTGGACGAGGAGACCGGGGGAGGAACTGTTCCCAGGGACCGGTGAGAAGTTACGTGAAGGAAGGGGCCCGGTAGCTCTCTGGAGGCATGTCTTCTCCTTACAAAGAGGTCAAGTTTTGAAGTACCAAGTTCACCAGGTCTGTGGCAGAGACCAAGTTCACCAGTCTGTGGCAGAGACCAAGTTCACCAGGTCTGTGGCAGAGACCAAGTTCACCAGTCTGTGGCAGAGACTGTGCAGTTGAGTTAGAATACCATTTGGCTGCTAGTCCCATCCTAGGGAGACTATCCATTTGGGCTGAGTCTGCTTGAGAAGCCGAGCAGTGAAGTGATTGTGTTTGTGCCTGGACCTCTCCCACACTTTATGCTGTCCTGTCTTTTACTCCAACCTTTTCCTATCAGAGACTGTTATTTTGCAAAGAGAAAATAAACTCTGCGTTGAAGTTGCAGCTGGTGTGGACATTCAAGTTACTGGGGAGAACAATGAATTATCTCTATCTATTGTAGAGGTGAGAATCATTCTCTGGGGGATTCTGGTTTCTGGCCGTGGAGACCCGCTAACAACACCGCTCAACCTCTTTACACAGAAGGGTACGGGCTTGTGGCGTGGTGTGCCCTCTCTACCTGCGAGGAGCCAAAGGCAGGTAAAGGGGGTTAAGGTCGCTACACACTCATGAAAGGACATAGGGATGCAATATTAAAGGCATTTTTTTCTGCCATTTTCTGGCAGCATATTTTGAGCATAAATTCATACACTTTTGTATGAAGGCTAAAGCTGTACTCCAGTCTCCATCTATGAACACTTTTGCTGGTCTAGCTTGGACTAATGTATGTATGCATATTTCATACCTGGCCGATCCCTGTAGAAGCAAAGAATCATTGTAGAAGCTGCCACTAATACAGTGCTCCTCACTGTTTTCCGGGACCCATCAGAAGTGTCTGCCCTTATGCATACCTGCTTGTTGGGCATGGGTACCATTCAGAGAATGCTTTGCATGCTCTCAATGAATGCAAAGCATTCTCTGATTGGACAAGGTGAAGAGGTGAGGCAGTGTGAGCAACCTCCATTGGTTACTATGCATCAGGGTAGACAATTGGCATGAGATCCAAAAGATAGCAATAGCCTAAACTCTGTCATGCTTGATATTATTGCAACTATGGTCAGTGAGCATCCAAATTATTTCCAATCCAAATGGTGTCACTAGCAAATTGAACAGGCATTCTTTATATATTGCAGTGATCAGAACCACTGATTAGGCAGTACAGCCAGCCCTCCTGTACTGGGCCCAGGCCTCATCAGTTAAAAAGGGGGGGCCCGGGCACCTGCTGAGCTGGAGGGCCATCAGTACTGATTATTGCTGATTGTTGTGAGTCTTGTGCAGTGCTGCCGGCATCTACTTTTCTTTTCTTCCTCCAGCTGCACTGCAGGGGGATCGGTTCTAGTATCTGTGCCCTGTCCCTCCTGCTATCTGGGACCCCTGTGTTTCTCTTTTTTCCTGCAGTGCTGCTGTTTTCCCTCCTCTCCCGCTGGCAGCTGCTGAGAGCACACAGGTGGCTCACCATTCTGAGTGGTATCAATTGCTTACTGTAGGGGTGCAGATATTACATTTGATATTTTTAGAGGAGGGGACCCTCTCAGATAGGCTGTACAGGGCCACATGATTTCTATCAGCAGTCATGGCAGTGATGATAAGACAGAGAGTGAGAAATCAGAAACACTCAGAGCACCACAAAGAAAGATAAAGCCTCCCGTTAAAAGTGTCTGCATCTGCACCTACCGTATATGAAGAATGAGGGGATCCCAGCTTTTCAAACCCTCATATAGTCTGGATTGGTAGAAAAAAGAGGATGCCGCATCCCTGTAAACTTTAAATGCAAAAGCAGTTATCTACTACTGAAATGGGACTTTTGAGGCACAGCATTTTACATAAAACATACTTTATTTTGTCCATTTAAAAAAATTCTTACAGAAAACATCTTTATAACATATAAAAAATTGTTTAGAATCCCCAAATAATTTTTTTTTAAAACCATTTCAACATCTCAATGCATCATACCCAGATGTGATAATTAATTGTGGCCTGACGCGTTTCCTGGACTTCTTCAGGAGCCATTGACATATTTTTTTTCACCAGATATTCCAGATGGAATTATATAGCTATATAGTCATTGTAATAACACACTATAAAACATTGAACCCCCCACTGTATAAAAAATGAAGGACCCCCCAGGGCATGCCAAGAGGGAGGGAGGGACCCAAAGGGGGGACTCAAGTGGGAACTCCCAACTGATGGACTCCCCCCCTTCAGAAGATGTCAAAGTTACCCCAGAGAGCCACATACCAACTAAAAAGTACAGCACAGTCTAGATTATCTGGTGAAAAAAGTATGTCAATGTCTCCTGAAGAAGTGAACTTCCCACCAAACCCCCCCCCCACCCCTTTTTGTTTTCCTTCTTGGCATGCCCTGGATGCTTCATTTTTATACAATGGGATGCTGAATGTGTTTTAGCGTGCTTTTACAATACTATAAGACTATATGATTCCATCTAGATTATCTGGGGAAAAAAATATTTCAATTTATATTTGGGAATTAAAAACACATTTTATATGTTATAAAGATGTTTTCTGTAAGAATTTTAAAATATGCACAAAATAAAGTATGTTTTATGGAAAATGTTGTGCCTCAAAAGCCTCATAAAGTCTAAATGTAATTCTCAGGGGACCCATTTGAAGCTGCGTAGTCTGTAGAAATGGTATGTCTGCCCCTAAGTGACAATGAATAATATAGTGTTGGTGAAATGGTTAAAGATCCTGCAGACTGCTCAGTCTCAATCAGCTCTACATTCACTCATTAGACATCCGCAAAAGTTATTACATGCTCAGTTTAGTGGAGTGCTTGGATGTAATTTGAAAGACCTTATAAAATTATCTAGAATTGGAAAATTGATCTATAAAACAAACAAGTGTTTATTTTTGTAATAGACACTGTATTTAGACACCATGCTGCTTTAGGCATGGAAAAATAGACCAAAGGCAATGACACAAGCATATCTGACGTCTGCTTGAAGACATCAGCCACACCATTGCGTCCAGTTCAGCACGGTGCACACTATCCTGCTCAATCCCACACTATGTTAGTCTCCATTGCCAGAATCAGAACCATTTTCAGTAGGAGAAGACGATATGTCATGCTCACATCATCAACAATGATAACACCTCCATAGCATAGAGTGATCACCAACATTAAAGTTAATTGTTCCCCATCTCTTTGCTCATGTCTAGAGCTGCCCCTGTTGCCAGTGACCCACCTCGGCCATTATCATGACAGCCTTGTAGAGATGGTTTGATAGATAGATGGGATATCTATAGAATGGGATATTTAATAGGCAGCTACTGAAGCACAATGAAGGCATCTGCCGTTGGAGCAACACAGCATAAAACACGGTGGACCTAGGCTTTTATACGGCTTGTAAATGGCTTTTAGAGCTTGTATCCACAAGCCTTCCACACTCTGTCACACTCTGTCACCTGAGAACCTGTGTCTTTAATGTTCCAGGACTAGGACAGTAAAACCATAGACCACTAAGGCTAATGCTACTGTTTTCCTACTGTTCATATAATGGACATGGATACTCATAGACACCCAGGGTTCCAGACACATCTGAAAAGAATACTGGAGTGCTCAGAACATACTCATCTCAACATACATAAAACATACAGTTGGCTTGAAAAAGTATTCATACCCCTTGACATTTTCCACATTTTGTCATGATACAACCAAAAACGTGAATGTATTTTATTGGGATTTTATGTGATAGACCAACACAAAGTGGCACATAATTTGTTAAGTGGAAGGAAAATGTTAAATGATTTTCAATTTTTTTTGCAACTAAATATCTGAAAAGTGTGACGTGCATTTGTATTCAGCCCCCCTGAGTCAATACTTTGTAGAACCTCCTTTCCCTGCAATTACAGCTGTAAGTCTTTTTGGGGATGTCTCTACCAGCTTTGCACATCTAGAAAGTGACATTTTTGCCCATTCTTCTTTGCAATATAGCTCAAGTTCTGTCAGATTGGATGGAGAGCGTCTGTGAACAGCAATTTTCATGTATTGCCACAGATTCTTCTCAATTGGATTTAGATCTGGACTTTGACTGGGCCATTCTAACACTTGAATATGCTTTGATCTAAACCAGTGTTTCTCAACTCCAGTCCTCAAGGCGCCCCAACAGGTCATGTTTTCAGGCTTTCCATTATTTTGCACAGGTGATTTGATCAGTTTCACTGCCTTAGTTATTACCACAGCCGTTTCATCTGAGGGAAATCCTGAAAACATGACCTGTTGGGGCGCCTTGAGGACTGGAGTTGAGAAACACTGATCTAAACCATTCCATTGTAGCTCTGGCTGTATGTTTAGGGTCGTTGTCCTGCTTGAAGGTGAACCTCCGCCCCAGTCTCAAGTCTTTTGCAGACTCTAATGCCTAGTACACACGATCGGATTTTCCATCGGGATAAATTCCGACTGATTTTTTCGACGGAATTCTGTTCAAGCTGTCTTGCATACACACTGTCACACCAAATTCCGACCGTCAAGATCGCGGTGACGTACAACACTATAACGAGCCGAGAAAAATTAAGTTCAATGCTTCCGAGCATGCGTCGACTTGATTCTGAGCATGCATGTTTTTTTCTCCGTCGTAGTTCCATACAGACGGACGTAATTTCATATAGAAATTTTTTTCTTTGGAAAAAAAAGAACATGTTCTCTTTCTAACTCCGTCGGAATTTCAGATGGGGCACACACACGGTCGGAATATCCGATGAAAAAATTCCGTCTGACTTTTTTCATCAGAAATTCCGACCGTGTGTACAAGGCATAACAGGTTTTCTTCTAATATTGCCCTGTATTTGGCTCCATCCATCTTCCCACCAACTCTGACCAGCTTCCCTGTCCCTGCTGAAGAAAAGCATCCCCACAACATGATGCTGCCACCTCCATGTTTCACGGTGTGGATGGTGTTTTCAGGGTGAGGTGCGGTGTTAGTTTTCCAGCCACACATAGCGTTTTGCTTTTAGGCCAAAAAGTACAGTTTTGGTCACATCTGACCAGAACATCTTCTTCCAAATGTTTGCTGTGTACCCCACATGGCTTCTCGCAAGCTGCAAACTGTACTTCTTATAGCTTTCTTTCAACAATGGCTTTCTTCTTGCCATTCTTCCATAAAGGCCAGATTTGTGGAGTGCACTGTTAATAGTTGTCCTGTGGACAGATTCTCCCACCTGAGCTGTGGATCTCTGCAGCTCCTCCAGAGTTACCATGGGCCTCTTGGCTGCTTCTCTGATTAAGGCCCCTTTCACACGGGACGGATCCGTAAGGATCCGCCCCGTGAAACTCTGCTTGCTCAGCGGGGATCGCTCCGTTGATCCCCGCTGAGCCGGCGGATGACAGGGCGGTCTCCGCACACTGTACAGGGACCGCCCTGTCAGATCTCCGCTCTCCTCTATGGGGGGATCGGATGAACACGGACTGTCTGTCCGTGTTCATCCGATCCGCTCTGCAGACGGATTGAAAAATAGGATTTTCCTCCGTCTGCAGAATCGGAGGATTGCGGACCCGGATGAGATCGGGTGTCAGCGGATGTTCATCCACTGACACCCGCAATCTCATAGGGACCAATGTATGTCCCTTTTTCATCCGTAAACGGACGGATGAAAAAGCAGACATACGGTCCGCATGTGTGAAAGGGGCCTAATGCTCTCCTTGCCTGCCCTGTCAGTTTAGGTGGACAGCCATGTCTTGGTAGATTTGCAGTTGTGCCATACTCTTTCCATTTTTGGATGATGGATTGAACAGTGCTCCGTGAGATGTTCAAAGCTTGGGATGTTTTTTTATAACCTAACTCTACTTTAAACTTCACCACAACTTTATCCCTGACCTGTCTTTTTTTCACAAGAAAATCCCTGACCTGTCTTTAGTGGTTCCTTGGCCATCATGATACTGTTTATTCACTAAGAATCTCAAACAAACCCCTGAGGGCTTCACAGAACAGCTGTATTTATACTGAGTTTAAATTACACACAGTTGGACTCTATTTACTAATTAGGTGACTTCTGAAGGCAATTGGTTCCACTAGATTTTAGTTAGGGGTATCAGAGTAAAGGGGGCTGAATACAAATGCACGCCACACTTTTCAGATCTTTATTTGTAAAAAAAAATTAAAAACATTTAACATTTTCCTTCCACTTGACAATTATGTGCCACTTTGTGTTGGTCGATCACATAAAATCCCAATAAAATACATTTATGTTTTTGGTTGTAACATGACAAAATGTGGAAAATATCAAGGGGTATGAATACTTTTTCAAGGCACTGTACATATGCCATGTAGACTTTCATATAAAGTGGAGAACAGCCTTGTTTTTTTTTGTTTGTTTTTTATAGTTTATTGTGTGTGGTGGCTAGTTCATCTACTATTGATTCCCCTGTTGAAGTACACTAGTACGAAACACGTCGGGCTTGCTCACCACTCTACTCACTGCCCTTTTTAAATGTTTTTTATGCATATGTGATCACTTTTACTTTGTTGGTTTTAATAAACCTGCATTGAACTGCACTATCAGAGCATTTTCTCATTTTTTTCCTATGTTTGGTCGATTGAGTTGAAGCTCTCTCCCTATGTGCGATTGCTATTCCGGGAAGAATTTTCCCCAGATTCAAGGTGGTTTCTGTCCTATCTGATGTCTATGGAGATCGTGTTTGAGTTCTGAGTCTGCTTCCAAGTCGAGGAACCTGCCGGGAAGTTTTCATCCGAGATTCGTATGATCCAGCCTACAGACAAGCAGAATGGAATCACCACTGAGTTTCCTCAATGCCTTTTTGATCTGCCTTGACCCGCAGATCCATCTGTTCCGGTAAGGGTATTCTACCTCTCTTCACCTTCAGAAGTTGTGATGACCCATATTGTTTCACGTGTGGCTTCAAATATTATTTGTTTGTATCACGGACACGTTTACGGACACTTTGTGGACTCACCTCATTGTTGTTGTTTTTTGTCCACTTTTATTTTCACTTTAAGACCAACATTTTTTTGGCCTCTCTTTCATTGCTAGCGCTACATCTTCATTCACATACATCTACTAAAACTCTCATAAGCATGATGATGGACATCATTATCTGATAAGGTCTCGACCAAATAAAACTCAAACTGAGTGTCCAAAAAAACAAAAGAAGACACCAGTTATTAGCATCTGCATTGTCATTGCTATGTTGTATTGCCTGTTTTAGCTGGAGTTCTTCTTTAACCAGATACATATATTAAATGTTTGTCCAAAGAGTAAAAAAAAAAAACAATGGCAGAAAGAACTTGACCAGCATCTGTTAAGGCGCATATGATGAAATAGCGAGGGAACAATGGAATGGGGAGAGTGGAAAGAGGGGGTGATTAAGAGGAGAGGGTGGTAAAATAAAGACAGATGTGGAGCGAAAGACGGGATTAAACAGCCCAATTAATGTGTCAGCGCCCAGGACCTGCAAAATGTCATTTGCCACAGCCTGTGATATGCAGAACGGTCTGCGGATTAACTCTTTAATGCCCCCTGCCATCCACAATCCCCAATTTCTCATGTTCAGTGAGGAAGAGAGCGCCCTAAATACCAGCACATTGCATATTTCCTGAGGAAGCTATAGGCAGCAAGCATTATACAGCCTGGCAACCCACATGGGAGCAATAAAGGTGTGACACCAAATGCATACCTCATGTGAGTCTGGAGACAAGGTTATGAGAGGTGATAAAAATTATAATAGGGGTACACGGCACAGCATTAAACCCCCTTTTTTTAATCTAACCTATAGATTTTTTTCCCAGGTTTTTTAACTTAACTTCTATAATCTCAATGATTATACAGAGCAAAACAGGGTAGGACTGAAGAAACGGCTTTGACAGCCCCCTTCTCCATCAACATATACTTACCTAAAATCATCACTGCAGCGCTCTTTTAAGAAATCAACATATATGACAACCCAAAATAAATACACATTTTATGAGGAGTATAGTGTCTTTGTGCAAATACAATACTTCAATAGTGCATATTAAATAAAATGTCCAGTACTATATACTCCACACTATTGCCGTGCAGTATCATGCAAAAATAAATCATAAAAAATCTGAATGTGTAGATCAGGGCAGAGACTCAACAATCTTCACACACCTCTGTGACCCAATCGAGTGGATCCTCACTTATGTCAGTGGACCACACTAATAGGTAAGGTCAACAATAGCTTAGATGTTGTTGGATGTCTACATGGACCCTTGATACACACTTTGCATATGAAATCATGCTAACACATTTTAATTATGTGTACTGTTGAAGTTTTTGTACATCTTCCCAATACATGGGACATCGCTGCGCATGCACAGAGTCATATAAACAATAGAAAATGTTTTCCTCTGTAGACATCCAACTTGTATTAATGTTTAAAGGGTAAATGTGAATATATTATGTGTGAGCACTTAGGGGGCATATTAGATGCACTCCTATGTGTACACCCATACCCTTTAGTTGGATTTAATATTTGTATAATGTTGATTTTTATATGTTTTTTTCTTTTTTAAATGCATAGGGTGTGATACGTGTATATGTATACCTCATCAACCTTTTGTTTACTTCTAGAATCTCTAATGAAGCAGAAATCCACGAAACGCGTAGGCCCTTACCTTCTTCCTTGAATGGGAATTGCACATCCCGTTATTTGATTGTCAGAACTGTAATGTGATTTTATCTCATATATTTTTGTAAGCTAATACTTTTTATATCACTGCCACAAGGCAGGAAAATAAAAGTTGTTTATTTTTCTATATATTCTGGTATTTCTATATTTATTTACTCCACTGAGGCACATATAAAGTCTCACCCCGCTCAACCTTTTTCTTGACACATAGTCGCATATTCTTCAGGGATGATGCCTCAGTAGGAGTTTTAAGGTATCTCGCATACACCCCAACCCCTACATATAAAAATGCACTGATTACTGTGTAAATGTGACTGGCAGTGAAGGGGTTAACCACTAGGGGCTAGGAAGGGGTTAAGTGTGTCCTAGGGAGTGATTCTAACTGTTAGGGGGTGTGGCTACGAGTGACACGTCACTGATCGCTGCTCCCGATGAGAGGGAGCAGACGATCAGTGTCCCGTCACTAGGCAGAACAGGGAGATGCTTGTTTACACTGGCAACCCCCATTCTGCAGCTCCGTGACACACGATCGCGGGACACTGGCAGACATCAAGTCCGCGGGTCCCGCAGGCGTGATCACGTAGCTCGCAGCAGGGGAGCGTGCGTGCCCACACGGCGGCAAATTTAAACTACCGTACATTTGCGTAGATTTGCCTGTCCGTGCCATTCTGCCGACGTATATGTACAGGACACGGTCCTTAAGTGGTTAAATGAAATGTCCATATACAGTCCAGTACTGTATACTCCACACTATTGCCGTGCACTATCATGCAAA
Source organism: Rana muscosa (assembly GCA_029206835.1). Classification (NCBI taxonomy): domain Eukaryota; kingdom Metazoa; phylum Chordata; class Amphibia; order Anura; family Ranidae; genus Rana; species Rana muscosa. The sequence continues at coordinate 257,901,446 of CM055128.1, forward strand.
AATAAATCATAAAAAATTTGAATGTGTAGCGGGGTGTTACTTTAAGGAGCTCAAAAGACTACTGTACCCAGTGTGCAGTAGGACACCAACAGTGCATTGCCCGGTGCAAGGTCTGCTGGGGAAGGCCTATTTAAGGGGAAGCGGAGCAACACGCGGGTCTTTTTCTTCCGGCTTTCACGGGGGAACTCAAGAGAATTCATCCATCATCCTTCCAAGGACTGTCGGGAGGACAGGAGACTGCAGGTGTCGTGAGACTGTGTGCTGGAGCCCCAGCTGCAGAAAGTCGTTTGTACGGACTGGTCCGGTTGGGTGAGAGAGAACTTGCTCAAGGATTATTTGACTAATCTTTAGGCCCAGTATCCCTTGTTCAGGGCCCACCGTTACCGGAGTGCTACATTGCACGCCAGAGGGACCGTGTGTTGTGCAGCAATAGTTGAATCCCTTATTGCATATCGAGTAGATGACTGTTTATACCTATGGATTACAAATAACCTTTAAAGTGCACCACCATTGCTAGCGAAGATCCTTCCCAACGCAAGCACCATGTAGGACATAGTCAGGCCTGACTGTACAGCAATTAGACTTTGTTTGAGAGTGTATAATACTGTTAGAACTTAGTACTTATTTTATATGCTGAATAGTTAATATTGCAGGGCTCTGCATAGGCATATGTACGATTGTTTAACTTTATGCTTTATACTCAGTAAAGGTACTTGTGGTTAAGCAAATACGTTGTGTGGTTATATGTTTATTGCGGTATTGTGATCCCCATAGCTAACGGGTTTCACAATCCCATATTTACTGCTATCTGTGCCAAGGGAGGTTAGAGCCAGTTGCAGTGTGTTACAGGCCCAAATTGTCTTTGTTGGACGGTTCCTGTTTCATCAACAAAAGTCATCACATCAACAAAAATCCTGGAACTGTTGCAAGTGTTCTCACACCACATACCGTATATACTCAAGTATAAGCCGACCTGAACATAAGCCGAGGCACCTAATTTTACCACAAAAAACTGGGAAAACTTATTGACTCAAGTATAAGCCTAGGGTGTCCATCTGCATGCCTCACTGTGCCTCACTTTGCCTCACTGTGTCCATGTCCATGCCTCACTGTGTCCATGCCTCACTGTGCCCATGCCTCACTGTGCCCATGCCTCACTGTGTCCATGCCTCACTGTGTCCATGCCTCACTGTGCCCATGCCTCACTGTGCCCATGCCTCACCTTGCCCATGCCTCACTGTGCCCATGCCTCACTGTGTCCATGCCTCACTGTGTCCATGACTAGACTGACGTTTAACATGGGAGTCTATGGAAGGGGTGCCTAGCTTTGAAAAATCAGTGCTCCCCAGCCGTAGGTCCCCCAGACAATAAACTTTGCACACTTGTATAGGAGAAATGGGGCTACATGTGTGCAAAGTTTTGGGTCCAGGGAACCTACGGCCGGCCGGTACTAGGTCCACAAAATTCACCAGAGAAATTACCGTTTAACATGGGAGTCTATGGAAGGGGTGCCCGGCTTTGAAAAATTGGTGCTCCCGGCCGTAGGTCCTCCGGACAAAAAACTTTGCACACTTGTAGAGGAAGAGTGGGGCTACGTGCATGCCAAGATTGGGGTCCAGGGGACCTACGGCCGGTCGGAACTGGGTCCCCAAAGTCCAGGTGATCAGGCGCAAAAAGGTGAAGATGGACACAGACTCGAGTATAAAGCCTAGTACACACGACTGAGAATCTCGTCAGGAAAAAACCCGTCGTTTTTCCCTGACGAGATTCTTGACAAGAATCTTGACCCGGCTGAGTGTACACACGCTCGATTCAAAAGAACCGCAGTTCTTTTGAAAGGAACGAAGGTGGTGACGTCATCGACTACGACGAGCGTGCGCTCGTCACATTCGATGCCGTCGCCGCCATCTTGCTACACCCTACCTATGCCTAGGAAGCTACCGTGCATGCGTCAAAGTCATTTTGAGCATGCGTTGGTTTCCACGGCAACATGTAAGCATACACACTCTCGGGTTTCTCGTCGGGAAACAGGCCGACAAGAATCCCGACGAGAAAATAGAGAGCAGGTTCTCTATTTTTCTCATCGAGATTCTGGCCAGTTTTCTTGACGAGAAACCTGAAAGCCTCATACACACGGCCAGTTTACTCGGCAAGAAAGCTCTGCCAGCAATTTTCTTGCTGGTTCTTGCTGAGAAAACCGGTCATGTGTACAAGGCTTTAGCCGAGGAGGGCATTTTCAGCACAAAAAATGTGCTGAAAAACTCAGCTTATACTCGAGTATGTACGGTATATAAATAACGGTTCATCCAAATAGTTGAAAAGCTTCTCTTTTAACCACTTGAGACCCGCGCTATAGACAAAAGACGTCTGCAGCGCGGCTCTCAAGTGCTGAGTGGATGTCCATGGACGTCCTCCTGTTTCTCTCCCCCCTGCGCGCCGCCGAGGGCGCGCGGCGGGGAACAGCTGTGCCCGCCATGGTCACGTGATGCCGATGCGCGCGCCTGGCGGCCGCGATGTCCGCCAGGCACCCGCGATCGGCTGTGACAGAGGCAGGACGTGGATCTCTGTGTGTGTAAACACAGAGATCCATGTCCTGTCAGGGAGAGAGGAGATCGATGCTGTGTCCCTTGTACATAGGGACACAGATCGGTCACCTCCCCCTGTCAGTCCCCTCCCCCCACACAGTAAGAATCACAAATAGGGAACATAGTTAACCCCTTCCTCGCCCCCTAGTGTTAACCCCTTCCCTGCCAGTCACATTTATACAGTAATCAGTGCAGTTTTATAGCACTAATCGCTGTATAAACGTGAATGGTCCCAAAAACGTGTCAAAAGTGTCCGATATGTCAGCCGCAATATTGCAGGCCTGACAAAAATCGCAAGTCGCCGCCATTACTAGTAAAAAAAAAAAAATATAATAAAAATGTCATAATTCTATCCCCTATTTTGTAGGCGCTATAACTTTTTCGCAAACCAATCGCTATACGCTTATTGCAATTTTTTTTACCAAAAAAATATAGAAGAACACGTATCGGCCTAAACTGAGAAAAAATATATTTTTTTAAAAAAAATTGGGATATTATTATAACAAAAAGTAAAAAAATAGTGTTTTTTTTTCAAAATTTTCTGTCTTTTTTTGTTTATAGCGCAAAAAATAAAAACCGCAGAGGTGATCAAATACCACCAAAAGAAAGCTCTATTTGTGGGGAAAAAATGATAAAAATATCATTTGGGTACAGTGTTGTATGACCGCGCAATTGTCATTCAAATTGTGTCAGCGCTGAAAGCTGAAAATTGTTCCGGGCACGAAGGGGGTTTAGTGCCCAGTTGTCAAATGGTTAACCACCAATATTTGCACATTAGGATGAACTGCACTTTGGATTCAGAGTTTGAAAAACAAGCTGCCCTTCTCAGAATACGATTGAAAAAGAGAGGCTACAAGGACCAATTTTTTTTTATTAAAGTACAGTGGAACCTCGGATTACGAGCATAATCCGTTCCAGGAGAATGCTCGAAATCCAAAGTACTCACATATCAAAGCGAGTTTCCTCATTGAAGTCAATGGAAACTAAAACAATTTGTTCCACATTGACTTCAATGGCATGCAATACCGCATATGGCCAGATGTGGGGGGGAGCGCCGGAGAGCCTCGGAAACACACGGAAAGGCCAGAGGACAGCTCGGCTGACCTCGGAAATGCTCTGGGACGGAGTATTTCCAAGTCTTTCTGAGCATTTCCAAATGGCGCCGTTCGGCTACGTTCGGCTCCGACACCCCCCACCTCACGCCAAACTCGGTACTGCACACCACTGTGGCTTGAATCCTGCTCGTTTTGCGAGAAAACACTCGCAAACCGAGTCAGGATTTTTAAAAATACAGTGCTTGTATTGCAAAGTGCTCGTTAACCGTGTTACTCACAATCCGAGGTTCCACTGTATAACGAAAGTCAAAACTATTTTTTTTGGATGGCATGGAGAGGGATTAGAACACTTGTCATTGCTGTCTGTGCCCCCAAGGTGAAAGTTAAAGAATGAAGGTGATTTATTTTTTTACGTTTTGGGTTATTACCAGAGCAGGAGTAACGGTGACATTTTTAAATGGGGACACCAGTTCTTTTGACAACCACAGATGTCCTCACTTTGGAGGGATTTCCTCTCACTTCCTGTTTTGGCTATGGGACAGGAAGTAAAGGGACAGCTATCCAATGGCAAAAAAATGGCAGGGGTTATAACCCTCCAGTGGCGGCCCATCCACTAGGGGTGCCCGGGTCCCCCCTCCCTCTCTCCAGCCACCACCCTATATGAGTAATGGATAGATTCATGCATCCCCTATTCAGACGTCCGGCCCCTTTCTGGACGCGGGGCGCCTGAATTACAGCAGTGGGGGTGTATTTTTGAAGCACCTGATTAGAGCCATAGGCTCTAATAGCCTTAAAAAAAGGTGGACTTGTGGCGCAGAGCATTGCGCTACGAGCCCACCCAGGTGTTACAACAGCGAATGAATATGAGACCCGTTTTCTGATTGGCTGAAAAGAGAAGACTCCGGATTGGCCACCCGTGGAGAGCAGGGGAAGGATGGAGGAAACGGAAGCCAGAGCCAAGAGGGAGGAAACTGAGGAATAAAATCCGATGGACTTGTTTCATCGGAAATTCCGATCGTGTGTGGGCCCCACCAGACTTTTTTCCATCGGAGTAAAAAAATAGAACATGTTTTAAATTTTTACGATGGGAAATTCTGATCGTCTGTGTGGAATTCCATCGGAGAAAAATCCACGCATGCTCAGAATCAAGTCGAAAGCATGCTCGGAAGCATTGAACTTCATTTTTCTCGGCTCGTCGTAGTGTTTTACGTCACCGCGTTTTGGACGGTCGGAATTTAGTCTGACAGTGTGTATGCAAGACTGATGGAAGTCAGCTTCATCGGAATTCCGACGGAAAATTCCATTGGATTTTATTCCATCGGAAATCCGATCATGTGTACAAGGCATTAGAGCTTACAAATTTTGTATAGAAAACTTTGAAAGACCAACTAGTTCAGAGTGAATATGAATAGTAATAGAATAGCGGAGTGCTGTAAGCATATAGATACACACTAATATTAAAGCTGCAAATTCTGCAGAAATGGTATGGTGGAAGGACTGTTAGATCCCACCAGGTAGTGTTTTGCTACCTGGCCCCTGTACCCTTGTCCTGCCTAGTTTGCCTTAAATTTGTGTTTTCCTGCTACTTAGTACTTACCCCCTTGCTTGGATAACAGACAACTCTTCTGATGGCTGCCCTGACCTCAAGCTGCTTCTGGATTACACTTCGCCTTTTGCCTGACCTGACTTTATGTTGCTTCTGGATTAAGCTTGGTCTTCTGCCTACCCTGACCCCAGACTGCTTCTGGATTACCCTTGGTCTTCTGCCTGCTCTGATCACAAGCTGTTTCTGGATTATGTATCATCTTCTGCATGCCCTGACCACAGGCCGTTTCTGGATTATGTATCGTCTTCTGCATGCCCTGAACTCAGTCTGTTTATGGATTATGTATCGTCTTCTGCATGCCCTAAACTCAGGCTGCTTCTGGATTACCCTTGGTCTTCTGCCTGCCCTGACCACAGGCCATTTCTGGATTATGTATCGTCTTCTGCATGCCCTGACCACAGGCTGTTTCTGGATTATGTATCGTCTTCTGCATGCCCTGAACTCAGGCTGTTTCTGGATTATGTATCATCTTCTGCCTTCCCTGACCACAGACTGTTTCTGGATTATGTATCGTCTTCTGCATGCCCTGACCACAGGCTGTTTCTGGATTATGTATCGTCTTCTGCATGCCCTGAACTCAGGCTGTTTCTGGATTATGTATCATATTCTGCCTTCCCTGACCACAGGCTGTTTCTGGATTATGTATCGTCTTCTGCATGCCCTGAACTCAGGCTGTTTCTGGATTATGTATCATCTTCTGCCTTCCCTGACCACAGGCTGTTTCTGGATTATGTATCGTCTTCTGCATGCCCTGAACTCAGGCTGTTTATGGATTATGCTTGGCCTTCTGCCTGCTCTGACCACAGGCCATTTCTGGATTATGTATCATCTTCAGCCTCCCCTGACCACAGGCTGTTTCTGGATTATGTATCTTCTTCTGCCTCCCCTGACCACAGGCTGTTTCTGGATTATGTATCATCTTCTGCCTCCCCTGACCACAGGCTGTTTCTGGATTATGTATCGTCTTCTGCATGCCCTGACCTCAGGCTGCTTCTGGATTACGATTCGTATTTTGCCTACCTGACCTCAGGCTGCTTCTGTTTTATGCTTTGCAAGACACCTAGGAAGATGGAACAAAATATTGCATGTACTTTGCCCCATAGGAAACTAAAAAAAAAAAACTGTGATAATGATTTCTTAAATTGTGTCAGTTTATGGATTTGTAAAATCTTATTGTAAGATCCAGGACAGCATTTACCTGCAATGTGTAACCTTGCAAATGATGCATTTTTGTTTTGAGTACCCTGTACTCTTACAGACACATTTGAATCTTTGACTGTAAATATGATAACTGTGGAGATTTCTGCCAAGCAGAAGCTGAGCTTCTAAGTTGTTGCTGGAAAGGGGAGGCAGGATATGCTGAGCTGCTGAGTCACTGCTGGGAGGTGGAGCATAGTTAGCTGAGTTGCTGAGTCACTCTCACTCTTATGAGGGGGAATAGGGGAGCTGGGCTGCCAAGTCACTGCTGCAAGGAGGAGCTGGGCTGCTGAGTTACTGCTGGGAGATATGGAATGGTAATCTGAGCTGCTGAGTCACTGCTGGGGAGGGGGGGAAGAGGGAGCAGAGCTCTTAAGTCACTGCTGGGAGGGGGAGCAGGGTAAGCAAAGCTGTCCAGTCACTGCTGGAAGAAGGGAGCAGGGGGAGCTGAGCTGCTGAAAGAATGACTTGAACAACTTTAGTGTTTTTGCTTTGAAATTTGAGAATGAATTGCTCCATGGTGCCTGCTGTTACAGAGGTCAATGATGTCTTTATTTAAAGCTTATTTAGAGCTTGTTAATGATGTGTGAATATTTAAATGTTTATAGCCTTGCCCCACGTTAACTTTAACATGTTGAAGGAATGAGCATTCAAACTTACGAGTTGAATTTCTTGTCTATTTGTATACATTGTATACTTTTTCATGTGATATAAACGAAAACATAGTCACAGACTGCTGCCGGTGCTACCAGCCCCCTAGACCCCCCCCCCCCCGTTTTACTGACCTGAGCCCGTTCGTTCCCTTGGCGGAGACGTGCTGTACCTCTTTGCCTTAAGAGTTCCCTTCACTGGAACTGAGGGGCAAAGCCCAACCCCACACCATAATTCCCCCTCAACCAAATGATTTGGACCAGTGCAAAAAGCATGGTCCATAAAGACATGGATGAGCAAGTTTGGGTTGGAGGAACTTGAGTCCTGACCTCAAACCGATAGAACACCTTTGGGATGAATTAGAGCGGAGACTGCAGTCCAGGCCTTCTCATCCACATCAGTGCCTGACCTTACAAATGTGCTTCTGGAAGAATGGTCAAACATTCCCATAGACACACTCCTAAACCTTATGGACAGCCTTCCCAGAAAAGTTGAAGCCGTTATAGCTGCAAAGGGTGGGCCAACTCAATATTGAACCCTACAGACTAAGACTGGGATGACATTAACCACTTAAGCCCCGGGCCATTTGGCTGGCCAAAGACCAGAGCACTTTTTGCGATTCGGCACTGCGTCGCTTTAACTGACAATTGCGAGGTCGTGCGACCTGGCTCCCAAACAAAATTGACGTCCTTTTTTTCCCACAAATAGAGCTTTCTTTTGGTAGTATTTGATCACATCTGTGTTTTGTTTTTTTTGCGCTATAAACAATAATAGAGCGACAATTTTAAAAAAAAAGCAATATTTTTTACTTTTTGCTATAATAAATATACCCCAAAAATATATTAAAAAAACAATTTTTTTTCTCAGTTTAGGCCGATATGTATTCTTCTACATGTTTTTGGTAAAAAAAAATTGAAATAAGCGTTTATTGATTGGTTTGCGCAAAAGTTATAGTGTCTACAAAATAGGGGATAGTTTTATGACATTTTTTTTTTTTTTTTACTAGTAATGGCGGTGATCAGCGATTTTTATCGTGACTGCGACATTATGGCGGACACATCAGACACTTTTGGCGCTATTTTGGGACCATTAACATTTACACACCGATCAGTGCTATAAATATGCACTTATTACTGTGTAAATGTGACTGGCAGTGAAGGGGTTAACCACTAGGGGCCTAGGAAGGGGTTAAGTGTGTCCTAGGGAATAATTCTAACTGTTAGAGGGCATGGCTACGAGTGACACGTCACTGATCGCTGCTCCCGATGAGAGGGAACATTCGATCAGTGACCTGTCACTAGGAAGAACGGGGAGATGTTGTGTTTACACTGACATCTCCCCATTCTTCAGCTCCGTGACAAGATCGCGGGACACCGGCAGACATCGAGTCCTCGGGTCCCGCGGGCACGGTCACGGAGCTTGCGGCAGCACGCGTGCGACCACACGGTGGAAAATTTCAAGGGACGTACCTGTACGCCCATTTGCCTGTCCGTGCCATTCTGTCAACGTATATGTGTGTGCAGCGGTCGGCAAGTGCTTAAAGTTCATGTGCGTCTAAAAGCAGACCAATACTTTTGGTAATATAGTGTTTATTATTTTAACAATAAGTCTTCTAAAACCACTTTAAAGTGGTTGTAAACTTTAATCATGTACTTGTACCTATCGGCAAGCTTATAATAAGGCTTACCTATAGGTACTGTAAATATCTGCTAAATGTGCACCGTTTAGGAGATATTTAATATACAGATATATGCAGCCGATGATGTCATCAGTGCATGTGCTCTAAAGGAACGGCCACCCGGGCCAATCCTTCAGAATCCTGTGTCATAAATAATGGCTCTTGCAGGTCTAAAAAAAAAAAAAAAGGCACTCATCGGTTTACAACTGCTTTAATGTAATAAAGTAGTCCTATGTCTAATAGCATAGTGGCTTTGCTGCCCTCGTCAATTAAATCACCATGCATTGCTGGGTACATGTATATCCACCAATAATTTGTATGACTTTCCACATATGGCCCCTGATTTTCTTGTGCTCACCCAAAATAATTGCAATATAATCGGTTAGATCAGGGTATCACATCATCTTCTGTGCCCTTTACCCTAAGGTGACCAGATTTTTAAACTGAAATCCGGGGACATATTCATTTTTTTTTTTTTTACTTTTAATGGCGGCAATCAGCGACTCTCTGCCCGTCACTGCCGCCGCCCGCCTTATAGCCTGTCAAGTCTTACTCTCCGGGCCCGGCTACTACTGGGTGGGGAGCGGAGGAAGATCACTCCACCAGGGAAGGCAAGGAGATAAGCAGACAGGCGGCTGGCCGGGACTTGAGACAAGGCAGAAGAACATGGGAGCGGAGCTGAATGGGCATGCGCCCGAAACTGAAGAAATATTCCCTCTGCTCCGACCAGCACATGATCATCAGAAAGGGGCACAGATAATGTAAAAAAATACACCCCCCTAAGCTAGTAGGAGCGGGGGTGTGTAATTCAGATTTTTTAAAAGCGTAAGTAAACCCATCTATAAAACAGTTTCATTTCCGGCACGTGCCGGAAATATAACACTCCCATTGGTTGTGCTCTCAACCAAATTGTCAAACCATCCAATGGCTGGTGTCATAACTGATCACATGTGCAGCATCATGGCAGTTGTAGATTAAACAGAGGCAAAGATGGCAGCTTCCTTGGCTGAAAACGATAGGGGGGTTTACTACCACTTTAAATTCTACACTGACTGTCTTTGAAATTGCTCCAGTCCCTGTTCAAATCCAATCCGGGGACAAAACCGGGGACAGACTTGGTCCGGGGACAGTGTCCTCAATCCGGGGACTGTCCCCGGAAACCAAGGATGTCTGGTCACCCTACTTTACCCCAACATTTGCTGCTCCTTCTATACGGTTTGTGTCTCGCTCTTGGCCAGCCTCCACCTCCTGTTTATCTCAACCTCAGCTGTCTCCTCTACTTTGGATCCTTTTCTTCTTTGCAACTTTCTGTGTTCTGATTGTATCAAAACTCCTAATCATCGCCTAATGAATACTCACCATACAGCCTGTTTGTTGTAGGCAGCCTCGTGAGTTATATTGTATGACAGTCATGAGATAAAAGGAGAGCAAGAGACAGGAATGAAGTCCAAAAATGAGCTTACAGGGAATGTGGCGATACATTATTTAATGACAGTGCAAAGAGGAAAAAAAAAGTGCTGTTAGCCAGCTGGAGATAAGTATTCAGCAGCCGGTTACCTTAATTGGAGAAATTGCTGTGCTATACCGCACCACCATGATCTCTGCAGGAGCAGATTAAAGAAAAAGTCAAGTTTATCCTCAGTGAGAATACCATTTTAGTTACTATTGTTGTGTTCACCTTTAAGGAAGTCTCATTTCTAGGTTTAATACATCAAACCCCCCCCCCCCAGTGGGACATAATACATACGTGTAGTACTTTGTCACATCTTCTGCTGTAGAAAGCTAGCTACTTGTCCAGATATGACATTCCCTACAGCCGACCAACAACGTAACTAGCAAGGAGACGGCTACATGAATGGTGCACTGCTAGTGTGTTTGCTGACCTAACCAAACCACCTCCCCCATTACTTAACCTAATTTACTAGATTAAACACATGACACCTTCTGGATTAGGCCCCTTTAATAATTTCAAAAGATAACATATAAAAATAACTTATAAAAATAACCATTTTAATATATATATATATATATATATATATATATATATATATATATATATATCTTTAAATAAATGTATATATTTAACACATAAACATTTTAACCCAACAAATTTATTTGACTACTGCGTCTGAGGTTCTTAAAAAAAGGTAAAAAATGCTATCTCGTTGGCTGTCCACCATCACCACAGTATCCTGGCCTCTAGCCGTGCTCCCACCAGCTCAGAGACAAATGACTTGATCCTTCTTTCACCATTCAGCCCGATGACCAATAGACCATATAACCCGATAGGGAAGGTCCCCATACTGATACAGGCCCCAACCGTACCAACCATACATGATATATACATATAAATGTATATATATATATATACCACCCACCATCCGACCTTCAGGAACCAGAGACCCCTGCCACCAACCTGAAACACAAAAAATACATAAAAAACACACATACCCATACCAGACAGCTTTCTAAAGGGAGGGAGGGAGGGACAATTCAGCACTGTGTGTTATTTCTTCCACGTTTGCGCCAGAATGACTAGCTCCGCCCCCAAGGCAGCTTAATGGACCCCAGTGCGTGCCATCTAGCCCCGCCCCTTAAACCAATACTAACCCTGATTACATAATTTCCTGGTGCAACCAGCACAGCGTTCCCCCCAGTCATGTGGCCCCTACACCTAGGTTCCCTTTTGCTCCGGGGCTTTCTTTAATAGCTGGGTGTTTGCTTATCTAATATGATGTTTAGCCCTTTTTGAATAGACCCGTTAGTATGTTACTTTACTGCTATATTAAAGCCCAACACCACTTTATAATACAAATTATTACTTATTTATTAAATAGTATGTAGCGGTTGGTTGCTACTTGTTATAACATCCACACATTCCACCCTGCTGCCAGACATCCATTAGACATACTCCTTTAGTCAATGAACAGTTTCTTGCTTGTTTTTGATATTTTATTAGGGGATTTAACTTGGTTGGGGAACAGGGACATTGGATGCCCATAGAACAAATTAGTACTTTGAAGAGTATAGTAACTGTGTCACTCTTCTCAAAGAGCAAGATGGCTGACCCTAAACTTGACAGTCTTTTACCTCAGAACACTTCTTCCTCCAGCACACTACTTTACTGTCCAATTCTAGTAATCCTGTCACGCCATCAGAACATGACTAGGCCTCACTCTGAATAAGTCCCAGTTGATTTACTTGATGACCCTTTGTAGGCCGGGCCTGCAGTACCCCTTTATGGCAGCAACCGTTTACTTGCAAAGAATAAATGCTGATGGACTACTGATCCCAGCAAGTCCGACTTGCAAATCCTGCCCGCCCTCATGGCTGCATCGATTTGACACAAACTCCACAGTCTCTCCCTCTGGCTCTACATTCAGCTCCCCTGGCATGCCTTTTCCAGATCTCTCACTGTGCGTTCACTCACCGACACCTGTCCTGGATCCTTCCTGGATGACTTTACCCCGGACGTGCGGACCAACTGTCTTCTCCTGCTCCTGTTCCAGGACACCTCTCCATGACCGTGTAAGGAGAGGCTCCCTCCCAGCTCCTGAGCTTTTCCGCCTGAGGTACACCCCCACAGATGGAGGTTCCCTCAGGCACGACAGTCTAACGCTCCATCATCCAGTTCACCCAGCTGACAACTCCTCCCCCAGCAGGCTGACCATGGGTGTATATATAGGAGGTCTGCCCCTCCTATATATAGGAGGCCTGCCCCAATCCTAGTTGGGGATTGGTCAGAGCTCCTCACATGTACCCCATGTCACTCCAGCACTCAGCCCTGCCCATTTTCCAGAACCTTCTCCCTGGAGAACCCTATTTTGGGCTCTGTAAATAAAGATTCGCCACACTGCAATCCAGTGCTGTTCTTCTTCTGGGTTAAATGATGACTGATGTTGGGGTTAGGGTTAGAGAGTCATTCAGCTTACCCTATTTTGGGCTCTGTACATAAAGATTTGCCACACTGCAATCCAATGCTGTTCTTCTTCTGGGTTGAATGATGTCCAATGTAGGGGTTAGGGTGTCATTCAGCTTACTCTATTTTAGGCTCTGTACATAAAGATTCACCCTACTGCAATCCAGTGCTGTTCTTCTGGGTTGAATAATCTCCAATTTTGGGGTTAGGGTGTCATTCAACTTACCCTATCAAGAACACACTCCCGGAGGAGCATCATTAGACCACCCTGGACTTACAGGATAACGATGCAGAGAATTGCATTACTTCATTATGTGGTGCCAAAGAGGAAAATGAACTATAGCATCATGTGCCCAGATCAAAAACCCCAGCATAAAAAGTATACACAATTAAAATTGGCTCACTCCATGAGGGATAAGGACAACCTAAAATGCGGCTCTAAAATTTAAAAAAAAAGCCTTGTACACATAAGTATACCTAACGTTTTGTCCTTTAATTGTTGGAGAACCAAAAGTTCAAGCATGTGCCCTCTCCTTGTTTTCCAGTAATTGCTGGAACTTGGATTTTTCTATTAAGCAGAGTGTCCGAAATGGTCTAATTCAATCTATAGCAAAATAAATAGTCTTCATATATTTAATTTGACACATTTTATATGGCTAAAATGTTCTACTTAGCAGAACACATAATTAATACCAATGAATAAGCTAGAACTGTCATATACAGAGAATGTATAATATAATAATATATGTATGCCTCAGTGCTATATGGTATATTAAAAACTATTAACATGTAATATGAATAGGATACAGAAATTGCCAGGTTAATTATCATCCTCTAAGATTTCACAGCTAAAAAGCTTTTTATGATGATCCTCTGGGATTTATTCCGGGATAAATGGGCTTTATTGTGGGTTTTAATAATGGATGTCACTTGGAAGCTCGCTTCCAATCTTTCTTTAAAAGGGTCTCTTATATGGGAAGCACTCTTTCACTGCCAAAACTTTCTTCTAGCCATGGAGGAAGGGAAGAAGAGGAAGGGAGCTTGTGCAGAGCGACTGCAGTGTAATACAGAGGCAAATATCAGAGCAGCAAATCTCAACCTTTTTCCAGTTGTTGGACCTCTTAAAAGGTATTCAAATTTTTAGAGGCATCCCAGTCTAAAATATAAAAAACGCAAATGTTACTTATCAATGGGAAACTTGAGCCTGGGACAATGCACGCAACTACCTTGATGAAATTAACTTCATATAAGAAAGCCCCCCTTTACATTAGCGGTTCCTCCATCACATCAGAGGTCCTATTAGCACATTAGAGGTCCCCCCATCAAATCAGAGGTTCCCTTATCACATTAGAACAGTACACACAAATGGCGACTGCGCCCACCTATAACTGTCCTTTTCTGCAAGGAACATACAGTATGCACACACATGTAAAAAAAAAAAATGGGTGAACCTTTGATGTGATGGAGGAAAACTTCACTCCACTCCCTTCTTCAAATCAGAGACCTACCATTTGGCTCCAGCAGCAAGGCAGAGGTTAAGAGATGGTGGAGATCTAGAGGAGGCAGACATATGCCTACCGCCTGTCCTGGATCATGTTTTTCCATGGGGCAGGCGAGCTAGCCACAATCACCATAGCAACGAATGGCGTTGTGCATCCTGGCCCTGGAGTATCATTGGTTATTATGGTGCTGGCAGCTGGTCTGCCCACACTGTGGCAACTCACAACACTGATCCAAGGCAAACTGGGTCATGTACTAGCAGCACCCTTGGGGAACCCTGAAGGAACCTAGATGGCACCCTGGTTAAGAAATAAGGCGTGAGAATAAGTATGCTATGCTTGGACGTTGCCATCTAAGAGCTTTTTTTAAAATATAAGTAATCTCTAAAGCAATTTTTTTGTATGTTTGACATCATGCCTCACTGTATGGAATATTCTTATTCCTGAAGTATGGCCAAATACAGTAGTACAGTAGTAAAAAGGTTACCTCTAATAATCCATGCCCCATCTCTGGCTGCTACATTTATTGCATATCTTACTTTTACTCACAAAGCAGTCTCCCATTGGTGCAGAATGTCTTGCACTAATGCTGCATACACACGTTCGAAATTTCCGACAAGTAAACCGTGTTTTTTTTCCAATGGAATGTTGGCTCAAACTTGTGTTGCATACACACGGTCACACAAATCTTGTCTGAAATTCCGATGGTCAAGAACGCGGTGACGTATGTAGCAAGGTCATGTATTTGAACATATATTAACAAACTACAATTTGTGCCTAATTAGGAACTTAGTTCCCTCTGGTGCTCGTTTGTATTATAGTTTGGAAGTTGTTTGGTTCTGTCATAAGAACAAAGCGTGGTGGGCATTGTAGTACAAGAGACAGAGACTGTATTGCCGTGGGATGGTTTGAGAGTACAATACCCACAAATCCCATTGTGCTACCAAACTGCTGTGCGCCACGCACAGCCTGCTGGGAGAACTTATTTAAGGCAGAAGCGGGGCCTCAGCCCGCTCTCTCGGGACGGCTTCTTCAACAGGCAAGAGGCCTGCTGTGAGCGCGCCTAGGCCGGAGAAGCCTGGGCTTAAATTTACCGAGGGAAAGGATCGCCTGACGAGGGATCCTTGTGGGCAGACCCGCTGATCGAGCCAGAGAGGGATCGATCTACACTTCTCAGCACCCGGAGTCTCAGCTATCCACCGGCACCTTGTGAACGGCTGCCCGGAGAACCAGAGGCCTCGCGTTACAGAGAGACAGTTACAAGGAGAGATTCCAGGCGGAGTGTACCGGCGAGGCGAGGCCTCATTTGGTGAGAAGGCTCTTGCCTACTGACATAGTTAACTGGGTCCCAGGAAGGGGGTTTCCATAGCTCCACGTGTACTTGCCGGCGTCTGTAGTGTCGCAAGTAGGGATACCTTACACTTGAGAGTGATACAACGGCTGGGAGGAACTAGTGTTTGTTCTACCAATACGCCATAGACAACAAGTTATTATCATTTCTCCTCACCCTGTTTATTGGATTACAAGTAGATAAGTGCACCAACGAGGCTAGCCTCCATTAGTACAAACACCCCCCTCCATTGGTACAGACCCCCCTCCATTAGTACAGACCTCCCACAAACCACCCCCCACCTTTAGTACAGATCCCCCTCCATTAGTACAGACCCCACAAGGACAAACCACCACCCCTCCATTAGTACAGACCCCCCACAAACCACCCCATCCATTAGTACAGACCCCCCACAAATAACCCCCCCCATTAGTACAGACCCCCCATTAGTACAGACCACCCCCCATTAGTACAGACTCCCCCATTAGTACAGACCACCCCCTCCATTAGTACAGACCCCTCCATTAGTACAGACCACTCCCCCTCCATTACTACAGACCACCCCCCCATTAGTACAGACCCCCCATTAGTACAGACCACCCCCCCTCCATTAGTACAGACCCCCCATTAGTACAGACCACTCCCCCCTCCATTAGTACAGACCACTCCCCCATTAGTACAGACCACCCCCTTCATTAGTACAGACCCCCCCATTAGTACAGATCACCCCCCCTCAGGACAAACCCCACCCGGGCGGCAGCTGGAGAGGACAGTGTGCAGCCGCGCCACCCGGGTGGAGAAGATCGTGACAGAGAGAAGAACAGATGCACGGCACAGACCGCTCCGCCCGGCCCGCCTCCCAACGACATCACTGTGCGTGCGCGGGTCTCTCTCCAAACAGAGACAGCCGCTCCGATCTCTGGCAGGAGGATGAAGGGGGGACGGACTTAGGCAGCCAGGAAACACAGAGGCGGCGGTGGTGACCGGCGGAGAGAGCGCACTGGACACCGACATGGAGAGGAGGAGGAGAAGGGAGGGGAGCATTCTGGCGCTTGAGCGCCCCCACCTCTGTGGCGCCTGGGTGAATTGCACCCCTCGCACCCCGGATCGGCCCTGAGTCCACTATAGTTTGGGAGCCTATGTGTGTAATATAATCTGTTTTGCATTGCATTATTATTTGCTATTTTGGGTGAGCTGTGTTTGACTTGGTGGAGAGGTGTCCCAGTGCTGGTATAATTGCATTGGGAGATTCCTCCACCCTGCATTCGCTCATATCTGGCCCCGGGTCGTGTTATTTGGGTCTAGTAACAAAGACATTCTGTATCAGTGGTGTCACATTGACTGTTACAGGGAGCTGTGGGTAGTCAATCTTAACTGTGTAACCTTTTGTTTTATTCTTTTGCCAAGTAAACACATTACCACTGGTTAAGCTACATCTTGTGTGGACTCTGTCTATTACAGCTGTGGGTCAGGTGACCAGCACAAAGGTAACAATATTTACATATATATAAACACATTACAGTGTGGTGTTATTGTGGTCTCCTACTGCCATAGGGTTTCACAATCATATTGTTGTCCAGTTGTGCCAAGGAGGGGATCGAGCCAAACTTTAAGGGGTTGACAGGCAGAGTGCAGACCCAAAACTAACCAGCAGCTCCTACGGGGGTAGTGCTACACGTACAACACGTACGACGAGTCGAGGTCAATGAAGTTCAATAGGCAGTTTAGCTCTTCTGCCTAATTCTGAGCATGCATGTTTTTTTGCGCGTCGGAATTGCATACAGACGAACAGAATTTCCGTTAAGAACTTTTTCTGTCGGAAAAATAGAGAACCAGCTCTCAATCTTTTGCTGGCGGAAAATCAGACAGAAAAAGTTGGATGAAGCATACACACGGTCAGAATATCCAACCAAAAGCTCCCATCACACTTTTTTGATGGAAATTCCGACCGTGTGTATGCAGCATAAGACTTGTAGTTCCAGGTGCAGTACAGTAATAACCATGGGTCGCTGTCTCTGCACCTTCTCCATTCACAAAAGGAGTTTTTTTTAATGAATGCAAGATATTATGTGATTGGAGACAGGGAAATTGACGTTCATCCTCACACGTTTAGATTAGGAGCACTCTCTTAAAGGGAGTGCTCCTAATCTCAGCTTGTTGCCTGTGTAGCGATACCCCCAAACTAAGAGAGCTGCTGGTTTTGTTTCGGGCCCTGTACACAGTACTGCCAACCCCCGGCAATCTACTTGACCCTCCTCTGGCACAGCTAGTCTAGGGAATGAGGTATTAGTATAGCTCTGTACTAGTCTGAGAGCAATCCCACAGTAATGCAAATGGTGGTAATATTATAGTAATTGACACTAATACCGGAATGATTAACTATATCAGATTTACTTTGCGTATAAAAGTCAATCAGAAATACAATACATCACATACATGCAGAGCCCTGCAATAATAATGACACTAGTCAACCACTATATAGAAATAGATCATACACTGCGTGCAGCTATTCTCCCCGTGAGCAATATGGCGCTCAGTAAAGTTCTACCCTCCAGTCAGGCCTGACTTAGTTAAAGCTCAGTTTTAAGGTGAGGAATCTTCGCATGCAAGATGATCGGTGGTGCACATACAGGAACAACAATTTGTAAATCCAAATAACGGTTTATGGCAATGGAAACAACTCCCCGGAGACTATATAACTCAGTTCTGGAACTAGTCTCCGATCAGGATAGCAAGTATAGAACGATGGGTCTAGGTAGTCAATAGGCCTGAACAAAGTACTCGGCTATGATTGTGAGCAGGTGCTCTCTCACCACTCCGGACTCAGTCCTAGTCCGTGACTTCCACCGCTGTGTCTCAACACACAGGGTCTGCGACAGCCAGGTCTCCGGTCCAACTGATGTCCCTCAAGCCGATAGAGATCAGGTGCCACACAGGCTCCGCAGTGGGGTGGAAGGCTCCTTGGATGTGCGCAAGGCCCAGGCTTTGGGCCTTGCACTCGTTGCAGGTCCGCACAGGGAGTCCTATTGCTAGCAGCGCGGTGTCCAAAGAGGCCGGGCTTAGCCTCGCCCTTTCCTTTTATACCCCACCCATGAGTCTCTGCGGTTGGAAATTTCACCTGGAGTGCCAAACGGTGTTCTGGGTAACATAGTCCGTGGGGTCTTAAAGGAGACCCCGCTACACCTGTATAAAAGACACCTGTCTACAGAAGCAATCAATCAATCAGATTCCAATCTCTCCACCATGGCCAAGAGCAAAGAGCTGTCCAGGGATGTCAGGGACAAGATTGTAGACCTACACAAGGCTGGAATGGGCTACAAGACCATCGCCAAGCAGCTTGGTGAGAGGGTGATAACAGTTGGTGTGATTATTCGCAAATGGAAGAAACACAAAATAACTGTCAATCTCCCTCGGTCTGGGGCTCCATGCAAGATCTCACCTCGTGGAGTTTCAATGATCATGAAA
The DNA here is from genome assembly GCA_029206835.1 of Rana muscosa. Lineage (NCBI taxonomy): Eukaryota > Metazoa > Chordata > Amphibia > Anura > Ranidae > Rana > Rana muscosa. The sequence continues at coordinate 257,920,431 of CM055128.1, forward strand.
ACGGTGAGGAATCAGCCCAGAACTTTACGGGAGAATCTTGTCAATAATCTCAAGGCAGCTGGGACCATAGTCACTAGGCTTGTGCAATTCGTTTCGTAACGAATTGAAATTCGTCCGAATTTAGCAACTTTCGGACATTCGGAAGCATTCGAATTTCCGAACAAAGCAATTACGAATAAGACCGAATCCGAAATAAATTATACCGCAAATAGCGAATGCCCGAATGTCTTCGGCATAATTCGTTATGAAAAAGTTACGAATGTACGAATCCATACGAAGCACAATAACACTCACTCTGCTCTGCTCTCTGCTTCTCCCACACCGTGCTGAACTCCCTCTCAAAATGGTGTACAGGGGCGGAGGTTATAGCCGCATGTAAAAAACGAAAGTAAAATACGAGATTTCGAATCCATTCGAAGCACAATAACACTCTGCTCTGCTCTCTGCTTCTCCCTCACCGTGCTGAACCCTCTCAAAATGGTGTACAGGGGCGGAGCCTATAGCCGCATGTAAAAAACGAAAGTAAAATACGAGATTTCGAATCGTTACAAATAACCGCTATGTATTTAGAAAAGTACAAATCCATTCGAAGCACATTAGGCATAATAGGCAGCGTCGTTGTGAGAGAGACACGGAAAATTACGAATCAACGAACCCAAAAAAAGTTACGAAAGTAGGAGTTGTGTCCAGAATCAACGAAAAACAACGTACTCTACCGAAAGTACGAATTATAAAGCAACAAAAAATTCAACGAAAAATGTCGCTTGCAAAAATACGAATGAGTCCGAATACGAAAAATCCCGTCTAGCAAAATTACGAATGATTACGAATCAACAGGACCGGAAAGAAACGAACCGAAACGGAACGAATTTTTCCGTTGTGCACAAGTCTAATAGTCACCAAGAAAACAATTCATAACACATTACGCTTTGAAGGACTGAAATCCTGCAGCACCCACAAGGTCGCCCTGCTTAAGAAAGCACATGTACAGTACCGTCCGAAGTTTGCTAATGAACATCTGAATGATTCAGAGGAGAACTGGGTGAAAGTCAGATGAGACCAAAATCGATCTCTTTGGCATCAACTCATATTTGGTAGATATTTGAATTTGAAATCACCTGACATACCTTTAACAGACTCTATTTGTGAAATCTGTGTTAGTTCCCAGGTCTACACATTGACTGTGGCCATATCAAGGAGTTTTCACTCTTCCTGCTTGGTTTATTCATTTATAGAGAATTTACCAGAAGGAGCTGGAACAGAGAATGTAGGTCTTGCGGTTAAAGTATCCAAGATCCATAAGAAGCCAAAGGCTGACTCAGTCCACAAAGGTCCACCTTTACCCAAATATCACTTTTGGGTAAATTGGCCCTTTACAATGTTCATAAATTGGTGATTCCTTCCAAGTCCTTTCAAAACTGTTTATATCCAGTGGTGATAATTTGATACCTATGGGTACAACACATATTGTGGTTTGCGTAATCCTGTGTAATCCTACAAAATTGGCAGGATTAGTTGATGACTGCTGTATCTACAAGCAGATTTTGATCTCAGCAAACCACCCCTCGCTAATTAGGTTCTGGAAGGGGTGGGAATTAAAGGTCTTCTGCCCCTGTTGAATTTTCCTGGCCATCAGCTGTTGCTGCAATGAGAAGAATGACATCAAGAATGTCTGGGAGTATATAGTCCAGCCTTTCTCAACCTCCCTAAGGAGAACCCTTAAAATAATTTTCAGGTTTTGGGGAAACCCCTGCTAAAATCAACTAATTGGTCAGTGGGAAAATGTCCTGTACACTGATGGCCAGTGGGAAGAATGTCCCTTACATTGTTCGTTAGTGGGAAGAATGTTCCATACATTTGTGGTCAGTGGAAAGATTGCCCCTTAAATTGAATAATGAGCTTACATTGGTGGTCAGTGGTAAGATTGCCCCTTACATTGGTGGTCAGTGGGAAGAATGCTCCATACATTGGTGATCAGTGGGATGAAATCTCCATACATTGGTGGTCAGTGGGAAGCATTTTCCATACATTGGTGGTTAATAGGAAGAATTCCCATTACATTGGTGGTCAGTGGAAAGAATTATCCATACATTGGAGGTCAGTAAGAAGAATGTTCCATACATTGGTGATCAGTGGGAAGAATTCTCTATACATTGGTGATCATTGGGAAGAATGCTCCATACATTGGTGGTCAGTGGCAAGAATGCTCCTTACATTGGTGGTCAGTGGGAAGAATGCCCATTACATTAGTAATCAGTGAAAAGAATTCTCCTTACATTGGTGTACACCAGGAAGGATGTCCCTTACATTGGTGGTCAGTGAAAAGAATGTCCCTTACATTGGTGATCAGTGGAAAGAATGTTCCTTACATTAGTGGCCAGTGGGATGAATGCTCTTATATATTGGGGATCAATGGGAAGAGCGTTCCTGACATTGGTGGACACCAGGAAGGATGTCCCTTACATTGGAGGTCAGTGGAAAGAATGTCCCTTACATTGGTAATCAGTGGAAAGAATGTTCCTTACATTTCTGGCCAGTGGGATGAATGCTCTTATACATTAGTGGTCAGTGGAAATAATGTCCCTTACATTAGTGGCCAGTAGAAAGATAGCCCCCTTTACAGAAAGCTACAAAGATCATTGATGTCATGTAACTGGCTGTGCCAAGTGGTGATGGATCTGGAACTATGAAGGCAATATCAAATGAAAGGCAAATAAACCACAGTTCAAGGACCCCCGGAGGAACCCAGGTTAAGAATGGCTGACATACAGTATACACGTGTGCCATTGGCATGTCGAATGTGGACTGAGAAAAGGCAAGATATTGGAGATGTGCTAGTGATAACCAAGGCTTTTATTAGTGTCACGGCATCATGGTGTCATGGCATGATTTACCAAGGCATCATTAGTGTTATGCAGCTGGCTGTGCCAAGTGGTGATGGACCTGGAACTAGGAAGTCATGATCAAATGAAAGGCCAATAAGCCACAGTTCAAAGAACCTCTGGAGAAACCCAGGTTGAGAATGACTGAATGACTGACATATACACGTGTACCATTGGCATGTCAAATGTGGACTCAGAAAAGGCAAGATATAGGGGATGTGCCAGTGATCACCAAGGCCTTTATATTTTTCATTTTTATAACACTGAGGCCTCGTATACACGGGCTGGAATCTCGTTGGGAAAAAAAAACATTGGTTTTCCCGGCGAGATTCCCGGCAAGCTTGCCTTGCTCGCCGAGTGTACACACGACCATTCAAAAGAACCGCCGTTCTTTTGAATGGCAAGAACGCGGTGATGTCATCGACTACAACGAGCCTGCGCTCGTCACATTCGATGCCGTCGCCGCCATCTTGCTACACCCTACACTACCCTTGTATGCTACCACGCATGCGTCAAAGTCTTTTCGAGCATGCGCAGGTTTACCATAGACAGTAAGGATACACACAGTTTTCTCGTCGGGAAACAGGCCGACGAGAAAATAGAGAGCAGGTTCTCTATTTTTCTCGTCGAGATTCCCGGCAGTTTTCCCGACGAGAAACCATACACATGACCGGTTTTCTCGGCAAAAAGCTCTCCCAGCAGTTTTCTTGCCGAGAAAAACGGTTGTGTGTACGGGGCTTAACATGTATTTCACAGTGCTTTTACAGAGAATACTGCAACATGTAGGCCTTATTGCGATGACCACCATAATCGCCAATCCACTGAGCCCACCGCAACTTTTCAGGTCCAACAATCTGACATAGTTGGTTTTTTAACTTTTAGCACACGCAGAGAACATACGTAATACATGAAATAATGGGAGTCTTTAGACAAAGCGGCGATTTAGGTAAAATGAGAAGCGGCATATACTATAAGGGTATTACTTACACACAGAGACGGTTTATGGAGAGCTTAAAGGAAATAATAACAGATAGATTAAGCGGATCAAACAATGTTATAGAGTGATAAATTTGAAATGTTAGGCAATTGCTTTCCTTAATAGACTTTTCACTGTATCGGTTTAAATAACAAGCTCCCAGCTTTGCCCAAGTGATGTTGAATGCCAGCACCTTGATACATAAGACCTCCAGTATTGTAGAGTAGCAGGAAATGAGGGTCCCCAGTGCTGTGATGTAAGTCTGGCTTGGTTACTGGCAGGTTACAGCAGTGTACGGTTTTATAAGGGTCACTTCCAGATGCAAGCAGCTGCATTAGCTCACAAGCTACGGAGGTCCCATAGGGGACACATAACATATATGCGTGTGATATAGCCGGGGTGTATAGTATACAGCTTCAAGTAGAGAAGTCTTATTAAAAATTTTTTAACCCCTTCCTAACCGTACTGCCTTGTTATTTCACGTGCAAGGGAACTGAAATAAAAATCCATACATAAAAATGCTCACATTTGCGCAAAGCATTACATGTTTGGAATGTGTAGCATTGCTGCGTTATAGTACATTATTTTACTATAGATACCCAAGCCCAGCCTAAATCAGCTAAATATGTGTAAAGTACATCAAAACTAAAAGATAAAGTCTTACAGGTCATTTTCTTTAGAAAATAACTATAGTATAGGTAGAAAAGCCAGTCCTCTGTCAGCATTGTAGCAAAAGACCCCTACTCACTGTGTGGAAGCAGTGGTCTCTGCATATGTCTGACACCTTCCAACCTGGCTGAGATTAGAGGGCTCCCCAATCAGCAGGGAGCATAAGCTTTGCTGATTAGAGTGTCCCTGCTCTGACTCGTGGGGGGATGATGGGCCCCTGCAGAGAGACCACTGCTTCCATACAGAAAGCAAGGGTTTGTATTGTTGCAAGTTGTCCATGGAGTCCAGCGTTGTTGTTTTTTTCCGCCAAAGTTCTTTTTGGTCTTTGCTTCTGTGCCATCATCTTTTACCGATATCCTGTGTGCGCATAGACACCTGACAGCGACCTGCGGCATGTCTGCACATGCTGTTGTGTCTTAGCCAATCAGGAGGGAGAGTAACGGATGGCCGAGTCTCTACTGCAACATCGCTGGAAAGAGATGGGCTCAGGTAAGTATTAGGGGGGCTGAGGGGGGAGGGGGGCTACTGCACACATAGAATGCATTAAAATAAAAAAAACTTCTGCCTTTACAATCACTTTACTATGCTTGGATACAGCACCCTGTGAACAGTCAGCTTCTTTAGCAATGATATTTTGTGATATACACTATTAGATTTTCTGCAGATTTTTGTCTTCAGATTTACCAAAACCATATAATATGAGGTCAAACCTTTAAGCCCTGTACACTCGCGAGAATCCCGTAAAAAAAAAAACCTTAGTTTTCTCGATGGGATTCTGGCAAGCTTGTCTTGCCAAGCCCTGTGTACACACACACATTGAAAAGAACCACCGTTCTTTTGAATGGCAAGAACGCGGTGACGTCATCGACTACGACGAGCATGCCCTCGTCACATTCAATGCCGTCGCCGCCATCTTGCTACACCCTACACTACCCTTGTATGCTGCCAAAGTCTTTTCGAGCATGCGCGGGTTTACCTGGAGACAGGTAAGCATACACATGCACAATTTTCTCGTTGGGAAACAGGCCGACGAGAAAATAGAGTGCAGGTTCTCTATTTTTCTAGTCGGGATTCCCGGCAGTTTTCCAGACGAGAAACCATACACATGAACGTTTTTCTCAGCAAAAAGCTCTCCCGGCAGTTTTCTTGCCAAGAAAACCAGCCGTGTGTACGAGGCTATCGAGTTTCAATTTGTATGCAATCAGGCAGGCCCTTGAAACTATGGTTTTGGAAAATCTGAAGAAAAAAATCTGCAGAAAAACTAATGGTGTGTATGGGGTCTTACCCTCCTTGTGGAGGGTGTCAATGACTGTCTTCTGGAAAACTGTCAAGTCAGCAGTCTTCCCGATGATTGTGTAGCCTACTGAAACAGACTGAGGGACCATTTAAAGCAGGGGTCTCAAACTGGCGGCCCTCCAGCTGTTGCAAAACTACAAGTCCCATCATGCCTTTGCCTGTGGGAGTCATGCTTGTAATGCCTTATGGGACTTGTAGTTTCGCAACATTTGGAGGGCTACCAGTTTGAGACCCCTGATTTAAAGACTCAGGAAACCTTTATAGGTGTTTTGAGTTAATTAGCTGATTAGAGTGTAACACCATGAGTCTGTAATATTGAAGTTTTTCACAATATTCTAATGCCGCGTACACACGATCGGACATTCCGACAACAAAACCGTGGATTTTTTCCGACGGATGTTCACTCAAACTTGTCTTGCATACACACGGTCGCACAAATGTTGTCGGAAATTCCGATCACCAAGAACGCGGGGACGTACAACACATACGACGGCACTAAAAGTGCGCTCTTTCTGCTAATTTCGTGTTAGTAGAAGTTTGGTGAGAGACAATTTGCGCTTTTCAGCCTTGTGCTTTTCAGTCTGTTACTGCTCTTCAGTTTGTGCTTGTGAGTTCATATCTTTATTTCAGTGCGTGTAGTCAGTTCGTATCTGGTTTTCAGTGCGCACTTGTTCCGAAGAAGAAGAGAATGCGCTGCATTAAAAGATTAAAAAATTTGCAGCGTGACAAATCTCCATTACGAACGCTAGTTTTACCAGACCGAACGCTTCCGTCTCGTACTTGATTCAGATCATGCGTTGAATTTTGTGCATCGGAATTGTCTACAGATGCTTGGAATTTACGAGAATGGATTTTGTTGTCGGAAAATTTGGGATCCAGCTCTCAAATTTTTGTTGTCGGAAATTCCGACAGCAAATGTCTGATGGAGCCTACACACGGTCGGAATTTCCCATCGAACATTTGTTGTCGGAAATTCCGAGCGTGTGTACACGGCATAAGAGATACTGAATTTTGGGTTTTCACTAGCTGTAAGCCATAATCATCAAAAATAAAAGAAAGAAATAAATAGATTGTTGTCCACGGACCTACGGCCGGGGAGCACCGATTTTTCAAACCCGGGCACCCCTTCCATAGACTCCCGTGTTAAACGGTAATTTCTCTGGTGATTTTGGGGACCCGGCACTGGCCGGTCGTAGGTCCTCTGGACCCAAAACGTGGCACACATGTAGCCCCATTTCTCCTCTACAAGTGTGCAACGTTTGTTGTCTAGGGGACCTACGGCCGGGGAGCACCGATTTTTCAAAACCGGGCACCTCTTCCATAGACTCCCATGTTAAACGTCAGTCTAGTCATGGGCACAGTGAGGCATGGGCACAGTGAGGCATGGGCACAGTGAGGCATGCAGATGGACACCCTAGGCTTATACTCGAGTCAATACATTTTCCCAGTTTTTTGTGGTAAAATTAGGTGCCTCGGCTTATATTCGGGTCGGCTTATACTCGAGTATATACGGTATAATGTTTTTGTTTTTTTTTTGGGAGGAGGGGTTATTTATTGCGTTTCTGTGCCCTAAAATTAACCGTAGTGCATTTTTTACACAACCTTTGTGGTAACATCGTGTGACATACCACTCATTTCATTCTCTAGGGCAGTGGGTCTCAACCTTTCTAGTGCCGTGACCCCTTGATAAAATTTCCCAAGTTGTGGGGACCCCTAACAGTAAAATTATTTTCGTAGCGTGGGTTGTCAGCACCTAAGGAAAGACAAGTAATTTGCGCCCCTAACCCACAGACATTTAGCACTCCCTGAGTCCCTTCCACTTGTACAGTATTAAAACCCCTTATGCCGCGTACACACGATCGATTTTTTTGACTGTGAAAACACCGTCGAGAAAATCGACGTGAAAAACGAGGAACAGCTTGTTCCCCCCACACACGGCCGTTTTAAATGTCATTTTTTTTTTGGTCGAAAAAACGACCGTGTGTGGGCTCCGCAGCAGTGTTTCCCTATGGGAAACACTGCAGCGGAAAACATGTTGAAAAAAACGACGAGAAAAATTAGAACATGTTCTAATTTTTCTCGTAGTTTTTAATGCCGTTTTTCTCGTCGAAAAAAACGGCAGAAAGCCCACAGACGATCGTTTTTCTCGTCGAAAGGAAAAAATGACGTTTTTCTCAATGAGAAAAACGGCCGTGTGTACGCGGCATTAGGCTACATTTTAGGATGTACCACTCTTTCTCTTTGTTCTCCTTTCTTTCCCTTTATCTCTCTCTATCCTAATTTCTTGTTCCCCCATCCCTCTCTCTAGCTGTCTTTCTTGTTCTTTCTCTTATTCTTTCACTCCCTTTTTCTTTGTTCTTTTCCCTTCCATGTATACTCTATTTTTATTCCTTCTCTTACTCCTTGGTGGGGGGAATGGGATGAGTGGCAGTGCTGGCGGGGAGTTTGAATGAGTGGCAGTGCTGGTGGGGAGTTGGGATGAGTGGCAGTGCTGGTGGGGTGTTGGGATGAGTGGCAGTGCTGGTGGGGAGTTTGAATGAGTGGCAGTGCTGGTGGGGAGGTGGGGATGAGTGGCAGTGCTGGCGGGGTGTTGGAATGAGTAGCAGTGCTGGCGGGGAGTTGGGATGAGTGGCATTGTTGGCGGGGAGTTGGGATGAGTGGCAGTGCTGGCGAGGAGTTGGGATGAGGGGCAGTGCTGGCGGGGAGTTGGGATGAGTGGCAGTGCTGGCGGGCAGTTGGGATGAGTGGCAGTGCTGGTGGGGAGTTGGGATGAGTGGCAGTGCTGGCGGGGAGTTGGGATGAGTGGCAGTGCTGGCGGGGAGTTGGGATGAGTGGCAGTGCTGGCGGGGAGTTGGGATGAGTGGCAGTGCTGGAGGGGAGTTGGGATGAGTGGCAGTGCTGGCGGGGAGTTTGAATGAGTGGCAGTGCTGGTGGGGAGTTGGGATGAGTGGCAGTGGTGGAGGGGAGTTGGGATGAGTGGCAGTGCCGGCGGGGAGTTTGAATGAGTGGCAGTGCTGGTGGGGAGTTGGGATGAGTGGCAGTGCTGGTGGGGAGTTGGGATGAGTGGCAGTGGTGGAGGGGAGTTGGGATGAGTGGCAGTGCCGGCGGGGAGTTTGAATGAGTGGCAGTGCCGGAGGGGAGTTTGAATGAGTGGAAGTGCTGGCGGGGAGTTGGGATGAGTGGCAGTGCTGGTGGGGAGTTGGGATGAGTGGCAGTGCTGGCGGGGTGTTGGGATGAGTGGCAGTGCTGGCGGGGAGTTGGGATGAGTGGCAGTGCTGGTGGGGGGTGGGATCAGTGGCAATGCTGGGGGGTGTTCTGATCACCCAACTTAGGTGCTCTTGATCAAGGTCATCTGCTGATCTGAGAACTGTAGTGGGGACTTTAATGGCAACTCTAATCACAGGTAGTGTTACTCACTGTGTCTCCGGCTTCACTGTGTCTCCGACTTTGTGGTGTCTTGTAGCTGTGACACGTATGCCGAAATCAGGAGATAGGGTCTCCTCCAACCCCTCCCACTTCACATTCCTCACTAGTCAGCTGACCTCTAGCCTCTGCCCCCCAGCCACGCCGTGGACTGAATGGGCGGCTGCGAAGAGGCTGAGTGGGCGGCTGCGGGCTCCAGGAACAGCCCAACTGGGCATCCACAAAAAGGCTGGGAGAGCGCTGCGGGCTTCAGGGACAGCCCAGGGTTCGGTGACCCCTGGCAAATCATAATTCGACCGCCAGGTTGAGAACCACTGCTCTAGGGTGTCTGCTTTCAGAAAATATATACATTTTTGGGGAGGTTTATGTAAATTTCCGGTCTAAAATTATTATTAAGCATGTGTGCAAAAAAAAAAACCAAAAACAGCCCTGGCAGCGAAAGGGTTAAAGCACACACACGGGCAGGAAAAGTCATTCCGAAGGGTTAAATCTGCAGAAGAGTCAGAGGAGTAGAGCAGTTGCCACAGGAAATCAAGAACCGGTGAAAAGTGAAAGCGTGGTACCTGGCGTAGGTGACAGGTCCTTCGGTAACAAGGGGGTTGGTGTTTTGGCTCCCTCCCTAGTGGTTGGTTTCTAAAAAAGCACCTGCGGTACGGAGACCCCATATACCTAGTTGCATGGTATGGTAGAGCAGAAGAAGTAAATTTCAGTGCATGCATGTCCACACTAGGTGCAGGGTGAGACCCTATTCTGTCACTGCAGAGTTATGCTGGACTGGAGAGGACATCCTAAATGCAACATTCATCGAGTAAAGGTGTGGAGTAACACGGAACGACATGTTTCACAGAGTTTCTCTGTATATTCAACTACTGCCCACAGTGTACGCCTCATCTCTAAGCTGGAGTACCGCCATAATGTTTGGCTTTCACATGATTGCAGTCCGCACCTGGTCCCACCCATCCATGCGAAAGGTACCCCCAGCATGCTCCCAGATGTCACTATCAGCCCCGGGGTCATTAGTACTCACGCAGAGGGCTCTAACTTGCCCATTAGGCATTATGCATTTAGCTCATGACTTCCTGCATGTCTTTCTAGAGACAGGACTGCTGCACCTCTAAATTCTGTATACTCGTAGTTGCCAACATTTAAAAAAAAAATTAGAGACACTTTTTCTCCAAGTAGGCGGAGTATTATTTTAATTGGGGTGGAGCATTCATTTGTAGGCATGGTCTACTAGGAAAAAATATGGTGCATGTATTATAAAGATTGGGCGTGGCTTAAATGGGGTGTGGTTAATTAGAGTCTGAGGTGATTTACATAGTGGAGAATGTGGTGGTAATATATAGGGAAAGAAAAAATAAAAAGAGGGATAGAGGGAGAGAGAAAGAAAGAAAGAAAGAAAGAAAGAAAGAAAGAAAGAAAGAAAGAAAGAAAGAAAGAAAAAGAGGGATGGAGAGAGAGAGAGAGAAAGAAAAAGAGAAAGAGGGATGGAGAGAGAGATAAAGAGAGAAAGGAAAATAGAAGGAAAGAAAGAGGAATGGAGAGAGAGAGAGAGAAAGAAAAAAGATGGATGGAGGAAGAGAGAAGGAAATAAAAAGAGAAAGAGCGATGGAGGGAGGGAGAGAGAGAGAGAGAAAGGAAAATAGAAGGAAAGAGGGAGAAAAAAAGAAAGAAAAAGAAAGAAAGAAAGAAAGAAAGAAAGAAAGAAAGAAAAAGAAAGAAAGAGGGAGAGAGAGAAATGAAAATAGAAGTAAAGAAAGAGGAATGGGGGAGAGAGAAGGAAAGAAAAAGAGAAAGAGGGATGGAGGGAGAGAAAGAGAGAGAGAGAGAGAGAGAGAGGAAAATAGAAGGAAAGAAATAGGGATGGAGGGAGAGAGAAAGAAAAAAAGAGGGATGGAGAGAGAGAGAGAGAGAGAGAAAGAAAGAGGGATGGAGGGAGAGAGAAAGAAAAGAAAGAGGGATGGGGGGAGAGAGAAAGAAAGAAAGAAAGAGGGATGGAGGGAGGGAGGGAGAGAGAAAAAAAGAGGGAAAGAAGGAAGGAGAAGGAAAGAAAAAGAGAAAAGGGATGGAGGGAGAAAGAGGAACAGAAAAAGAGAAAGAGGGATAGAGAAAGAGAGAGAGAAAGGAAAATAGAAGGAAAGAAAGAGGGATGGAGTAAGAGAGAGAAAGAAAAAAGATGGATGGAGGAAGAGAGAAGGAAAGAAAAAGAGAAAGAGCCATGGAGGGAGGGAGGGAGAGAGAGAGGGGTAAGGAAAGAAAGAGGGAGAGAGAGAAAGAAAGAAAGAGGGATGGAGGGAGAGAGAAAGAGAGAGGGAGAACGGAAAATTGAAGTAAAGAAAGAGGGATGGGGGAGAGAGAAGGAAAGAAAAAGAGAGAGGGGTGAAAAGAGAGAGAGAGAGAGGGGGGGGGGGGAAATAGAAGGAAAGAAAGAGGGATGAAGGGAGAGAGAGAGAGAAAGAAAGAAAAAGAGGGATGAAGCGAGAGAGAGAGAGAGAGAGAAAGAAAAATAAAAGAGGGATGGAGGGAGAGATAAATAAAGGAAAATAGAAGAAAAGAAAGAGGGAGGGAGAGAGAGAGAGAGAGAGAGAGAGAGAGGAAAATAGAAGTAAAGAAAGAGGGGTGGGGGAGAGAGAAGGAAAGAAAAAAGGAGAAAGAGGGATGGGGGGAGAGAAAGATAGAGAGAGAGAGGGGGGGAGAGAGAGAGAGAGAGAGAGAGAGAGAGAGAGGGGGGGAAGGAAAATAGAAGGAAAGGAATAGGGATGGAGGGAGAGAGAAAGAAAAAAATAGAGGGATGGAGAGAGAGTGAGAGAGAAAGAAGGAAAGAATGAAAGAGGGATGGAGGGAGAGAGAAAGAAAGAAAGGGGGTGGTGGGAGAGAGAGAGAAAGAAAGAAATAAAGAAAGAAAGACAAAAAGGGATGGAGGGGGAGAGAAAGAAAGAGGAATGGAGGAAGAAAGAGAGATGGAAAAAGAGAAAGAGGGATGGGAAAGAGAGAGAGAACGAAAAATAGAAGGAAAGAGGGATGGAGAGAGAGAGAGAAAGAAAAAAGATGGATGGAGGAAGAGAGAAGGAAAGAAAAAGAGAAAGAATGATGGAGGGAGGGAGGGAGGGAGAGAGAGAGCGAGAGAGAGAGGGGATGGAAAGAAAGAGGGAGAGAGAAAGAAAGAAAGGGATGGAGGGAGGGAGAGAGAAAGAGAGAGAGAAAGGAAAGTAGAAGTAAAGAAAGAGGTATGGGGGAGAGAGAAGGAAAGAAAAAGAGAAAAGGGGGTGGAGGGAGAGAGAGAGAGAGAGCGCGCAAGAGAGAGAGGAAAACAGAAGGAAAGAAAGAGGGATAGAGGGAGAGAGAAAGGAAAAAAAGAGGGATGGAGAGAGAGAGAGAAAGGAAGAGAGAGGGATGGAGGGAGAAAGAAAGAAAGAGGGATGGAGGGAGAGAGAAAGAAAGAGGGAATGAGGGAGAGAGAAGGAAAGAAAAAGAGAAAAAGGAATGGAGGGAGAGAGAGAGAGAGAAAGGAAAATAGAGGGAAAGAAAGAGGGATGGAAGGAGAGAGAAAGAGTAATGGAGGGGGGAGAAAGAAAGAGGGATGGAGGAAGAAAGAGAGACGGAAAAGGAGAAAGAGGGATGGAAGGAGAGAGAAAGAGTAATGCAGGGGGGAGAAAGAAAGAAGGATGGAGGAAGAAAGAGAGACGGAAAAGGAGAAAGGGATGGAGGGAGAGAGAGAGAGAGGGAGAAAGAAAGAGAGAAGGAAAGAAAAAGAGTGGCAGAGGGAGAGAGAGAAAAAAATAGAAAGAGGGAGAGAGAGAGAGAACCTCTACCTCCACAGCCTCTAGAGTTCTCTCTTACATCCCTCCCTCTCCCTCCATCATCCAGTCCCGACTCCCAGCCCACCCTGCTTACTATATGGGCAGCCCGGGAGGACACCTTTGTGCCAACACTTTTGCCAGGTGATGGCGGAATGGTGCAGCTTTTTTATGGGGGATCAGACCCCCCTGCCCAGCTGCCCCTGCCCGGGACCCTGTTTTCTGGGATTCTGCCTGGGACAGGCTTAGACCAAGACATGGGTCCAAATTCCGTGAATGTCTGGGGCAAATCGGGACTGTTGGCAACTATGTACAGTTCTCTCAGGATCTCCAGGTGGATTAGCACGCACAACAGAGAACACTTTGCATCCCACTCCCAGTCTTATAGACCATGTTTTGTGAGTCAGGATGACTAAAGTTGGCTCTTCTGGGTGTAGGCCTTTTAAATCCTGATCTTCTGCCCTATGCAAGGCCCTTGAGGTAGCTGACTACATCTTCTGCACGGCTGTGGGGTGTTTGGCTTCCTTCCTGGCATTTATATGGGTACTAGCTCCACCCGTTATATCACTACAGGAAGACTTTGTCTAAAAGGGGACCTAACACCCAATTACATAATTCTCTATTACCACTCTATTTTGAGACAGAGCCACCTAGTGGCAGACTAGTTAACTGCATCTGTCCACTTATTTTTCTGTGCTTGCAGCAAAATTTATATGTATTAAACTTTTTCATTTTGCCTAGCCATACACTTTAATCTCTCTTACTGTTAAAAATGTATTCCTAAAATTATAGAAAAATCGGCTTTAGTTACATAATTGCTAACAATACCTGGAATTCAATGGGAAATCCCAAACGCTGGCGGATTACAGGATTACTCGTGAAACATGTGAGGGACTGTCATTACACAGTAATCTTTGTGCCGTAACCAAGACATGAAATATCACTGCAGTAATTAGCAGCTGGAAGCTTGGGTATTGGCCTTTCATATACAGTATACTATAATAATCTATAACATATATTTTATATTTCATATATTATGTACGCACAGCTGCACGGTGGGGGACCCGATGCGCGTGGCTGGTGGCCGTGATGTCACCCAGCCACCAGCGATCGCGAGAAAGAGAGCCAGAACGGGGATCTGTCTGATCCCCGTTCTGAGAGTTGAGTAGAGAGAGATCTGCTGTTCCTAGTGATTAGTCAGTCCCATCCCCCCACAGTTAGAAACACCTCCCAGGGAAAACATTTAACCCCTTAATCGCCCCCTATTGTTAACCCCTTCCCTGCTAGTGACATTTACACAGCAATCAGTGCATTTTTATAGCACTGATCGATGAATAAATGTCAATGGTCACAAAAAAAATTCAAAAGTGTCTGATCTGTCCGCTGCAATGTCGCAGTTCCACTAAAAATCGCAGATCGGCACCATAAGACCACTTTCACACTGAGGCGCTTTTCAGGCGCTTTCACCCTAAAAAAAGCGCCTGAAAACTTATTTCCATTAAAATCAATGAATGCTTTCACACTGAGGCAGTGCGCTAAAAAAACGCCCCTCTCCATTGAAATGAATTGAAAGCGCTTCAAAAGCGCCTGAAAAGCGCTTCAAAAGCGCTCAGTGTTTTACTGGCAGTTTTTTAAGCGCCTCAGTGTGAAAGTGGCCTTACTAGTAAAAAAATAAAAATGGCATAAATCTATTCCCTATTTTGTAGACGCTATAACTTTTGCGCAAACCAATCAATATACGCTTGTTGCGATTTTTTTTACCAAAAATATGTAGAAAAATACATATTGGCCTAAGCTGATGAAGAAATATATTTTTTTTACACTTTTTTGGGGATATTTATTATAGCAAAAAGTAAAAAATATTAGTGTTTTTTTTTTAAATTGTCGCTCTTTTTTTGTTTATAGCGCAAAATTTTTTTAACCACAGAGGTTATCAAATACCACCAAAAGAAAGCTCTATTTGTGGGAAAAAAATGGACGTCAACTTTGTTTTGGATACTATGTTGCACAACTGAGCAATTGCCAGTTAAAGCGATGCAGTGCTGTATCGCAAAAAATGGCCTGGTCATTAAGAGGGAAAATCTTCGGGTCTGTAAGTAATTAACCTTCCCGTTCAGCCTTTAAGTGAGCCTAGGATTCGGCAGCTCCCCACATAGCTGGAGAAGTAGGGGTCACCTGAAGTAATAGATCCACATGTATATAACATAAAAAAAGCACCAGTCATCTTAAGAGTCCAAAACCTTTTATTAAAAGTGACAACTAGGAAAACAAAAGGCAGCCACTATGTTTCAGGGACCAACATCCTCCTTCATCAGGGCTCAGATAATATAGCAAAGTATCTGTAGAACAAAAAGCTCCTGGATAGATATCTCTGCACACAGCTCCATAGCCTAGGGTGGCAATGAACAGACGGACTCCATACTGCACTGTGTACTGTTATCGATTTCCTGTGAAGACTGGAATTTCAGGGAAGCAGCACTGAGAGAGCAGCATTGAAAGTTTTTAAACTGTAAGTTCTGGGGTATGAATTTTACCAATTAGTTGACTGGGAATGATTATTTTATTGTGCTCAATGTGTAGCCAAGTCCCGGGTCCCCTTTGGTCTAATGAGAACCTCCAGAGTTAGGGATAGCTGAGATCCTTCTATGTAGAGTGGGTTTGGGAGGCATGGTGGGTGTAATGCAAGGTAGATTCATGGGCGCCAGACACTTCTTGAATGCAAAGAGTTTTATTTTCTCTTAACAGAACTGTGGGAGAGAGGGTTTAGGGCCAGGACACCCTTTAGTAGTTGCAATGTTAATTGGCAGACTCCGAGACTTCTATAGGTAGACAGCCATGCAGGGAAAGCACCCAACTGGACACCAAGTCCTATGGCAACAATCTTGAAGAGTTCTAACAAAGGTTACGATGAACTCCTTCACTTCCTCTACAATCTCATATTGTAGATCTTCACTCAACTGAGCTCCCAGTCTCTCTCACTAGACTTGCTGATCCACTGCCACTGGATCTCCTGAGCTCTTCCAACCTTCTCTCTCTGTATGTTCCTCAAGCATCACCCCTGCGTCCCTGCTGGGTCCCTAGCTTGGCATCCAAGATACTCCTCAAGCATCGCCCCACTGGGATGCTCGGTCACTGGCTTGACACACAAGACTGCTCTGCAAGCGTCACCTCCGCTGGCTGGGTCCCTGGCTTGACAGCTGCTGAAGTTTCCCAATAATTCACCGTCCCCTGTTGGTGAGGATACTGCTCTGGTACTCGCTTCAGCTACTCACTGTGGTCCCTGGTAATAAAGTGGATGGTCCCTTAGTGGCGACAGCTTCCCCTCTACCTCCGACCACGACAGGTTCTCCGGCCTGCAGAACCATCACTCCTGGTTGGATTGCAAGCCGCAGTCCCAACCCTACGCTGCTCTCTTGCTTCTGGATAGGCCCTCAGACAGCCTAGCAGCCAGATGTCCCTGGGATAGGCCTTAGGCTCTGGCCAAGTTGCCCTGGGCAGCACAACACACATCCACCCAGACAGCCATCCAGATGGCACAGAACCCCAATCACCTGTCCTCGCCCAAATAAATAAGCTCTCCCAGCAGGCCAAGGGACACAAGAAGATCCCTGCCCATTGGCTGAGATACCCCATCTATTCCCAATCTGTCCTTACAATGCCCTTGTCTTATCTAATGCCACCAGATACCCGGCCATCTAGTGACAGAAGAGAGAAGTGCAGCAATTCCAGAATTAGGGGGGAATTGATCTCCTATCAATTAGCCAAGACAACTATACCTGGCAGGTAAATGTACTAGCAACCCTGCCTAAATATCACGGTGCTACAAATGTGTTAAGCTAAAAATTACTGAAGGGTTTAATACTACTTTATGGATGTCAGGTCCTGAGCAGCATACTGCAAGGAAAGCAGAAAAAGCATCACCTCATTCGAAACCGATATTCTTCTTTATCACGGCTATTTCATATCCTTTTTTCCATGCCGCAGTCTTAGATAATCTCCTCTGTCCATCAGTATAACCCAAGGATCATTGAACATCTGTCATAGCTTATCAAGATCAAGATTTAAAAAAATGTCAGCTATCTGGTCAAGAATTCTAAGCGAGCAAAAACAAAAACAGCAAATCTCCGTGTAGGAGATGCTAATCAGTGTATGTGTGTAGCGCCCTCCCCCAAAAGGTTGGGACGCTATCTAAAATTTAGAGGGATGTCTGAGCCAGTAGTTGGGCTCAGACTGTTGAATAGGGATGAGCTTCGAGTTCGAGTCGAACTCATGTTCGACTCGAACATTGCCTGTTCGCCCGTTCGCCGAACAGCGAACAAATTGGGGTGTTCGCGGCAAATTCGAAAAATCTATGGGAGAAATCTAAAGTGCTAATTATAAAGGCTTATATGCAAGTTATTGTCCTAAAAAGTGTTTGGGGACCCGGGTCCTGCCCCAGGGGACATGTATCAATGCAAAAAAAAGTTTTAAAAACGGCCGTTTTTTCGGGAGCAGTGATTTTAATAATGCTTAAAATGAAAAAATAAAAGTGAAATATTCCTTTAAATTTCGTACCTAGGGGGTGTGTATGATATGCATGTGAAGTGGCGCATGTTTCCCGTGCTTAGAACTGTCCCTGCAAAAAATGTCATTTTTGAAAGAAAAAAATGCATTTAAAACTGATTTGCGGCTATTAATGAATTGTCGGCTCCCGGCAATACATACAAAAGTCATTGATAAAAAAAAAAAAAAAAGCGTGGGGGTTCCCCAGAATTCAATTACCAGGCCCTTCAGGTCTGGAATGGATATTAAGGGGAACCCCGCCGCAAATTAAAAAAAAAATTGACGTGGGGTTCCCCCAAATATCCATTCCAGGCCCTTCAGATCTGGCATGGATTTTAAGGGGAACTCCACCCCAAATTTAAAAAACAGCGGGGAACTTCCTTCACTGTGTAATTTAAATTTACATAGTGAAGGAAGTTCCCCGCTCAAGCCAATGATGTAGGCGGGTCCGACATACCGAGGGGGCGGACGTGATGGGGAACTGCTCTCACTTTGGTAATACATGTATAGACCCGCCCCTTCTCATGTTCCGCTGAGCGGACCTGATGGGGAACTTTAGAAGGGGCGGGTCTATACATTTAAAACACTGAGAGGGAGTTCCCCATCAGGTCCGCTCAGTCACAACCAATGAAGGACAGCGCTGGACATCGGGATCGCCGCGGGACACTGGATTTCACCGCTGGAATGTTTTATTTATTTTTTTTTTTTTAAATAAAGGACTTTTTCAAGGTGTTTGTGTGTTTTTTTTAAACATTTTTTTACGCTTTCTTCGTGAAATGGTAGGGGTACAATGTACCCCTTACCAATTCACATAGGGGGGGCGGGATCTGGGGGTCCCCTTTGTTAAAGGGGTCTTCCAGATTCCGATAAGCCCCCCGCCCGCAGACCCCCACAACCACCGGGCAAGGGTTGTGGGGATGAGGCCCTTGTCCCCATCAACATGGGGACATCCTCCCCATGTTGAGGGCATGTGGCCTGGTACGGTTCAGGAGGGAGGGGGGCCGCTCTCTCGTCCCCCCCCTTTTCCCCTGCGGCCGGCCAGGTTGTGTGCTCGGATAAGGGGTCTGGTATGGATTTTTAGGGGGACTCCACGCCATTTTTTTTAAATTTGGGGTGGAGTTCCCCTTAAAATCCATGCCAGATCTGAAGGGCCTGGAATGGATATTTGGGGGAACCCCACGTCAATTTTTTTTAAATTTGCAGCGGGGTTCCCCTTAATATCCATTCCAGACCTGAAGGGCCTGGTAATTGAATTCTGGGGAACCCCCACGCTTTTTTTTATTTTTTTATCAATGACTTTTGAATGTATTGCCGGGAGCCGACAATTCATTATAGCCGCGAGTCCGTTTTAAATGACTTTTTTTCTTTCAAAAATGACATTTTTTGCAGGGACAGTTCTAAGCACGGGAAACATGCGCCACTTCACATGCATATCATACACACACCCCAGGTACGAAATTTAAAGGAATATTTCACTTTTATTTCTTCATTTTAAGCATTATTAAAATCACTGCTCCCGAAAAAACGGCCGTTTTTAAAACTTTTTTTTGCATTGATACATGTCCCCTGGGGCAGGACCCGGGTCCCCAATCCCTTTTTAGGACAATAACTTGCATATTAGCCTTTATAATTAGCACTTTAGATTTCGAACGTTCGAGTCCATTGTATTTAATAGGGTTCTAAAGTTCACACAAACATTTTGTCTGTTCGCAGGTTCTGGTGCGAACCGAACAGGGGGGTGTTCGGCTCATCCCTGCTGTTGAATTATATTGAGATTTGCTTCTGTTCTAGCTGTGGTTCGCCCGATGGTAGTTTCCCTATCTGCCTGAAGGTGGCGTTACCACCTCAGGCACCTGTTGGAACACGGGCAGACCATGGTGCATTGAGTGACCCTTCTCGGCAATGGTACAGTGGGAGTGGTCGCCCCCCTGTGCCTGTTGGGAGGGGATACTTAAGGGGCAGACGCCATTATTGGGAGTCGGTTTTTCGCCTCGTGGCCCTCCGGGCGCGAGCTGTGTGTGTGTGGTTCTGGTCTCGGGGCCACGTTGGCCCGAGGCTGCATCACTACTGGTGGGCCCAGCTAGTCTGGCTGGGGCATGGGAAGAAAAGTGCCCTGGACTGCCGCACTCTGTGTTAACAATTTATTCTTCAAAAAAAATCCAAAATCAATCTATGAATCCAAAACAAACAAAACAAAATATTGACGCTTACATTCATTTTTCATATATAACACTATCCATATAAGTCAAAGTTTAGGTCCTATCATGCCACCAACATTGTTATTTTCACAATTACATTCACACATATCACATTCACACAACCTTTGTTGTTTTGTCACCTATATAGTTTTTCTTCATACACCAGGGGGCACATTCACATACATAGGTGTCTTTTGCATAACACTGGACATCATATTTCCATCACTGCACTGTCCACACACACATACATAATGTGACAGGAGGGTCACGTTGGACACAGGGTGATCCAGGAAACCATGGACATTAAGAATATGGCTTGGATTGCTTGAAATTGAAATAGTAATATTAGTCCACAATATTGTTTTATTCTGAACTTAACAGGTTTATTGAGAGATACTGAGGTGTTCAGCCTCAATCACCTGTCTGCCTAGTGTAATGCTAATGAATTCCAGCTTCTAGAAGACCTGTTCATTGTTTGTGGTGATGTGGATTGGGGAAATTAAGTCTGTCCTTGTGTGTATTGTAAAGTATCAGACAGTCTGGTGAATATAAAGGTCATGCATAGTTATTTAAACATAAAGGGGATTAGAACCTGTTGTCTCCTAGCAGACGTCAAAATAATGTGTATTGGCTCTTGTTATGTTGTGGGTGGAGCTGGACCATTGTTCATTTTAGGTTAATGCAGTATTGGATGGGTATACAAGTTACAATGTTTTTCTCAATAAATTCATTCGATCCTAGGAAGATACAGAGTGCGTCTCGTTCTTCCAGAAGGAGTAATTCCTATGGGAAGGGGTCGTCTGACTGTTGAGGATCGACAGTGAATTTGTGTCCAGGAGAGGGAAGATATCTAAACGGCGTTACCCCCTTTCGTATTTGGGGTGCCGTTACACATACATATTATCTTCGATCCAAATGCATGTTTGATATTACCGTATATATTATGGCATTATTTGTTTTATTATTTGCTTTATAGTTGTTGTATCTTATATGGGTGCTTTTCTCACTTTAAAGTGTGTTGGAGATAATCACAGGTTCATTTCATTCTGCTGTGCCTAGTTAGCACTGATTGGTATGAAGTCAGCTTCACTTCCTATTTATATTTCTAATGGATCCCCACACACTTTAGCTATGAGTAAGCGTCAATATCTGACGTGAAACGCATTAGCCACCTACCCCTGCATGACCACTGTCTGTTTTGTTTGTTTTGAATTCATGGATTGATTTTGGATTTTATACAACTATTTTTTGAAGAATAAATTGTTAACACAGAGTGCGGCAGTCCAGGGCTCTTTTCTTCCCATGCATCAGTGCAGAGCCAGCACCGGTTTG
The DNA here is from genome assembly GCA_029206835.1 of Rana muscosa. NCBI lineage: Eukaryota > Metazoa > Chordata > Amphibia > Anura > Ranidae > Rana > Rana muscosa. The sequence goes on from CM055128.1 coordinate 257,941,546, forward strand.
AATATTAGGGCGGAAGCAACCATTTGGAGTTCTTACAGCTTTGAGCGGCACTTTTCTTTTTCATAGTCTGGCTGGGGCCTACATCAGGAGAGCTGTCTGTCCAATGGGGAGGAAGCTGTCTTAATGAAGGAGACCAGGGGAGGACCTGCCCTGGAGGAGACCGGCAAAGTGCTGACGTCTTGGGTGAGGCCTGGTAACTTTGTTGAGGAGGGATCCATCATATTACGAGCCCTGCAGTTCGCCGGATTGGCTTAAAGGCTCTTTCACTGCACGGCTGGAAGTTTGGGACTTTGAAATCCTGTGGCAGAGGATTCCCGGACTATCCATTTGCTCGACATTAAAAGGTCTGTGGCAGAGACTTTGCTAAACTTCAAAAGGTCTGTGGCAGAGACCAAATTCATCCTGGGCAGTCTGTGGCAGAGACTGTCCTGTTGCTGGTTTGTGTGTCACTCCGGCTGCTAGGCCACGTGAGTGGGGACTGTCCGGGTGACCAATACCCACTCTAACATTGAGAGTGGTGAGTGACTTTGAACTGATCTTTTGCATTTTTAGTGGCGAGTGCCTTAACCTTCCCCTGCTCTTCTCTACCTCCTACTTTCTCTCAAAGTTTACTGCATAAGAAAATAAAGCCTGACTGTTGAAGGTTTTACATCTGTGTGGACATTACATTTACTACAGACTTTCCTACCCGGACAACGAAGCTGAAGAGGTAACGTGCAAAACCCAAAACTAACCAGCAGCTCCTACAGGGGTAGTGCTACATGTGTCTTTAATGATCTTCTTGCATTTACTGACTGCACATGATGCTGCCGCTTGGGCTGCTTAAAGTGGACCTTTCAATTGTTTTATAAATCTGGATGAACCCATTCCTGACATGTCACTACATACAGCAACAGCTCCATTTCTTATTATTAAAAGGCCACCCAGGCCACCAGGATGTCTTCAGTCTGCTGCAGGCTGTAGGGAAAATGTCCTCAGTCTATTCTCCTCCAGTGATCACTCAGACTGTAAATTGTAACTTTATAGCACGGTGACTGATCTGTGACAGACATTTGTGAACACAGCTAAGAATTGCACAGGCACCAGGATCTACATTTACATCTCTAAACTGGCATCTCAATCCAGGAAGAAGATGCCTGAACATATATGGTTCTGTCCTACTGGAGAGAATAGCACATAAACACCCTGGTAAAAGGAATACTTCCAAGTAATACATGGGTGTGTTACATTTGCACATTATTAGCATGCTTGCACACCATGCAAAAATGTATATAATGCTAGCTCTACTATATAAAGAGCCCTTGCTTTGTTCATACTTGGCGACCAGGTTCACATAAAGCATTCCTAAATGCTTGTTATGGGGGCAGATGTGTAGGCTTGCTCATGAGCTTGGCTGCGTGAGTCCATAGACACACGCAGCGTGACTTGCTCACGTTCCCCGCACTCTGCTCACAGGGTTTGATTGGCAGCAGCAGCAGCCAATGGCTCCTGCTGTCAGTGTAGAGAAGCCTGGCAGTGGGGCACATCGCTGCATCAATACAGGACTCAGGTAAGTGTTCAGGGGAGGAGGGGGTGGCAAAACTTTTATATTATTATTTATTTAAGCCCCTGTATTTCGGGGTCTTAGTGGTCTCCCCCTCTCCTGTGCCACAATTATCACGTGAGAGCGGACATGTTGCAGGGATTGGCCTGGCTGCTTGGTCCTGGTAGAGCTCTTTGGACATTTGCGCACGTGCAGGGTATTTCCTACACGTGCAAGAGGGGATTAGCTTTAAGGTGAAGGTCTACTTTAATGGGAGGCAAAACAGGCAGGCTATAGTCACTTTCTCTGCCATCCCCTGTGCAAGTTTTTATATTCTAAGGGATCATCCAAATCTTTCTTGCCCTGTGTGACAGCACTTGAGCCTAGTGTTTGGTCACTCATGCACCCAGCATTGCGTTATGTGGAAGCCAGGGGAGTGTAATTTTCTCCCCAATACCCAGAAATACCAAATGGTTTTTGGAACTGATTAAAATGGCAGGAAAATAATGGAAAGGAGAGTACAGGTTGTATATGGAACCTCTTGTAATGTGTACCCATTACCTAGTATGAGCAGAATAGAGGATCACTATACCATAAGGAATACAAAGCCCTTTAAACATGTTCCAGTAGCAGACTGGGGAATGTAGGAAGGGAGAGTACAGGTTGTGTATGGTACGCTGTCACAATTTTGATGGGATTTCAAGGAATGCCTGTGTAAACTTGAGGTCTATGGACCTAAACTTGCATCAAAGTTGGACCAAAGTAGTACAGGGACTACTTTGAAGTCGTTGTGACTTGAAGATTTGAATGGTTATCATTGGGAATCATGGGGTACGACTTGTCATGTGACTCCGGTGTCCAGGAAAAGTCACACTAGTGACCTAGTATGAGCTGAATCCAGGATTGCTATGCCATATGGAGTACAAAGCCTTGTAAATGTGTTCCAGTAACAGACTAGGGAATGAAGGGAATGAGAGTACAGACTGTATATGGTACCTCCTATAAAGTGTACCTGTTATCTAGTATGGGCGGAATCCAGGATCACTATACCATGTGAAATACAAAGCCCTTTAAACGTGTTCCAGTAGCAAACTGAGGAACAAAGGGAAGGAGAGTACAGACTGTATATGGAACCTCCTGTAGAGTGTACCTGTTACCTAGTATGGGCGGAATCCAGGATCACTATACCATATGGAGTACAAAGCCCTTTAAACATGTTCCAGTAGCAGACTGGGGAATGTAGGAAGGGAGAGTACAGGTTGTGTATGGCACCACGATTTTACCGCAATCTTGCGGCCGCGATTTTGATGCGATTTCAAGGAATGCCTGTGTAAACTTGAAGTCTATGGACCTAAACTCGCATCAAAGTTGGACCAAAGTAATACAGGGACTACTTTGAAGTCGGTGTGACTTGAAGTCGCACAGATTTAAATGATTATCATTGGGAATCATGGGGTACGACTTGTCATGTGACTCCGGAGTCCAGGAAAAGTCACACTAGTATGAAGGGGCCTTACCTAGTATGAGCGGAATCTAGGATTGCTATGCCATATGGAGTACAAAGCCTTGTTAATGTGTTCCAGTAACAGACTAGGGAATGAAGGGAATGAGAGTACAGGCTGTATATGGTACCTCCTGCAGAGTGTACCTGTTATCTAGTATGGGCGGAATCCAGGATCACTATACCATGTGAAATACAAAGCCCTTTAAACGTGTTCCAGTAGCAAACTGAGGAACAAAGGGAAGGAGAGTACAGACTGTATGGAACCTCCTGTAAAGTGTACCTGTTACCTAGTATGGGCAGAATCCAGGATCACTATACCTTATGGAGTACAAAGCTCTTTAAACGTGTTCCAGTAGCAAACTGAGAAACAAAGGGAAGGAGAGTAAAGACTGTATATGGAACCTCCTGTAAAGTGTACCTGTTACCTAGTATGGGCGGAATCCAGGATCACTATACCTTATGGAGTACAAAGCTCTTTAAACGTGTTCCAGTAGCAAACTGAGGAACAAAGGGAAGGAGAGTACAGACTGTATATGGAACCTCCTGTAGAGTGTACCTGTTACCTAGTATGGGCGGAATCCAGGATCACTATACCTTATGGAGTACAAAGCCCTTTAAACGTGTTCCAGTAGCAAACTGAGGAACAAAGGGAAGGAGAGTACAGACTGTATATGGAACCTCCTGTAAAGTGTACCTGTTACCTAGTATGGGTGGAATCCAGGATCACTATACCTTATGGAATACAAAGCTCTTTAAACGTGTTCCAGTAGCAAACTGAGGAACAAAGGGAAGGAGAGTACAGACTGTATATGGAACCTATATACAGTTACCTAGTATGGGCAGAATCCAGGATCACTATACCTTATGGAGTACAAAGCCATATGTTCCAGTAGCAGACCATCTTTTCCATCCATCAGTTATCTATAAATCTAAACTAAATTTAACTTAAGGATCAATGAACATTCATCCTAGGTTATCAAGATCAACATAAAAAAGAGTCTATCTGGTCCAGAATCTTTATTGAATAAAAGCAAAAATGTAAATCTCCGTGTCCAAGGAGAAGATAATCAGCGCTTGTCTGGACTAAAGATCGCCTTGTCTTAATAACCACACAGGATGCTGCCCTTTGTGCCACTTAAACCTAATCCTTATTCTGAGCTCCCTCCGTGGCCCCGCGTAATACCAGGGGAGGTAAGGCTGGCCACGGGTCACTAAAATCCTTCATCCTTCACAACGAAGAGGATTCAAATTTCTCGATGTCCACTACGACGTGAAGCTCAGAAAACCCCAAAAGCCCAAGGCTAAAAATTCCAGCCTCTATCCTTTCAATCTGATTGCTTTCAAACCAACCCTGCTGCGTTCTGTCATTTAACCCCTTCAGTGCCCAGGGATGGAAGAAATACTAAAAAAAAAAAAAATTTGGCTGGAATTTTAACCATTCCTTGCCAGGATAATCAAACCGATAGATGTGTGGGGCTGTCCGGTGCTCCACAATCGTATACTTACAGTATTTACGTTGCATTCGCAATGTGATCACACATAAACGTACATGCTACAGATGTGCGTTTTGCTTTTGAGGCATCTGATCATTCATTATCTAACCTGGGGTGTGCCTAAAAATAAAAGTTGTGATTTTTTCAGGGTCCATTCACATCAGAATGCAGTGCGTCACATTGCATGCATTTTCATACATTGAGGCATTGAGGCAGGCCATTCATAATAAAAGGGTTGTCAATGCACCACCTTAATGCACAGGGTTTTTTTTTTTTGCACTGTGGTGTGCTGTATGACATTTGCGTTCTGGAGAAGTGTTGGGATGTCATTCACAATACACTACAGCAGTGGTCTCCAAACTGCGGCCCTTTGCTTGCCTTTATCCGGCCCTTGGAGCACTATCCCTCCCAATGATACCAGACACTATTCTGCCATCTGACACTGACAATGGAGCACCATTTCTCCCACTGACACCGCTAATGGGGTACTATTCCTCCCTATGATACCAACAATGGGGCACTATTCCTCCCCCTAATACCAGATGTTTACTCCCACTGATGCCAGGAAAATTTTCACTCCCGCTGGCCAAAGTTCGGCCCTCCAAGAGCCTGAATGACAATAAACCGGCCCTTTGTTTAGAATGTTTGGAGACCCCTGCACTACAGCATGCATTGTGCTCTATTGTGCATTGTGCGGTGAACACTAAAGCCACCTTCACTCTACTTTAACCACAATACCAGTCACTTTCCCCCCTTCCTGCCCAGGACAATTTTCAGCTTTCAGCGCTGTCGCACTTTGAATGACAATTGTGCGGTCATACAGCACTGTACCCAAACTACATGTTTATCATTTTCTTCCCAGAAATAGAGCTTTCTTTTGGTGGTATTTGATCACTACTGGGGTTTTTATTTTTTGCTAAACAAACAAAAAAAGACCGAAATTTTTGAAAAAAATATTTTTTCTTTGTTTCTGTTATAAAATGTTGTTTTCGCCTTCACTGATGGGCACTGATGAGGAGGCACAAATATGTAGAAGTGATGGGCACTGATAGGTGGCACTGAAATGCAGCACTGATGGGCACTGATAGGCAGAAATGATTGGCACTGATAGGTGGCACTAATAGGTGGCGTTGATAGGCGGCACTGATGGGCACTGATAGGCGGCACTGATAGGCAGCACTGATGGGCACTGATAGGTGGCACTAATAGGTGGCGTTGATAGGCAGCACTGATGGGCACAGATAGGCGGCACTGATAGGTGGCACTGATAGGCGGCACTGATGGGCAATAATAGATGCCACTGATAGACAGCACTGATGAGGAGGTACTGACAGGCATTACTGATGAGCACTAATTGGCACTTTGATGGGCACTGATTAGCGATTTGGGTGGGCACTCATTGGCATTGTGGTGGGCACCTCTGATGGGGGCTGCACTGATAATCAATGTGCTGATTATCAGTGCACACACCCCCCCCCCTTGACAGGAGAGCCGCTCTCCCTGTCAACGCAAACCGAGGAAAGCCAATTACCGGCACTTCCTGGTTCACGCTGTGATCAGTCACAGCTGATCACGTGGTAAAGAGCCTCCGTCAGAGGCGATTTACCACGATCGGAGGTGCAGTGTGTCAGAGTGACAAATCGCACCACCGATCGCTGCGCTGCATGCCCCCGCCGGAGCGCGACCCCATCTTATCCTGCTGGATGTCATATGACGCCCAGGCAGGATAACTGAACCACTTCCCGGCCGTCATTCTGCTATAGGCCGGGCGGGAAGTGGTTAAGGGCTCGTTCACAAGGGGGGCATTCAGTGCCGGGACAAGGGGCTGGCAGAAGGGACAGCTGCCCTGGGCACAGCAAGTATTGTAGGGATGGGGAGCCATAAGTTTCTTCTACTATAAGGCTGACAGGAGTAGTTGCAGCTGCATCAATACTTCTGCCAGCCCAGCTTTGGAATCAGCAAGGGGAGCAGGAGAGAGCTGGGATGAGGTGTGGGCTGTGCTCTCTCTCCCCCTCCTCTTCATAAGCTTGCACATAATGAAGGAGGGAGGGTGCAATTTGTCATGTTTGCCCTGGGCACTGGATGATTTTGTCCCAGCACTGGGGGGCAGTAAAAGTGATTGAGCTTCAGATTTCATTGCCCCGACCGCCCACCTAAACGAGGACATGCCGCCGCTCAGAGCCATAAATCTGCCGTGATGCTGTGAAATGCTGCAATATCGCTTTGGCAGGTCAAGTGAATAGGTACACATCGCAACTGTTCAGCAACCACGTACCATGCGGGCAGTTGCAGCTCAGTGTGTTGACATTTTGAGGGTCAAAGCAAGCAACAAGGAGACAACATATCACCCTCCATGTCTATGAGGCTTCACTGCAAAAGCCTCATAAGTGTGTGCAACGCATACAAATGCGGCACTTTGATGAGGCATTTACAGGGAAACCATGCAGTAATTAGGCAACACCGCATGCCAAACACCCTCTGAAAAGCGATCCACCACAGATTGCTTTTCAGAGGGGCAGCAGCATAGCCGTATGTGTGAACGATCCCTTACATAGCACACTACCGTGCATTAAGGTGTGCTGCATCAAGACAGCTTGTGTATTTTTAATGACCTGGCAGGATATCTTACCGCACTTAATATCAGACACTCACAATTTTTTTCATCATAGCAGAAGGCTTCGCCGAAGCACAAAAGTACATTGCCTGCTACTATAACCGTGCACTGGGGTGCCATTTAGAATGAATGACACTGTGGTGCGCATTTTGCCATGTGTTTCAGAAACATTAAGTACATCCTGCGTTTTACCCCCTGATACTGTAAAAATTATGTGAACAGGGTCTCAATGTTTTTTTTGGGATCTAGCTGATCACTGTTAGTAATTTTTCCTTCCCAACATATGTAGGAGCAAAATTGCAACTTTTTGCTTCAACAGCCAGGCATGCGGATCTTTTGGACGTTTTGCTTGAAAATTTCTCAGGGAGTTGATGTGTTGGATTTATTACAGTGTAGCTAAACCCAGTTTTTAGATGTTGTGACTGCATTTGTTTTCTTTTCTATCAGGATTTAGAATAACACACATCCTGTCCTTTTGTGTGAACGCTCATTTCTCCACTGTATCTATGGAAGGAGTCATATGGTTGTCACCCAGGCTGGACTTCAAACATACCTGCCTATGTTCATTTTTATCGCATGGTGGATTCATGGGACTAGAGATACAATGTTTATGCCATTTTTTTTTCTTTTTTTTTTTTAACCACTTGACCTACAAAAGATTTACCCCCCTTCATGACCAGGCGATCTTTTGCGATACGGCACTGCGTTACTTCAACTGACAATTGCGCGGTTGTGCGACGCTGTACCCAAATAAAATGTATGTCCCGTTTACCCACAAATAGAGATTTCTTTTGGTGGTGTTTGATCACCTCTGCGGTTTTTATTTTCTGCGCTATAAACAAAATAAGAGCGACAATTTAAAAAAAACAAAACAATATTTTTTACTTTCTGCTATAAAATATATCCTGGATCAATTTAGGCCAATATGTATTCTGCTTCATATTTTTGGTAAAAAAAAATCCCAATAAGCGTATATTGATTGGTTTGCGCAAAAGTTATCAAGTCTACAAACTATGGTATATTTTTATTTGTTTATTTTATTGATAATGTTGGCAATCAGCGACTTATAGCGGTACTGCGATATTGTGACATTCTGACACTGACAGACACTTTGAAAACTTTTTGGGGACCAGTGACACTAATACAGTAAACAGTGTTAAAAAAATGCACTGTCACTGTACTAATGATACTAGCTGGGAAGGGGTTAAACATCAGTGGCGATCAAAGGGCCTAGCCAGTGTTTTAGTGTACTGTGGGAGGTGCTTTTAGTAGGGGAAGGCATTGATCCATGTCCGTGCTTGGCAAGAACACAGGATCCATACTTTCCCTACTGACAGAACGGCGATCTGCTTTGTTTACATAGGCAAACCACCGTTCTGCCTTTGCAACGAACAATCGGAGGGTGCCGGCGGACATCGAGTCTGTGGTACCCGCCGATCAGCTCCCAATGTGTCCACTCACAGGGGGAGCGAGCCACCGGCAGTGCGCATTGGCACCCACTACCCCAAAGAGCCGGATCACGTATATAAGTGATCTGACGCAGAGGAACCCGGCCGTATAGGGTGGACCTTAAAGTGGAGTTCCACCCTGAATTTTTTTTTTTTTTACCAAAAAAAATAAAAATAAAAATTGGAAAAAAATAATTTTTTTTACTTACCAGAAATAGCGGTTGCTATGGGGAAGTTCCTAATCTGCCTCTTCAACCTCCGTGGCTGGTCTTCTTCTTCGTCCTACTCACGGTGTCTTCTTGTGAATGGGGCGGGCTGCCTTCTGGGAACTGTGTGTATCCCAGAGAGCAGCCGGCCCATTCACAAAGCGCCGCGCAACTCGCGCATTCGCAGTAGGAAACGGGCAGTTTCCCTTAATGAGGATGGCGGCGCGGGGACCTGCTGAGATCGAACGATCGGCCTCGGGGACGACGACTTTGCGGGTGAGTAGAACAGGTAAGTGTCCTTATAAAAAAAATTAAAAATTGCGGGTGGAAACCCCCTTTAAGTGGTTAAAGTGTATCTAAACCCAAAAAAACAAAAACATTTTATATATTGCAGCTTACCAGATTTTAGATGTTGTGGCTGCATTTGTTTTCTATTCTATCAGGATTCAGAAAAACACACTTCCTTTCCCTTTGTGTCTACACTCATTTCTCCACTGTATCTATGGAAGGGGTCATGGTGGTCACCCAGGCTGGACTTCAGACATATCTGCCTTTTTTCATTTCCATTGCATGGTGGATTGATGGGACTAGTAGTATGCAAAAGAGATACAATGTTTATGCTGTTTTTTTTTGTTTTGTTTTTAAAGCAACCATGGCAGTTGCTATGATCGGGTTCAGGTAAGTAAAACGGGGGTTCGGGGGGGGGGGGCTGCACTACAGAAGGTTTTTCACCTTTAGCCCTGGTTCACACTGGTGCGATTTGACATGCGATTTGACATCGGCGATATTTGCTGCAAATTGCCGGCAATGGCACCATCCTAATCGGTGCGACGCCGCATCTGCGGCGCTGCACTGATTTCAAAAAGTAGTTTCTGTACTACTTTTTGCGATTTCAGCCGCGATTTACATTGACATCTGTGTCAGATGTCTTTGTAATCGCGGCTGAAATCGGGACTGCCAGCGAGAGTGAAATCGTGCGAGTTCAGCTGAACTCGCACGGCTTCACTCCCGCAGCACAGTGTGAACCTGGGCTAATGCATAGAATGCATTAAGGTGAAAAACCTTGAGGGGTTACAACCCATTTAATATTAGCATAAGGCCCCTTTCACACGGGGCGGATCCGTGCAGATCCGCCCCGTGAAGCTCCGCTTGCTCAGCGGGGATCGCTCCGTTGATCCCCGCTGAGCCGACGGATGACTGGGCGGTCCCCGCACACTGTGCAGGGACCGCCCTGTCAGAGCGCCGCTCTCCCCTATGGGGAATCGGATGACGACGGACCGTAGAGTCCGTTGTCATCCGATCCGCTCCGCAGACGGATAGAAAAATAGAAATTTTTCTATCCTGAAAAACGGAGCGTAGCGGACACGGGTGAGATCGGGTGTCAGCGGATGTTCATCCGCTGATATCCGCTATCCCATAGGGATACATGTATGTCCGTTTTTCATCCGAAAACGGATGAGTGAAAAACGGACATACGGTCCGCCCGTGTGAAAGGGGCCTTAGGGGTTGGGGTTATTTTATTTATTTATTTTTATTATTATTTATGTTTCGTTTATTTATTATTTATTCAATATTATCATTATTTAATATTTAATAATTGCATTTGAGCAGAAAAACGCTCCGTTACGCGCAAAAGATGTGTTTCCACGCGTTTCTATGGAACAAAAACACACCAATCTCGCCCGATTCGAGCTCTAAAAAAAGCTCCAGAACTTTTCTGAGCTTCAGGCGTTTGGCTTTAGGCGACTTGGAGTGACGTGAACTATCTCCATAGAGAATTCTTTTTTTTCTCCTCCAGCATTTTGGAGCTTCGAGCTTCAAGCTACAAAAGCGCTCGGGTATGAATGGGACCCAAGGGATGTAGCTGGAAAGCACCAAAAGTTTTGATTTGCAACCACTGATTACATGACGAAAGAACAAAACATTTTTATTACAAAAGCCTTTTCTTCATGTCTCCAAACTGCTCCAATGTTCCACGCACCACCCTCCTTCCCAGGTGGCAGATTCACTTTGAAAAGTTGATGCAAGACCAGCAGTGCGACAGCTATGGCGACACCCCAAAACTTCCTATGTGATTGGACATCTATGGGCATCTTCCATCAATGGAAATGGGTTCATCAGCTGTAATGATAATGATGTGTTCTCTATTTACAGAGAGCCAAGTCATCATGGTACAGTCAGAGCGACAACGACTATTCCAGCAGTAATTGTTCCTGGTTGTGGCATCGGGCAGAGCTGGAAAGTCATACTTGGCATTTGGCAGGAACATTTCAGAATGAAGCACTGATTGTATCAGCGGAGCACATAACAAGAATATCATTTATGAAAAAAAAAAAAAAACGTATTTTCTGTTTACTGGCTGTTTACTGGTCCACATACTTGTAAAAGAATTAAAAAAAATGAGGAGCTGTATAGTCATTCCTCCTCCTTCTGAGCCTGTCATAGCTGAGCAAGTCTGAATCTAGAAAGAAATAAAAGCTCTCCGCCAACCAGTGGCAGCTTTTCTGCTTATGCATATGTCAGCTATGGTGGTGATGGAATGAGATACACAATACTATAAAATGAAATACATAAATATATATATATACAGTACTGTGCAAAAGTTTTAGGCAGGTTTAACTACTTCCCGACCAGCCGCCGCAGTTGTCCTGCGCGAATCGCCGTCATTGTAAGTCAGGCGCGTACACAGCGATCTGTGGCGCACGGCAATTTTTTTTTTTCCAGTAAACACTGAAGCCCTGTACACACGGCCAGGAATCCCGTCTATTTGAAAACCGTCGGTTTTCCTGACGGAATTCCTGGCAAGCTTGCCTTGCCAAGACCTGTGTACAGACGGCCACTCAAAAGAACCGCCGTCATCGACTACGACGAGCCGGCGCTCGTCACATTTGATGCCGTCACCGCCATCTTGCTACACCCTACACTACCCTTGTAAGCTGCTGCGCATGTGTCGAAGTCTTATCGAGCATGCGCGGGTTTACCTCTGACAGGTAAGCATACAGACGACCGGTTTTCTAGGCAGGAAACACAGAGAATCCTGACGGGAAAGCTGGTTATCTATTTTTCTCGCCGGGAAAGCATACACACACACGTTTTTCACGGCAAAAAGCTCTCCCAGCAGTTTTCTTGCCGAGAAAACCGGTCGTGTGTACGAGACTTAAGGCTGGATTCACACTTGTGCCGTGCGAATTCCAGCTCTTTTTTCTCTGCAAAGAGAAAACAGAGCTGTTCAGCGGTTCGTCTGCCTTGTAGCTGCGGATTTGCTGACCTGGGAGAGAGGAGGGAGAGGGGAGGGGGAAGGTGGAAGTGTATTAAACAGGGAGAGAATTCCTGTTCAGAACGGAACACATCTGTGAATCAGATGCGTTCCCATCGAAGATAATGTGCAGAGAATTCGCACCGCAATGCCTAGAAAACGCACACGTTTTTTGGGCAATGCGCAGTGCGAATGCATCGCACATATGTGAACCAGCCTCATTAAAATAAATGTATTTTAAAATGTTATGTGAATTGGATGCGGTGTAAGCCGCAACCAATTCGCATAGGTGTGAATCCGGCCTAAAGGATTATAAAAGACTTGGGACATATTTAGGTGCCCCAAGGAGAGTAGTAATGTGGCGAACAGTGGGTGTGGCCAAATTGCTCTTGCTGGCATCATCGCCCCACCCTTCAGTGATGTCAAACCTGCCCCCAGACAGCTGCCCGCAGCTCCCAGGCAGCAACAGCCAACAGATTTGTGTGTGACTATCTTGGGTTACTTGGGGAGCCACAGCCCAGTCTGAATACTGTGTCTGGGTTTCAGGTGGACTGAAACCTGGACACATGATTCAAACCCTGGACTGTCTGGGTGAATCCTGGATAGGTGGCAACACTAGGACGCGTGTGCGTGCCCATTCGCTAGCGGGGGAACCACTTGATGTCCGCCGACAACCCGGAATCGCTTCACAGAGAGCCAGAACGGGGATCTGCCAGTGTAAACAAAGCATATCTCTGTTCTATCAGGGGAGTAGAGTGAGATTGTCTGTTCCTAGTGATTAGGAACAGCGATCTCTCTCTACTCCCTGTCAGTCCACTCCCCCCATAGTTAGAAAGCACCTCCCTAGGGAACATTTAACCCTTTGATTAACCCCTTCCCTGCCAGTGTAATTTATACAGTAATCAGTGCATTTTTATAGCACCGATCGCTGTATAAATGTCACTGGTCCCAAAAAAGTGTCAAAAGTGTCCGATCTGTCCGCCGCAATGTCGCAGTCCCGTTAAAAATCGCAGATCGCCACCAATACTAGTAAAGAAATAATAATAATAAAAATGCCATAAATCTATTTGTAGACGCGATAACTTTTGCGCAAACCAATCAATATACGCTAATTGTGATTTTTTTTTTACCAAAAATATGTAGAAGAATACATATTGGGCTAAACTGAGGAAGAAATTATTTTTTTTACGTTTTTTTTGGGGATATTTATTATAGCAAAAAGTAAAAAATCTTTTTTTTTTTTTTAAATTGTCGCTCTTTTTTTGTTTATAGCGCAAAAAAATTTAAAACGCAGAGGTGATCAAATACCACCAAAAGAAAGCTCTATTTGTAATCTCATGTCTATGAGTGACTCTGGTCATCTTGTCTCTATGAGTGGCTCTGGTCTTCTCGCATTTATGAGTTGCTCTGTTCATCTTATGTCTAAGAGCAGCTTTGGTCATTTCGTGTGTCTAGGAGTTGCTCCGGTCAGCTCGCATTCATGAGCGGCTCTGGTCATCTTATGTCTGTTAGTGGCTCTGGTCATTTAATGTCTATGAGTGGCTCTGGTCATCTCGTGTTGGCTCTGGGCATCTCATGTCTATGAGTGGCTTTGGTCATCTTGTGTCTTTGAGCGGCTCTGGACATTTCATGTTGGCTCTGGCCAACTTGTGTAAATGAGTGGCTTTGGTCATCTCATGTCTTTGAGTGGCTCTGGTCATCCCGTTCGTGTCTATGAGAGGCTCTGGTTATCTCATGTCTATTAGTGGCTTTGGTCATTTAATGTCTATGAGTGGCTCTGGTCATCTCGTGTTGGCTCTGGGCATCTCGTTTCTATGAGAGGCTCTGGTCATCTCATGTCTAAGTGGCTCTGGCCAACTCGTGTCAATGAGTGGCTTTGGTTATCTCATGTCTATGAGCGGCTCGGGTCATCTCGTGTCTATGAGCGGCTCTGGTCATCTCGTGTCTAAGAGTGGCTCGGGTCATCTCGTGTCGATGAGTGGCTGTGGTTATTTCATGTCTATGAGCGGCTCTGGTCATCTCGTGTTGGCTCTGGGCATCTCGTTTCTATGAGAGGCTCTGTTCATCTCATGTCTAAGAGGCTCGGGTCATCTTATGTCTATGAGAGGCTCTGGTCATCTCATGTCAATGAGTGGCTCTGGTCATCTCATGTCTATGAGTGGCTCTGGTCATCTCATGTCTATGAGCGGCTCGGGTCATCTTGTGTCGATGAGTGGTTCTTGACATCTCGGGTTGGCTCTGAGCATCTCGTGTCTATGAGTGGCTCGGGTCATCTTGTGTCGATGAGTGGTTCTGGTCATCTCATGTCTAAGTGGCTCTGGCCAACTCGTGTCAATGAGTGGCTCTGGTTATCTCATGTCTATGAGTGGCTCTGGTCATTTAATGTGTATGAGTGGCTCTGGTCATCTCTTGTTGGCTCTGGGCACCTCGTTTCTATGAGAGGCTCTGGTTATCTCATGTCTATGAGCGGCTCTGGTCATCTCGTGTCTATGAGCGGCTCGGGTCATCTCGTGTCTATGAGCGGCTCGGGTCATCTTGTGTCTATGAGCGGCTCGGGTCATCTTGTGTCTATGAGCGGCTCGAGTCATCTCGTGTCTATGAGCGGCTCGGCTCATCTCGTGTCTATGAGCGGCTCGGGTCATCTCGTGTCTATGAGCGGCTCGGGTCATCTCATGTCGATGAGTGGTTCTGGACATCTCGGGTTGACTCTGAGCATCTCGTGTCTATCTATGAGAGGCTCTGGTCATCTCAGGTCAATGAGTGGCTCTGGTTATCTCATGTCTATGAGCGGCTCTGGTCATCTCGTGTCTATGAGCGGCTCTGGTCATCTCGTGTCTATGAGCGGCTTGGGTCATCTCGTGTCTATGAGCGGCTCTGGTCATCTCGTGTCAATGAGTGGCTCTGGTCATCTCATGTCTATAAGTGGCTCTGGTCATCTCATGTCTATAAGTGGCTCTGGTCATCTCGTGTCTATGAGTGGTTCTGGTCATCTCGTGTCTATGAGCGGCTGGGGTCATCTCGTGTCTGAGCGGCTCTGGTCATCTCGTGTCTATGAGCGGCTCGGGTCATCTCGTGTCTATGAGCGGCTCGGGTCATCTCGTGTCAATGAGTGGCTCTGGTCATCTCATGTCTATAAGTGGCTCTGGTCATCTCGTGTCTATGAGTGGTTCTGGTCATCTCGTGTCTATGAGCGGCTGGGGTCATCTCGTGTCTGAGCGGCTCTGGTCATCTCGTGTCTATGAGCGGCTCGGGTCATCTCGTGTCAATGAGTGGCTCTGGTCATCTCATGTCTATAAGTGGCTCTGGTCATCTCATGTCTATAAGTGGCTCTGGTCATCTCGTGTCAATGAGTGGCTCTGGTCATCTCATGTCTATAAGTGGCTCTGGTCATCTCATGTCTATAAGTGGCTCTGGTCATCTCATGTCTATAAGTGGCTCTGGTCATCTCGTGTCTATGAGTGGTTCTGGTCATCTCGTGTCTATGAGCGGCTCGGGTCATCTCGTGTCTGAGCGGCTCTGGTCATCTCGTGTCTATGAGCGTCTCGGGTCATCTCGTGTCTGAGCGGCTCTGGTCATCTCGTGTCTATGAGCGGCTCGGGTCATCTCGTGTCTGAGCGGCTCTGGTCATCTCGTGTCTATGAGCGGCTCGGGTCATCTCGTGTCTGAGCGGCTCTGGTCATCTCGTGTCTATGAGCGGCTTGGGTCATCTCGTGTCTATGAGCGGCTCGGGTCATCTCGTGTCAATGAGTGGCTCGGATCATCTCATGTCTATGAGTGGCTCT
This sequence comes from Rana muscosa, assembly GCA_029206835.1. Taxonomy (NCBI): domain Eukaryota; kingdom Metazoa; phylum Chordata; class Amphibia; order Anura; family Ranidae; genus Rana; species Rana muscosa. The sequence continues at coordinate 257,957,371 of CM055128.1, forward strand.
GGTCATCTCGTGTCTATGAGCGGCTCGGGTCATCTCGTGTCTATGAGCGGCTCGGGTCATCTCGTGTCAATGAGTGGCTCGGATCATCTCATGTCTATGAGTGGCTCTGGTCATCTCGTGTCTATGAGTGGCTCGGGTCATCTCGTGTCTATGAGCGGCTCGGGTCATCTCGTGTCTATGAGTGGTTCTGGACATCTTGGGTTGACTCTGAGCATCTCGTGTCTATCTATGAGAGGCTCTGGTCATCTCATGTCTATAAGCGGCTCTGATCATCTCATGTTTATGAGCAGCTCTGGTCAACTCTTCTCTATGAGGGTCTATTTCTGGTTGGCTAAAGCTTGCCGTACATCAGTAGAATTTCTATAAAATTCCTTTGTATATGTTAATAGGGATGGAGGTTTTGCTGCTGCAGCTATGTCAGGTCATACTTTTTTTTCATTGTATCAGTAGAATTTAATTTGATGAAAATAGTTTTTGGGGTGTTCAATTTTCTAATGGACAATGGGGGTCAAATAACTAATCGCGTTCGACTGTAGTGACAAGGAAAATCAAAGGAGAATGATTGTAGATTTTTCTCGATCGAACATAGAATTCAAAACATGGCATGGCAATTGAACATTGATTTTCAGGGTACTAGGGGGTTATCTGTGATATCCAGCAAGATCTGAAGCTGTGCTAAAAATCAGAAATACCACTTTTAATTAATCCGAGCTCTGTGTAGCTTATTGTAGCCAGAATGCAGAGAGGACCTCAGATGGTCACTGGAGGTGGACCTCCCACTGCTGCCAGTTTAGGATCTGATTGGTGACTGTGCAAAGCTGCTTAGGATTGATATATATTATTACCTGTCTCCTTCTGTTCAAGCCTGGTATTAACCTGCACTACAGCAATGCATAGATAAAAAAAAAAGCAGAATCCCTGAGCTGGCAGACTGTACACCTTACATGAATCCTAGGGCTCAATTTTCCATTTAGACTGGAGTGATCCATTAGAAAGTTAAACCCTGGGCAAAACTATTTTAAATGAAAAATATTTCTCAATAGCCACAAAGAAAATCCATTTTGTGTGCATCAAATGCCTTTGCAAACCCAGATATTACCATGTAAAAGCATGTGCAGAGAGCAGATCTGTGGGAGGGGCTCAGCAGCTCCACCCACTACAGGCTGCCTGCAGAAAACTACAGGAGGTGGGCGGAGACAAGACCAGTCCCCCTGCACAAGTTGAGAGAGCAGCAGTGAGCGGTCTTTAACCACTTAAGCCCCGGACCATTATGCAGCTTAAAGATCTGGCCACTTTTTTGCGATTCGGCACTGCGTTGCTTTAACTGACAATTGCGCGGTCGTGCGATGTGGCTCCCAAACAAAATTGGCGTCCTTTTTTTCACACAGATAGAGCTTTATTTTGGTGGTATTTGATCACCTCTGCGATTTTAATTTTTTGCGCTATAAACAAAAATAGAGCGACAATTTTAAAAAAAATGTAATATCCCCAAAAAATATCTAAAAAACAAAGTTTAGGTCGGTACGTATTCTTCTACATATTTTTGGTAAAAAAAAAACGCAATAAGCGTTTATTGATTGGTTTGCGCAAAATTTATAGCGTCTACCAAATTGGGGATAGTTTTATTGCATTATTGCATTTTTATTAATATTTTTTTTCTAGTAATGGCGGCGATCAGCGATTTTTATTGTGACTGCGACATTATGGCGGACACATTGGACACTTTTGACACATTTTTGGGACCATTGTCATTTTTACAGCAATCAGTGCTATAAATATGCACTGATTACTGTAAAAATGACACTGGCAGGTAAGGGGTTAACCAGGAGGGGGCGCTGTAGGGGTTAAGTGTGCCCTGATGTGTGTTTCTTACTGTGGGGGGGGGGCGTGGCTTAGCGCGTGACGTCACCGATCGTCATTCCCTATTACAGAGAACAGACGATCAGTGACAGGCACACTAGGAAGCACGGGGAGAGGTTTGTTTACACTTACCTCTCCCCGTTCTTCCTCTTTGTGACCCGATCGCGGGACACCAGCCACAGGGACAGTCACAGAGAAGAGGACCGGGTCACGAGCGCGCCACCGGCGGCGCGCTCGCGAACCCATGGCTGGGATCTTAAAGGGGACGTACCTGTACGCCCTTGTGCCCAGCCGTGCCATTCTGCCGACGTACATCGGCGTGCGGCGGTCCTTAAGTAGTTAAAACAGGAGCTAGGATTAGGTAAAAAAATACTAGCTGACACAAGTTCAGTACTTGGTCGATGACACCGAATAATATACATTAGAAAAATGCGAAGTCAAAATTCCTGAGCTGCATACTTGTTCTGGGTCAGCAGTTTAAAAATCACTGAAGCTTTTGAATTATCATGGCAGCCAGGCAACTAGCATTTCCAGGAGAGGTAAGACATGGCAGCTTCCATATTCTTCCTTCAATATGGCCTGGCAGGTGTCGCTTTTGTCTGGCAGCGCCGGGGTCCTGGGTTCAGCGGCAAGCAGGGACACCAAGCCCTAGGGGGCGGCTGTTTCCTACAACACTCCAAAAACATATTGGTCCATTTATTTTTATTTTTTCTCCACCAGGGGCATGAAGTCATATGAATCATCTGCAGACTCTGCAAAGTGCTACGGTATAGGTTGGCGCTATATCCACAATCACATTAAAGCGCAGTGATGGTTTCCCATAGCAAGCAGAGACTTGACTGATTGCTGAGAGTCCCTGCGGTCACGCCGCCCATAAAGCAGAACTCCGGGTAGACAATCAAAGATTCAAAGGAAAGAAGCTCTCTAATCATTAATACTTAATTATGTATTCACTTATTTAATTGAATTACCTAAATGTTTTTTTTTTTTAATCAGCTTCTTGCCGCCCTTGTACAGCAGAGCTAAGAATAGGGGAGGGAGAAGCAGCATACAGAGCCAATCAGATGTGATACAGTGCAAAAAGCATAGAAGTAGAGAAAAATCTCAGCTACTGCACACCATGCAAGCCCAGGGTGTAATAGGTGATAGAAGGCACAGCCTAATTAGATCCAGGCCAAGCCCCCTTTGGTGTGCAAGAAGCATGCTGATAGGAGGGGAGAGCAGAGAGGTGAGCTCATCAGTCTGATGCTTCTCCTTTCCCTGTAAAGTTACAGGGTTGGGGTGACCTGTAAGTGAAATTACTTCTTTGTGGTGCGGTAAGGCAGTATGATGCTGTGCGTTTGCATTAGGGTGACCACATTTCCAAACTACCATTCAGGGACGTTCCCCCTTCCCAAAAATCAGCTTGTGCTGTAACGAATCACAGCACAGTGATTGGACACAAGAGGCGGGATTTATGATTCCTCCAATCACAAGCAGGGGGCGGGGATTGTGCTCCTCCAGGCATTCCCGGCCAGGACTAGTACTGTCAGTGAATAAAGCGGTGATGTGGCGGCCTTTTTTGGGGGCATCAGATTGGCCCGGGGGGTGGCTGTGTCAGTTTCATTCAGGGACACTATATTGTCCTGGAATTAATGTGCCCGGGACAGACCTGCAAAATGCGGGACTGTCCTGGGCAATCCGGGACACGCGGTCACCCTAGTTTGCATGCGTTGCATTAAAGCATATAATTGAAATGAATGGGCAGGCTAGGATACCAATACATCGTAGCCTGCAAAAAATAGGGCTATACTTTTTAATGCAACTACCGTACGTTGTGGCACATTACAACGCAAGTGCATTGCCTTAAAGAGGAACTGCAGTCTGCTCTCATTTGTAATAAAAACATCTTTGCCACTCTGAAGCTTCCCTCCAACCACTTTGCATATTTTATATATACTGTGATTCTGTACTTGCCAAATATGCTGCAGAAATCTCCATCCACTGAGTCTGGCTGCACCCATTTTAACTGTGGGCAGCTGAAGCTGCTGCCTGTTCACTTCCTGGATTCACACAGACACACACAGGAGGCACACCTCCAGCTCTGCAGCTCTCATTGGCCCTCTTATGACTCACCCCCCCCCCCCCTCTTCCTGGCAAACTCTTACGAGAATGAGAAAGAGAGCTGTGCATGATGTTATAAGCCCAGGCTAATGACCAGACAAGAAACAGGAAGTGGGCTGTATAAGGTATTTACTGGCAGAAAAAAAAAATATGTTTTACTATCCAAAGTTAAAACAACAACAAGGGCAGAAGATTTAATAGATGGAAAGATGAAAAAATTACAGACGTTCCACTTTAAGATTACATTGTTTTGGTAAATCTATAGTTGATTGAACAAAGCTTGTATGGTCAGATTGTAACGTGTATGGGAATTCTTAGGCTCGATTCACAATAATGCGTTTTTTGATGCTTTTTGCATTTTGCAGAAATGCAGGGAATCGTTTTAACATCAATTAAAAAGCACGTTCACATCAATGCATTTTTGTGCCTCTGCGTTTTTGGAAAGTTTGGGGGGGGGGGGTTTTCCCGCAAAATGCAGCGTTTTGCGTTTTTTTTTCACTGTATATACAGTAGCTGGTTGCTAAGGAGGGGGCCGGGAAGACAGCTGCCGTGTCCTTAACAACCAAAGTCATCAGCTGGCTTCCCCGCTAACAGCTGAATGTAAAAAAAAAAAAAATTCTGGCTAAAAAAGAATCGTGAAATAAAACAGCCTGGGGTCCCGCCGCCCGTTCCCAGGTCTATACCAGGCCCTTGGGTCTAGTATGGATTCAAAATCCATACCAGACCCTTATCCGAGCATGCAGCCCGGCAGGTCAGGAAAGGGAGGGGACAAGTGGGCACCCCCCACCCCCCTCCTGAACCATACCAGACTGCATGCCCTCAACATGGGGGGGGGGGTGCTTTGGGGTCTTTTTGAGTTTTTAACAGTTTGACGCATTTGTCTCACTTTTTATAGCGTGGGGAAAAAAATGGGCGTCTGCTTGTCACGTTTGGGGGTACCAGTAACAATGTATAGCAAAGCAAGCGTAGCACACATTTTTTTTTTGCTAATTTCATGAACGTGCGCAAAAATTGTGTGATTTTTGCGCACATTCACGAAACTCATGATTAGGGTCTCTGAGCGGTTTTCAGGTGATTTTGTAAGCGTTTTGAGTGTGTAGGCGAAAGTTTTTTTTTTTTTTTTAAGTCTTTTGCAAGCATTTTTTTGTACATGCATGCCAGTTCTGACGTTATTGTTTTGGAGGAGGGAAGGAGGAGAGCAGAGTTGTTCAGGCACAAAAACGCACATTTTCAGATGCTTCCATGGGGTCAGAAGCACAGCTCCGGAAAGAAAAGCTCATGTACTTTTATGCGACTTGGGCTTAGTTCACACCTACAGAGGTGACCAATCGTGGGTGCGTCCGTGTGCTTTGGTTGTGTTCCCATGTGTCACGTGGAGGGCAGACTATTCATTTCAATGGGCTGCCTTATGCACAAGAAACGCGAAAAAAAAAAAGCCAAAAACGCACTGCACCAAACCGCATGGTGCTTGAAGATGCGTGGGGGGAGACATTAACAATTAATGACAATAATTGCATTACATTACTTTACTTACATTAACAATTAATGGCACTGCCATCGGGAACAATTATGTTGTTCCCGACACGCAATATTGTGAAGCTAGTCTAAAGCCCCATACACACGGTCGGACTTCTATCGGACTTTTCTGTGGTTTTTTGTCCGAACGGAGTTGGTTGGGAACACCCATAGCATACACACCACAGGACTTTTCTGCAAACTTTCCTAAAACTTTTTGCAACATCACGTGGTTTTTCTGCTCTTTTCTGCTCTTTACCGCCACCCTTTGGTCAACTTCTGCTATTGTTGGTTGATTTTAACATTAGTTGTTTTGTCCATCGGACAAAAGTCCGATGGTTTTCTGTACACACGGTCGGACTTTGCTCCATCGGACTTTTGTTGGCCAAAAGTTTGTCCGTTTGCAGACCCAACTTTTGTCCGATGAAAACAAGAAAAAAGCAAAAAAAGTTTGTCCGATGGAGCGTACACACTGTCGGATTGTTGGTCCAACTTGCTCAAAATGAAGTTTGTTGGCCAAAAGTCCGACCGTGTGTACGGGGCTTTAGGCTTCATTGATACCAGGCAGGTGCGACAAAGCACACTCGCAAGAAATGCATAAAAAAACTCGCAATGCATCAAACAGCGAGGTGCTGCATCACCATGAATTTTGGCGCTCGCGGAAATGCGCACGTTGGCATATGCATGGGCGTGTCATTAATAATTAAGAATTAATGGCACCGCCATGAGTCTGCTAAAGGGGAACGCGCTATTGTGCGTGTCAGGAAAGGGCGTGATTTTGCGCACGTTCCTGTCCTGATAGGTAGTAGTGTGAACCTAGCTTTGGGCTCCATTCACACCATGCAGGTTCCCACACTTCTCATATAGGACAGCCCATTTATTTCAATAGGCTACATGAAATGTGCAAAAGAAGCTCCTAACCCTTTTGCAAAATTGCATCGCCCCGCATGGTGCTGCAGGATCATGCGTTTTGGTGTGAGCAAAGCGCGTAAGTTGGCAGATGCATGGGGTTGCCCAATAGTGTGAACCTAGCCTTAGACACCATTCAGGTGCGGTGGAGCGCGTGCGTATTCCAACACTTCACATGTAGGACAGCTCATTCATTTCAATAGGCTGCCCTACATGCAGGAAATGAAGTCCCTAACCCTTTTGAAAAAGTGCGCCGCACCGAACCGCATGGTGCTGCAGCATCATGTGTTTTGGGATGAGCGAAACGCGTAAGTTAGTAGATCCATTGGGCTGCCCAGTAGTGTGAACCTAGCCTTAGGCACCATGCAGGTGTGATGGAGCATGTGCGTGTTCTTACGCTTCGCATGTAGGGCAGCGCATTCATTTCAATAGGCAGCCCTACATGCGAGAAATGTGCAAAAGAAGTCCCTAACCCTTTTTTAAAAATTGCGTCGCACTGAACCACATGGTGCTGCAGCATCATGCGTTTTGGCGCGAGCGAAAAAGCGCACGCTAGCAGATGTTGTGGAGGTGCCATTAAGAATTAATTTGACGCGCACAGAAACGCGCTGCCCTTTAGGTGTCCTTAACAGCACCGCCACACGTCTCCTAAAAGGCAGCGCGTTTCTGTGCGTGACGAGTGCGCAATTGTGCATGCGCAAAGTGTGATCAAGGAAGTGAGAAGCGAACAGCGAAAACAGAAAAAAAAAATCTTGAAGGTGAGCGTTTTGCGCTTAGAGAAATGTAAGAAAACGCGCGGCCGAATGTTTATGTGTGACTGGAGACTAAAGTGACCCTCAATTATTGAAAAAAATTATATAATATTAGAACGTAAAATAAAATATAATATAACATTATAATATAGAATCAAATATTATGATATAAAATATAATATTATAAAATAAAATGTAATATAACATTATAATATAGAATCAAATATTATGATATAAAATATAATATTATAAAATAAAATATAATATAACATTATAATACAGAATCAAATATTGTGATATAAAATATAATATTATAAAACAAAATATAATATAACATTATAATATAGAATCAAATATTATGATATAAAATATAATATTATAAAATAATATAGAATCAAATATTATGATATAAAATATAATATTATAAAATAAAATATAATATAACATTATAATATAGAATCAAATATTGTGATATAAAATATTATATTATAAAATAAAATATAATATAACATTCTAATATAGAATCAAATATTGTGATATAAAATATAATATTATAAAATAAAATATAATATAACATTTTAATATAGAATAAAATATTGTGATATAAAATATAATATTATAAAATAAAATTTAATATAACATTATAATATAGAATAAAATATTGTGATATAAAATATAATATTATAAAATAAAATATAATATAACTTTATAATATAGAAAAAAATATTGTGATATAAAATATAATATTATAAAATAAAATATAATATAACATTCTAATATAGAATAAAATATTGTAATATAAAATATAATATTATAAAACAAAATATAATATAACATTATAATATAGAATCAAATATTATGATATAAAATATAATATTATAAAATAAAATGTATTATAACATTATAATATAGAATCAAATATTATGATATAAAATATAATATTATAAAATAAAATATAATATAACATTATAATATAGAATCAAATATTATGATATAAAATATAATATTATAAAATAAAATATAATATAACATTATAATATAGAAAAAAATATTATGATATAAAATATAATATTATAAAATAAAATACATTATAACATTATAATATAGAATCAAATATTATGATATAAAATATAATATTATAAAATAAAATATAATATAACATTATAATATAGAATAAAATATTGTGATATAAAATATAATATTATAAAATAAAATATAATATAATATTATAATATAGAATAACATATTGTGATATAAAATATAATATTATAAAATAAAATATAATATAACATTATAATATAGAATAAAATATTGTGATATAAAATATAATATTATAAAATAAAATATAATATTATAAAATAAAATATAATATAAAATTATAATATAGAATAAAATATTGTGATATTAAATATAATATTATAAAATAAAATATAATATAACATTCTAATATAGAATAAAATATTGTGATATAAAATATAATATTATAAAACAAAATATAATATAACATTATAATATAGAATCAAATATTATGATATAAAATATAATATTATAAAATAAAATGTATTATAACATTATAATATAGAATCAAATATTATGATATAAAATATAATATTATAAAATAAAATATAATATAACATTATAATATAGAATCAAATATTATGATATAAAATATAATATTATAAAATAAAATATAATATAACATTATAATATAGAAAAAAATATTATGATATAAAATATAATATTATAAAATAAAATACATTATAACATTATAATATAGAATCAAATATTATGATATAAAATATAATATTATAAAATAAAATATAATATAACATTATAATATAGAAAAAAAATTGTGATATAAAATATAATATTATAAAATAAAATATAACATTATAATATAGAATAAAATATTGTGATATAAAATATAATATTATTAAATAAAATATAATATAACATTATAATATAGAATAACATATTGTGATATAAAATATAATATTATAAAATAAAATATAATACAACATTATAATATAGAATAAAATATTATGATATAAAATATAATATTATAAAATAAAATAAAATATAATATTGCAATAGAGAATAAAATAGAATATAATTTTATAATATAAAACATAATATTATAATATGGAATACACTATAATAATATAATATAGAATAAAATATAACAATATATAAAATATAAATTAAAAGAGTGTTTTTATTTTTATTTATTTTTTAACAAAAAAGATAAAGTATTTAAAAAACCTCCTGCAGCAAAACAACGTTTTCAGCCTCGACCTTTCCCATCAATCCCCACGTGAGAAGAACAAGAAGCTCCACCACCAAGAAGAAGACAATGGAAATTCTGCATCTCCTCTTTTTTTTTGCCTTTCTTTTCTTTAATTATTAGCAGTTAAGTGTTTTCGGGGCTGAGATCCAAGCATTATTCCCTAAATCCAATCCTGACAATCAGTCGTTGGCTTTCTGGGAGGGGAGGAGGGAGAGGAGGCTGTGTGCAGCCATTGGGAGGACAGCGGAGGGGATGGTTCTCTTTAAACAGAAGGGGATGGCTTGTCAGGGCTTTAGGGGCAGGTGTAGCTGAATCTTGGAGCTGCATTCTGCATCTGACTGTCACTACACTACACCATACCATCATCAGCTCTATGGGACCAGGAGGAATGGAGACAGCCCTGCTACTTCTTCTAGGCAGCATAGTAAGTCTACCCATTATATCCCATCCATCCTCTCTACCCCCCTCCAATATGGATTTTTAGATGCTCTGATCTCACCGGCGTGATAACCGAATATAGCAATTATTCTGCATTTTAGTATTAAAAGGCAATCATTATTTATCCTATGGGCACATTTGACATTTCGGACATTTGCATATAATGCATGCTGGATTATTATGCGTGTTTATGTTGTTGATGGTGATTTTTTCCATTGTGTGTCCTATACTAGTCCTATTCTGCAGTCTATAAGGGTTTGGCTTGTGGATAATGCAGTGATAATTACCTTTCTGAACACAAACATGCTCAGATTTCAGTGGAAGCTGCACAATGCCCTTCAGTGCACAGGCTAGTCCCAAAGCCTTCGCCCCCCTCCTCTCCATGTACAGATCCATTAATGCAATATATCAGCTGGCTAGTTGGTGTATGGAAACTGTCATTCCCTTCTGCTCCTCCTCTCTGCTTGTCTCTGGCTTCTCTCTCTCTTAGTTTTCTATTTGCATGCCGTGTTTTATGACATTACGTTTGTAACTTACAGTACAGTCCGTATCATATCTCCTGTCCTGTATGGAAAGTTTTGAGATCGAGCTAATAGTCAGAAATCCCAGATCTGTACTTGTGTGATTCCATTGGGTAGAGCAGTCTTTCTCAGCTAGGGTTCCTCCAGAGGTTGCAAGGGGTTCATTGTCATGTTTATGACACCAATGATTTTTTTTTTTTAGCTATCTAGGAAATTCTGTCCATTGACCACCAATGTAAGGCATATTCTTCATACTAACCAGCAATGAAAGGGGGTATTCTTCCCAAGGACCACCAATGTAAGGGGCATTCTTCCTATTGACCATCAATGTAAGGGAAATTCTTCTTATTGACCACCAATGTAAGGGACATTCTTCCTATTGACCACCAATGTAAGGGACATTCTTCCTATTGATCATCAATGTAAGGGACATTCTTCCTATTGATCATCAATGTAAGGGACATTCTTCCTATTGACCACCAATGTAAGGGACATTCTTCCCACTGACCACCAATGTAAGGGACATTCTACCTGTTGACCTCTAATGCAAGGAGCTTTCTTCCCACTAACCACCAAGCTATGGAGCATTCTTCCCACTGACCACCAGAATTGGGGACATTCTTCACACTGACTACCAATGTAAGAAGCATTCCTTCCATTGACCACCAATATATGGGACATTCTTCCAGATGACCACCAATATAAGGGACATTCATCACACTGACCACCAATGGAAGGAGCATTCTTCCTCTTGACTACCAATATAAGGAAATTTTTCCCACTTACCACCAATGTAAGGGACATTCTTCCTACTGACCACCAACATATTCTTTCTACTGACTACCAACATAAGGGACATTCTTCCCACTGACCACCAATGGAAGGAGCATTCTTCCCTTTGAGCACCGATATAAAGGACATTCTTCCCACTGACCACAAATGTAAGGAGCATTCTTTTCACTGACCACCTATATAAGGGACATTCTTCCCACTGGCCACCAATGTAAGGAGTATTCATCCCACTGACCACCAATGTAAGTGACATTCTTCCCACTGACTACAAAATATAAGGAACATTCTTCCCACTGACCACCAACACCAATGTAAGAGGCATTCTTCCCACTGACCACCAATGTAACAAGTATTCTTCCCACTGACCACCAATGTAAGGGACATTCTTCCCATTGACCACCAATGTAAGGGACATTCTTCCCATTGACCGCCAATGTGACGGACATTCTTCCCATTGACCGCCAATGTAACGGACATTCTTCCCATTGACCGCCAATGTAACGGACATTCTTCCCATTGACCGCCAATGTAACGGACATTCTTCCCATTGACCGCCAATGTAAGGGACATTCTTCCCACTGACCACCAATGTAAGTGACATTCTTCCCACTGACTACAAAATATAAGGAACATTCTTCCCACTGACCACCAACACCAATGTAAGAGGCATTCTTCCCACTGACCACCAATGTAACAAGTATTCTTCCCACTGACCACCAATGTAAGGGACATTCTTCCCATTGACCACCAATGTAAGGGACATTCTTCCCATTGACCGCCAATGTAAGGGACATTCTTCCCATTGACCGCCAATGTAAGGGACATTCTTCCCATTGACCACCAATGTAAGGGACATTCTTCCCATTGACCGCCAATGTAAGGGACATTCTTCCCATTGACCGCCAATGTAAGGGACATTCTTCCCATTGACCGCCAATGTAAGGGACATTCTTCCCATTGACCCTATATGTAGGGGAATTCTTCCAACTGACCTCCACACGAATGTACCATGTGCTGTAGATATAGTAAATACATGCAGGGAATTCTTGTGACTGTTAAGTTATTTCAAGGGTTGCTCCATGTTAAAAAGTTTGAGAAAGGCTGGGGTAGAGGTTGCTAAGTTGTATTGCCAGTGACTTGTATCTTTTGTAGTCAGTCATACTTCAGCATTGAGTTCCCAAGTCCGCCTACTTGCTATTGACTTTACTAAGAGGGTCTTACCCTTCCAATTACATGTCACTTTGATATCTTGAGATTAACATCTCTGAGAGGTTAAAGGAGCCAGGGGGTGATTTAGAACAATGTTCTCTGTACATAACTAAGTTATTATTTTTAAATGGTTTAAGCCTTTAAGGGACACCTGGACAGAATATAGATGTAGTCGTTGCTGACTTGTTTTGGAAGGTGTGTTGTCCAGGGTTGTCATCTTTCATCTTGCACTACTTGGTAATCTTGCACTACTTGGTAATGAGCATATTATTTTAGGGGAACCTCATCAAGTCTTGATCAATAAAACACCAAGTAGCTATGCAAGGGTAAGGATGACAGCTTTGGGGATTGCACCTTCATAAACCCATTGATTCCTATATTTCTGTTATGACAAGCAGTGTTCATGATGAGTTTATACACGCTATTTATTACAGGCATTTATTTTGTGCCAACAACTTACGCAGTGCTTTACACATACATTTTTACATTTTCCTAAGTCCTTGCCCCCCAGGTGCTTATAATCTAAGGTCCCTATCTCACATGCTATGCCCAATTTGGACAGGAGACAATTAAACCTACCAGCAAGTGGAGTGTTATGCCGTGTACACACGATCGGTTTTACCGATGAAAACAGTCCGATGGACTTTTCTCATCGGACAAACCGATCGTGTATGGGCCCCATCGGTGAGAAAAAATAGAACATGTTTTAAATTTATCCGATGGGTAAAAAACCGATAGGAAATTCCGATCGTCTGTGTGGAACTCCATCGGACAAAAAACCCACGCATGCTCAGAATCAAGTCGACACATGCTCAGAAGCATTGAACTTAATTTTTCTCGGCTTGTCGGAGTGTTTTACGTCACCGTGTTTGGGACGGTCGGATTTTTGACTGATGGTGTGTAGGCAAGACTGATGGAAGTCAGCTTCATCGGCTTTCCGATGGAAAAATCCATAGGAAATCCGATCGTGTGTACAGGGCTTAAGAGAAATCCAAAGTAAACCCATGCAAGCACAGGGAGAACATGCAAACTCCATGCAGATAATGTCCTAGTTGAGGTTTGGACCAAGGAACCCTTGGTACTAACCACTTAGCTACTGCACTATTGAAGAACATCTTAAATCCTAATTGTATAGGAAACAAATTTTGGTATGTGGTTCCATCCAAAACGAAATATAATTCCACTGCAGAAAAGTTTGCTCTCATTTCTTTTGATCAAGCCGCGTCATGTGTCAGACCTACAGTTGTACCCAATTGTTCAAATTCTGTTGAATGCAACTGGAGTTGTTTGGTGCTAAGGATGCTTCTAGGCACCATGGGCGGTTACCTTGAAACAATTGTGTAACATTGTTCTGAAAAAGTAATGCATTGTGCTAAATCGACTTTATTGGGGTTACTGGACAGGAAAGTCAGCTATTGTATAAAAATGTCCCTTACATGGCTGGGACAGTTGAAGAAAGACAAAGGTCCATCCTGCTCCACCTACGTTGAACTCAAAACTTTTTATCGGCTTTTGTTATGATGAGCTCCTGTAGCCTTCAAATGTATAGTACGTGTATTATATGAACAGCGTTCTCATTAAGCTGTACTGTCTCGTTAAATTTGCTTTGTTTAGTAGTTACTGCTGTTCCTATGTCCATTGTTTTTGCATGTCTTAATTTTCTTTCCTATGTCCAGTGTTTTTGCATGTCTTAATTTTCTTTCTTATGTCCAGTGTTTTTGCATGTCTTAATTTTCTCTCCTATGTCCATTGTTTTTGCATGTCTTAATTTTCTTTCCTATGTCCAGTGTTTTTGCATGTCTTAATTTTCTCTCCTATGTCCATTGTTTTTGCATGTCTTCATTTTCTTTCCTATGTCCAATGTTTTTGCATGTCTTAATTTTCTCTCCTATGTCCAGTGTTTTTGCATGTCTTAGGCCCCTTTCACACTGAGGCGTATTTCAGGCGTTTTTGCGCTAAAAATAGCGCATAAATAATGCCTGAAATACTCCTGCCCCAGCATTCTCAATGTGAGAGCCCTGAGGGCTTTCACACTGAGGCGGTGCGCTGGCAGGAGACAAAAAAATCTCCTGCAAGCCGCATCTTTGGAGCGGCGAAGGAGCGGTGTGTATACCGCTCCTTTACCGCTCCTTCCCATTGAAATCAATGGGACACCGCGGTAATACCGCCCGCAAACCGCGGCTGTAGCCGCGGTTTGCGGGAGGTATTAACCCTTTTTCGGCCGCTAGCGGGGGTTAAAACCGCACCGCTAGCGGGCGAATATCGCGGTAAAACACGACGGTATAGGGCGCTAAAAATCGCGCCGCTATACCGTCACCGCATATGCCCGCCCCAGTGTGAAAGGGGCCTTAATTTTCTTTCCTATGTCCAGTGTTTTTGCATGTCTTAATTTTCTTTCCTATGTCCAGTGTTTTTGCATGTCTTAATTTTCTCTCCTATGTCCAGTGTTTTTGCATGTCTTAATTTTCTTTCAAATGTCCAATTTTTTTGCATGTCTTCATTTTCTTTGTTGTTTTTAAACAAATCTTTATTTTTGTATTTATTTCTAAACAACTTTAGCACTCTATTTCTAAACAACGTCAGCATTATCGTCCCATATAAGGTTTGTTCCATTGAAAACTTTAGCACTGTACTTCCCCAGTGGTTTCAAGCTTCGAGCGACTTTGTATTATTCTCTGCACTTGTGAAGTTTCAGCGTTGGATTCCTAGTGTATTTTGTACAGCTCTGGGATTTGAAAGAGAGAAATCTTGAATGAACACGATTTGGGGAGGGGATATTGCAAAAGGCTGGTATTAGGGATCTGATGCAGCTGGGAGAGATGAAAGGGGATTGCTGTGTGCTTGTGAATTAGGAAGAAGAATTATGAATGGATCTGTCAGTGCTAGTGGGTGGAAATGGGAGGACGGCGAGGTGGGTTTTTTTTTTTTTTCGGAAGCCGTGCTGGGAGGTAGAGCTGGTTTTCTGAGCCTCTCTATGTTGATTGGTGGGAGATTAGGCAGATTTGTTTATGCGTGTTGTATTTAGCTGTTAATAGTGAGGGATTCTTTAGCTGGTCTTTGGTACTAGTAAAAAATGAGTGGAATAAGACGTCAAAGGGGTGACAAAATCTGCAACACCGGTCACTTTTAGGGTAGATTCACATCACATCTGTGCAGTGCGTTTTAGGTGCGTTACCACTGAATGCTATAAATTGGGCATTTTCATGAAAACACATCAAAGACACAGCAAGCAGAATTTATTTTAGTGCATCGCACCTAAAAATGCACTGGTGTAAAAGGTTGCCTAAAGTTTTCAGCAGGCTGAAAATTTATGCATCTGTTTAAACCGAACTCTAGACACTCTGTAACCAGAAATATATCATTGCATTTATTTTTGAAATGCAAGCAGTGTAAGTACCTGAGTTGGGTATCACCCTCTCCCCGTATAGCAGGGCTGGAGTGTGGGAGAAGGAAGCAGCACAAAGTCCTGGTAGGAGCTCTGTCCATTAAAAACAATTAATTTATTTCAGTTAGGCCAAGTAGGTCTCAATCAGACCTGTGGGAAGCTTACCACCCAGAGTTAAACATGTGTACCGCCCCATCCTACTGTATGGTAACAATCCGGCTGGATGACTGGGAGGCAACAAAATTTTGGCTCAGCTGCTGCTTTTTACCAGCTCTCCTAGGCTGCCCACCTGAAAGAGCCCTTAAAGCAGAACTCAACTGCTGAATAAATCTCCTCCCTCGCCCCAATTTCACGCAACTATCTTTCAAAATCCAGTGTGTGTACAGCTAAAACAAGAAATTGGTCGCACACTGGAACTCCAACTTATCTTGATGTCATCTTTATTGTCAACAGGGTCAGACAGATACAGGCAATGGTAGACGCGTTTCACAAGCGATAGCTTGCTTGTTCACAACAACAAAAAAGCGTACAGCTACACCGCCAGTCTCTGCCATTTATTTGGGACCTGGTAGAGACTAGTTTCTCAACTGCACACATGCTGCAGATTTATGCTCGTTTGCACAAGCGCCGCAATTTCTGGCAGCTGAACACTATGGCTGTCTATGTGCATACGCTGCATCAAATTTTGCGTGAGTGCACCTTTGGTAACTCACTGCCTTCGGGGATTGCTACATCACACCTATCCCAAGAGGCAGTGGGGCCTGGCCTAGGCTGGAAAGCCGGAAATGCTGCTTTGCAGCACAAAAATCAATAAAACGCTTCAAATTATACTTTTTTTTTTACATTTTTACTGAGTAAAGTTCCACTTTAACATTTTATGCAAAGGAGATAAACATCCAGATCATGCTATAGAGATTGCTGCCATCACTTAATCAGCAGAGCAGGGAGTCTCAGTTCGGCATGCTTTCAGATGCTGAACTGCAATTCACAAAAGAAAATTTGCTGTACCAGACTTTTAACATCAAAAAAGAACACAGATAATTTTAAGTACATCACTTTCTTTGCAAAGCTGAGTGGGAAGTACAGATTATACTGTTAGAATGTGTTTTTTGCCTGCTAGGTCTGCAAAAGAAATGAGAGAAGCTCAAGCTGTACTGTTGCTTATGACCTCTTGCGAACTATATTGGCCCTTTGGATTTAATATTTTCTGGGTTCCTAAAATAAGATCATCCTTTCTCAACCTTTTGTAACATGGGAATAACTTTATGGTCTCAGGAAACCCCTGCCAATAATTACTGTATCTACAGCTCACAGCACATTAGTGTAGTGGTCTATGGCAAGATGGTCCCTTACATTAGTGGTCAATGGGAAGAATGTCCCTTACATTGGTGATCAGTGGGAAGAATGTCCCTTACATTGGTGATCAGTGGGAAGATCATCGTTTCTCAACCTTTTGTAACATGGAAACCTTTTGTAATATGGAAATAACTTTCTGGTCCCAGGAAACCCCTGCCAATAATTAATGTATCTACAGCTCACCGTACATTAGTGTGGTGGTCTATGGGAAGAATGTCCCTTACATTGGTGGTCAATGGGAAGAATGTCCCTTACATTGGTGGTCAATTAGAAGAATGTCCCTTATGTTGTTGATTAGTGGGAAGAATGTCCAACGTAAGAAGAAGCCAGTGGGAAGAAACCACCATTGGCAAAGAAGCATTCTTCCCACTGATCACCAATATCGGGGACATTCTTTCCACTGATCACCCTTACATTGGTGATCAGTGGAAAGAATGTCCCTGATATTGGTGATCAGTGGGAAGAATGCTTCCTACGTTGGTGGTCAGTGCGAAGAATGTCCCTTACATTGATGATTAGTGGGAAGAATGTCCCTTACATTGGTGATTAGTGGGAAGAATGTCTCTTTATTCTGGTGGTCAGTGGGAAGAATATCCCTACGTTGGTGTAAGTTGGAAAAATGTCCCTTACATTGGTGGTCAGTGGGAAGAATGTCCCTTAAATTGGTGGTCAGTGGGAAGAATGTCCTTTACATTAGTGGTTAGTGTTAACAATGATTCTTACATTGGTGGTCAGTGGAAGAAATTCCCACTTACAGCTCATAAGTGCCAATGGCTACATAACTGAAAGGCAAAAATGTCTACTTAAGGAACCGTAACAACATCTAGAGCGGCCTTTCCTCCAGTGTTGAATAGAACCCTAGAGTCCCTCCAGAGGTTGCTAGGGGTTCCCTGAGAAATTAACAGTTTTGGACTCTGATATAAGTAACCATCGATGTGAGCATCGATGTGAGGAACATTCTTTCCAATGGTCACTAATTTATAGAGCATTCTTTTCACTAACCACCAGAGTAGTGAGACTATTCTCCCAGTTACCACCAATTTGAAGGGACTCTTCTCCCGCTGACTACCAATCAAATGAAGCCTTTCTCCACTGACCATTTATGTAAGGGAGGATTTTATTGACTGCTGATGCAAAAGTCAATTGATTTACTATTCACACTAACATGCCATGAGCTGTAGTTATAATAATTTTTAGCAGGGGTTCTCTGAGATGTAAAGGTTATTTGAAGGGTTCCTCCATATTAAAAAGTTTGGGAAAGGTTAGGAACCCTAGGGTTCCACAGAACCCTGGTTGAAAAAGATGGATGTAGATCAAGAATTCAGACTTTAGTCTGACTTTCGTTTCCAGGTCTGGGATTCAGAAAGCACTGAAGCCATTGGATCAGCCTGACAGTTGGGCAAGTAGAATCTTCAGAAGTAGAGGTCAACATAGCTTTTATACTCCTCTCAGGTTTCTTTCAAATTAACTACGTGTAGCGGCCTCACCCCTCTCTCTAGTTTTATCGGTTATATGCCTGTTGTCTAGGGGTACCTGGGAGAGAGAGATGAGATACACCACGGCCCATGTCCTCCATAGTTAATAGGTGAAGGCCAGAAAGATTGGGTCTTGTGTAGGTGTCCTGGAGTCAAGTCCAGTACTTCGTACTTTGTCCCTGACTCCTTTGCTCCTAGTAACCAGAGTTCCACACAGTGAATAGGTCCAACTCAGTTTTATTCTTCTTGGCAAACAACAAACAGTTTCTTTACTGAGTAATAATGGGGGATAGATCGAGGCACAATCCTTTCCCTTCTCCTGCTAACCACTGTGGTATCACCAGTGGTAAATAGTCACTGCCACTGACTATGTGAGGTAGGACGTGAATTACCTTCGCTAGCACGGCCCCTGTCAGGGGAAGGAAATCGGTCCAAGGGAGAAACGGAGGCCTCTCTGTCACCAGCGATGCTGCGCCGGACTCTCCAGAGAAGTTCCACACACTAGATCTCACGAACTCAGACACGGGCACCCAAGGAGTTAGGGCCCCCTCAGATTCCTCCACCCTCGCGGAACTCAGTCGAAGGTACTGAGCCCCAGGCATCCGCCATAGTACCTCACCCCAGGCTAAAGGTGCCTGGGATGGACTCCATCTCCGCTCCGACTAGGTCAAGGGCACCTAGGCCTGGAACACTGGAACGCCAGCACCCAAGCTGAAGGTGCCTGGGTGCGGCCGAGTCCTCCGACTCCCACTCCGGACTCCGAACTCTGAACCCCGTGGTAAGGGCGTCCGCCCCTTTTATCCCCTCTCCCTTTGCGCCACAGCGGGTTCCCTGCCCCACTGTACCAGCTCCAGGGGAGGACAAAAAGGTACAGTCTTGCGGTGTGAGTTCAGCTCCGGCCCAGGGCAACAGCGCCACCCATGGACCGCAAGGAACCTCACACCACCAGAGTCTTCCAAGAACCAGAAAAAGGTCTCGGATCCCCTAGCAATTTGTGCATCTGGGTTACACTACCACCCAGATGACTCCCTTAAATTCAAACACCCGCTACATACAGATCAAATGAAAGTTCAAAATCTGAAGGACACTGTCACACCGGGTTTGATTTGACTTCATCTGCTGTTGTAGGTTTACTGTCAATTTAAATGGGGGCAGCTTTATTTTTATTTTTATTTACTTAAACTTTAGGATACCCAAATACATTAAGTGACAGTTGCCTGATCCAGATATTTTTATTATGTCTTCATGTTTCAAGAATCCGTGTGTTTATCATCATTTTCATTGTGTTTTATGACTATTTTTAAAAGCTTTACATATCTACGGGTGCCCTGCAGACACAGTTGGCTGCCAGCTGTCAGGGTTACAAAACTAATATTCAATTACTATTGTTTCCACATGAAAAGATATCGCTGGGGGGTCTATACATTGTAAAGTCTACAAGCACCTCCCTTGTTCATTTCTGTAGGGTAAACAGGGGCACTCAACCATTGCATGTGTTCCTGTTGGTGTGACAGCTGAGCGATGTCAATCGGTGCCTTTGATTGGTTGAACCATGCTTGCATGTCCTGCCTTCCATTGCCGATGGGCAAATTTAATATGCCAGATAACTGTGTCATGTATGGATAGTGGAAGTAGCAGAATGGGAATAGCAACACAGTCTAATAAGGAGCATGTGAGTCACATTATACAGAAAGAATTAGTAATAACATTCACAATATGTGTATTAGGTTACACAGCGGCTATCGTAACTAAGTATATTAGGATAAACCTTTGATCACAGGGATGACATATGTACAGCAGATTTCCTGTTGGTAACCTTAGGCCAACTGCAGGAGAAGATGAGAGATGAGAGCTCTTTGACCTGTTACCAGAATCAATCATAATTTTTGTCCCATGGTGGAATTTGGAAATTCATCACAGAATCAGCGATTGTCCCCTCTACTGTGGACAAAGTAGGCCGATCTAAAGGTGACACCTGAAGTTTTCAAGAATTGTTTCAAAGCTGGTCTACACAGGTACATCTTTCTTTTTCCATACAAGTCAAAGTGAAGTTGAAAACAGCTGGAAGCAACTCAAAAGCAGCTCAAAGTAACGCAAGCTAATCAGAAGTTCATCAGAAGCAAGTCAAAGCAACACAAAAGTGTACTGCATTTAAGCTCCTTCTGGGTCAAACTCTCATTTGCATGGGCTACGAAGGTTCATGGGCTACTAAGGTTCATGGGCTACTAAGGTTCATGGGCTACTAAGGTTCATGGGCTACTAAGGTTCATGGGCTACTAAGGTTCATTCACGTGAGCGTACCTATCTACACATCCGTGCTAAGGGCTGTCTTCACCCGCATGGGATGCACAGGTGTTCCATATATCTGCATGCAGGCAGTCCCATTTATGTCTATTGCTACACGGACACAGCCACTTGTCCCAATCTGACAGCTGTGCCTAGGTGGGTGCATGTCCCCGAGCACAGAGAGTGTGAGTTCAGGGATGTGCATCCACATGGCTGTCAAATTGGGTCCAGCAGCTGCCTCTGTATCTCTATAGATGTGAATGGGACTGCCTGCATGCAGATGCACCGAACAGTTGTGTAACCCCATGCAGGGGCGAAGACTGCCCTTAACATGGGTGTACAGATAGGTATGCTCCTGTGCATGAGGCCTAAAAGGAAACTTATACATTGCAGACCTCCATCTAAAAATACTAGTTTCCTGGTTGTCTCTGGCTTCAAAATCAACGAGTCAATGACTTGGAAAAGCATGCAAATTAAAAAGTCAGAGTGAAGTCAAAAGCCCTTATCTACAAAATACTCGAGTATAAGCCGAGTTTTTCGGCACATTTTTTGTGATGAAAATGCCCCCCTCGGCTTATACTCGAGACTGTGTCCATCTTCACTTTTGTGTGCCTGATCACGGCAAACCATAGGTCTGGCACACATGTAGCTCCACTCGTCCTCTACAAGTGTGCAAAGTTTGTTGTCCGGGGGACCTACGGCCGGGGAGCACCGATCTTTCAAAGCCGGGCACCCCTTCCGTAGACTCCCATGTCAAACGGTAATTTCTCTGGTGATTTTGGGGACCCGGTACCGGCCGGTCCAAGGTTATCTGGACCCCAAACTCGGCACACATGTAGCTCCACTCTTCTTCTACAAGTGTGCAAAGTTTGTTGTCCAGGGGACCTACGGCCGGGGAGCACCGATTTTTCAAAGTCTGGCACCCCTTTCATAGACTCCCATGTTAATCATCAGTCTAGTCACACAGCGCAGGAGATCAGGTAGGAAGATGGGGCACAGTGAGGCATAGGCACAGTGACAGTGAGGCATGGACACAGTGAGGCATGGGCACAGTGACAGTGAGGCATGGACACAGTGAGGCATGAACACAGTGAGGAAAAATGAGGCACAGTGAGGCATGTAGATGAACACCCTAGGCTTATACTCGAGTCAATACGTTTTCCCAGTTTTTTGTGGCTTATATTCGGGTCGGCTTATACTCGAGTATATATGGTATTTGTTCTAGGTCAGTGCTGCCCCAGCTGTTGAATCAACATGGAATCCAGGAAAGATCCTCAATAAAAAATCATCTGTGCTGTTCAATACTTGTATAAATATGCGTATTCTACATGTAAGAGCATGTGCGCATGGATGGTTGTATCTGTTGTAAAAAATCAGCAATGCGTGTCTTTTTAATCTCCCTTTGCAACAACATTTGCAGGTTCATCCTGTTTTCGGTTACTTTTTCACAATTGAAAAAAAAGAAACATGTTAAAATGGATTATGATAGAAGCAAAGCAGGCCCTATTGGACCAAAACTGAAGCACGTCGTAGCTTTAAAACCCGAAATAAAGCGCATCATGTAAATGGTGAAAATGTTGCCTCTTTGAAATGGAGTTGATTTTTTTTTATTATTTACTTGTATGTTCTCCCTGTCAGAGCAGATGTTTCAGACTGAGTGCCAAGCTCTTAAGCAGTGGTCTCCAAACTGTGGCCCGGGGGCTGGATGTGGCCCTGTGCTTGCCTTTATCCCACTGACACCAATGATGGGGCACCATTCCTCCCAATAACACCAACAATGGCGCACCATTCCTCCCAATGACACCAACAATGGCGCACCATTCCTCCCAATGACACCAACAATGGCGCACTATTACTGCCACTGATACCAAACATTGGCGCACTATTACTGCCACTGATACCAAACATTGGCGCACTATTACTGCCACTGATACCAAACATTGGCGCACTATTTCTGCCACTGATACCAACAATGGCGCTCTATTTCTTCCACTGATACCAACAATTGGCGCACTATTTCTCCAACTGATACCAACAATGGGACACTATTCTTACAACTGATACCAAAAATGGGGTATTATTCCTCCCATTAGAACCAATGATGGGGTATTGCTTATTCCCATTGACCGCAGGCAAATTTCTACTCCTACGAGTCATAGGCTGGCCCCCCAAAAACCTGAAGGACAGTAAATTGGTCCTTCGCTTATAAAGTTTGGAGGCTCCTGCTCTAAAGGATAAGTGTACTTTCATTAATTAACCGCTTCAGATTTACCCCCCTTCATGACCAGGCCATTTTTTCCGATACAGTACAGCGATACTTTACCTGACAATTGCGTGGCCGTGCGACGTTGTACCCAAATAAAATGTTATGTCCTTCTTTTCCCACAAATAGAGCTTTCTTTTGGTGGTACTTGATCAATTATTATTTTTTTATTGCGCTATAAGCAAAAAAAGACCAACAATTTAAAAAAAAAAACATATCCAATAAAAAAAAAAAAATAATCGAATTTCTTCATCAATTTAGGCCAATATGTATTCTGCTACATATTTTTGGTAAAAACAAAAAATCCCAACAAGCTTATATTGAAAGTTTTGCACAAAAGTTATAACGTCTACAAACTTTTGGATATATTTAAAGCGTTTGTTAACCCCAAAAAAATAAATAAAGATCCTGTTCCTTTAAAGCATATTATACAGCACAGTGCTTGTGCTGTGTAATTTGGCCCCCTCTATCACCTGAAATACCTGACTGATCCTGCCAGTTTCTACCCTCCCCTCTGTACGCTGACTCTGATATATCAGGGCTGCTGAGCCCTGACACTGTTGTCAGCGTACGTGACTCCGTCATCCGCTACTATCTGCAGCTCTCCTGTGTCTCCTTCTGACCTCCTCCTCCCCCTACCCTCCCTGGCTGTCATCTCTCACTATCGCTGATCTGCTCCTCTCCCCACTGCTTCAAAACTAACTGATCTGTATATCACCCCCTCTGTCAGATAAAAATTTCTACCTCTTTTAACAGTGTCTTTCAGCTATCTCATGACTCCAGGGTCTCAGCTCCTCTCCTCCCCTCCTCCCTGGATGATGTCAGCAGGGGAATCTCGGCCCCGCCCACTGGAGATATCACACAGGGAGAGCAGACAGCCTGGAGTCATCTTATTGCTGGGAGATGCTTTTAAAACAGGTAGAAATCTTTTTTTTTTTATATATATATATAAAGCAAAGGCACTAGGATGCAGCTTTTTATCTGACAGAGGGGATGATCTAAAGATGATATAGTGGCTTAAGAACCACATTAAGGAATTTTTATTTATTTATCTTTACTAGTAATGGCGGCAATCAGCCGACTTATAGTGGGACTGCGATATTGTGGCAGACAAATCGGACACCTAACTGACACTTTTTTGGGAACCAGTGACACTAATACAGTGATCAGTGCTAAAAATCTGCACTATCACTGTACTAATGACACTGGCTGGGAAGGGGTTAACATCAGGGGCAATCAAAGGTAAACTGTGTGCCTAGCTGGTGATTCAGTGTAGTGGGGGAGGTGCTTTTACTAGTGGAAGGCATGGATTGGTGTTTCTGCTTTACAGGAACACAGGATCCACGCCTTCTGTACTGACAGAATGGCAATCTCCCTTGTTTATTTAGGCAGATCGCCATTCTGCCTGCGTACAGACTGTTCAGTGGGTGCCGGTGTTCTGACGAGCTGGTTCCTCCTATCGATATGGTTCCCCCCTTGACTGCGCAGGCGCAATCCGAGGCGACGGAAAACTCCGAGGTGTAACAGCTGTTCGGCAGCTGCAGACGCGCTCGCTCCCGTTGCTTAGTTACACACGCCGCTTTCTTCTTCATGCCGCTGTATACAGCAAGGGGCGACAAGGGGCGGATAAGATGTGATAATATTGAGCAGTGCGATTTGTTTGTTTATACACGCCGCTCTCTACAGCAAGGGGCGTTGTGTATAAACAAACAAATCGCACTGCTCAATATCACATCTGATCCGCCCCTTGCTGTATAGAGCGGCATGAAGAAGAAAGCGGCGTGTGTAATGAAGCATGGGGGGTGAGCGCGTCCACAGCTGCCGAGCCTATGGTTCCTCCTATCGATCTGGTTCCCTCTTGACTGCGCAGGCGCAAGCTGAGCCGACAGAAATCTCCAAGCTTTAACAGCTGTTCGGCAGTGCCTGCGCAGTCAAGGGGGGATCCATATCGATAGGGGAACCAGCTCGACAAGACACCGGCAAACCTTTGATTCACATCGGTAGTGAGCCGCCAGCAGCGTACACTCGCGCCTGATACCCAGAAATGCAGGATCACATTAATATATATATATATGTGATCCTGCGCAGAGCAGCCGCCCTGTAGCAGTAAATGTGCTATAGGGCGGTTAGCAAGTGACTTATCCACCTACCTAATCTACTCAACCTCTCTGCTATAGCTGCCTACTTACCTGAGTAAGACAGCTACATTTTGCTCCAATAATTACATCCTCAGGCAGAAATCTTCCTCACCACTAGCCAAGTCTGTGTAGCAAGCAAGTAGACATGTGCAAAAGGAAAAAATTTGTTTAGTTTTGTTTTAATTTGTTAATTAATTAATTTTGTTTAGTTAGATTCGTTACATTCGTTTTCGGCTTTGGTTATGTTTTCGACCGAATTCGTAAAATCGGTCGCATTCGAAAATATTTCAACCGAATTCGAAAATATTTCTACCGGATTCGAAAATATTTCAACCGCATTCGAAAAAATTACAACCGGATTCGATCATCTTTCAGACTTTCAACTGGATTCGATAATATTTCAACATGATTAGAAATTATTTCAACTGCATTAGAAAATATTTCAACAGAATTCGAAAATATTTCTACAGGATTCGAAATTATTTCAACCGAATAGAAAAGATTATAATAAAATAGAAAAACAGAGAATAGACTATTTCTAGTCTATTTTCTATTTCTATTCTAATCTTTTATAATTGGAATTAGAATTCATTCTATACGAAATTCGAATGTCGGAACATGGTTTATTATAATCTTTTCTATTCGGTTGGAATAATTTCGAATCCGGTTGAAATATTATCGAATTTGGTTGAAAATATTAACGAATGCGGATGAAATATTATCGAATGCGGTAGAAATATTTTCGAATTTGGTTGAAATATTT
Organism: Rana muscosa; assembly: GCA_029206835.1. Taxonomy (NCBI): domain Eukaryota; kingdom Metazoa; phylum Chordata; class Amphibia; order Anura; family Ranidae; genus Rana; species Rana muscosa. The sequence continues at coordinate 257,983,423 of CM055128.1, forward strand.
TCGAATGCGACCGATTTTTCGAATTCCAATTAGAAAAGATTAGAATAGAAATAGAAAATAGACTAGAAAAAAAATAGAACAGAATAGAATAAAATATAATATATATATATTTTATTTTATTCTATTCTGTTCTATTGTTTTTCTATTTGATTCTTTCCAATATTTTCGATTCTATTCTAATTGTTTTCAAATTCGATTCGAATAGATTTTTTTTCGAATTCGATTCGAATTTCGTCCGTGGTTTTTCGATTTGAATCGTTATTTCGGATTCGGTCGAATTCGTTAGCATTTGTAATTCGGTAATTCGGATGCATCCGAACGTCCGAATAATGAAAATTCGTCCGAATTTCGATTCGGAACGAAACGAAATGCACATGTCTAGTAGCAAGCCCTCGTAGACATTTGTAGGGCTGGAAACACTCAACTTTATACAAGTTCATGAGACCGCATAGCCCAGGCATGGTCAACTGTGAAGAAGAATTTACTCAAAGCGTGTAAGCATCGGAGTTGATGGTGGCATTCCTATTCAGCTAAATAAGTAGCTGTAGGGGAAGAAGGTCTGGGTAATTTGGCCAGAAAGGCTATTGAGGGTGGGTACGTCTACTTTAAGTGAACTTGTATTAGCAAAAACTTGAAGGCTGCCATTGTTGTCCTCCTGTGGAAAATGTTAGTTTTCAGTTCTCCATTGGCTTCAACATTGCTTGTGTTAGTTACTCATAGCAAGCATGCAGCAAGTAAAATCACAGCTCCTGATCTGCATCCACGATTCAAACAAATGAAGCATTTTAATCAGCAATAAGATCTGTGCAACGACCAGTATTTTCACAAGAAGATCTTTGCAAGGACAGTCAACATATTATCCAAGTACAGATTCCCTTTAAGAGTGTCCTTTTTTAGCTTGAGGTCAGTCCTGAGAGCAGCTACTCAACACACGGTTATCTAAGATTTTAGAATTACAAGAAAGAAAACTGAAGTCTGTTTTAACTTATAGTTGTATCCTTCTTCAGCAGCATGGATAGAGTGTCAGTTATCCCTGAGCTCAAGCAGGAGACAGTTCATCCCCTGCAGGGCTGGGCTGCCATTTCTGTTCTGACAAGGAGAGAATACATTAGTGAACAACAGCACACACAGCTACCCTCAGAGACAAGAATGCACTATTACAATAACAAAAGAGTGGAGATGCAGATTATTCCAAATGTACCCCTGGCTGCTTCACTTTAAGCATTAGAGACTGTTATGCCTTGTACACACGGTCGGAATTTCAGCTGAACAAAGTCAGACGGAATTTTTTCATCGGATATTCCGACCGTGTGTGTGCCCCATTGGACTTTTCTCTTTGGAAATTCCGACGGAGTTAGAAAGAGAACATGTTGTCTTTTTTTCCGGCGAAAAATTTTTCTATCGGAAATTCCGTCCGTCTGTATGGAAAAAAAAACCACGCATGCTCAGAATCAAGTTGGCGCATGCTCGGAAGCATTGAACTTAATTTATTCAGCTCGTCGTAGTGTTGTACGTCACCGCGTTCTTGACGGTCGGAATTTGGTGTGACAGTGTGTATGCAAGACAGCTTGAATGGAATTCCGTAGGAAAAATCCGTCAGAGTTTATCCCGACGGAAAATCCAATCGTGTGTACAAGGCATTACTATACTATTGTTAAGTGAAAATTTGCGTGTCTGTGGTGCCAAAATGTTGTGGAATTATAAAGTGCAATTATTAGCTGGCTGAGTATAGGGGATAATTTCTAGGCAGTTTGAATGCTACAAGCATTTTTGATGATTAGACCATCCAAAATATATATTTTTTGCCTGGTAGGTGGAGTGGTCTCCTGACTAATAACACCTCTTGGGGACCTCAGAGGCAGGATATATTGGTGAGTTCCCAACTCTACCACACACAGCCTCAGAGCCTTAATCCCCGTGGAGGTTCCAAGTCTCGTGAAATCTATATGTTAATTTCCAGCATCTATCTGAGTGTGGCATACAGGGCCGGGAAAAGGGGTGGGCAGGAGGGGCGGCTGCCCCTGGTGCAATGGTTTATTGCAGGGATGGGGGGGCACCCAGACCCTAACCCTAAAGGAAAGGGGGCGCAGTTTGGCATCTTTGCCCTGGGCGATTGATCACCTTGTCCCGGCACTGGTGGCATATCAGTTATGGGTGATCGGATGGACGAAGTTGATGCTTTGTTTGTACAACTGAGTGCTAGATTAACATGTCAAGTACTAAAGTACGGTGATTCTAAACACAAGCTTGGGACTGAATACTGACCGTGAATACAGTTCTTTAATCTTGACAAGTATTTCAGAAATGTTTTAGTGAAATTACATGTGCTAGACATGTGGAATGTACAGAGGTTATTTAAAGAATGTAAAACAACAATTACTGTGTTTATAGGTCACTTGACTTCAGTAGTCCAAATTATCAGTAAAAACAGAGGCGGGTTTGAATCTTTCAAAAGACAGGTGTAATATAATACTTACATAAGCAAACGAATTACGTATGTGTAAAAAGACACTAGCTTTCAATCAGAACAACCCAAGTAAGATCTGGCCATTATAGAGTTACATCACTTTGCATATCATGATTGCTCTTGGCACTACCTCAATCCAAACATCAGTACAACACTTGGCCAAGGATTAGGCTGTTTACAGATATACCCTGAGGGTTTCTGAAGTTGTGCACAATTGTTTTGGCCAAGGATTGTGCTGTTTAGAGGTACACATTGAAGGTTTGTTAAGTTGTACGTGACTGTCCTGGCCGAGGATTGAGCTGTTTAGAGATACACCTTGAGGGTGTCTGATGTTGTGCGTGATTGTCTTGACCAAAGATTGGGCTGTTTAGAAATATACCTTGGGGTTTCTGAAGTTGTACGTGATTGTCTTGACCAAAGATTGGGCTGTTTAGAAATATACCTTGGGGTTTCTGAAGTTGTACGTGATTATCTTGACCAAACATTGGGCTGTTTAGAGATACACCTTGAGAGCCCATTCACACAGGGACGACTTTGGATCCGACTTCAAGTCGCCCCTAGTCGCCTCAAGTAGCCTCAAGTCGCGCTGCATGAGAAAATCAAGGTAAGTGAATGGTACACATTGAAGGTTTGTTAAGTTGTGCGTGACTGTCCTGGCCGAGGATTGAGCTGTTTAGAGATACACCTTGAGGGTGTCTGATGTTGTGCGTGATTGTCTTGACCAAAGATTGGGCTGTTTAGAAATATACCTTGGGGTTTCTGAAGTTGTATGTGATTGTCTTGACCAAACATTGGGCTGTTTAGAGATACACCTTGAGAGCCCATTCACACAGGGCGACTTTGGATCCGACTTCAAGTCGCCCCTAGTCGCCTCAAGTAGCCTCAAGTCGCGCTGCATGAGAAAATCAAGGTAAGTGAATGGTACATATTGAAGGTTTGTTAAGTTGTACGTGACTGTCCTGGCCGAGGATTGAGCTGTTTAGAGATACACCTTGAAGGTGTCTGATGTTGTGCGTGATTGACTTGACCAAACATTGGGCTGTTTAGAAATATACCTTGGGGTTTCTGAAGTTGTACGTGATTATCTTGACCAAACATTGGGCTGTTTAGAGATACACCTTGAGAGTCCATTCACACAGGGACGACTTTGGATCCGACTTCAAGTCGCCCCTAGTCGCCTCAAGTCACGCTGCATGAGAAAATCAGGGTAAGTGAATGGAGCCGTCTTAATGCACACTACTGCAGTCGCTCCGACTTCAGAAAAGGTTCCTGTACCACTTCAATCCGACTTCTAGGTGACTTGTAGGCAACTTGTACCCATTGATTTCAATGGAAGTCGCCTCAGAAGTCGGATCACTGTCTTAACAGAAGCAACAATACAGGAAGAGAACATACATTTCTCAGGCAAACCCCTCCCTCCATCTCCCTTCCACAGAGCTGATTCTTGTTTGATTGGCCACTGGAAAGCCTCCTGTCCTGGAGGCAACTTGAAGTTGCCTTGTTAGTTGCCTGTAGTCACACTGTGATTCATACTCAAGTCGTGTCCAAGTTGCCTCCCAAAGTCGCGCTGGAAGTCGTGTTGCCCCTGTGTGAATGGAGTCTGAGGGTTTCTGAAGTTGTACGTGATTGTCTTGACCAAGGATAGAGCTGTTTAGCGAAACACTTTGAGGGTTTCTGCAGTTGTACTTGGTTGTTTTGGTCAAGAATTGGGCTGTTTAGAGATACAAAAGTGTTACTAAACCCACAACAGTAAAAATCAGTCTGTATATGCAGTAAAGCATGCTTTGGTATACTCACTGTGGAATATAAAGGGTTAATCCACAGCATTGTGTAAATGCTGTTTGATCTTGTGTGCACAGATCCTCCGCTTCTTCCACTGACTCCAGGACGGGTCCGGATAAGACAGAGTTACTGGAGTCAGGCTGCACATGCTCAGTTTGGTGTGTATTGCTTTCTCAGGAGGGTGCATGTGATCAGCACAGGGCCAATCATCACTATCTAGACAGAACGTCAGGGGTCCTGGATCCTGATAGGACAGTTCAGTGCAGTATGAAAACTCCTCCTACAAGATTTACCAGGAACTGATAGAAGTCACAAGACTGCTATATACTGCTGATGAGAAAAGGAATTTAGCAGTTTATATTTACCAAAATAATTGCATGTCCATGCTCTGTGTACTGTGGGAGACCAGTTTTAGTGAATGCAGAGTCCTGGTTTAGTAAGGGGTTTCTGAAGTTGCATGCAATTGTCTAGGCCAAGGATTGGGCTGTTTAGAGATATACCCTGAGGGTTTCTGAAGTTGCATGTGATTGTTTTGACGAAGTATTGGGTTGTTTAGAGCAGTGTTTCTCAACTCCAGTCCTCAAGGCGCCCCAACAGGTCATGTTTTCAGGCTTTCCATTATTTTGCACAGGTGATTTGATCAGTTTCACTCCCTTAGTAATTACCACAGCTGTTTAATCCGAGGGAAATCCTGAAAACATGACCTGTTGGGGCGCCTTGAGGACTGGAGTTGAGAAACACTGGTTTAGAGATACACCTTGAGAGTTTAAGTTGCATGTGATTGTCTTGACCAAGGATTGGGCTGTTTAGAGATTCACCTTGAGGGTTCTTGAAGCATGTATGTGATTGTCTTGACCAAGGGTTGGGCTGTTTAGAGATATACCTTGAGGGTTCATGAAGCATGTACGTGATTGTTTTGAACAAGGATTGGCTGTTTAGAGATACACTTTGAGGGTTCATGAGGAATGTACATAATTGTCTTAACCAAGGTTTGGGCTGCTTAGAGATACACATTGAGGGTTCATGAAGCATGCACATGATTGTCTTGACCAAAGATTGGGCTATTTAAAGATACACCTTCAGGGTTTCTGAAGCTGTATGGGATTGCCTTGGCCAACAGAGATTTTACAACAGGTTGGCAAATCTCTGAATGACCTGACTGATCCCGCTTTCCAGAATGAGGGCCGCCTTCTGCAATATAGACTTAGGCCTCGTACACACGACCGGTTTTCTCAGGAAGTAAACAGCTGGGAGAGCTTTTTGCTGTGAAAAACATGTGTGTGTATGCTTTCCTGACAGGAAAACTGTCGGGAATCCCGGCGGGAAAAATAGAAAACCTGCTCTCTATTTTCCCATCAGGATTCTCGGCAGAGTGTTTCCTGCCGAGAAAACTGGTCGTCTGTATGCTTACCTGTCAGAAGAAAACCCGCGCATGCTCGATAAGACATTGACGCATGCACGGTAGCATATAAGGTTAGTGTGGGGTGTAGCAAGATGGCGGCAACGGCATCAAATGTGATGAGCGCCGGCTCGTCGTAGACGTTGACGTCACCGCGTTCTTGCCATTCAAAAGAACGGCGGTTCTTTTGAGTGGCCATCTGTACACAGGACTTGGCAAGGCAAGCTTGCCAGGAATCCCGTCAGGAAAACCGATCGTTTACAAATAGACGGGATTCCCGCCCGTATGTACAGGACTTGACAGTGAGGGGCAGGCAAACTCTGATTCTCATTCCATCCCATATACTTTTGATCAAAATGTCATACAAGGAAAGCCTTGCCTCATGTTTGTCAGCATACAATATATTTTATCAATCCAAGTGGCATGTACACCCCCCAGACTTCTCAACTCTAAAACATTTTGCTCCAACAAGCGCTTAAAGAAAGTTGTCCTTTAACAAATTAAACAGCCCTGCCAACAGGGTCTCTATAATTGTAGAAGGAAGAAAGTAGCAAACCACATACCGAAATTTCTCTAGTACATTGGTGGGCTAATTTGGGATGGGTGGTGCCTTCCTAGCTGTCATTCCTGCGGAGACATCAACCTGTAATGTTGCTCAGGGTTCAATTTACATTTTAGTACTTTTTACAATAGTACAATACGTGAATTTTTAAACAGATACTCATCTCCGTCAATTTCAGAAGCACGCACGACTGGTTTTTGGCTTTCCCAGTACATCTGAGCTTTCACTTTTCTAGTTAAAACATTAAAGAAGGCCAGAACAACATTCCTAAAGGCTGTTTACTACTCCACCCTCAACCACACACAGCTATAGACCTGTCATACTGTACATACAATGAAGACAGGTACAACAAAAAATAACAGTAATGAACATTTCATGTCTTCAAAATAAACCTGCCCAGGTCAAAGATCCAGCTTTTGTAAATACAGATACATAGTGGAGGTGTAAACTTCACTTCGTTTTAGACGTGATTGTAATCAGTTTTTGATAGATAAAACTAAATTTTATGGTGTCAGTTACACTGTCCAGTTTATCGTGAGTAGGGCTCAGCAAAATTGGGAGTTTTCATTTCCTTAAAATTTCTGTAAAAATTTGAAGATTTTGGCGAATGTTGGCGCTGCATTGGAGTCAATGGAGAACGCAAAATTAGGGTGGTTTTTAAAAGAAGGATGGGCTCTAACCATGGGCGTCCGCTGAACTTTTTTCAAGGGGGGGGGCATCATTTTAAGGTCATCCATGCATCTTTGGGGCAGTGGAACAGCGCTGTATAAACCACTCCTCCACCACCCCTGCCCATTGAAATACTGGTAAATGGGCACGCTTCGGCAGCGGCGATACACAGTTGCATTTAACCCTAAAACTATCGGTGCTTTACCGATAACGGTAAATACAAAAAGATGTACACAGTAGTGTCGTGGCATGGCACAGGCACTGCTGTTACCTGTAGTTCTTCAGCGATAGGCCCAGGGCAGGCACTAGCAGCGTATTCTCTCGTTTCGGCCACTGCACGCCACGCACCTGTGGGAGGAGCCGGCGCATACATTTACACAGGCAGAGGCAGGCTGAGGCAGCAGCCAATCACGGAACAGCCGGGTCACGGACAGCCGGGGCAGAGCCAATCCGATGCTCGGGCCAGGGGTGAGGAGGGAGGGACGGATGTGTAGTCGGAAAAGACAGAGCAGCCCCAGCCCCCAGGCCAGCAGCAGACTTAGAAATAAAAAACTACACAGCTGCCGCGGAGGCGGCCATTGCAACACAGGGGGCAAGTGTCTTCACTCTGACTTCTGATTCAAGGGGGGGCAATTGACCCCCCTTGCCCTATGGAGCGGACGCCCATGGCTCTAACCTATCTACGAAACTAAAAACAAAGATTATAAATAAATAAATCATCACGCTAGGTGATAACAGTTTAATCCTAAAAAAAAGAGAACACACATTAAAAAGTTTTTTGCAATCTCAACAAGTATTGTGTTCATAGGTGCTCGTGCTCAATATAAAACAATCTGTGATCCATAGACTTGTGCTCACACTGGGTCCCCCACATGGATGTGCACCCACCCTTAGATGTTGACCAACTATCTCTAGTATGGTCGTTTAGGCATGTGGGGAGACTCCTGGATGAATCTGTTGTTGGCCCCTCATGCACAGGATAGACCTCCAAACACGTACTTCTCACTAGCTTCCTTCCAAATATGTATTTGGAGGTCTATCCAGTGCATGAGGTGGCAACAATGGATTCATCTAGGGCAGGGGTGCCCAACCAGTGGCTTGGGGGCCACATTTGGCTCGCGTAGCCCTCTGATGTGGCCCGCTACCTCCTGCTCTGGGATGGAATAGAATACTGTTATTAAATGGTAAGTTTGTTACTAAATGTGTCGCAGTATATATATATGGGCATATTTGTTCTACAGTGATTACTGGGTTGCTTTGAAATTGATCGGCAGGTGCAGAGCAATGCACCTGCGGGCTACCTGCACTGAGCCAAAGACTTCTGTTATAACCTGGGAGTTTGGTGCACTTTCTAAAAAGTGCACCACATGCACTGCGGTGCTGGTAAACCTCAGTGCTACAGTGTGAAAGCAGCCTTAGGCCCCTTTCACACAGTCAGTCAGACCCAATCGGACCCTCCATTCACCTCTAAGGAGTGGCAGATGTCCATTTACAATTGCCTACCTCCAATCCGATCTGCTAAAAAAAAAAAGAAGAATAGAGTGAGCTCTATAGAGTAAAGTGGGCTGTGTCCATGTCCGCTCTACATATGCAGAGCGAACACGGGTGTTCCATCCGCCCGCTCCGCCCATTGTGGCCCATGACCGGTTACTAAGTCGCTTAAGTGGCCCTCGCTCTTCAAAAGGTTGGGCACCCCTGATCTAGGGGTCTCCCCACATGCCTAAACGACCATACTAGAGATAGTTGGTCAACATCTAATGCCGCGTACACACAACCGTTTTTCATGACGAGAAAAATTTATTTTTTTAATTTGGTCATTAAAAACGATCGTGTGTGGGCTCCAGAGCATTTTTCACAACGTGAAAAATGGCCATTAAAAATTTGGAACATGCTCTAATTTTTCTCGTCATGAAAAACGGCCGTGTGTTGGCTTTAACGACGTGAAAAAAACGTGCATGCTCAGAAGCAAGTGATGAAACGGGAGCACTCGTTCTGGTAAAACTAGCGTTCGTAATGGAGATAGCACATTCGTCACGCTGTAACGGACTGAAGAGCACGAGGCTGAAAAGCGCGAATCGTCTCTCACCAAACATTACTAACACGAGGATCAGCAAAAACAGCCCAAAGGTTGGCGCCATCCGAATGGAACTTCCCCTATATAGTGCCGTCGTACATTTCGTACGTCACCGCGCTTTGCGCGAGCATTTTTTTACATGATCGTGTGTAGGCAAGGCAGGCTTGAGAAGAATCACGTCGAGAAAAACTTAGTTTTTGTCATTGACATTAAAAACGGTCGTGTGTACGCGGCATAAGTGTGAGTGCACATCCATGTGGGGCACCCAGTGTGAGCACATGTCTGGAGCATGGATTGTTTCAAATTGAGCACCAGCACCTATGAACACAACACTTGTTGAGATTGCAAAGGACTTTTTAATGTGTGTTCTCTTTTTTTAGGATTAAACTGTTATCACGTAGCGCAGTGATTTATTTATTTACTATCTGAATTTGCTATTTAGCAAGTTTCTACTGCAGCTGGTGTAATTAATTTGAATTTTATTTGCATTTTTTTGCACTTTATTCTATGGTATTCACAATTTGTATTTCCTTGGCGCCAATCATCATTATTATATATCAATTATATTGTTATCACCTGGCGCAGTGTTTTTTTCACTTAAAAACCAAGATTGGCAACCAACTGAAAACACACATGTAAATTGTTAATACTGTATAACATTGCCATAGCTTCTTCCTCTGCAGTTGGATGTTGTAAAGGGTAATTATTACTTTAGCTGTTCAGTTGGATTTTCTTCAGTAGTACATGTGTAGCGGGTGGTTACATTTAGGGGAGGCATCTGAGCGATAAATGGCTCAGATGCAGCAATTGTTAGGGTTCATGGACCAATTTATGCCTGTGGAGGATGCAAGGGTGTCCAGTTCCCTGCGGCCTGTAGGTGGCGCTGTCGCCATAGGCCGGGGTTGAACCACCATTGCGAGTCTGTACCCTTTTTGTCCTCTCACAGCAGTAGTACAGTGGGGCGGGGAACCTGCTGTACATGCTGGGAGAGGGGATAAAAGGGGCAGACATCTTCCGCTCGAGGTCCATGCCCAGGCACTTTCAGCCTGGGGGTGCGTGCTGGTGGTCTCCGGGCGCCCTCGGACCGGGGATGGAGCTGCGATTCCACCCCAGACACCTTTAGTCTGGGGTGAGGTACTCTCTGGAGGCCTGGGGACCAGTACCTTCGACTGGGTCCCGCAAGGGATGGAGGATTCTTAGGGTGTCCTCCGGTATTGGACACCCGAATCTAGGGCGAGGGGGACCAGAGAGGTGACCTTCCCGGAGATCCAGCGCAGCATTGGCTGGTGACGGCAGAGGCCTCTGGTGACCGTCCAGATGGATGACTCCCCTGACAGGGGCCACATCTCAAGAAGGTAGTCCACGATCTCATGGCAGCGACCCAATTGAAACCCAGGTCGGTGGCAGAGACCAAGTCCAATTCACCCGGTCGGTGGCAGCGACCACCCTCATGGTCGGTGGCAGCGACCGTGCACCAAGCCTGTTTGCGCACACCGCAACAGGAGAGTAACAAGTTCATGTTTGTGCCTGGACCTTCCTCACCACCTTGTCTGTTCGTTGTCTAACCAGTCTGCTCTCAAAGGACTATTTATTGCTCTAAAAGAATAAATAAGTGTTGGACTTTCAATGGTGTGGAACTTGGCTTTCTGGGAGTTAAAGGTCATTCTCAAGGGAAGTTTTGGCTCTGGACAGGGGCACAGGCCCGAAGGTAATTGGGTATAGCTCACACCTCTACACACTAGGGGATACGAGCTGGTGGTGCGTCACACTCTCCTCCCTGGTCCCCTAGACGAGAGCCATTGACATTGACAGAGAAGGAGGGAGTGAGAGGTGAGGTCGCTACACATGGATCAGTGATTAATTTGCTAATGTAGGGGTTAACAAACAAGCAGCTCACATGAAAGGCTGCAGCTTCTTATTGCTGTTCTTCTAAGAGCATTCAAGGACCCCTGCATTGTGCGCTGCACCGATGTGGAGACTAGATTAGAGGTGAACAAATATCCACACAAACTGCCAAATCCAGAAATGCAGACTTGAATTGGGTTTGACAGTACACCTTTTATCAGTGTGTGTGTGTATATGTGAAAATAGCGGAAATTCACCCATCAATGAAAAGAAGAATCAGCAAAATCATTCACTTCTGCCCTTTCAGATTCCGCAAACCGACGGCAAATCAACAGTTTACAAATTGAGTTGCTTATCGGCCTGCTCCACCTGGGAAGTGATGACATTATAGGAGATGTGTATTGACATCATTGTAATACAACTCTCAGTGATGTAACTTAGGTTGCCTGAAAGTGGCCAATAACAGCAAAGGCTCGTGATTTAGAGCAGAAGTAGGCAACCCTCGGGAGGTGGAAAGCTACCTAAATAGCATTGCTAGGATCAAAGATCACTAGGATGCAGCATGTTTTTTTTTAAAGAGTTGACCTTGCAAGGCCTCAATAAAATTAAGGAAGGTTGAAAGAGTGCAGGGATCACATTCACTAGTAAGTAAGAAAGAGTACAGAGGAAGTATTGCAGTGTTTACAGGTCAATAATATTTAACACAGAGTACATTAAGGTGACCAGATTTTTAAAATGAAATCTGGGGACATATTTTTTTTTTACTAGTAATGCCAGCAATCAGCGACTCTATGCCCATCGCCGCCGCTGCCCGCCTCACAGCCTGTCAAGTCTTACTCTCCGGGCCCCGACTACTACTGGGTGGGGAGCAGAGGAAGATCATTTCGCCAGGGAAGGCAAGGAGATAGGCAGGTGGCTGGCCGGGTCTTGAGCCAAGGCAGAAGAACATGCGAGTGGAGCTGGATGGGCATGCACCCGAACCTGAAGAAATATTACCTCTGCTCCAACCAGCACATGATCTTCAGAAAGGGGGTGTGCAAAGTAGGAGCGGCAGAGCGGGGGTGTGCAATTCAGATTTTTTTTTTATTAATTCTGCACTGACTGTCTTTGAAATTGCCCCAGCCCCTGTTAAAATCCAATCCGGGGACAAAACCAGGGACAGACTTGGTCCGGGGACAGTGTCCTCAATCAGGGGACTGTCCCCGGAAACCGGGGATGTCTGGTCACCCTAGAGTACATAGGTCAGAAGTAAGTAATGCACAATGCAGATATCAGTAGTATAGTATGTAACACAGAGTGCAGGGGTCAGGAAAAAGTAAACCAAAGCACAGGGGTCAGTAGTATTTAACAGGGATCAGTATTATGTAATGCAGAGTTCAGGAGTAAGTAACCCAGGATTCAGGGGGTCTGTAATACATAATGCTGGGTCAGAAGTCAGTGGTATATAATGCAGAGTGCAGGAGGCTGGAGTAAGTAATGCAGAGCTTAGAGATCAGGAGTATGTAAGGCAGAGTGCAGAGGTCCTGAGTAAGTAACAGATTTCCAGAAATCAGGAGTAAATAATGCAGAGTTCAGAGGATCGTAGTATGCAATGCAGAGTGGTCAGCAGTATATAATACATAGTGCAAACGTCAGGAGTAACTAACACACATCTTCCCCAACAAGCTGTGGCCACCCCCTCCCCAGCCCAGCGCTCCAGCGAGTGCTGGAGAAGTAGAGCAGAGATTGGCGACTGACAGTCACCATTCTCTGTTTGGAGCAGACTGAGAAGTGAGTGATCAGCGGTCATGTGATCGCTCAGTTCTTGGTATTAGAAGCGATGCAGGACAGCTGCAACTTCACACAGATGCTGCAGCATGGGGGTGAGTATGTATGCTTGTTTTTTTCAAAAGCCCATACTTCTCCTTAAATTGGTTCTAAAGCCTTAAGCTTTTTTACCTTAATGCATTCTATGCATTAAGGTAAAAAACCTTCTGAGCCGCAGGATCCCTCCAGCCCTCTAATACTTACCTGAGCCTGATCCCGATCCAGCAATGTGCACAAGAACAGCGTCTCTCGCTCCTGTCTCCCTCCTCACTAGGCAGCTTGATTGTAGTGGGTACCATTGGCTTCTGCTGATGTCAATTAAATGATGTAAAGAGGGATCGGGGGACAGGGCCGAGCCGCCCGTTCTGTGTCAATGGATGTAGACAGGGTGACTCGGGAGTGAGCCCGCACGAGTGCCCCCATAGAAAGTGACTTTGACATGTTCTATTTCTAAACTCCAACGGAAAAAAATCTGATGGGGCCCACACACGGTCGGAATATCCGATGAAAAAATTCCGCCAGACTTTTTTCATCGGAAATTCCTATCGTGTGTACAAGGCATAAGAGAATGTCTTACTTATAGGAACCAGTTATGCCCATCTGTCATCCTTCCATAGGACAATAAAGGGTGAAAATCCAGCAGCTTCTTCTGTTACTGATGGCACCTTTCCTTCGCTCACACACAGTGCATACCTATACACACGTTCAATTGACCAGATCCCAAGAGTCAAGCCCTGTACACACGGCTGGGAATCCAGTCAGGTAAAAACCGTCAGTTTTCCTGATGAGATTCCTGGCAAGCTTTTCTTGCTCGCCGAGTGTACGCACGGCACATTCAAAAGAACCGCCGTTCTTTTGAATGGCAAGAACGCGGTGATGTCATCGACTACGATGAGCCGGCGCTCGTCACATTCGATGCCGCCGCCGCCATCTTGCTTCGCCCTACACTACCCGTGTAAGCTACCGCGTATACGTCGAAGTCTCATCGAGCATGCGCGGGTTTACCTGGAGACAGGTAAGCATACACACGCACGGTTTTCTCATCAGGAAACAGGCCGACGAGAATCCCGACGAGAAAATAGAGAGCAGGTTCTCTATTTTTCTCGTCGAGATTCCTGGCAGTTTTCCCGATGAGAAGCCATACACACGACCGGTTTTCTCTGCAAAAAGCTCTCCCAGCAGTTTTCTTGCCGAGAAAACCGGCCGTGTGTAGGAGGCTTCACACCCGCAGAATATAGGTAATTCCCTGAGCAGGTCCGGAACTGAATCTAAGTGATTCATCCTAGTTTTGTAAAGAGCAAAGGCAAGTCAACACATACTTTAAGGATCTCTGACGGTGTTCATTTGCATGCCTGTTCGTGTGTTAAATTTTGTGATCGTGTGATTTTTTTTGCATGTTTACGCAGGCTTGATTGTGTGCGTGTGTGTGTTCTGTAGAATTTTATGTCCTGTTTAGAGTTTTTTGTTTATAGGGTTTCTCATTTGTGCATACGTTATACTGTAGATGATCTGTTTTAGGACATCAGAGCAATGTTAAAAGCTACAGTTAGGTTGAAAAAGACCACCTAGTTCAACCAATAAAAAGAAAACCTTCATATACACAATTCTATACCCACAGTTGATCCAGAGGAAGGCAAATAAAAACCCAATAAAGGATGTTCCAATTTCCTACAGAGGGGGAAAAAAATCCTTCCTGATCCCCCAGTGGTTCTCCATTGACATCTATGGTATAGGAACCCAGTTATACACACACAACACAGGGCTACATTGCAAAGGTCTGTAGATTGTTGCATTCAGAGCTGTAACCTTCAATGTCAAATGCAATGCTGACCTGCACCATGTATGCGGGTGTGCAATATAGTTGTAACACACAACATCTTTTACAACGTTGTAGGTTATGCACATGGCGCTCTCACACAAAGCATGTAATTTGCCTATATTACTAATGCTTACATCATACCTCCTAACTTTCTGAGATGGGAAAAAGGGACATCTTTTAGCACAAATTATTTACATAAAGAACATACCCTGTTACAATCTCCAATCACATGATCCATGAAGAATTTGTGCGCAAGTTCTACTTTAAACACACTGTTGTTTTCCATACCGCTTCTTTTCCTTCATGCTAGAGTTTGACGATAGCCAATGCAATCAATTAGAAAAGTTCTGTTGAACATAACTTGTGACAAATAAAGAGTTCATTAACCCCTTTATGACTGCAATATGTCTTTTTAAGTCCACGTGAAAAAAAAGCTCCTTGTTATTGGAACACCTTTGAGAACTAGGGATGTGCAAATGTGTGTGCATCTAGTTCTCAGGCCCAGAGGCGGCTCTAGGCTTTGTGAGGCCTTAGGCAAAACTTAGACATGAGGCCCCACTCACGCCCATAATGGGAAAAATAATTCAAACAAGAAAAATGGCCGCAGAGAATGCACGGATCTAGCACACAGGTGATCAACACCCCTTCCAAGGCACCCCCCTCACCCATCAGACATATTCAGCCAATGCATGAGGGGGGAGAGAGGGGGAGGTGAGAAAGAGAGAGGGGTAATAGAGAGATCCGATGACGCCGTCATTAGTATTGATCACAGGCAAATTAGACAGCCGCGAGGCCCCTGTGAGTGCGAGGCCTCAGGCGATCGCCTAATTGCCTAATTAGAGAGCCACCTCTGCTCAGGCCTGTTCTCAAACTGGGGTTATTGTCAAGTTAACCGATGAAAACTTACATTGCTAAACTTGGTCTGGACATCTAACCTTGAAAAATGTTTGGTCACAAAAGGGTAAAGCATACAAGTCTGCACGTTAGATCAGGAAGAAGGTCAACTGTGGAGGAAAGAGGGACAAAGGCATATGGTTACAACAGAAGGACAGTTCCTATAAAAAATGCTATATCTTTGAGCCTTGATGACAAAACGCTACTGGAATACATCTTTCCAAGGACATACAGCACCGCCTGACCAGCTTCTGCTTCTCCACAGTAGCCCAAAAGGGGAAAAAAATTACCCATTGTTTGAAGAGAGGGAGTCACGGGGAGGCAATGTGATTGGGATTGAAGATTGTCCTTCCTTAAACTTTTGATCATCTGCGCCTCTCTGTAGAGCTGCCTTTCTCAACCTTATTAACCCATGAGAACCACTAAAATAATTTTGAGGTCTTGAGAAACCTTTGCTAAAACCAGTTTATCGGGGGGCCAATAGCAAAAATGTCCCTTACATTGGTGGTCAGTAGAAACAACGTTCCTCATATTGGTGGTCAGTGGGCAGAATGAATGCCCCCTTACAGTGGTGGTCAGATTGCCACCCTTACAAACATCTACAAAAATTTTTTATTGGTGTCATGCTGCTGGCTTTGCCAAGTGGCATTATCCCTAAAACTATGTAGGCACCATTAAATGGGAGGTCAGGCTTTCCTTCGATTAGAGTAAGTGTCATGGCTGACATTATTTATGCCGGACTTCATGGCTGACACCTTCTCAAATGTCTTTAGATCCAGACTGCTTCTCTCTAGACTTGGTATGCATACACACGGCAGGACTTTTTCAGCCAACTTTCACCAATTACGTGGGTCTTTCTGCTCTTTACCGCCACCCTATAGTCAACTTCTGCTTTGTTTGTTGATTTTAACATTGGTTCTGAGCAGGCGTGTTTGTACTTTGGACTAAAGTCCAATGGACTTCTGTACACACAATAGGATTTTGCACCGTAGGACTTTTGTTGCCGAAAAGTTTGTTCATTTGCAGAGTGAACATTTTTCCGATGAAAACCGAAAAAATTTGTCCGATGGAGCGTACACACAGTCAGATTTTTTTGAAAACCTGCTCATTTCAAAGTTTGTTGTCAAAAAGTCTGACCGTGTGTATGGGGCTTAATTGAGATTCTTTGACCAATGAGAAAGGGACCTAGATGTTACTTTTACCCACAAAGACCAAACTAAACTACTTTCCTGATCTTATAAGTTCTCAATTAGGAATAAATAGCAAGAATCTAGATTTAAAATTCTCACCCAGTTGTATCACACCCCAGCAGTTCTACACACTATGTACCCCTCCTCAACAAATGTCTGTTGGTATTGTGGATCACCTTCAGATGACAGATTACATATCTTCTGGTCCTGCACATACCTTTAAAAAAAATGGGTCAAGAGATTACTCAAAAAGTTACTGATAGGGTATTTCCTAAATCTCTTGTGTTTTTGTTTTATTACACCATAACTCTTTCCCGGCTTAGACATACAAAACTTTGGTGCTTAGGTTAACGCTGCTTGCTCATGCTTCCCAGCGCTGTAGAAATCCATCCCCCCACACACACAGACAAACACTATTCAACAATTGATTAGAAGTGTGGAGGATATGAGGATAATGGAGAGACTCACTAGTTCATTGGAGCACTAGGAAAACCTATGTTCTCCATTTCCAGTTACACAGCACTGCTTCTTTGCATATTCTTTTTAATGTCTTTCTGTCTATTTGTATACGACAATTAGACAACAGAATTCTGGAGCCAGTCAATCTGGTCCGATTGCCAGCAGGCTAGCAGCCAAAGAAGATGCATCCATTGAAGCCAATACAAATGGCTGTAAAGAGCTAGCTGCCAACACTAATGACTTTTGAGTTTTGCTTACCTGGCTGCTGAAATTCACTCAAATCTCCCAAACAGGCTCAGACCTAATATTTGTTTTGTTGAGCAATATGGCAGTCATGTAAAGACGATGTATGAGGTTGACAGCAACCGATGAGAACAACGGTTTCATTGCTAACCTATTCTTAAAAAAAATTACACCAAGACTCCAAACCGATACTCTAGATTTGACTTACTAAAAGGAACAGTGACTGTTATCTAGTAAATGTTCACTGAGCTTAAAGCTGACTCCAGGAAAACCAAGGCTAAATTAACAGATACATTAAAGGGAGCCGTGTAACCTCTCAAATGATTTGTATAATTTGGCCACAGTCACACGCTGACCAGTCTCCAGATGCCTCCTGGCCGCAGTCGCTTGCTGAACAGTCTCCAGAAGCATCCCAGCCACAGTTGCATGTTGGCCAGTCTCTAGAAGCCTCCCAGCCGCAGTTGCATGCTGGCCAGTCTCTAGAAGCCTCTCAGCTGAAGTTGCATGCTGGCCAGTCTCTAGAAGCCTTCCTGCTGCAGTTGGATGCTGGTCAGTCTGTAGAAGCCTCCCAGCCACAGTTGTATGCTGGCCAGTCTCTAGAAGCCTCCCAGCCACAGTTGTATGCTGGCCAGTCTCTAGAAGCCTCCCAGCCACAGTTGTATGCTGGCCAGTCTCTAGAAGCCTCTCAGCCGAAGTTGCATGCTAACCAGTCTCTAGAAGCCTTCCTGCTTCAGTTGGATGTTGGCCAGTTTCTAGAAGCCTTCCTGCTGCAGTTGGATGCTGGTCAGTCTGTAGAAGCCTCTCAGCCGAAGTTGCATGCTGGCCAGTCTCTAGAAGCCTTCCTGCTGCAGTTGGATGCTGGTCAGTCTGTAGAAGCCTCCCAGCCACAGTTGCATGCTGGCCATTTACTAGAAGCCTCCCAGCCACAGTTGCATGCTGGCCAGTCATTAGAAGCCTCCCAGCCGCAGTTGCATGCTGCCCAGTCTCTAGAAGCCTTCCTGCTGCAGTTGGATGCTGGCCAGTGTTTAGAAACCTCCCAGCCGCAGTTGCATGCTGGCCAGTCCACAACCAGGGAGAAAGGTAGAGTGCCAGAGCCTGCAGAACTGGGGAACTTGGCAAGTAACACCGCATCTTGCACTACCCCCTGAATTAGTGAGCATTTACCGCTTTGCACTGCAAGAATTGTTTTCCATCCCAAAGTTGGGCTTTAATTTCCCGTACATGTGATCATGCAAAGTGAACGCAGGTTCACCTTATTTACCAACGCTGGCCATTCACCAGTAGAATTTATTTGAAAAAAAACAGTTTTTGGAACAATCATTTGATTTTTTAATAGTTAATGGGGTCACATCAACAATCATTTTTGACCATAGGGAAGAGGAACATCGAAGGAGAAGGATGGAAATTTTTTCTTGAATGGCCAAAATTCTGACTGTTTCATTTGGGAAGAAATTGTACTTATTGTAATACTTTTGTACATAGAGTTCAAAACACTGGCAATCAAACACAAATTTTCTATGAAATTTGTCCATAATGGTAAGATCTAACAATTTTCAAAAATTTTCGTACAAAGGTTTGAATGACATTCTACTGGTGTATAACCAGTTTAGTGAACATAGACTTTCTACTGTAGAGACCCATATTTTAGAATAGATTGACAAGATTTGGAGAAACAAGGATGACCCACAACCTCCCAAAATGTTTGCGCCTTAAGCCCTTGCCCTTATGGGTATTATGTAAGTGTATGTGACGACATGAGATTGTAAGTCAGGAAAAGCTGTAGCAAAGGGTGTGAAAAGGACAGGTACATGAGGCGCTCCGGGCGCTGTGTGTTTGCGAAGAACCTGCTGTGATTTGTAGTAAACGTGCACCTGCAGGTTGTCAACGTCACTTTGTTCTGTCAGTCAGAAAAGAGCCAAAAGCAGCTGTTCAAAGCTCTGCAAGAATGCAAACAATCCGAGGGAGGGACGGTGCAATGCTCCTGATCCATGCTTGTCTGCCTGCAAACAGGCATGGGGCAGGAGCTTCTGCATGCTGTACCTGAGTGTGGAGAGGTGCTGCACAGGTGTAATTTATAACCACGTGAGCGATCAATAGCAGTTCATCACAAACTGTCTTTATTGCAGCTTCTCTACTTGTTTGTTGTTAACATATACTGAAGTGCTGTGCTGAGAATTTTAAACCATTTTCATGCTTCAAAGAGGCTTACAGTCTAACAACCTCATAAAATATCCCGGCATTAGTGGGAGTAAACAATGCCTTAGGCTTTGTGTTCGGTGGGAGTAAAATAATTACATAGCACATGTGGTCAGTAGAAAGAGGAATAGTGCCCCATCAATGGTGCCATTGGGAGGAATAGTGCCCCATCAATGGTGTCAGTGAGAGGAATAGTGCCTCATCTGTGGTGTAACTGGGGGGGAGGCATATTGTGGCCAGTGGGGTAAAAAATGTCTCGGCATTAGTGGGAGTAAACAATGCCTCAGGCTTGGTGGTCAGTGGGAGTAAACTAATTATATAGCACCTGTGGTCAGTAGAAAGGGAAATAGTGCCATCAATGATGTCAGTGGGTGGAATAGTGCCCCATCTTTGGTGCCAGTGGGAGAAATAGTGCCCCATTATTGGTGTCAATGGGAGGTATAGTGACCCATTGTTGGTGTCAGTGAAAGGAATAGGGAACTGTCATTGGTGTCTTTGGGAGGAATAGTGCCCCACCATTGGAATCAGCGGGAGGAATAGTGTCCCATCATTGGTATATTTGGGAGGAATTGTGTCCCATCATTGGTAACTTTGGGGGGAATAGTGCCCCACCATTGGTATCTTTGGGGGGAATAGTGCCCTATCATTGGTATCTTTGGAAGGAATAGTGCCCCACCATTGGTCTCAGTGGGAGGAATAGTGCCCTATCATTGGTATATTTGGGTGGAATAGTGACCTATCATTGGTATCTTTGGGAGGAATAATGCCCCACCATTGGTATCTTTGGGGGAAATAATGCCCTATCATTGGTATCTTTGGGAGGAATTGTGCCCCACCATTGGTCTCAGCCGGAGGAATAGTGTCCCATCATTGGTATGTTTGGGAGGAATAGTTCCCTATCATTGTTATCTTTGGGAGGAATAGTGCCCCACTATTGGTATCTTTGGGAGGAATAGTGCCCTATCATTGGTATCTTTGGGGGGAATAGTGCCCTATCATTGGTATCTTTGGGAGGAATAGTGGCACACCATTGATCTCTTTGGGAGGTATAGTGTTGCATCATTGGTATCCTTTGGAGGAATAGTGCCCTATCATTGGTATCTTTGGGATCCTTGGGAATAGTGCTCTATCATTGGTATCTATGGGAGGAATAGTGCCCCATCAATGGTATCTATGGTAGGAATAGTGTCCCATCATTGGTATCAGCGGGAGGAATAGTTCCCCACCATTGGTATCAGCGGGAGGAATAGTGCCCCACCTTTGGTACCTTTGGGAGGAATAGTGTCCCACCATTGGTATCTTTGGAAGTAATAATGCCCCACCATCGGTATCTTTGAAAGGAATAGTGCTCCACCATTGATATCTTTGGAAGGAATAGTGCCCCATCATTGGTATCTTTGGGAGGAATAGCGCCCCATCATTGGTATCTTTGGGGAAAAAAGTGACCCATCATGGTATGTATTGGAGTAATAGTGCCCCTATCATTGGTATCTGTGGGAGGAATATTGCCCTGTTGTTGGTGTTAGTGGAAGGAATAGTGCCCCATAGGAGGTGCCAATTGCAGGAATTATGCCCCATCTTGGTGTCAGTGAGAGGATTATTCCCTAGCATCAGTGGTAGGAATAGTGCCCCAAGGGCTGGATTCAGCCCACAGGCTGCAGTTTTGAAACCACTGAGTACAATTTAATGTACAGTGTTGGTTAATAGGCAGTCAGTGTATAAAAATAATTACTATATATAGATAAATACACTCTGTTCAAAGCTGAAGGGCCATTCATGGAAATCAAAGAGGATGGCGCTATATCTGTCCAATAAGCATTGTACGTCATTATTACACAACAAGAGCCTTTCCTAATTGTCTGTGGTGAAGGGATCACACTGCAATCATTTCAAAGTCTTTTTAAAATGTTAAAACTTACTATAAATCAGATGTATTTCATCCCGAAGAGTATTCTATCCTGTGACTGTTTATTTTTATAGCCATACCTTATAAAAGGAAAAACCCAGGCCTGGCTAAAAATAGGCTTTTATAATACAATCTTACATTTTAATTAGATTTTCTTTTCTCTTTATTTGATATTTTTCATCCAACCATAAATTGGCTCGTTATCTGCTGGGAACCCTAATGGGCTCCAAGCTAAATATTTTGACAGACCAGCATCTGCAACGCGTTGAACATATGGTTGAGCTTGTCCTGTTACGTTATAACCTTTTATAATAATTAATGATGTTAATCCACATAAATAAAGTAGCCGAGATAGAAATATTTTCATATCTTTTTTTTTTTTTTATAAGCATGGTACAAGAAACTAGTATTTTTATAAGAAAGTAAGCAACTTATGCAGATTAAGGGAGAATGGTTGGGGGGAGATAAACTAAGGTACTGTATATCATAAACAATTGCTTTTTTTTTTTTATAAAGTATTTGTTAATTTTTTAATCTTGTTGCATCCCAATGCCGCTGTTCTCTGTTTAGCAGTCACTTCCCGCCTGTGGCTGTGTAATGTGCATTGGCATGGTCACTTGTGGTCTCCATTGGGACAGCATGTGATAGGGTGACAAGCCTGGCTTTTTTTCAGAGGTAACGTGGGGGAACGCAGTTCTGGCACCTCCAGCACTAAATGTATGTAATGGCAAGGGGTTCAGGGTCTATTGATGCTAGCTGCTGGGGGATCTATTGTTGCTGGAGGGGATCTTTTTTGGAGGGGCCAGAGGGTCTACTGTTACTAAGGAGGTCTATTGTTGCTGATAAGGGATCCACTGTTTATGGTGGTTGGTCTTATGTTGCTGGAGGTCAGTTGGTGTTGGGAGGGATCTAGTGATGCGGGCTGCAGGGAAATTTGTTGTTGCTGCAGGGGGTCTATTGTTGCTGGAAGAGAAACAATTTTGTTGCGGGTCCTCCATTGTTGCTGGGGGTCTATTGTTGCTGGCTGCTGGAGAGTCTACTAGTGCTGGCTGCAGGGAGATCAGTTATTGCTGCTGGGGGGGGATCTTTTGTTATTGGGGGAGGGGGTATTTTGTTGCAGGTGGTCCATTGCTGCTGGGGGGATCTGCTGTTGCTGGCTGCATGGGATATATTTTACTGCTTTTCTTGTCATCATTAACAAATTCCATACAAAATACATAGTACCACAATTGTTAATTGGTTCTGTATTCTCTAAAAGGGGCAGTATTGGGAGATGGGTAGAGGGTGGAACCAAGGAATGGTGCAGGAATGGGTAGGGGGTGGAGACAAGGAATGGTGAAGGAGGTGGGTAGAGGGTGGAGACAAGGAATGGTGAAGGAGGTGGGTAGAGGGTGGAGACAAGGAATGGTGCAGGAGGTGGGTAGGGGTGGAGACAAGGAATGGTACAGGAGGTGGGTAGGGGGTGGAGACAAGGAATGGTGCAGAAGGTGGGTAGGGGGTGGAGACAAGGGGTGACTTGTAAAGAGAGTTCCTGCACCCATTGTCTGAGAAAAAAAACCCTGGTAACAAGAATTTAGAGACAAAGTGTTGTCACACTTTATCAGGAAGGGCCTGCACAAGGACCTTCATGGCAGGATCACTAGGTTTTATTTTAATGAAAGCTGAATAAAAAATAAAAAAAATGGAAACATGTTGAAGCATACAGTATATAAGTTTACAGTGATAGGCTTAGTGAGCCGTTCCAAAACTCAATCAATGATTGAGTGATTTATCAGTGATTGAGTTTTCAATCGGCTCACCAACCCAATCACTACTGAATAACTTAATAACTTGACTGAAGGCCAAGGTCATTCTGCGCCACTTCCACTGCCTAGTGAATGATTCATTCCAGGGGGAAGATGTAAACATCAACATTGTGTAGGCAACAGTGGCGGAACCGGCACAGAATGACCTTGGCCTTTCGTCATTCAGATATACTGAAGGCCAAGGTCATTCTCCACATGTACTACTACCGCTGCCTACACATTGTTTATGTTTACATGGCCATAGCCCTTCACTAGGCAGTGGTGGCGCAACTGGCCATGTCTATTTATACGTTACACATGTAAACATTACCATAAATATTTCCGGGCATACCTTGTAAAATATGGTCAAAATTGGATGGTAGACACAGATGTTTCTTGTTTTGGCTTGCGCAGCTACGGGGTATACCGTAATTGACTCTGACACAGCTGTGTGAATGGGCCCATAGCATACACTACTGCTGCATTCAGATCCGTATAAAACTATATGTAGTACAGATCTGAATGCACAATTTTATACGCTCGTGTACATGAGCTCTAAATTTAAGGACTTGATGGACAGAAATAAAAATACTTTGGTAGGTAACCCAGCTCCCGTATTGTATGTTCTCTGAGTTTAGCTGTTTGCTTGGAGTTTAGCTTTAATAACGCTGTTAAGAAAAGGCTTCTGCCGCAATTGGAGTATTCCTTTAACTTCATTAACAAAATCCAGCTTATAATTTAATTTGTTTAGTGGTCTGTTGGATAATCTTTCATGACACACTTATGCCCCCCCCCCCCCAATGTTCCTAATAACGAGGGATCTTAAAGGCTCCTGGGTATGGCCGTGAAGGGCACATCGTTTTCCCTCATATGAGAGCTTTATACTGCTTGTTCACGGATTCACGGGCCTGTGATCTTTGGCGGTGGTTGAACTTTGATGTGGATCATGTGTCAGGGAGGAGTGCGCACTGAGGGGGACATATGCTTTTCATATATAACATTAAGGCCATGCCTGGAATTCGAACCTTATTGTCAAATGAAAAAGTAGAGAACACAACGTGATATCTACCAAGGAGATTTTTTGAGATTGCAATCCATTGAACTACAACTCCCAGCATTCACTGACAGCTAAGAAAGTTCTGTCAGGCTTAACGTACTGTAGATGTAAACATAAAGTGGATTACATTTAGCTAGACCCGTCTCAGTGCTGCGGATCTCCTCCAGCCTCCTTTATCCACTTTCCGTCATCTTGTACTCACTTCAATGTCAGCTGCACAGCCTTGCTGTAAACCGACTTTCTGTTAGTGACAAAGTGGACTAAGCCTGAACACTTTGTGTTGGCACAGCTACTTGTAGTCTCCATTAGGGGAGCATGTGACAGGGTCATTACACGTGACTAAGGCATTAAAGATGACTTGTCTCCTGGACTACATGGCCACCACACCCACGCCAACGTGTTAGCAGTAAATATCCAAAACAAGACACAAAGTTCTAACACATAACACAAAGTGGAGTTTAATTACCATAATATCTGCCGTTTATTAACCATATAAATAACAAAGTCCTATTCAAGCACAATACCAATTGGGTCCAAGGTTCTTTAAAGGAACTTTACATAAAAAAACAGTATCTGCCTGATTCCATAAAGTAGGCCTTCAGCCACATCACACTGACTTGGAGATAATTGCACAATTAACCCCAGATACAGACATGGAATAAACAACCAGTTCACTGACCCTTAACCATGCATAAAAAGGGGAACTACACCCAAGACGGATCCCTACTCAAAATGGCCACCTTCAAGGGCCTTGCAAGCCTACCAGTTTCCAGGGCACCAATAAAGGCATGACCCTGCTGCCTTTAAATTCTTCATAACCTGAAGGTGGGATGGATCTTTGAATTTCCTCTAACTGAAGACTACTTTACTTCTCCTCAACCCCCTACCTCTCGGCTCCTTCAATCAGATAAGTATAACCTTCTTATAAAACTGAAGAACCACTCAGTTTGCCAAAACCCTTTAATACCTACCAATCATGTATGTCCTGTACGTATTCTTCTGCCTTTCTTTTATGGGCCTACCTGAAGAGTATTTGGGAGACAGCTGTCACTGCATAATACTGTACAAAGTGCCTGAACTAGGACCTTCATGGTAGGAAAACCAGAGATTTGTTTATGGCCCCTTTAACCCTCCACATGCTTTAAGACACACACTTTAACACATGTGGTTTTATGTATTGCCATGTGTGGTGTTAGGGCAGCTTGTTGAGTTTGATTGGGCTCTAAACAACACCTGCACTGTTTTGGGGAACACATTGGACATAATGTACCATACTGTACAGAGAATTCACTACTATGGCCTATGGCATGCTATATTGCAAGTGCATTTGGTTCTACTTTAGTTATACTGTAGGTTGAGGTGCCAACATGCAATCCAATAATGCATGTTATTGATTTCATGTCTGTGGCTGCTGGCATGTCTGCCGGTTGCCTGTAGATGAAGGGGTAAATGGGTGAGCAAACAGGTAAGAGCAGCCATTCTCATTTAGGGATCTGTGGAACCCTAAGATTCATCTAGAGTTTGTTAGAGGTTCATTGAGCTATGGCTGACTGACCTCCCATCTGGTGGAGCATGGATAAACCCAGGGCCAACTCCTTTTGTCAGTGCCAGTCACGTGACACCAATGATCTTTTTAGCTGTTTGTAAAGATGCCATTCTGACCAGCACTTTGGGGGGGGGGGCATCCTTCCCACTGACCACCATTGTAAAGGGCATTTTTCCAATGACCCCAAATGAATTTATATTAGAAGACATTCCCTGAGACCTGAAAAATATTTGAAGGCTTCCTCTGGGGTAAAAAGATTGCGAAAAGCCAGCTTCAGCCTCTTCCTCTCTGCTCCCCACCTCTCTCCTTAATGTTTTCTAAACTTTTAAAGGACGGGAGTGCTTTGTAGTCAAATTAGTTTATTTTTGTAAAGGATTTCAAGCAATTTTCCCCACACAGTGATTTGTAGATTGCTGGTGGATCGTAGCCTTGGTTTAGTTCACACATTTGTGAAATGTGGAAATGTTTTAGGACATATTTGAATGGCAGTTCATATAATGGCATCTGACTTGTCAGTATATGTGTATGTGATACTGTGGCCCCATTGTGTCAGTCGTCAGTATGCAATGTCAACATGGGGAAAGCGACAGGTCAATTAGTCAGAAGTCTATTCACTAAACATCTGTAATTACTTGACAAATAATCTTTACTGATGATCTGCAATTCTGACCACCCATGATATAATGACTTTTTCTGTGGCATCATTGGGGTGCCATATTATTATTAATTTCAAGTCTCTTTTGTAAAACATATGTAAAGACAAGCTGTATTCCATAAATCACAAAGTGCAATGCTAAAGCCTCATACACACGGTAGGACTTCAAACAAACTTTTCCGTGGATTTTTGTCCAAAGGGAGTTGGCCGGGCACACCCATAGCCTACACACGGCAGGAATTTTCTGCAAACTTTCCCAAAACTTTCTCAACATCACGTGTTTTTTCTGCTCTTTTCTGCTCTTTACCGCCACCCTTTGGTCAACTTCTGCTATTGTTGGTCGATTTTAACATTGGTTCTGGGCATGAAGGTTTGTACTTCGGACAAAAGTCCGATGGATTTCTGTACACACGATAGGACTTTGCACCGTAGGACTTTTGTTGCCGAAAAGTTTGTCCGTTTGCAGAGCGAACTTTTGTCCGATTAAAACCGAAAAAGTTTGTCCGATGGAGCGTACACATGGTAGGATTTTTTTAAAAACTTGCTCATTTTGAAGTTTGTTGTCAAAAAGTCCTACCATGTGTATGGGGCTTTACCCCAATGAGTGGACTACTTAAAGAAAAGCAGTCAAACACGCTTGAAAAGTCTCCACTTAGATTTCACCATATACATGGGGAGATAGATTGCATAAACACCAATAGGATCCTTCTTAAGGCCCGTACACACGGTCGGACTTTTTGGCAACAAACTTCAAAACGAGCAAGTATTCCAAAAAATCCGACCGTATGTACGCTCCATCGGACAAACTTTTTTGGTTTTCATCGGACAAAAGTTCGCTCTCAAACGGACAAACTTTTCGGCAACAAAAGTCTGATGGTGCAAAGTCCAACAATGTGTACAGAATACGAAATACAAATACGGATGCCCAGAACCAATATTAAAATCAACCAACAATAGCAGAAGTTGACCAAAGGGTGGCGGTAAAGAGCAGAAAAGAGCAGAAAAACCACGTGATGTTGGGAAAGTTTTGGGAAAGTTTGCAGAAAAGTCCTGCCGTGTGTATGCTTTGGGTGTTCCCGGCCAACTCCCTTCGGACAAAAATCCACGTAAAAGTTTGTTTGAAGTCCGACTGTGTGTACGAGGCTTTAGACAGACTCTCATCACATCAGGACATCATGTAAATAGGTATAAAAAACTTAATTGCGCAGTATTACTGACAAATACATTTATTAAGAGTACAGCAAAAGCAAGAATACTCACAAACAACGCAGTAAAAAGCGCATTTCAATCCAATAAAAACTATCAATGTTTCCATCCGAGCTCGGAAACGTCATGTAACCCTATTATTTACACAGTGTTAGGACAGTCAAACCAAAAACTGATATTGATGGATATTAAACCACTTGATGCTTCCTTAAATTTTTTAGGGGTGGACTGCCCAACCAGATTTCACCAGAGAAAGCCATAGTAGAGAGTGCATTTGCCTCTGAGGGAGAGGGTAGGTAATCAAAGTCAAATACATGATCTGTGTGTACTTGTCAGTAGTTTTTGGAGAATGCACCAGGATGGTCTGGAACAAACAATGGTGGGTGGAAACACCCAAAACTACCAGGTGGACTGGAAAAGAGTCGGAAATTTAGAACAGGAAGATTTTACTGTTGCAGTATCCATGAGACATAAGAAGCCAATGGCTGACTAAAGCCAGCCATAGATGAAATAATTTTCTTTCCTGTAACCATGGGTTGCATTCACAGTTGATAGGGGAATCCCTCCCGTGGAGCCATTGTGTTCTCCCAGCGGGGGGCAAGGGAAGCTGTCCCGCCCCCACGTGATACTGCTAACGGCTATAATCGACACTAGCAATAATTGCATGTAAAATCCGACAGGCTGGTTGTACCCAAGTTGATCAATCAACTTGGATACATTTATCCTGCCCGAACATGGTTCGAATCCTGGCCAGTCCCTGCTTCGAACCGTCTAGGGCCAGCTTAAGTCTACCAGGCTCCACATAAAACCTTATATCTTCTGTAGCACACGGACCTTTTTCTCACCTGGCTCACTTGTAAGATAAGGCACACCGTGCTATATGCCCGTACCCTCCTGTTTGAAGAGGTTAAGCGGTGTTCACAATTGTTGGGTTCCGCAGCGAGTTACCTCTTCTGGGCTGGTTCCTTTTCCTAGAGTGTAGAGAAAAGTCTGTTGTTTGTGTATCAATAAGGCCAATGTCCAGACAAGGTTAAACCTCAATGGCTGAAGGTTTATTTTCTTTATGCTTGAAACCGGACAGGAAAGTTGAAAGTGAAGAATAGAATAACAGGGAGGCAGGTTCAGGCACTTAATATCACCACTCAATTCCAAGTGGACTCTGCTCACCCGGATAGTTTCCTCTCACGGTCCTAGCAGTCGGAGTGATGCACAAACTTTACTTTCCTAGGGATACGATTGGAACCCATTTGCCTAGTTCCAAACTTCCCGGCACTTGTAGCATAAGGACCTAGGTGCAAGTTGAAGCACGCTACAATGCCTGTGGCGGACTTGTGGAATCCCTCTGTAGGTGACCAGGCCTCCTCCGAGGCGGTGACTTCCTTCACCGGTAACCCTGGCTCCCTCTCCAGAACGGGTCACCCTCGAGTGCCCTGGAATTCCTTTTTAGATGGTAGGCCAGCTAAAGGTGCTGGGCCTACATGGAAAGTTGCAGCCCCAGGCTAAAGGTGCCTGAGAATGATCCACCCATGCGCTCTCCCATGGCCTGGAGGGCCACGAGATGCAGACGGACTGCTCCTCGGTACTGCTCCTCAGTACCCCTCCTTCTCCCCCTCTAAAATGGCGTCTGCCCCTTATGTATCCTCGTCCAGCATGCACTGCGGGCCGACCATGCCCCCGTACAGCTGCCTAGAGAGGACACCTAAAGGTACAGTAATGTCACTAGCGGTTCAACCCTGACCTGTTATGGCAGCGCCACCCACAGGCCACAGGGAACTGTACACCAGCAACACCACTTGGCGAAAACAAAAGAACAAAACCTAACAATTGAAGCGATCTGGGTCTGGCTACTAACCCAGATCAACCCCTAAATTTAGGTATCTAGCTCCCCTAAAAGTAAAGGGGCGCTACACTTCTTTCTGTGGAGTGTTTTTTTTATTATTAGCTTGCTAACAATGTTGGAATGCCAGAATATAGATAATCTTACTCTTACCATGTCAATGTATTGTCAGTGATGTGCCAGAAAGTGACAAGTAGACTCAGGACTCTTCCCATTTATAGAGAAAGTTTGACATGTCAGGTCAAATAATGTGGCATTTGAGATAGTTCAGAACTCAAATTACTTTTTTATACATCAAAGCAAATGTGTACTTCTGCAAGCTGGACCTTATGGAAGCTGTCCTGTTTGTAATTTGCCTTTCCCATGCAGGGAAGCAACCAGCTTGGGTCACTGACCTGAAGATTATTTATATAAAGGATCAGTCCATCAAACAGTGATATTTTGGTAGGACTGGTAGAATGACTTACCCCTTGACCTCTTAGTATTGTTTGGTGGAGAGCTTTCGTAGTTTCCAACACCGTGCTTGGTCAAGTGAAGGTGATAAATGTTCTCATCTGCCTTAATGCTTCTGCACTTCCTCATATACATTCTCTGTAACATGAATAAATCAACAGAGACAGTAGGGTATCCTATTGCCTATAGGATCTCAAGCGTCACTTGCATCCCAAAGAGATGTGAAAAAGTGTTGGTTGCTTTAATTTCTCAGTATATGCCAAATATAATTCATAATTATTAACTGTATTACGATTTTGAAGTGAAAAGTCACACTGTTGCTGATCACAACTAGACATGTGCACAACATAAAAATTTGTTTCGTTTGGTTTCATTTCTGTGCGTTTCCGTTGATTCGTAACGATTCGTAATTTCGTAAGACGTGGGTTATCGTATTCGGACTCTTTCGTATTTCGGTAAGGGTTATTTTTCTGTTGATTCGTTTTTCCGTTAGTCTAATTTTCGTTGATTTGAAATTCGTATTTACGTTATATTTTATATTCAGCCGCGTTCGTATTTTCGTAAGAACTATATTTTCGTTGATTTGCAATGATTCGTATTTTCGTGTCTAATTTCCGTTGATTGGAAAATCGGACTTTTGTAGATTTAATTACATTCGTACTTTCGTTAGAATACATTTTCCGTTTATAGAAAACACTACTCGTCGTAATTTTGTAATTCGTACTTTCGTGAGATTGACTGGCTCATTTATTCGTACTTTCGTAACATTGTTTTCGTAGATTAGTAATCGGGGCATAATTCGTAATTTTACATAATGTGTCAGAATAGGAGAAGACAAAAATATGTCAGAGATATTACAAAATACAAATATAGAAATTAGAATCTAGACAGAGTATGTTTAACCACTTAACGACCGCCCACTGTAAATATACGTCGGCAGAATGGCACCGACAGGCAGAATCACGTACATATACGTGATTGCCTTTATATAGTTGGGGGGTCCGATCGGACCCCCCTTCTTTACAGTGGGTGGTCGTTTTACCTTCGGGAGCGATCCGGCATGAGGGGACGGCCGTTCGATTCCGCCCCCCCCCCTCTCGATCGCTCCCGGCGAATGAGAGCTTCCCCTGCCTGTGTACTGTTTACACAGGCAGGAGGAAGTGATGTCATCTCTCCTGCGGCGCTCACATATACCGAGCGCCGTACAGGAGAAGATGCAGGTCAGTGCACACAACACTACACTGACACCAGGACACATAGGCACATAAATCGCCCCCCCAGGCCCCCCCAGACACCCCCAGATCACCCCCCAGATCACCCCCCAGTCACAGTGTCACTGATTGCAGTGACCATTTATTTAGTGATCACTGCAATCAGTGACATTTGTGACTGTAAAAGTGTCACTACATTTAGTTTTAGGTCCAGTGTAGCCCCCTAACCCCCCCTAATAAAGGTTTAACCCCCTGATCACCCCCCAGATAACCCTTTCACCCCCTAGCACCGCCGTTGCTAAGCGATCATTTTTCTGATCGATGTCTTAGCGTCGGTGATGCTGATCGGTAGCCAGTCATTTTTTTTTAGGTTCGCCGCAGGTTTTTATAGCGTCGGGTACCCCCATATATTACCTAATAGAGGTTTAACCCCCTTGATCACCCCCCAGGTAACCCTTTCACCCCCTAGCACCGCCGTCGCTAAGCGATCATTTTTCTGATCGATGTCTTAGCGTCGGTGATGCTGATCGGTAGCCAGTAATTTTTTTTAGGTTCGCCGCAGGTTTTTATAGCGTCGGGTACCCCCATATATTACCTAATAAAGGTTTAACCCCCTTGATCGCCCCCCAGGTAACCCTTTCACCCCCTATCACCACTGTCACTAAGCGATAATTTTTCTGATCGTTGTCTTAGCGTCGGTGATGCAGATCGGTAGCCAGTAATTTTTTTTAGGTTCGCCGCAGGTTTTTATAGCGTCAGGTACCCCAATATATTACCTAATAAAGGTTTAACCCCCTTGATCGCCCCCCAGGTAACCCTTTCACCCCCTATCACCACTGTCGCTAAGCGATCATTTTTCTGATCGCTGTCTTAGCGTCGGTGATGCAGATCGGTAGCCAGTAATTTTTTTTAGGTTCGCCGCAGGTTTTTATAGCGTCAGGTACCCCCATATATTATCTAATAAAGGTTTAACCCCTGATCGCCCCCCAGGTAACCCTTTCACCCCCTATCACCACTGTCGCTAAGCGATCGTTTTTATGATCGTTGTCTTAGTGTCGGTGATGCCGAGAGGTAGCCAGTAATTTTTTTTTAGGTTCGCCGTCAGGTTTTTATATAGCGTCAGGTACCCCCATATATTACCTAATAAAGGTTTTAACCCCCTAATTGCCCCTAGTTAACCCTTTCACCAGTGATCACCATATAAGTGTTACGGGTGACGCTGGTTAGTTAGTTTGCTTTTTATAGTGTCAGGGCACCCGCCGTATATATAACCCAATAAAGGTTTAACCCCCTGATCACCCGACGGGTGATATCAATTAGGTTTTAGCGTCAGAGAGGGTCTGCGTCACACCCCAGGCAGCGTCAGGTTAGTGCCAGTAGCGCTAACACCCATGCGTTAAGCATACACCCCCCTTAGTGGTATAGTATCTGAACAGATCAATATCTGATCTGATCAGATCTATACTAGCGTCCCCAGCAGTTTAGGGTTCCCAAAAACGCAGTGTTAGCGGGATCAGCCCAGATACCTGCTAGCACCTGCGTTTTGCCCCTCCGTCCAGCCCAGGCCACCCAAGTGCAGTATCGATCGATCACTGTCACTTGCAAAACACAACACACATAACTGCAGCGTTCGCAGAGACAGGCCTGATCCCTGCGACTCCAGTGCTGTAGGAGGTGATTTCACCACCACAGTTAAAAAAAAAAGCATATATGCCGAAGCATTGGGGCAGCAGGGGCGGAGGAGCGATTTTGCTCCTAATGCCGCGTACATACGGTCGAAATTCCGACGGAGGCTTGCCCGTGGAAAAGTCTGACCATGTGTACGCGGCATAACTTTTGCGGGAAGATGCCCCCATGCTTCGGCATATATAAATGGTGCATGTATGCCCATCATTAGAAGTGGGTGGATGAAGGGCGGTATTCTAATGGTGGGCATACCCACCGATCAATCTTTTTTTTTCGTTCAGCCAACAGGCTGCATGAAAAAAAAGATTACAATACATGTCCAACAAGGACCAGCAACGTACTGGTATGTTGCTGGACTTTGAATGGTTATAACAGATTGATGCCTGTGGGTTTAGGTATCATCTTGGTATCATTCTTTTCAGCCAGCGGCCGGCTTTCATGTAAAAGCAATCCTAGTGGCTAATTAGCCTCTGGACTGCTTTTACAAGCAGTGGGAGGGAATGTCCCCCCCCGGATATAAAAAGCGCCATTGGGAAATTGGGAAAGCATTTTATCACACCGATCTTGGTGTGGTCAGATGCTTTGAGGGCAGAGGAAAAATCTAGGGTCCAATAGACCCCAGTTTTTTCAAAAAAGAGTACCTGTCATTACCTATTGCTATCATAGGGGATATTTACATTCCCTGAGATAACAATAAAAATAAAAAAATATGGAAGCAACAGTTTAAAAATAAAATAAAAAAGCAAAATTAATAATAAAAAAAAAAAAAAAAAAAAAAAGCACCCCTGTCCTGCCCTGCTCTTGCCCAATGGCGAACGCAAGCGTCGGTCTGGCGTCATATGTAAACAGCAATTGCACCATGCATGTGAGGTATCACCGCGAAGGTCAGATCGAGGGCAGTAATTTTAGCAGTAGACCTCCTCTGTAAATCTAACGGGTAACCTGTAAAGGCTTTTAAAAATGTATGTAGTTTGTCGCCAATGCGCGTTTGTGCGAAATTTTAAAGCATGTCGTGTTTGGTATCTATGTACTCGGCCTAAGATCATCTTTTTTATTTCATCAAACATTTGGGCAATATAGTGTGTTTTAGTGCATTAAAATTAATTAAAAAAGTGTATTCTTTCCCCAAAAAATGCGTTTGAAAAATCGCTGCGCAAATACTGTGTAGAAAAAAAAATGCAACACCCACCATTTTATTCTGTAGGGCCTTTGCTTTAAAAATATATATAATGTTTGGGGGTTCAACATAATTTTCTTGCAAAAAAAAATATGTTTTCATGTAAACAAAAAGTGTCAAAAAGGGCTTTGTCTTCAAGTGGTTAGAAGAGTGGATGTAAGCTTCCTAATGTTGTGTATAAAATGCCAGAACAGTTCAAAACCCCCCCAAATGACCCCATTTTGGAAAGTAGACACCCCAAGCTATATAGTGAGAGGCATGTCGAGTCCATGGAATATTTTATATGTTGACACAAGTTGCGGAAAAAAAAAAATTTTTTTTTTTTTTTTGCACAAAGTTGTCACTAAATGATATATTGCTCAAACATGCCATGGGTATATGTGGAATTACACCCCAAAATACATTCTGTTGCTTCTCCTGAGTACGGGGATACCACATGTGTGAGACTTCTTGGGAGCCTAGCCGCGTACGGGACCCCAAAAACCAATCACCGCCTTCAGGCTTTCTAAGGGTGTAAATTTTTGATTTCACTTCTCACTGCCTATCACAGTTTCGGAGGCCATGGAATGCCCAGATGGCACAAAACCCCCCCAAATGACCCCATTTTGGAAAGTAGACACCCCAAGCTATTTGCTGAGAGGTATTGTGAGTATTTTGCAGATCTCGCTTTTTGTCACAAAGTTTTGAAAATTGAAAAAAAAAAAGAAAAAAAAAAAAATGTTCTTTCTTCATTTTCAAAAACAAATGAGAGCTGTAAAATACTCACCATGCCTCTCAGCAAACAGCTTGGGGTGTCTACTTTCCAAAATGGGGTCATTTGGGGGGGTTTTGTGCTATTTTGGCATTTTATGGCCTTCGAAACTGTGATAGGTAGTGAGGAGTCAAATCAAAAATTTGTGCCTAGAAATCCTGAAGGCGGTGATTGGTTTTCGGGGTCCCGTACGCGGCTAGGCTCCTAAAAAGTCCCACACATGTGGTATCCCCGTACTCAGGAGAAGTAGCAAAATTTATTTTGGGGTGCAATTCCACATATAACCATGGCATGTGTGAGCAATATATCATTTAGTGACAACTTTTTGTAATTTTTATTTATTTTTTTTGTCATTATTCAATCACTTGGGACAAAAAAAAAAATATTCAATGGGCTCAACAGGCCTCTCAGCAATTTCCTTGGGGTGTCTACTTTCTAAAATGGGGTCATTTGGGGGGGGGGTTTGTGCTATTTTGGCATTTTATGGCCTTCAAAACTGTGATAGGTAGAGAGGAGTGAAATCAAAAATTTGCGCCCTTAGAAATCCTGAAGGCGGTGCTTGGTTTCCGGGGGCCCGTACGTGGCTAGGCTCCTAAAAAGTCCCACACATGTGGTATCCCCATACTCAGGAGAAGCAGCAGAATGTATTTTGGGGTGCAATTCCACATATAACCATGGCATGTGTGAGCAATATATGATTTAGTGACAACTTTTTGGGACAAAAAAAAAAATATTCAATGGGCTCAACATGCCTCTCAGCAATTTTCTTGGGGTGTCTACTTTCTAAAATGGGGTCATTTGGGGGGGTTTTGTACTGCCCTGCCATTTTAGCACCTCAAGAAATGAGATAGGCAGTCATAAATTTAAAGCTGTGTAAATTCCAGAAAATGTACCCTAGTTTGTAAATGCTATAACTTTTGCGCAAACCAATAAATATACGCTTATTGAATTTTTTTTACTAAAGACATGTGGCTGAATACATTTTGGCCTAAATGTATGACTAAAATTGAGTTTATTCGATTCTTCTTATAACAAAAAGTAGAAAATATAATTTTTTTTCAAAATTTTCGGTCTTTTTCCGTTTATATCGCAAAAAATAAAAATCGCAGAGGCAATCAAATACCATTAAAAGAAAGCTCTATTTGTGGGAAGAAAAGGACGCAAATTTCGTTTGGGTACAACATTGCATGTCCGCACAATTTACAGTTAAAGCAGCACAGTGCAAAATTCTGAATTCACCTCTGGTCCTTTAGCTACCAAATGGTCCGGGGCTTAAGTGGTTAAGAAACAAAGAATTTCTCTCTCACAAGTCACAACTTTACTCACAAATCCAACAGAACAGTGCAACCTACCCAACCACAACCTATCTGGACTGTGGATGGAATGCACTGCAGTCTAACACAGAAAAACACACAAGGGAATAAGAAACAAGCTCATTGGGGGAAGAGACAAACTCTTCAGGGGAAGGGACAAGCTTATTGGCCACTGGCCAACGTCCAGAACTAATTCAGACCTAACGAAATAGAATTTAAGTTTTTTCAAATTTTAGTTGATTTGATTTCCGTTTTCATAAGATTCGTAATTTGTTTTTCGTTCATTTTGATTTTCGTTAATATGGATCTTTGTTCGTTATTTTCGTTGTTTTGTTTTACGTTTTCCGAATATTCGAAATTTTTCGTTTTCGTTCATTTTGATTTTCGTTATTTTTTGATCTTTGTTCGGTATTTTCGTTGTTTTTATGTTTTCGCATTTCAGAGATTATGGAACTTCCTTGGTGTGCAACCTGCTGCTATTGTTCCTGATTGAACAGTATACGTTTCAGTAAAATCCTGTTGGATCTACTTACTTCAAGGCTAGACTACATTCAATGGGGACTAAATGGGGACTAAAGCCTGTATACCGTGAGCGGGCTGTTTTTTCCGTATCTCTAAACTCTATGTGCTAAATGCCGGCAGCCCATTAAAGTCTATTAGGGTGCAGGTGAGCGGTCCCGGCCTGTATACAATATACTGTACGAGCCTCAGTGCCCTGTGAATGAGGTCTTTTACAGTATATAAAGCCTGATTAAACCAGAATTCCTGAACCCTCAAAATGCATTGGATTTGTTTTCATTCAAACATGAACTCATTAAAATCTTCTTAGGACTCTATGATCATTAGGGAGATGCTCTTACATTTTTTCCCACTGTATGCTTGGATGCTTTGCTGCATGAAAGCAGCCTCACCAAAGCTAGTCAGCATTATTGATTTAACATCTCGTTCAGAATACTAGATAACACCAGCAGAAGATCTAATGAAGCCTTTCTCAACCAGGGTTCTATGAAACCCTAAGGTTCCTTCAAACTTTGCTAGGGATTCCTTGAGCAATGTGGAAATTTTGACTCTCAGACAAGAAAAAACTCACACCAATGATCTTTTTTAGCTACTTGTAAGGGAGGGGGGATGCATTCTTCCCAGTGACCACAAGTGTGAGGAGGATTCCTCCCACTGACCACAAATGACCACCCATGTAAGGAGCATTCTTCACAATGACCACAGTGACCAGAGCAGCATGTGATTGCTTGGGTCTGCTCTGGTCTCTGAAGGCTGCAAGTTTGATTGCTTCCTCCTGTCTTCTGGAGTCTTCCAGATTATAGTGCATGGGAGAATCAGACAAACAGTCTGAATATTTATGCAGCCTCAGCAAATCCCTAGGAGACGGTGCCCAGATAGTGGCTGGGAGGGAGTATAAATAGTTTGGAGCCTGGCAGAGCAAGGTTCTTCCCCAGGAAGAAAGGTTCTCAGCCAGAAGGGCTGCTGACCTTCCTGGCAGTCCAGCTGAAGAGTCTGCTTCTCATCCAGGTCCCAACTAAGCATAGCTGGAAGACCTATCCTACTCCAATTGTTTTGGAGCTAAGAGAGAGGGGTTCTACTGGGGGTCCTGTCTGAAAGTTTCACAGAGGAGATTGTCTGCCTGAGTCTGGAGGGAGGCATTCAATTCTCAGGGACACTTGAGTACAGACTTGCAAGAGGGAACCTAGTGACTGTTGCTGCTGTTAACCACTAATGTGTTAACATTCTTACCTGGCCTGCAACATTGCTAATGTTGTCCCAGTGCTGTCCACTTCATATTCTACTGCTTAACCTATTGGCGCTGGCCACACGCAAATATGTGGCCAATAGCCGCGTGGGCCTTGGCGCAAAGTGGCCTCATATTTGCATGCATTAAGCCTCGTACACACGGTCGGACTTCAAACAAACTTTTCCGTGGATTTTTGTCCGAAGGGAGTTGGCCGGGAACACCCAAAGCATACAAACGGTAGGACTTTTCTGCCAATTTCCCAAAACTTTCCCAACATCACGTGGTTTTCCTGCTCTTTACCGCCACCCTTTGGTCAACTTTTGCTATTGTTGGTTGATTTTAACATTGGTTCTGGGCATGCGTGATTGTACTTCGGACAAAAGTCCGATGGATTTCTGTACACACTATAGGACTTTGCACCGTAGGACTTTTGTTGCCGAAAAGTTTGTCCGTTTGCAGAGCGAACTTTTGTCCGATGAAAACCGAAAAAGTTTGTCCGATGGAGCGTACACACGGTAGGATTTATTTGGAAACGTGCTCATTTTGAAGTTTGTTGTCAAAAAGTCCTACCGTGTGTATGGGGCTTTAGTGCAAATACAGCTGTGCTGAGAGCGCTCACCCTGCGGGCCCCCAACATGGTTACCAGGGGCTAATGGAAAGCTCCCAATCGCTACTTGCATGGTCATAAACCCTGCCTTGCCTCCTTGCATACTAAACCGCTTAAAGGGTAAGGAGACATCGGCTCCAGGGGGTTAAGGGACTGTTCTGAGAAGTAGCTAAAAAGGAAGAGTGTCCTCACATTCCTGTTAAGCGTTCTGGAGTGTCCCACAGCTCCCCTAATTCCATCCAAGTTAATTTGCCATAAACTTTAAAAAAGGCAACCCCTAGACTGTTTTCTGAGCCAGATGAGTAAATGTTGCTGTTTGCCGCTGCACTAGTGGTCGAAGAACCTGGGATATGAATCAGCGGCCCTTGCGGGGGTAAGCGCTACATAAGGAACATTCTTCTCAATGACCATCGCGCTGATATACTGTTGATATAGTAATTATTAGCAAAGGTTTTCTGTACTCTGGAAAGTTATATGTTGAAATCCTGAATGCTGAATTCTAGTGCTATTTTTCATTCAGTATATGGTTGTATCAGATTTTAGCGGAGCTGGCCTCATAGATGAAAAAGTGGAATTTAATAAAAAATTGGTCACTTGTGGAAACCAAGGACATTAATTTAATCTTCATTAGTGCAACGACTTGCCAAGACTTAAGCCTCGTACACAAGAAAACTGCTGGGAGAGCTGTTTGCCGTGAAAACTGGGCGTGTGTATGCTCCCTCGCTGGGAAAACTGACGGGAATCCCGGCGGGAAAAATAGAGAACCTGTTCTCTATTTTCCAGCCAGGATTCCCGATGTTTTTTTCTCCACTAGATTTACTACACTTGCCAATGGAAAACACTGCGAGACAGAGGGAGCATAAGCCCTGTACACACGGCCGGGATTCCTGGCCAAAGCTCTCCCCGCAGTTTTCCCGTCGGGATTCCCGGCGGACTTTATACCATCGGGAATCCCGGCCGTGTGTACAGGGCTTTATACCTTTCTACAGGAGCTTCTTCCACTTTTCTCGACACAGGAGCAAAACTATCCAGGAGCAATACATGGAACTGTCCCCAGAAATGTGCAATTTTTCTGAAATCCTCTATTTCAGTCATGTGTACTACATTGTGATTCGATATGCATTGCTGTGTATGAATCCATTACTTGAAATAGTAGCAGCATACCAGCATGTGATTCCGCATTATATGCATTCTATGTATTCCTGACATTGTTGCAAGTAACCCATGCTACAACCACATCTGTAACAACTACCCCCCAATGTTCTTACTAACTAATTGTGACTTGTCAGCCATGAAGGGTCACTGCACATGAGGAAACACTCAGCAACTGTATACATATATCTACTATTCCAATTACACTGCCTAATTGAAATAGCTGAATTAACGACAAGGACCTTCCATTAATAATAGACAACCTGGACACAAAACACCTGATCATTACAGCGAGAGCAAGTGTCCTTGATAGCATTCTGTAGCATTTTGTATATTTTTAGGAGAGGTCACCTTACCATTGTATATAGCGATAAGTACCTGGGTGAGGTGGGGAATCTGTTCTAGACAGATATTGAATTTCCACCCAATGTAAACATTCTATCAGTTTGCGCTTTTTTTATAAACAGCCAAATCTTGAGTAGTTATAGTGATTGATACATGATGTGTAAGAGAATTCTATTGTTTATAATACCGGACATACCATGCTTTATCATTGAGCGAGTGTAGGGTGATGCAAAGCGCCTTGTATAAGAATATGTTGGGCTGCAGAGACCACTTAAAAATAAACATATACTGCCCTATGTAAGAAAATTTAACTCCTTGTCATTACATGTTTGATTTTATTTTTTAAAGGAGTGAATCTGACATTCACCAAGCAATCACTGCAGGTAAATCTTCCAAATGCATGTGTTTTGTTAAGGGAACAGTCACTGCTTTATAAATTTCTCCCATAAAGTATTCACAGTAAGAGCAAATTTTAAGCTATTATTGCAAAATCCCCTAAAGCATCATTGCAAAATAAAAAAAATAAAAAAACATTTTAGCATATCTCTGGAATACATGCATGTAAGCAGGTGCAGTCTATTTCCTCCACTGCAGGTGGCGCTCTCCTGCAGCGGCACTATTGTTGGAGAGGACAACAAGAGGAACAGGGTTCCTGTATGGTTTTCTAGGTCACTAGGAAAGCTATCCTATTGGATGCTTCCACCCCATGTGACTCGAGCAGCCATATTTGGTCGGGCAGAGTCTATTGAAGGCCCTGGCTCCCAGGTTTGGCACACAATTTGCGAGTTGGTAGAGTAGGGACAGGTACCCCGTCTGTTAGGGACAGTTCTAGGGAAAGGTTTCTGATGAGGAGAGAAAGCGTAGGGTTGCTGCTCTTCTGGACATCTCCCTGATTGGGCACAAGATGGCCAGGAGATATCCTACCCCTCTCTACATTTGCTGTCAGTCTGGCTGGAACCCGCTCTGTTCACGTTGCTGGAAACCGTGAGTGCACCCGGCTGAGCAGTCTTTCAACCAGGTTTGTTGTGAACTATTGCTGCTTTACTTCAATACAAGTTTTTTTATTGCACCAGACTGTGTGAATTATTGCCGCCGCACCACGCTGCACCCCATCTACATGCATATTTTACTATGTTTTATCTCTTTAAACAGGCTGCAAGTACAGAAAATTAGGAGTTGATGTGCCAGAAATAAAATATAGAATGCTTCTACTAATCCTCTTTGATATGACAACACTGC
The DNA here is from genome assembly GCA_029206835.1 of Rana muscosa. Lineage (NCBI taxonomy): Eukaryota > Metazoa > Chordata > Amphibia > Anura > Ranidae > Rana > Rana muscosa. The sequence goes on from CM055128.1 coordinate 258,024,500, forward strand.
CTTGAATTCCTAATCACGTGTTGTCAACCTGCCTAATTTAACCCCCCTCATCTCCATAACCCCTCCCCATCTCCTCCGTCTCTTCATTTCCATAACTCCTCCTTATTCACAGGCAGCATACATGATTTTTTGGCAAAGTCAACAGGTATTTTTTGCACTTATCCAACAGGTATAGCCAAATGCTTTTAATGGCATATCTAATAGACCAAAAGTGAATAAATAAAAGATGTTCATCCTGTTGGCACTGACCACATGCAAATATGCGGCCTCTCAGCAGGTGGGCCTTAAGCCCGTATATTTGCATGATTTGGTGGAATACAGCTGTGCCGAGATCTCCTGGCACAGTTACCAGCGGCCAACGGAGACCTCACGATCGCTGCTTGCGATTGGGAGCTTTCCGATCATGTGACGGCCAATCACAGCGGTCACATTTCCATAAACCCCACCTCCCAGAATCCTAAAGGCCACCAGTATACCAATTCAAGTGCTGGCTACTTATAGTCTTCACTGGCAACAAAAACCTGCAACAGTTTGTGTTTCCAAAGACTAGGCCCTAGTGATTAGGATTTTTTTAATTTCTCACTCTTTTGAAAATGGATCTAAATTATGGTGGAAGGTCACATGTTCATAAACCCAACCTCCCAGAATCCTAAAGGCCACCAGTATGCCAATTCAAGTGCTGGCTACTTATAGTCTTCACTGGCAACAAAAACCTGCAACAGTTTGTGTTTCCAAAGCCTAGGCCCTAGTGGTTAGGATTTTTTTAATTTCTCATGCCGCGTACACACGGCCGTTTTTCTCGTCGAGAAAAACGAAATTTTTCCCATTCGACGAGAAAAACGATCGTCTGTGGGCTTTCTGTCGTTTTTTTCGACGAGAAAAACGGCATTAAAAACGACGAGAAAAATTAGAACATGTTCTAATTTTTCTCGTCGTTTTTTTCGACATGTTTTTCGCGGCAGTGTTTCCCATAGGGAAACACTGCCGCGGAGCCCACACACGGTCGTTTTTTTCGACCAAAAAAAAAATGACATTTAAAACGGCCGTGTGTGGGGGGAACAAGCTGTTCCTCATTTTTAACATCGATTTTCTCGACGGTGTTTTCACCGTCGAAAAATATCGATCGTGTGTACGCGGCATCACTCTTTTGAAAATGGATCTACATTATGGTTGAAGGTCACATGTTCATAAACCCCACCTTCCAGAATTCTAAACCCCTTAAAGGGCCGTGAGATACTGGCTCCAAGAGGTTAATATCAGAGTTTACCTACACTTTAAATGAACTGGTGATTTGTCCTTGCAATGCAAAACAACAGGTTCACTTTGTGTGGACCACAATTTGGCAGGATCAGTTGAACCTATTGAACTGATATAACAACAAGAGCCAAAAAAAAAAAAGGCCACCAGTATGCCAATTCAAGTGCTGGCTACTTATAGTCTTTACTGGCAACAATAACCTGGAACAGTTTTGCCGTGTACACACGACCGTTTTTAATGTCATTGGAAAAAAACAGCGTTTTTCTCGACATGATTCTTCACAAGCCTGCCTTGCCTACACACGATCATGAAAAAAAATGCTAGAGCAAAGCGCGGTGATGTACGAAATGTACGACGGCACTATAAAGGGGAAGTTCCATTCGGATGGCGCCACCCTTTGGGCTGCTTTTGCTGATCCTTGTGTTAGTAAAGTTTGGTGAGAGACGATTCATGCTTTTCAGCCTCGTGCTCTTCAGTCCGTTACAGCGTGACGAATGTGCTATCTCCATTACAAACGCTAGTTTTACCAGAACGAGCGCTCCCGTCTTATCACTTGCTTCTGAGCATGCACATTTTTTTCACGTCGTTAAAGCCTACACGCAGCCGTTTTTCGTGACGAGAAAAATGACGACGTGAAAAACGACGAGAAAAATTGGGCATGAAAAAATTGGAACATGCTCTATTTTTCACGTTGTGAAAAATGCTCTGAAGCCCACACACAATCATTTTTAATGACCATTTTAAAAAATGGCATTTTTCTCGTCATTAAAAACGGTTGTGTGTTTACGCGGAATTAGTGCTTCCAAAGCCTAGGCCCTAGTGATTAGGATTTATTGAATTTCTCACTCTTTTGCAAATGGGTCTAAATTATGGTGGAAGGTATGACACCATCATTTTGTTTACCGGGAGAAAGATGGGAGCGCAGAATTTTTGAAAAGCTGATTTCACAAAGAATTCTTAAAGAATTCCCATAATATATTTGTGACCAATCTAGCTTTTGGGGACAGGAGGTGAGTCAGTTAGCTGTGGGTTCAGCCTGCCCATTTACCTGTACAAAATATATTTGTTTTCCGCAACTTTATGAGGTCAAATCTTTAGTTACAAAAGAGTCAACACATGCATAGGGTTATTGTAGGAATAGCTTAACAATCACATAGCATGCCCTGGAATTAATCCCCATTTAATCATGTGCAACATCTGTATCCATTTAGATTAAAGGTGCAGCCCTGGGCCCTAGGCCTTTGGACCCCCCCAGCAATGTGGGTTATTAAGAATAATAATACATACAATAAGCACAGGTGGCCAATGACATATATACCAACATCTGTGCTCTAATGAAGATGCTATGAAGATGTTTCTATAGATGGGTGGGGGTGATGGGAAAGGATATTGGAAACCACTGCTCTAAAAAAGTCATTTGCCAGTATTTATTATCGTGCTGAGTGTGGAAAAAGAGCAGCTTGATTATTGGAAAACTGTCCTTTTCTCTCATGGCAAATTAGTCTTCTTTATTAGGAGTCTCAATCACCGAAAGACAGTCTCTCGAGCAGCTATGCCCTCGTCCTAATTAGAAGGTCATTTAATTCTTACAAAGAATAGTTTGTAGGTATTGCAGCTGTGCCATGTTTATCTATGGGCTTTTCTCTCTTAGTTTTCACATTGTTTCACTCCGGAGCTGCATAGATTAGACTAAATATACACTATTTGGCCAAAAACTTGACCATCACACCTACATGAGCTTGTTGGACACCCCATTCCCAAACTATAGGCATTAATATAAAGCCCACCTCTCTTCCCGTTGCAATCATAACAGCCTCCACTCTTCTGGGAAAGTTTTTCACAAGATTTTGGAGTGTGTCAGCAAAAAAGAACTGTTATGAGTACTGGAGTTGGACAAGAAGACCTGTCTAGCAATCAGCATTCCTCTGCCTGAAGGGGTAAAGTAGGGTTGTGGATAGGGCCCCAAATTCCTTCACACCAAATTCTTCGAACCATTTTGTGATAGAAGAGTTGCCACCATTGTCTAAACTGTCTTTGTATGCTGTAGCATTAACAGTATCTGTTGATGAGTCAGGCATCCCGCTCTTCTGGGTCTCCAGTGGTGGGATCTTCCAGCTTAAAATCCTAATTTAAACCTTTGCATATTCTAAATGGACAGTGCATATCCAGTGCAGTTTTGATCTGATTGGTTACAACAAGGTAACACAGCGAAGACTTTTTTTATAAAGGTTAAACTAAAATGGCATCCATTCCAATCAAATTATAATGAGCTTTTGAAAGTAATGTGCACATGAATAGGGATTTTTACAAAGCAACACAGTAGGAATGTTCTTCAGCACTCATACCAGCTAGCCAGCAAAATATCTAACTCTACTTCCTCCTCAAGGCCTTCTGGTAAGGTATGGTCCCTATCTCTAGTCTAACAGGGTTAATTCATTGTTATATATGCCCCAAGTTTTGAGTTCTGTTAGACTGAAGTTTGGGAACACTGTATGTATACAAAATGGTCTTGATGAGGCAATGTGGTTCCTACATATAAGTATATTCAACTAAACCTGTTGAAACAGTGTATAGGAGCCTATAACATCACGCCATAAACCAGAAGTCTACGGGCCTCCATTTTCTGTTAGCCATTCTTAATGCACTTGCTTGTATCCTGATATGCACCAGTGATAGTGCATTGTAAAAGTTGAGTTTTGATTTTTGGGCTATAATTTTATTATAAACTATTTTATATATACGAAGAGAGCACTATATATGTTATCCTTCTTTGATCTTCCCATAAACTTTTAGGCCACGTTCACATATGTGCGAATTGCATGTCATCCAATTCTCAAGACATGCAAGTGTAACCGGCTCTCAATGGAGCCAGTTTACACATGTCCAGGGTGGCCGCGGTCTGCGTTCCAAAACGGGCCTGTGTATGTTTGGGCCCAGTTCAAGTGCAAATTCAGGCAAAAATTCAGACCTGATTTGCACCTGAACAGGTGAACAGGAACGCACCGGTCCCCATGCCATGCTGGGAACCACGGCCGCACAAATGTGAACCTGGCCTAATTGGGGGATTCCAGAGTATGGAGATAAAGTATACCCGTATGAAGTGGAGGGGAACAGAATTCCTGGCATACCAGACCTGACTTAAAGAGAAAGTACATTAGACCTGATGATTATTTAGTCTAACTAGAAGGTGAAAGTGTTGGCATATTGTTGATGGGATCTGCTTGATAAGAGTTGAAGTGATGCACATACACTCACAGAAAGGACGCAGTATTTTCAGTACAAAAGGGTGGAAAATAATAATGGACATGCACTTTAATATTTGAAGGACTTTTATGTTTTTGGGATGCACATGATTGTTTAAAAATATGATTTGTGTTACCATATAAGTGGATTTTGGAAGAACTGTTTGGTTTGATGTGGATCTGATGTAGAATTCCCTTCCACAGGTGGTGGTCTCAGCGGGGGGCATCAATAGTTTCAAAAAACTATTAGATAAGCACCTGTTCACCACAACATACAGGGATATACAATGTAATACTGACATATAATCACACACATAGGTTGGACTTGATGGACTTGTCTCTTTTTTCAACCTCATCTAATATGTAACTATTGTAACTATGTTTGAGATTTTCACTGATGATGAAGGTATATGGTTTGTTATAAATTTGTATTTAGCTAATATTATACTGTGCGGCACTGTGGAATATATCATTAAATAGTGTCGTTATTTTGCTGGTTGTCTAGGATGAGCTCTGGGATATTTTTGTATTGTATGTTTCTTATGGAAGACATGTTGGTCAATGGATATAAATAATGAACCACATTGAAGAGAAACAAAAAGAAAAAAGCTTCTCCTCAGGTGTTGCCACCGTCCCAAATAGTAGGAATAATCCCAAACAGGGCATGAGTACCCTCCGGTACAGCGGAACTTTACGGGCAAACAAAAAAGCAAATTTTGTAAAAATATATATTATTTATTAGAAAAATTTGTATAGATATATTTTAGAAAGATTGTGATATGCAAATATCAAAAAGATGTGTCTAACACATTAACAATTTGCACAATATACATAAAATACAGTCAAAATTGGAACATTGAAACATTTGTATAAATTTCCACTGAGAAAAATTCAACTCCTTTAGCCTAACATGTTTCAAGAATACCAATCCTTTCTTTGAATGTTCTTGGTAGGAGAAAGTACAAATGTATTCTAAAATGAGACAAAAAGACGAGGCTCAGAAATAGTTCCAAAGATCAACATTATTGTGGTCATACGCACATCCAATATACATACCAAGCTTGATGTTTGGAACTATTTCTGAGCCTCGTCTTTTTGTCTCATTTTAGAATACATTTGTACTTTCTCCTACCAAGAGCCTCCGAAGAAAGGATTGGTATTCCTGAAACATGTTAGGCTAAAGGAGTTGAATTTTTCTCACTGGAAATTTATACAAATGCTTCAATGTTCCAATTTTGACTGTATTTTATGTATATTGTGCAAATTGTTAATGTGTTAGACACATCTTTTTGATATTTGCATATCACAATCTTTCTAAAAAATATCTATACAAATTTTTCTAATAAATAATATATATTTTTACATAATTTGCTGTTTTGTTTGCCCGTAAAGTTCCGCTGTACCGGGGGGTACTCATGCCCTGTTTGGGTTTATTCCGACATGTTGGTCAATGGTATCCATTGTCTTTTGCTCAGTTGTTCTTGATCGCTGAAGCTGAATGCGTCATGCCTTTGGTTAACAACAGGGAAAAACCATTCAGCTCACCTAGTAGGACCACCAGCTCACCCAGTCACAAAGGCCACCAGAGTTGCACTAAATTGCCCTATAGGTTGCCACTTAAATACCATATAATTGTGTAACCTGTTTGGAGTTATAACTTGTATAATTATGTGTCTTTTCAGCTGTTGGTGGGTGCCGAGGACTGCCCGACAGAACAATACACCACAGGCGGAGAGTGCTGCAGGGCCTGCGGAGCTGGAGAGGGTGTCATACAGGAATGTGGGGTGAACCAGACTGTCTGTGAATCCTGTCTGGACAGTGAGTAGCTTCAATCTAATTGTCTGCTTGTTAGCAGATTTACAAATGCCATAGCTGCCTTTTGGGATTGGTATATAAATGGCACATGACATTTTAGCATCAGCTCCTCCTACCATAATAGCTGATGGAAAAGCCATCATACAATGGGACTGATTTGCAATGATTCAGATGAATACATATTATTTTGTTTACAGCCATTCTCTAGGGGTTTAGGTTGCTCTTTGCATCTGTGTTGGAAATGTTCTATTGTTACTTTGAATAGTATCTGCTGCCTATTAAATTTCTTCTCATTCTGATTGGTGCTATTTAGTGGCGGATCTACCAGGATGAGTGACTTTTGCTGCTTCCAGAAATACCGCCCAACCACTCTCTGTTAAAGCTGAACTTTGAGGAAATGTAAAAGAATACCCCTACAGTGGAGCTTCCCATGCACTGCAAGGGTTAAATGCCCACTTTTGCCTAGGGTACCAGTAAAAAGCACATTTACTCATCTTATCCTATGCTCCCAAAGGCTGCTCCTTCCATGCAACCTTCAAACCATGGGTGCTTCATGTGGTCGCGGCTGTAAGATTGTCACATACAAAGCTGGACCATCAGTCCTGCATTGGAAGTGAGGACACTGAGGGCCCACCCCCAAAGCCAGAGCATCGGGGAGAAGAGGCGAGTGCCGGTTGCCGGTGGAGCAAAGGATAAGTTAGGGGAAAGTGCTTTTTTTCTGGTATCTTGGGTAAAAGGTGCATTTACAATTTTTTGTGTCACTGCGCTTTAAATACTAAGTGTTAAAATACCTAAAATAAAAAAGGTTATATAAATATAGCGGCCTCCTCTCTCCCCTCTCTTCTATCAGCTCGTCTGTCTCTTGTCTAGGGGTACTTTAGAGGAGAGAGAGCGGGGTCACCACGCCAAGCCCTCACCGCAGATGTTTGTGTGGTGGAAGCAAAGTTCTTGTTTTACCTTCGGGTCAGTGTTCTGCACCTGGAACCTCCGAGGAGAGAGTTACCTTGAACAATGTCTGCCAGAAAATGAGCCCCACACCATTAAAGTCCAACACTCCTTTATTCTTCTTCATGCAAAGTGAACACAATCAGTTGGACTCCCTTAGAAAACAGAACAGACAAGGAGGTGTGGATGCGAGTAGGCCCAGACACAATGAACTCTACACTTTCCTTCCTGAAAGTGGGTTGCGGTCTCCAAGCGAGGGGGAATTTCCTTCCAGGCGGTCTCCGATGGGAGGCTCACCTGTCACTGGCAATATGCTGCACCGGGTCTTCAAGCAAAAGTATCTCCCACCGGTCCATTACGCCTTCCGGATTCGGGTACCCACTCCTGGGGTTCCCTAGGACCTCCTTCCCTCGCGGAACTCAGTGTTGGGCACTGAGCTCCAGACCTCCATCCGAGTACCTCACCCCAGGCTAAAGGTGCCTGGGATGGAACACAGCCTCCGAACGTCCTCTAGGCCTAGGCCGCCTAGGGGATCGACACGAACCACCGCCCTCAGGCTGAAGGTGCCCGGGACTCGACTCCCACCACCGAAAATGGCCGCCCCCTTTATACCCCCTCCCAGCAAGCACGGCGGGTTCCCCGCCCCACCATACAACCGCTGAGAGAGACCAAAAGAGGTACGCCACCGCAACGATGGCTCAACCCCGGGCCCAAAGCGACAGCGCCACCTGGTAGGCCCCAAGGAACCAATACATCACAGTTTCCCCACCAGATTCAAAAATAGAAAGCATATACCCGCTACATAAAGAACACTGTGTAGCAAAGTAGAGGAGAAATGGGGCTACATGTGTGCCAAGTTTCGGGGTCCAGGGGACATAGGACCGGCACTGGGTCCCAAAATCACCGGAGAAATTACCGTTTAACATGGGAGTCTATGGAAGGGGTGCCCGGCTTTGAAAAATCAGTGCTCCCCGGCCGTAGGTCCCCCGGACAACAAACTTTGCACACTTGTAGAGGAAGAGTGGAGCTACATGTGTGCCAAGTTTGCCAAGCTGGCCAGTACCGGGTCTTCAAAGTCCGGGAGATCAGGTGCAAAAAGGTGACTCGAGTATAAGCCGAGGGGGGCATTTTCAGCACAAAAAAATGTGCTGAAAAACTCGGTTTATACTTAAGTATATACGGTATTTTAAATGTGTTTTGTGCCATTTGCCTGAAGTTCAGCAGGTAACATATCTGAACTATTGAAGGTATGGTTCGATCTCAAAGGCTTGATGGAACCCACGTTACACCCAAATGGGGATCTGGAATTCATCGTCCTAACGCTTGCAACATCTGACCATGCAGCTTAGCCAAACTAGGTTGCAGGAGAAATGTAATGTAATTTACCTTAGCAGAAGAAAGGCAAGGATCTAGTTCTAAAAACTGATGTATATTACTTCCTCTTTGTAACATGTAAATAATGACTAGTTTATTAAGATCCCCATTTTTTTCTTACTGCTTCCAAATGGCAGTTGCTAGAAAGGTTAAGCACAGAGGTCATTTGACTGTACCAGAGCATGTCTGTTCCATATGTCTATAAATTGTAGGAAAGGAAAACACTTCTGCTATGCCTATAGCAGTCAATCAGATTGCAGCTGCAATTTTTCTAATGGAAGATGAGACGACAGGTAACATTTGATTGGTAATAGCGATAAATGAATCTGATCCTGAAAAAGTAAAATGAGACAGCGAAAATGTTTAATACATCTTAAAGCCTAAGTTTAGTTATTATTTTTAATCAGCACAAGAGAAAATACATACATTCAATGAGAAGTGCCCCTTGTGCTGGTGGGCTGTTCTCTTAGGTCAGCCATAGATGAAGCAAATTTCTTTTCTGCAACCACAGGTTGACTGTGTTGATGGGGAATCCCTCTCGCAGAGCCATTGTGTTCTCCTGGTGGGGGAGGCTGTCTCTACTGGGAGAACACAGTGATTATTGCTAGCTTCTATAACAGTCACTAGCGATTATCGCATGTAAAATCCGGCAGGCTGGTTGTACCCAAGTTGATCGATTGGGTACATTCAGCCTGCCCATACATGGTTCGAATCTCCAGCAAGTTCCTGCTGAACTGGCCAATATTCGATCCGTGTATGGCCAGCTTTAGACTTCAGTCCTCTGCTCCCTTCCCCCCCTACCCCCCATACCCTCACATTGGTAATCCTACAGTGCTGCAAGGGTTAATACAAGCTGTGGACTTGTCAAAGGCACACATCAAGAGTGCCTTCTATGCCCGTCTTTTCCATCCCCCTCCTTCATTTATAGAAGCTGTACCATTGCTTCCAGCAATTATAGCACTCTGTGAATGGAGGACCGTCAAATGAACTATAGGCCTGCCTTCTCCATTCTTACAGCGCCTTTAATTTTTGAAAGCTATAGTGGATCTTCTATGAATGGATGAGGGAAGGTGAAAAGGATGGGCATAGTCTGCACTCTTGACACTCCATGATAGGTCCAACTGGGAAATTATATAGTTGACACCATGGGAACATGTATACAATATGATCCCCTGGCTAAACCAGGGGTCGCCAAACTTTCTAAGCAAAGGGCCAGTTTACTGTTCTTCAGACTTTAGGGGGACCAGACTGTGATTAGTGGGAGCAGAAAATGCCCTGGCATCAGGGGTCATAAACAATGCCCCATCATTCCTTTGAGTTGAAAGAATAGTGCCCCATTGTTGGTGGCAATGGAAGAATTGTGCCCCCAACAGTGAGAGTAAAAGTGCTCCATCGATGGTGTCAGTTAGTGGAATAGTGCCCCAAGGACCAGATAAAGGCAAGTCACAGGCCATATCTGACCCCTGGGCTGCAGTTTGTACTAGAGCGATGGGTGTGCATGCACAGAATTGGTGGACTCTCTGAGAGCTTTGCCTGTGCATGTATACCCAGTGCTGTAGCCGTGAAACCATATTGGTTACATTTTGCCATTGCATTTGCAACATGTAAATAATATGATTCTCTGGCTAGATCACTGGGTGCGCCTGCATGTACCACGCTCTAATGCCTTGTACACACCATCGTTTTTCCTGACGTGCAAAAAGCCGTTGTTTTTCCTAACGTGATTCCTCTCCAACCTGACTTACATACACACGTTCATGCAAAAAGACGTCCGACCAAAGCGCAGTGATGTACAACTCGTACGACGGGACTATAAAGGGGAAGTTCCTTTCAAATGGCGCCACCCTTTGGGCTGCTTTTGCTGATCCTCGTGTTAGTACAAGTTTGGTGAGAGACGATTTGCGCTTTTCAGCCTCGTGCTTGTCAGTCCGTTACAGCGTGACGAATGTGCTATCTCCATTCTGAACGCTAGTTTTACCAGAACGAGCGCTCCCGTCTCATACTTGATTCTGAGCATGCGTGTTTTCTTTCCCCTCGGAAAAGCATACACACGACCGTTTTTCGCGACGAGAAAAGGACTGACGGGAAACACGACGAGAAAAAAGAGAGCTGGTTTTAATTTTTTTGCGGGGCAGTTTTTTGGGCGAGAAAACTGCTAGGGAGCATACACACGACCGGTTTTCACGACCAATATAAAAAATGGCAGTTTTCTCTTCGTGAAAACCGGTCGTGTGTACAAGGCATTAGAGTCGCCTGAAGATTCCTGAGATACATGTCCATATCATAGAAGTCTATGGGCAAAGATGTCATTCTCGCCTAGGTGAGGAATACAGAGGTACTGGGAAGGAAGTTAAAAAAAAGGTATTTAATAAAAGAAACATATATACTCTATACGTGATTCTTTCAAAGCTGTGAAAAACACTACTGGGGAATTTACCAAATGAGGATGAAAGTCCTTTTTAAACCTTGGTCCAAGGTCGGAGATCTGCATATAGACTTTTTCCACCACAACTGAGATCTCTGTAAAAAGTCGCTGTTGGGGGTTTATTAAGCATCAGTACATTGTGTTTTTGTGCCTTCAAAAACCCATTGACGTGAGACATGAGTCTTTGTCTGCTCTTAATATCCCGTCTTTCATTTGCCTGCTCCGGATAACTCTAGTAATTGTTTTATTTCTGCTTCCAATAAAATGTAATATTGCGGCTCCTCTGCATTAAAGGGGTTAAGCCGACAGCTGCGCCCCAGACTTGGGCACGTCTCTGCCCCCCCTCGAGGGGGCCCTCACTTCATGTCCTTCAAAATCAAAATCTGGATTCCATCTGCTATAATATAAACCTTGTTACTTCAAAATCAATGGCATCTTCCCCACCTCGTGCTGTGCCCTTGACGGTGACCTTGAGTAGGGAGATAATGTTCCCTGTCATAGGCGGCCTGTGATAAGCATTTCATAATGAAGCAGATGAGACAACAAAAGATTAAATGAGAGGCGGAATCTATTAGACAGTACATGGAATTTACAGTTAATACGGGATAATGTTAGTAATGCAAATAAAATCTCTAATCAGATTTTATTTGTTTACAGGAACAAATTAAGTCCCGTCCATTTTTTAATTTTTTTTGTTCTCTGCGATTTTCCTTGACTTTCCGCCCTGTTTGCTCCACCCCTTGCCCATCCACTTGGTGCATCTTGATGTAAATACAGATTTTATGGAGTTGAATAATTATTTCTTGACGTTTGTAGGAAATAATTCAAGTAAACGAATAAGTGCATCTATGCATTCCCCTGCAGTTTACTTCTTATATAGAGGACCAACATGTGGAACCTACAAAGTTCTGGACCCTTCTGGGGCATGCCCCTTACCCATCCTCTATGGGACCTCCACACCAGATCACTTTACAGACTTCTGCAGCCCTTAAATCAAAACAAAGGTGACCTGAAACAAGACCTAAAATCAATGAGCGTACGCAAGCGGAGCTTAGATAGGACCCCGAGGCCCTGTCTATGCTTTGATGTGTTAGGAGGCGGATATATCAGGAAAAGAGAGGGGGTCCAAACGACTTTTATTGACTGTTGCGCATGTGCCAATTACACACCGGCCGGCCTCCTGACTCGTAACAGAGGAGACTGGGTCTTGGAGTCTGTTCAGACGCCCGTTCTGTGTCTGAACTCACTTTGATGTGAGGCCTGAAGGAAAAGGATGCAATCTGGATCTATTTGGTACCCTGATCGCACTTCTCCTTCTACCTCTTATGGTACTCTATGACAATTATATAATAACTTGTGTACCCTCTGCTGTGAATTATCGGGATAATGGGATTTGCTGAGAATTTCGTGACCACATAAAAGCACAAGGCTGAAGACTAAGTGCCTTTGTAAAGATCAGTAAACTCAGAGTTAATAGGACCCTGTCGGAACAATGAAGTTGGCCAAAAAGATAGTAAATGCTTACCTCTCTAGCCACCCATGCTACCAAACACTCCTTTGTTTAAGAGAAATATTCCTATGATGTCTGTTTGGAAACTGATATTTTTGCAAGTGTCAAGCCCTGTACACCCGACCGGTTTTCCTGGCAGGAAAAAAAACGTTGGTTTTCCCGACGGGATTCCGGCCAAGCTTGACGGGTTTCCTGCCAAGCTTGTCTTGCGTACAGACTGTCATACAAAATACCACCGGTCCAAAGCGCGGTGACGTACAACACGTACGACGGCACTATAAAGGGGAAGTTCCATTCCAACGGCGCCACCCTTTGGGCTGCTTTTGCTGATCTCGTGTTATCGCGTGTTAGTAAAAGTTTGGTGAGAGACGATTCGCGCTTTTCAGCCTCGTGCTTTTCAGTCCGTTACAGCGTGACGAATGTGCTATCTCCATTATGAATGCTAGTTTTTTTACCCGAACGAGCGCTCCCGTCTCATACTTGATTCTGAGCATGTGCGTTTTTTTGCCCTCGGAAAAGCATACACACGACCGGTTTTCACGACGGGAAAAAGTCTGTCAGGAAAACTGCGATGGAGCATACACACGACCGGTTTTTCCGGCCAAACGCTCTCATGGCAGTTTTCCTGCCGGGAAAACCGGTCGTGTGTACGAGGCTTCAGTCTTCTGGCTACATGCTGTGCTCATTGGTTTCTCCTGCCAACTTTCACGCCAATACAGAACATGGGGGAGGAACCAATATTTGGCAGAAGGAACCAGTGAAGGACCGATGGAAACAGATACACAAGCCAACTCATATCAATCATCTTTTTTTTATAGTACAACTGTTTTAAGAGAACCACAGAGGTTACCATTGCTAAACTCCTTCTGAAAATGCTACACGTCTGGTCCTTAGCTAGAATCGTTTATAATTTACTGTCCTTGAATTCAGACATTTAAAATTCTTCATCTGTGCATACATCTGAGTTAGTGAATAATGTATGAAAAGTCAACATGATGGCCAGGCAACTAGTATTTTCAAAAGAAGAGGTCAACAATGGCAGCATTCATTTTACTCCTAAAATAAGTGTGTAGGCAAGTGCAGTCTATTGTCTCCGTGGAGGTGGCGCTCGTCCGTACTATGGTTCCCTCGGTCCTCAGCAGCAGCGTACTGCTTGGGTACGCTGCATCCAGGTGACCCTGGTGGCCATCTTGGGTAACACAGAGTCTTTTTAAGTACCTGCCCCCAGGTTTTGGTGCACTTTGTCAAAGTGGCTATTGTTGGGAGAGCATTCCCGTCTGTCAGGGACAGCACTAGCGGTAGGGACAGGTTCCAGGAGGTGTAGGGTCAGCTCAGGGCCTATGTTTGCCCTTCAGCAAGCTCCCTTTTGGGTTGGACCAGCCAGGCCACATTCAAACCCCCTCCGCAAGTGCTGTCTTCAGTTCGGGCCTACTACCCCTACTCTCCACTGCATTGGCTATAAGTTCTCGGTCTGGTGAGCTTTCCCGCCAGGTTGTTGTATTGTTTGCAAGAAATTTTATATAATGGTTACTGCACCCTGGGCCTCTGGGTTTTTACTACCGCTACACCATGTTGCACCTACCCACTAAGTGGAACTGCAGTTTTTTATTTATTTTTAAATCCCCCTCCCATCCTGTGTATAAAAAAAAAAAAAAAAAAAAAAGTGCAAAACTTCTCTCTCCATTCTCCAACACTGTCCCCAACATCCTGCTCGGTCCAGTGAATAGCACTTTTTCATTCTGCCTATTAACTACGAACCCAGCCCCTGCCTGTCATTTACACCCGCAAGGGGCGCTGTCATACAAACTTGGCTTACAATACTCCAGGACTGAGTGGTGTGCACATGTCATTATGTGAGTACCACTGGAAGAATATCCACCTCCCCCTCCCTCATTGCTGCTAGAAGAAGACCCTCCTTTGATGTCAATGAACCAGTTCAAATAATGCTGGAAAAAGATATATAAATGTTCTTGTTTTATTTTACATTACCCTTGAACCTTTATACATACCATTTTTCCAAGAGTCTGTTGACATCATAGGTCCTTTCATTTCTCCTCCAATGGTGGATTATTGTTTCTGCACTTAATGGCGTTCACATAATGACCCATTCAGCCCATTCAGTACTGTGAGCCCAATCCAGCATGTTGACGCACCCCTATGTGTTATGTCCATGGCAGCCATGGTTCAAACAGGGGTAACACAGAGCCTTTTAAGCCTATCACAGTGGCCAGAAGAGCAGACAGCACCAGATTAAAGGTGAATATTGCAGAAAACACATTTTTTTATTATTTTAACTAATGCTGGGCTAAAAATTGATTTTTTTTTTTACCAGAAACTTTTTTCACATTAAATGCAACATCTGCTTTCTGTTATTTGCCACACCTTTTCCTTGAGCAATGAGCACTAAATGTTTCAACAATGTATTCTTGTTTCCTGGACCAACAAAGGACCGTAATTTCACTGTCATGAACTGGGAGTGCTGGTCCATCCATCAAAGAACATTATCTCCCCTCCCCCTCTTCTGCAATCTAATATGTCAATCCATTCTATGGTCAGGAAGCATTGTCCAATTTCTGGTCTAATTAGATAGCAATGAGTTTACCAGCTCTCTTGTACAGTAGTCATTAAGCTCACCACTTAGCCTTTGTAGACTAGCACAAACCACAATGTGCCCTAAGGGTACTCATCAGACCTGCTTAGTAACATGGTAACTTTAAAAACAACATGTGTCTCCGAATGTAACACTTTCAGATTGCCATCCATAATATATGTAGCCTTGATCTCCATTTTACGCTACATTGACTATCAGATTCTCCATTGTTTCCAGCCACCACCCCTCTCATTACCAGTTATGGCAAGAAGACAGAGACCAGAAGAACCTTTTCGCTATAGGAATCAGTCCAAGAGCCTCTCTTATGTGACTCACAAGCTAGCTATTAAACTGAAGAGTTTAATGGGAGAAGTTAACAAGGCAAATTACTTTTAATGCCAGTGAAACGAATAGTATTAAACTATAAACGTTAAGTATACAGTTCCTCCCTGAAGATGATCTGGAGAAGCTCAGAAATCAGCTGGATCCAAATCCTGCTGCGGATTTCTATAAAATATCCATCTAGATTGAGGGATGAATGTTGTTTATGCAGAGGTGTGTTTAACATGTCAGTTTTCCAGCACTTGCTTGACAGGAGTCTATTTGGGCGTCTTGTCAGTGTCTAAATACTGGATTGCTTAGACGTTGAACAAACTCATCTGCTTCACCTTTTGTATTCCTTCGACTGATCTGAGGTTATGGCCTAAAGCTACCCTATAGAGAACATTTTGCCTAATCCAGGCCGTAATGTTTGGACTGGGAGGTGAATATGTGTCTTTAAGCCACCCCTTATACGTGTAGAGACCCCCAGGTCACCTAATTTCAAGGGATGAAAATGGATTTTCCTGTCTGATAACTGATGTTACACGCTTGGACCAAGCCATCTGGGTAAGGACAGTGGGTGGTGGTGGTGGGGGCTGTGTTAGTGCCGCTCCACCGGCAAACAACCACCCTCCCCCCCCCGGGCCGCTGGTGGAGCGGTACTACCCCCCGCAGGACTTACACAGCCCCCCCCCCCCACCGCCACCACCCACTGTCCTTACCCTGGATGCGGGCAGTGAGAGTGTGGCGGGCTCAGGGAAAGCTGCTCCGGTGTCCTCTCCTGGAGAAGCTTCCGAGGTGTCTTCTCCTCCCGGTGCTAGACGTCCAATAGGATCGCCTAACGTTTTGGACAATCGGAAAACAGGTTTCATACCTGCTTCCCGATTGGCCCGGGAGGAGGATCAGTGTTGCAACAGCGAATTTTCATTCACTGTTGCAACACACCTGAATGGGCTCCAGACGCAATGTTCTGCATCCCGAGTCTACCCTATTTTGAAGCCTATTAAAGCTTAAGGCTCTAATCAGATTCTTCAAAAAAAAACCTGGCCACTCCAATTTATATGCCCGGTGACCTGAAAGGGACCAGACACTTGAATAGGGGGTGGCCGCGGCGGCCATGGATAGATTCATGCTATGCATGAATCTATCCTCTGCATAAAGGGGGTAGCGAGGCTGTAGGGGGCAGCGCCCGGGCTCCCCTAATGGATGGGCCGTCCCTGCCTGGATGAATGTCATCAGGCACTTCTATGATACAATGATTTAGCCCCTGGCATCCAGACATCAATGACCTCTGGTCAAGTAGGGGATAAAGCAGGGGTATGCAATTAGCAGACCTCCAGCTGTTGCAAAACTACAAGTCCCATCATGCCTCTGCCTCTGAGTGTCATGCTTGTGGCCAGGGCCGGCCCAAGACATTGTGCTGCCTGGGACCAATAATGAAATGCTGCCCCCCCCAAAAAAATCACGCCCACCAAAAGGCCCCCCACATTCATTAAGTTATATCATAACTAAAATAAATTTTATCAGAAAATCAGTATAAAAATGCCATAAATCTATTCCCTATTTTGTAGACGCTATAACTTCTACGCAAACCAATCAATATACGCTTATTAGGTTTTTTTTTTTTTTTTTTCTAACCAAAAATATGTAGAAGAATACATATTGGCCTGAACTGATGAAGACATTTTTTTAAAGTTATTGATCAGTAAGTTAGCGCTGCACTTTCTTTTTTTTTGGTGGTGTGGGAACACATAACAGTGCTTAGGGGCAGGCCTTTTACTGACACTTTTTTTTATTTTACCTCCAGTAGTTTATTGAAAATTAGTAGTGTGGTGATTACCTATTATACTAAAGATCGGCATGTGGAATTAATAAACATCAACAGATTTTAGTTGTGCCCCACCAGGCCGGCTCCCCATGGACAATGTGCCTGGCTGCCGAGTTCATCGCCCCATTCCTGCACTCAGCTTGGCAGATTGGCAGCAATGGTTGGCAGACAGGCAGCAATGATTGGCACTGACAGGCGCCACTGATTGGCACTCATAGAAAGCACTGATTGACACTAATAGGCAGCACTTAGTGGCACTGATTGGCAGCGCTGATGGGCACTAATTGGCAGCACTGATGGGCACAAATTGGCATCACTGGGCGCTGATAGGTGGCACTCATGGGCATTGATTGGCGACACTGATGGGCACTGTTTGGTAGCACTGTCACTGATTGGCACTGGTAGGTGGCACTGATTGGAAACACTTGGCACCAATAGGTGGCATTGGTTGGCACTGATATTAGGCGGCACTGATTGGAAACACTGATAGGCACTGACTGGCACTGATTGGCACTGATAGGTGGCACTGATTAGCACTGACAGAGAAGAGGGAGTTTCACACTGAGCCGATATTGACCCTTAGTGAAACTGTGGGCGACACTGTCATGTAATCAGAGCTGCTGTTAGAAATTGCTGGGCCCTGTACAGTCTACCTGACACAAACACAACAGAATTCCTACTAAATCTAAAAGCTAAGAAAGTGTATTGAGAATCAAAGCTTTATGTGTGAATGAGGTATCGGGGCTCATTCACAAGGGTACTGTGGCCTGTACAATGTAAATCAGTGGTTTGTTTATGTGTCTGGAGTCACCTGGAGCTGTGTGCAGGCAGAAAATGTTACACTATGGGTGACAGGTGTGTGAGTGCAGGTGTACGGCCCCAAAGGGCTCTTTCACAAGGACGTTCCGTATGTCTGTTTTTCATCCATCCGTTTTCGGATGAAAAAACGGACATGCATGTATCCCTATGGGATAGCGGATGTCAGCGGATGACATCAGTCTCCGCTATGGTCCGTTTAGCATGACGGAGGAAAATCCTACTTTTCCATTCGTCTGCGGATCGGATGAAAACGGACAGAAGGTCCGTTTTCATCCGATCCCCCATAGAGGAGAGCGGCGATCTGACCGTTCCGTTTCTGCACAATGTGCAGAGACGGACAAGTCATCCGCCGGCTCAGCGGGGATCAATGAAGCGATCTTCGCTAAGTAAGCGGATGTTCACGGGGCGGATCATCACGGGATCCGCCCATGTGAAAGAGCCCATAGTGCGCATTCAGGACCACTCCCCCACAATTGCACACCTGTCAAATTTGGACCTGTGGCTGTGTTTATACAACCACTGCGTCCCTAAGGCCCCTTTCACACATGCTGACCGTATGTCCGCTTTTTCATCCATCCGTTTACAGATGAAAAAGGGACATACATTGGTCCCTATGAGATTGCGGGTGTCAGCGGATGAATATCCGCTGACACCCGATCTCCTCCGTGTCCGCAATCCTCCGATTCTGCAGACGGAGGAAAATCCAATTTTTCAATCCGTCTGCAGAGCGGATCGGATGAACACGGGCACAGACGGTCCGTGTTCATCCGATCCCCCCATAGGGGAGAGCAGAGATCTGACAGGGCGGTCCCGGCACAGTGTGCAGGGACCGCCCTGTCATCTGCCAGCTCAGCGGGGATCAATGGAGCGATCCCCACTGAGCAAGCGGAGCTTCACGGGGCGGATCATCACGGATCCGTCCCGTGTGAAAGGGGCCTAACAGGAAGCTCCAGCTGTGTGAACAATTTACTCATTCGCAAGGCCAGAATACATGGATGAATGAGTCCTTAGGGCTCATTTACACATGAGCTTGGGGGTGGTAAAAACCCATGGTTGAACAGTGTTTTTACTGCCTGACAAAATGCTACCCCCTTTAGCAGTGGAGGCAGTGGCTGGGGGTATACACATTCCATGACATTCAATGCCGTGCTTCACAGCCATAGCAGAAATTATATCCTTGTCGAAAAAGTCAAGTGAATAGTGCTGCTCTGCAAGTGTCCTGCAACAGCATGCAAAGCACATGATTGTAGCGTGCTAGTGAGGGGTTAAAACAGGCAGTGAGGAGGCAATATGCCTCCTCGCCACCTGTTAAAAGCTCTCTGAAGAGCAATCTAAATGCTGACAGCTCTTCAGATAGCAAAGTACATGTGAACGGCCCTTTATTTTTTGCTAATTATGTTTTAGAATTTAAATTTTTTTAGAATTGTATTTATTCTTCTGTGAGCATTTTTGATGCTGCTGGAAAGCACTACCCTTGTGATCTGCTGTGGGTGCTTTACGCCACCTGTAAAGCAGATTGCAAACACACCACCAAAAAGTAGTACATGCACAATTTTTTTCTGTGTTCTGGTGTGAACTAAAGCCCATTTAAAATGAATGGGCTCCAAAATCGCACCACATGGGAACGCTGATGACAACCAAACCCCTTCCTTTCAGTACAAATCTCCCCTCCAAGGTCATATTCTACCATGAAGACCCCCCCCCCCCCCCCCCAAAATCCCTACTCAGTACAGATCTCCCCCCACAGTCCTAAACTCCCCTCAGCACAAACCACCATTCCAGCCCCATCTCAGTACAGACCTTCTATTAGGGACCATGGTGGGCACAGGGACATAATAGAAAATATAGAAGGAGCTCCTGCACTTGCAGCCTTCCTTTATTAAATCCAACAACC
The DNA here is from genome assembly GCA_029206835.1 of Rana muscosa. Lineage (NCBI taxonomy): Eukaryota > Metazoa > Chordata > Amphibia > Anura > Ranidae > Rana > Rana muscosa. The sequence continues at coordinate 258,044,520 of CM055128.1, forward strand.
ATATCAGTGCACTTCAGCCAGGTACAAGGGGCTGGGCAGACCCTGTGAACTAGAAGCAGCCCCTTCTCCCCACCAACCTCGTTCTGTGTAATCAGATGGTCAGGAACTGCAGCCGATTAGAAGGTATGACACTGTCCTTTGCTTCAGAGGCTCCCAGATGTTTTCAGCCTCAAGGTGTCTGATTACACAACAGAGCACATGCAGAGGGGACTGACACTGGTCTGTCTGCCCTCCTCACTACATCTCTGCCTGGATTCTGCATCTACTGTCAGAAACACTGTAACAAGTATGTCTCCATGCTTCCTCTCAGGCTCAGTGTTCAGGATTGCAGCGCCCAAATCTCTGCCTGGTGTAACATGGAATTCAGTGTCAGCATAGGCAGTGCAGAGAGACCAGCTTTCAAAATCCAGCGGTAATGTGGGGTGGGCGGGACCCAGCAGCTATCGAGCACCAGCCAATGATTGTCCTGTTTAAGAAAGGGGGCGGGGCTACATACACACACACACATAGCGGCCCGCCCAGACCCCATCCCATTGGCTGGTGTTTGATAGCTCCCCCACCCACCCCGACATCAACTCTCAATACCGACAGCTAGTCTCTCTGCATTCAGGTATTTTACATCTCTGGCAAGTGTCAAAATCGGCTCAGTGTGAAACTGTCTCCAGGCAGTAAGGGCTGCACACTCAATAGATGCAGCCTTTCATGGCAGATCTCGGAAACAGCCGGGATGGCTGCCGCCCCTCTTAAAATGCCGCCTGGGACCATGGGCCCACTGGGTCCCATGGTAGGGCCAGCCCTGCTTGTGGCTGTCAGAGTCTTGCTATGCCTAATGGGACTTGTAGTTCTGCAACAGCTGGAGGTCAGCTAATTGCATATCCTTGGGATAAAGCATTGTGGCATAAACATGCTTGATGGCATGCACCTTGGCATCAATGACTTCCCTTCGCGAAGGGGTTAAACTATTGTGCCATCATGCATGCCTGAGGCACAATGCATTAATCCCTTCATTATAAGAAGTCATTGAAGCTCAGATGCATACAATCACGCATGATGACTATGCCATAATGCTTTAACACCCGTTGTGATGGAGTTAAAGCATTGTGTCGTAAGCATGGATGGCATGCCTCCAGATATCAATGACCTGGAGAAGAAAGGGCTAAAGCATTGTGGGCTAGACATACTGGCATAATGGCATGCACCTTGGCATCAATGACCTCCCATTGTGAAGGGATTAAAGCATTGTGACATCACGTATGTCTATGGCACAATGTTTTAACCCCCATAGTAAAGGCGTTAAAGTTTTGTGTCATAGACATACGAGATGCCATGCCTCCGGGCATCAGTGACCTCCGATCAAGAAAGGGCTACATTTTTGTGGCATAGACAAACTTGATGGCATGCACCTGGGCATTAATGACCTCCCATTGTGAAGGGGTTAAAGCATAGGTGTGCGCAGTGTATTGCATTAGGGTGTGCACCCCAAAGCTCAAACACATACTACTTACTGATCACTCACAATGCTCATTCAGAAAGGGAAGGGGATGGTAAATAACATATTTACTGGCCCCTTCCTCCACTCATCCTAAAACATCCTTGCAGCAACAGCTAGTGGGAGAGAAGGGAAGCTGGTAGCACTGCAGGGGTAAGGAGGGAGCCAGGGAAGTAGGGAGAATCTGTGCTGTAAAGGGTGATTAGGGTGTGCCTGGGCACACCCTGTGCGCACACCTATGGGTTAAAGCATTGTGCCATCACGCATGTCTATGACGCAATGTTTTAACCCCCATTGTGTCGTTGACATACATGATGGCATGCCTCCAGGCATCAATAACTTCTGGTCAGGAAAGGGCTAAAGCTTTGTGGCATAGACATGCCTCCCGCCATGAAGGGATTAAAGCTTTGTGCCATCACACATGTCTATGGCACAATACTTTAACCTCTTCACGACATGAAGTCATTGAGTTGAACCACAGGGAAATGCTCCAGGTTCATGGCGCAGTTATATTTTCACTGTTAAGTCTCTTAAGTTTTGCTCACCAGTCCGCTTGTTCTAGAGGAGGAGGTTGGCGCAGAGACACAAAATCTTTTAAGGCAATAAAAGGTAAAAACTTCTTGTGTTTTTAGTGGCCATTTTTAAAAACAAACAAAAGGTTTTAATTAGAGGTTGTAATTAAAGCCTATTTGAACCCTTAATCCTAATTACTGCATTGCAATCAGGCTACAAAAAGGGAGTTTGAGGGAGTACGAGCAATGTTGATTGGAGTATTGTGCAGGAGGCATGCCTGACCGGTTGATCAGTGGTCCAGGTCTCCAGTAGGCTGCCAGCACAAGGGATGTTACCAAAGGCTTTAGCATGCTAGAACATTAAAACAAAATGAACACGTTCTTAGAGCATGGGTGCCCAACCTATGGCCCTCCAACTATGAGGAACTACAACTCCCATCATGCCTCTGCCTTTGGGAGTCAAGCTTGTAACTGTCAGCCTTATGCCCCATACACACGATCGTTTTTCATGCCGTTAAAAATGCCATTTTTAAAAATGGCCATTAAAAATGATCGTGTGTATGCTCCAGAGCATTTTTAACGACGTGAAAAACGGCCATTAAAAATTTCGAACATGCTCTCTTTTTTCACGTCGTTTTTCATGTCGTTTTTTTTAACGACGTGAAAAACGATAGTGTGTATGCTTTAACGACGTGAAAAAAAATGTGCATGCTCAGAATCAAGTATGAGACGGGAGCGCTCGTTCTGGTAAAACTAGCGTTCGTAATGGAGATAGCACATTCGTCACGCAGTAACGGACTGAAAAGCACGAGGCTTAAAAGCGCGAATCGTTGCTCAACAAACTTTACTAACATGAAGGGTGGCGCCATTCGAGCGGAACTTCCCCTTTATAGTGCCGTCGTACGTGGTATACGTCACTGCGCTTTGCTTGATCGGTTTTTTAAATGATCGTGTGTACGCAAGAAAGGCTTGAGAGGAAACATGAAAAAAACGACGTGAAAAACGGCAAGAAAAAAAATGGCAAGAAAAACGATCGTGTGTATGGGGCATTAGAGTGCCTCATGGGACTTGTAGTTCTGCAACAGCTGAAGGGCCACAGGTTGAGCTCCCATGGGTTAGAGGATGGAACCAGTCCTCTAAGCGATGAATGTCGAAGGGTCTAACGAAGGCATCGGCGAGGTGAGTATAATACCTCTTTAATTATGCCGCGTACACACGATCAGAAATTCCGACAAGAAAACCGTGGATTTTTTTTCTACGGAATTTTGGCTCAAACTTGTGTTGCATACAAACGGTCACACAAAATTCCGACCGTCAAGAACGCGGTGACGTACAACAGTGCAACGAGCCAAGAAAAATTAAGTTCAATGATCCCAAACATGTGTCAAATTGATTCCGAGTACGCGTGTTTTTTTTGCGCGTCGGAATTGCATACAGACGAGATTGGAATTTCCGACAAGAACTTTTCCCGTCTGAAAATTTGAGAACCAGCTCTCAAATTTTTGCTGTCGGGAAATCTGACAGAAAAAGTCCGATGGGACCTACACACGGTCGGAATTTCCTACCAAAAGCTCACATCGAACTTTTCTTGTCGGAAATTCCGACGGTGTGTACGCGGCATTGGAAGGGCAAATCATCTGTATTTTTTTTAACCTGGCAGGATCGCTTTAAAGGGCTGTTTGATCTGCTGTATAAATATGGATCCCTTATGGACCATTGTCCTCCATTATCTACGTAAGTGTTCAACATGCATCTCAGATGTCCATGAGCATAATGCTGACCACAAAGATGACAGATGGGTTGTGCATGCACACTTAGATAATGGGTGCATAAATATGTACTCTTGTATCACCCAAGAGTACTGATTTATGTACTGAACATACAAAAAGCGCTATCCTTATCCTAAGAACAGTAGCAATCAGCCTGAAAAATGTAGCCTACAGGTAAATATCTACCATACACCCTTTCCCCTCTGTTATCCATCCCACCAAAGGACCTGCCCTTTCTGCCCTTCCTGCCCTTCCTTCTCCTTCGCATTACAAAGAGGACGCTTCTACTGCAAGTCTGATTTCAATTTTTAGTTGACATGCAGCAACTTAGTATAGTAACAGATAAAGTTGACAACCCTCCAACATGATCCACTCCAGTGGGGACAAAGCACTCTACCCTAAAGGCCCATAAACACGTTTAGACTTTTTGACAACAAACCTCCGATGGACCTGTTTTTTCAGACTATCCGACCGCGTGTACGCTCCAGCGGACAAACTTTTTCGTTTTTTCATCGGACAAATGTTCGCTGTGAGAACGGACAAACTTTTCGGCAACAAATGTCCTACGTCGGCTAATGCGATTGTGTGTACATAAGTCCATCAGACTAAAGTCCAAACTACAAACACGCATGCTCAGAACATGGGCGTCCGCTGAACTTTTTTCAGAGGGGGGCATCATTTTAAGGTCATCCATGCTCGGTCCCTTTTTGACAATGTCATGAAGGGGAGGGGCTTAGTCATTATGACATAAATCGCAGGCATGCAAAGGTTTGAGAAACCAGATGCAAAAGTTTAATAGAAGGACCAAGCTGCCATTGTCTGATTAGCAATTTCTAATTTTTTTTAAACCCCCCCCCTCTAGCGGCCGAATAGCGCCACTAAAAAGATGGTAAAGCGCCGCTAAAACTACCGGCGCTTTACCGATAACGTGGCCAGCTGGCAGTGTGAAATAGCTCTTGAGGATAATTTCGCTTCACTCCATGTCCATATAAATATAGTGTGTCTCCAGAGGGGGGGGGGGGCAATTGACCCCCCTTGCCCTATGGAGCGGACACCCATGGCTCAGAACCAATGCTAAAGGTCAGACAACAATAGCAGAAGTTGCCCAAAGGGTGGCGGTAAAGAGCAGAAAAAACATGTAGTACATCTATTACGTCACTACGTTTGTGTTTGTTGGCTGAAAAAGTCCTGCCGTGTGTATGCATACCAAGTTCACGAACAACGCCCTTCGGAGCAAAATATATATAAAATGTTTGGGGGTTCTTAGTAATTTTCTAGCAGAAAATATAGATTTTAACTTGTGTAGCAGGGTGTTCCCTTTAAATGCAGAGAGACAAGAAGTTCTAGGTGAGTCAGGAGGAAGTAGAGAAAATACATTGCTGGAGTGGGAGAGAGAGAGAGAGACTACATCACCCAGAACCACATTCTTCATATGTTCCCACCGCAGAGACTCATGGGAGGGGATATAAAAGGAGGAGGCGAGGCTGGGCTCGGGCTTTTTGGGACACGAGACTTCACAGCCTGATCCTCCTGTGCGGATGTGTTGGAGTGCAAGGCCTGAAGCCTGAGGCCTTGCTCAGCACCAAAGAGCCTTCCACCCCCTCTGCGAGCCTGGTGGCATCTGACTTCGCTCAGCTACAGCCTTGTTGGATCGGGGACCCGATCGCTGGAGAGACTGAGCGTGTGTGTGGACACAGTCGGTGGAAGTTTCTCGGACTGAGACCGTAGTCCGGGCGGGTGAGAGGGCTGATGCCCAACTAAGATACTGTCACTTCATATAGTCCTATAGACTGCCGTGGCCTACGAGTTATTTTGGTACTATTATTGAAGAGCCTTGGCAGAACTGAGCCTGCTGTTTATTTAGCCAAGTTCCTATCCCTATTGGATTACAAAGTTTATACTCTGTTTAAAGTGCACCACCATTACAGACCTGCCGGTGAAGAACAAGAAGGACTAAGTTAAATATTAGAACCAGGCCTGGTGGGGTTTCTAGTGTGTTTAATTACTGCGCCACAGGGCACTTAGTTGACGGTCGCCCGTGTGGCGCACCTGTTGTGTGTGTTAACTTCATAGTGTGCTAGAGTGGCAGGACGCTGCCCTTTTTAGTGATTATTCGGAACTGTGATTTATGTTACCCCTTATTCTTATAAAGAGATTAAGTAAAACCTATACCTATTACAATTCATTACGGTGTTAATGCTCAGTTATTTATACTGCATAAGATAATTACATGATTGTTAGTACTAGCTGTGCCAGTAGGGTGTAGAGCCTATTGCCGGGGGTTGGCGGAGCTGTACTCAGGGCCCAAATCTAATTCTGCGGCCTTCTTAGTTGAAGGTATCGCTACACGTGGGGGTTCTCGTCCGGGATCCTGATACAGCAAGCGAACACGCCAAAAGACCGGCATGGACCCGCTAGAAGTAGGACAGTGGTACACAATGGCTGGCGCAGATCCGGCCGCGGCGGCAGTTATTGAACTCCCGGGGATCTGGCAAAGAGATGCGATAAAGCAGCTAATGACATCCCTATCACCATGCCAGAAATCATGGGTGATGGATGTGAGACCACATGCTTCGTGTACATACGCATTAATAGAGTGGAAAGACGAAATTCCAGAGCATTTTAAAAGCCAGAGCATACAAGCTATGGATGGGCAGACCTACCATCTGACACATGCGCTGCCACATAAGGGAGATCGGTTCCAAATAAGAAAGTCATCATCTCCACAGATACCTCCCCCGCCATCCCCTAAGGCACAAGAGCAGGAGGATACACAGAGTCCCAGATCATCACCGGCCACCCTTAGCACAGAACTATGCGCTGTACTGGGAGAGATTGTGGCCCAGTGCAAGAAGAATCCCACAGATTACCCAATGCCGGGGTACAGAAAGCTCCGGATATTCTCAGGGAGAAAACCTGTGCCCTCAGGGGAAGAAGGATTTGAGGAGTGGCTAGATGGCACCACTCAGGCCTTAGAGGAATGGGAAGTTCCAGAACGCAGCAAGAAACAGCGAATCGCTGAATGTCTGAAGGGGCCTGCTCTGGATGCCATACGCAACCTGAAGATGAGCAGGAAAGACTGTACTTCACAGGACTACTTGGACATCTTGCAGAATGTGTTCGGTGGGACAGAAAAAGTTACCGAGCTCACCTATCAGCTGGAGCACTGCTACCAGAAAACAGGAGAGAAACTGTCAGAATATATGGGACGTCTAGATAAGATCCTGCATAAAATCATTCTGAAGAAGGGGATCGACCCAGGGAAGATAGACGAGGCCCGGGCTCAGCAGGTGTTGAGGGGAGCTCAGCCCCTGGATCCTATTGCATTGGCGCTGCGCACCCAACAGGACGGGAAGAACCTGGAATACCCCGACCTCATTCGAATGGTCAGAGAGGAAGAGGCCATGTGGGAGGAGAAAAAGAGGGAACCGCCAGTCGAGCCAACCAAACCTCTGGTGGTGATGGTCAGCCCGGCCATGACCCCCGAAAGAGATGCAGAAGTGGACACCCTGAAATCGCAGATGTCCCAAGTGTTGGAGATACTGACCTCTTTGATGGAGAAAGATCAAAGGAAACCAGAAAAGAGAAGTCCAAGAAAGGAGTTGTTCCCGAATACCTCAGCGCCCGCTTCTCTACAGGATCGTGAAGAAGAGGTGATTTGTTACAACTGCGGAGGGATTGGTCATTTTGCAAACATATGTTCCAGTCCCAGGAAGAAAAAGACAAATAACCGCCAGCCGGCGGAAAACTTCAGAGGGCCCCGGTGAAGGAGTCAACCAGGTGCCCATCATCTTCAGTGAGCTCCAAACTGAATGAAAAGCAGAAGAAGAGAGGAAATAAAACACCTCAGAGGAAACACAACATTCCCCAACAGAGATACACCCCAGAGAAAGGGGGCGAGACCCCTCAGAAGGGGCGCAGCATTCCCCAGAGGGGGTGCACACCTAAGAAAAATAACAGCATCCCTCAGCGGGTTCCTACACCCATAAAAAGGAGGGAAGTCAATGCATACCAGGCTCAAGAAAGGTTCAAGTCCAAAGGGAATAGGACAAGAGAGAGTCCAAAAGGAAAAGGTCTGAAGAAGGCGACCTCTGCCGGGCCATATCCGGAGAGGCTGGTGGGCCCATCCCCTATAGTGCCCGTTCAAGTGGAGGGAGTCTACACCAGGGCCCTCTTGGATACCGGGGCACAAGTGACCCTACTATACCGGGACTTCTACGATAGGCACTTGAGTCATCTGCCCATCCAGAAGATAGAAGGGCTGGAAATATGGGGAATTGGGACCCAGAGTTTCCCTTACGACGGCTACCTTCCCATCAAGATGACCTTTGACCCATCCGTGGCTGGGAAGGCCGAAGTGTTTGACACCCTGGCAGTCGTGTGCCCTAGGCCGCCTGGAGCCAACAAGAATTCCCTTATAATAGGGACGAACACGGACCTGGTCCGAAGACTCCTGACCCCTCTAGTGAAAGAAGAGGGGCGAGCAGCCACCAAGATCCATCCCATGCTGAAGACGGCCTACCAACGGCTGGTCCAAGAGCAGGAGACCCCTGGAGAGGGGATAGGGAAGGTGTGGAGACTTGGAAGAGAAGGGGTAGTGTTGCAGCCCGGCGAAGTAACCTGTCTCAGAGCCACTGTGAAGCTTACTTGGGAGCAGCCTGGTCCCTTTGTCGTGCTGGAGTCAGACCCAAGGGGTGAGTCCTCGGGTCTGGAAGTGATACCGGAAGTGATTCCGCTGAAGGTCCTGAAGAAGGCCCATTGTAGAGTTCCAGTGAGTGTTAGGAACACTACCAGAGACCCCATGGAAATCCCAGCCAGAATGCTGCTAGGCCAGGTGAGCCCTGCGGCCCCTGTTACCCTATCAGAAGTGAAGAGGACAGGTGAAGGAGGAGATGCTTGGGAGAAGTTGTCCATGGAAAACCCGAATCTGCCAGGAGCTTGGAAGGAGAGAGCCAAGGCCCAGTTGAATAGATGGGAGAAGATCTTCTCTAAGGATGAGTTCGATGTGGGGTGTGCAAGGAGTGCCACCCATCGGATCCGCCTCCAGGAAGACAAGCCCTTCCGAGAGAGGGTCAGGCGGGTCCCCCTAGCAGATCTGGAGGATCTAAGGGAACAACTTGCAGAACTCAAGAGGACTGGTGTGATACGGGAGTCCAGAAGCCCCTATGCCTCTCCCATAGTGGTGGTCAGAAAGAAGAATGGGTCATTGAGGCTCTGTATCGACTACAGGACTCTAAACAGGAGAACCATACCCGACCAATACACCACTCCGAGGATAGAGGATGCCCTACAGAGCTTGTCTGGGGCCAAATGGTTCAGCGTTATGGATCTCAAGAGCGGGTACTATCAGATCCCTATGCACCCAGAAGACAGGGAGAAGACAGCTTTCATAACCCCAGTGGGGTTCTTTGAATTCAACCGGATGCCCCAAGGTCTGTCTGGAGCCCCAGCGACTTTCCAACGTCTCATGGAGAAGACTGTAGGAGACATGAACCTTATTGAAGTCCTTGTATACCTAGACGATGTCATTGTTTTTGGAAGAACCTTGGAAGAACATGAAAAGAGGCTGGAAAAAGTGTTGAGAAGACTCAGTGAGGAAGGACTCAAGCTTTCGCCTGAGAAGTGTCGGTTCTACCAGTCTTCTGTGAACTATCTGGGGCACATAGTGTCGGAAGAAGGGGTGGCCACAGACCCTGAGAAATTGGAGGCAGTTACCTCCTGGCCACGACCCACCACAGTAACAGAACTCAGATCCTTCTTGGGATTCTGCTCCTATTACAGGAGGTTTGTGGAAGGATTCGCCCGAATTGCCAGACCATTGAATGAACTACTCAAGACCGAGGGGGAAGAGGACAACTCAGGGCCCAGGAAGCCGGGAGAGTCAGTCAGAGATCAGTGGAATCAGAAGTGTGAAGAGGCCTTCCAGGCATTAAAGGAGAGCCTAACCACTGCCCCAGTCTTGGCCTATGCAGACCCAACCAAGCCCTATGAACTACATGTAGATGCTAGTCATGACGGTCTGGGAGGAGTACTTTATCAAGAACACGAAGGGCAACAACGGCCTGTTGCCTATGTGAGCAGGAGCTTGACCCCCCCTGAGAAGAACTACCCCACTCACAAGCTGGAATTCCTGGCCCTCAAATGGGCGGTAGTAGACAAGCTAAAAGACTACCTGTATGGGGCGGAGTTCACTGTGAAGACCGACAACAACCCCCTTACCTACCTTTTCACCACGGCCAAGCTGGACGCCACTGGACACAGGTGGCTGGCCGCACTTTCTGGATTCAACTTCAGCCTAAAGTATAGGCCAGGGGCTGGGAATCGAGATGCAGATGCTCTGTCCAGGAGATCTCATTCTCTCACCAATGACGTAGAAGATTGGACCCTGGTGGCACCGGACGGGGTGCGGGCCCTTTGTCAAGGAGCTGAATTCCAAGCCCGAGGAGGCTCCAGAGCAGAGGAAATAGGAGTTACCATGGTGGGAGTCCCCAAACACTACTGTGGAGTAGCTCAACTGGGAGAGGACAACCTGCCAAGACTGTCCAAGAAGGAGTTGAGGTGTGACCAATTGGAAGACCCCATGGGGAGATTGGTCCTGGAGGCCCTGGAGAATCAGGATCCAAACAGACTCATGCGTCAACCTTCAAAAGAAGCTCGCCTGCTGAGGAAAGAGTGGGACAGGTTACAGGTACATCAGGGAGTGGTCTACCGAAGGGGCCCCTCTGATGACTCAGAAGATAAATGGCAACTGTTCCTCCCAGAGAAACATCGAGAGACTGTTCTGATTGCCCTGCATGACAATCATGGCCACCTAGGGGCTGAAAGGACCTTCCAACTTGTCAGGAGTCGTTTCTATTGGCCCTGCATGAGGGCAGAGGTAGAAGAGTACTGCCACTCATGTGCACGATGCGTCCAGAGGAAGACTTTACCCCATCAAGCTGCCCCAATGGGCCATCTACAGAGTCAAGGCCCAATGGATCTGGTATGCATTGATTTTCTCTGCCTCGAACCCGACCTGAGTGGACTAGGAAATGTTCTGGTGATAACCGACCATTTCACCCGGTATGCCCAGGCTTTCCCCACCAAAGACCAGAAGGCCTCCACCGTAGCCAAGGTACTTATGGAGAAGTACTTTGTCCATTATGGGCTGCCACAGCGACTGCATTCAGATCAAGGGAGGGATTTCGAGAGTAAACTGATCCGGAAGCTCCTGGATTCTTTGGGAATCAAGAAGACTCGAACTACACCTTACCATCCACAGGGAGATGCTCAGCCAGAAAGGTTTAACCGAACCTTGCTCAACATGTTGGGGACTCTGGAAAGCGAGAAAAAGCAAAATTGGAGCCAACACATAGCAGCCATAGTACATGCTTACAACTGCACCATCAGTGATGCTACAGGCTACTCCCCATATCGACTCATGTTTGGGAGAGAAGCGAGACTACCGGTGGACTTGGCCTTTGGCACCTCTCTGGACCATTCTTCAGCCACATCCCACAAAGGATATGTGGACAGGCTCAGACACAGCCTGAAAGTAGCCTATGAACAAGCTCAAGCGGCCTCAGACCAAAGGGGAGCTCGAAATAAAAGAAACTTCGACTTGAAGGTCCGGGTACAAGACCTACAGCCCGGGGATCGAGTACTATTACGCAATCTGGGGGTCCCTGGAAAGCACAAACTTGCAGACAGATGGAGATCTGAACCCTATGTCATCTGCAGGAAGTTGCCGGGCCTACCTGTCTATACGTTGAAGCCAGAGGGAAAGGTAGGCCCACTGAAGACGTGGCATCGAAACCACCTTCTCCCACTTGCTGAGGCAGTTAGAATACCTCCCGTGGGAGACTCCCCTGAACCAGCCTCTATCCTGGATACTCCTAGGCCGAACACTCGGTCGCAGACCTCCCGAGCTGAAGATGGAGAGGCCTCTCAACTTAGTGGAAGTGAGGAGGGAGAACTTGATTGGCTGTGGCCTTCCCCAACTCCAGGAACTTCTACCATAGATCTTCCAACCACTGAAGACACCACAGATGGAACACTGAACCCAGAAGCCACAGAGTTCATCCCATCTAGTCCTTCAACAGATTACTGGGGAGATGCCCATGATAGTTGCTCAGAGAAAGAGGAGCCTGTGGCGCCAGAGCCAGAAATCCCAAGAGAGCAAAGGGCTCGAAGAGTCATCCGGCCTCCTAAGAAGCTGACCTACCCACAAATGGGGAACAGCTCAGAAGACTCTGTAGTTACTGCTAGGAGGAATGCTGAAAATCCAGATCCCTCCACTGTCCATTTGGTGGAGGGCAACCCCAGCTCACTCTCTGGCACAGTTAGGCAGGCCACCCATGATAATGTGACCTGTGGACAAGGGAATTCTCCCCCTCAGTTTTGGAGGGAATCCCCTATGCCAACATCGTTTTCAGAATTGTCTAGAGTTGTACATAGTTTTTATTAAAAGTTTATCTTTGGGGACCAAAGAGTTCAAGTGGGGGGAGTGTGTAGCGGGGTGTTCCCTTTTAATGCAGAGAGACAAGAAGTTCTAGGTGAGTCAGGAGGAAGTAGAGAAAATACATTGCTGGAGTGGGAGAGAGAGAGAGAGACTACATCACCCAGAACCACATTCTTCATATGTTCCCACCGCAGAGACTCATGGGAGGGGATATAAAAGGAGGAGGCGAGGCTGGGCTCAGGCTTTTTGGGACACGAGACTTCACAGCCTGATCCTCCTGTGCGGATGTGTCGGAGTGCAAGGCCTGAAGCCTGAGGCCTTGCTCAGCACCAAAGAGCCTTCCACCCCCTCTGCGAGCCTGGTGGCATCTGACTTCGCTCAGCTACAGCCTTGTTGGATCGGGGACCCGATCGCTGGAGAGACTGAGCGTGTGTGTGGACACAGTCGGTGGAAGTTTCCCGGACTGAGACCGTAGTCCGGGCGGGTGAGAGGGCTGATGCCCAACTAAGATACTGTCACTTCATATAGTCCTATAGACTGCCGTGGCCTACGAGTTATTTTGGTACTATTATTGAAGAGCCTTGGCAGAACTGAGCCTGCTGTTTATTTAGCCAAGTTCCTATCCCTATTGGATTACAAAGTTTATACTCTGTTTAAAGTGCACCACCATTACAGACCTGCCGGTGAAGAACAAGAAGGACTAAGTTAAATATTAGAACCAGGCCTGGTGGGGTTTCTAGTGTGTTTAATTACTGCGCCACAGGGCACTTAGTTGACGGTCGCCCGTGTGGCGCACCTGTTGTGTGTGTTAACTTCATAGTGTGCTAGAGTGGCAGGACGCTGCCCTTTTTAGTGATTATTCGGAACTGTGATTTATGTTACCCCTTATTCTTATAAAGAGATTAAGTAAAACCTATACCTATTACAATTCATTACGGTGTTAATGCTCAGTTATTTATACTGCATAAGATAATTACATGATTGTTAGTACTAGCTGTGCCAGTAGGGGGTAGAGCCTATTGCCGGGGGTTGGCGGAGCTGTACTCAGGGCCCAAATCTAATTCTGCGGCCTTCTTAGTTGAAGGTATCGCTACACTTGTATGCAACAAATGTCAGAAATAGGCTTAGGCGTGAATTAAATAAAATAAATGTGTTCAGCTAAAAACATTGAGGGTCTAATACCACCTTAACCAGCTCTCAGAATTTCATATTGCAATCACCTTGACATTTCAGAAAACCCTTCCTGAACTAAGCCCAGGTGAATGTAATGTAAAATGCGACGATCAGGAGAGGAGTGCTTTGTAGCTACCGGAGTGGGTCGTGTTGGAGGGTCTGAAGTTGCATTTCCACTATCATCAGAAATTCCATTTTCCCTTCTCATACTGCACATTGTACATCGGCTTTTCTAGGGCTTACAGGATGGATTTCAAAGGATTTGTCAGAGACCCACGCTGCGTCAGTAAAGAATTACTAGTGACAGGCCCGTGGCAAGGAGTGCCCGGAGGTATGTAAACTTCACAGGCCGCCCCGCAATGTGTGCTGCTGATAGAAAACACCTGTTAAGCAGCTGTCATGTCTAATCATCTGCACACCTCCAAATGAATCTTACTTCTACCAGCGGGAACCGGCTATGGAGTTCATTAAGGTATACATACGGACTGGCAATGTCTAGAGCTGGTCTTAAGCCCCGTACACACGGTCGGACTTTTTGCCAACAAACTTCAAAATGAGCAAGTTTGACAAAAAATCCGACCGTGTGTACGCTCCATCAGACAAACTTTTTTGGTTTTCATCGGACAAATGTTCGGTCTGCAAACGGACAAACTTTTCGCCAACAAAAGTCCGATGGAGCAAAGTCCGACCGTGTGTGCATGCCCAGAACCAATGTTAAAATCAACCAACAATAGCAGAAGTTGACCAAAGGGTGGCGGTAAAGAGCAGAAAAGAGCAGAAAAAGCACGTGATGTTGGAAAAGTTTTGGGAAAGTTTGCAGAAAAGTCCGAGCGTGTGTATGCTATGGGTGTTCCCGGCCATCTCCCTTCAGACAAAAATCCACAGAAAAGTTTGTTTGAAGTCCGACCGTGTGTACGAGGCTTAATTCTAAGGAATTCCACCAGGTAAGTCTACATCTAAAGATGCCTACAGGTATGTATCCTTTTAGTCGTATCCGAATATCTTCGAGAACTAGGCCAGTTCTTCTGGTATCATGTCCGATACGCTTGATGGCCTTTTTTCCATAGAATTTAATTGGCACATTTTTACGAGGTAGGTCGTCAGATCTTTCCTTAACCCTTCCCAATAGCTCAGGTCTGAGACCAGCATGCAGAATGGGATAACACATGTGCAAAGCCAATTTGTACACATATACTAGAGCCAATTTATACAGGAGCCAATTAACCTACCAGCATGTCTTTGGAGTGTGGGAGGAGAAAGGGAACCCATGCAAGCACAGGGAGAACATACAACGCCTACAGGTACTTGCACAAGGTACTAATGTAAAGCCTCATACACACGATCGGATTTTCCGACGGGAATTGTGTGATGGCAGGGTTTTGTCGGAAAATCCAACCATTTGTATGCTCCATCGGACAATTGTTGTTGGATTTTCCGCCAACAAATGTTGGATAGCATGCTTTAAAATTTTCCGACAACAAATGTGTGTTTTTGGATTATCCGATCGTGTGTGCAGAAGTTCATCGGACAAAAATCCAAAGTACAAACACGCATGCTCAGAAGCAATGCTAACCATAACACAACATTAGCAGAAGTTCCCCAAAGGGTGGCGCTAAAGAGCTGAAAAACCACGTAGTTTCGTGTTTGTTGGCCAACGCCCTTTGGACAAAAGTCCTACGCTTTGTCCGCAGAAAATCCGATCGTGTGTACCAGGCTTTAGAATGTCAGATTCCTGGCAGACATTTCCTGCATAAAAACACGAGGATGGGTTGTATAGTAAATGAGCTTATTCTCGCATTTTCAAGCACGCGCGTAAAACTTCTTCTAGCTATTTGTGGGTTGTGCTGTACACGCGTACGCGCACATATGGATGTATTTGCGTGAATATGTGCAATATACTATCCAGACTTTTTTTTTCTATACTGGTGTATACGCAACACAAGTTTATGCAGTTGTGTGCACAGGTGCATTCAATATAATGGGATGCATTTAGTTCAGTAAGAAAAATGCCTGAGGTTGCATTCACACTGAAAGCGCCGGCCGTTAGCCGTGAAGCGCCCCTCGTTTTACCACCAGCGGGGTTCTTTTAATCCCAAATAAAGGGGTTAAAAACTCCCATGTCGCGGCGCATCCATATCGCTTTTTTTAGGCGATTCGGAAGCGCTGCCTATTCATTGCAATGGGCAGAGCCGTTTTGGGAGCGCTCTATACAGCTCTCCCAAACTGCTCCAAACAACTTTTTCTAACGTCCCACAAGCACACCGCCCGGGTGTGAAAGCACCTATTGCAATGAATTGGAGGCAGTTTTCAGGCGCTTTACAGACACAATTTCTAGCGCTAAAACGCCTGAAAACAAATCATTCACCTAACTGACACTTTTTGGGGACCAGTGACATCGTAATATAGTGAATGAATGAATGAGTAACTTGTATAGCGCTACAAATGCAAACTAAATCATCTCATCGCCTCAGTGCTAAAAAAATATGCACTGTCACTGTACTAATGACACTGGCTGGGAAGGGGTTAACATCAGTGGCGATCAAATGGTTCAGTGTGTTCCTTGGGAGTGCTTGCCTACTGTGTGAGGGGATGCTTGTACAGTGGGAAGGCAGATATCCGTGTTTTTGATTAGCAGAAACACATGATCACTTCCTTCCCTTGTCAAGAACAATCTGCCTTGTTTACATCGCCGTTCTGCCTCGTACAATCAGCAGGTCCCAGCGGACACTGCATCCACTGGACCCGCTGATTGGCTCCCGCTGAGTCCAATCACAGTGGGAGCAGTTTGCCAGCAGCGTGCGCGCACATCCCAGACCCGAAAGGGCAGAATCACGTACCTGTACGTCATTCTGCACAGAGTGGCTGCACTGCTACAGTAAATGTGCTTGGGGAGGCCCACATCTTGTTGAAGTGGTATTAAACCAAAAATTTTATATGTTGCAGCTTACCAATCCTTAACCACTTAAGGACCAACCCACGCAGATAAACTGCGGCAGGGCGGCCCTCCTGCGTGAAATCACATACAGGTACGTAATTTCAGGCCTGGGGCGCACAACCTGCCGGCAGGCCACTCCCACTGTGATTGGCACTCCCGCTGTGATTGGACACCGCAGGAGCAAATCAGCAGGTCCGGCAGCCATCGCGGACCCGCCTATCATTCACAGGAGAGGCAGAACGGCGGTCTGCCTATGTAAACAAAGCAAACCGCTGTTCTGTGAGGGAGGAAGATGGAGATCTTGGGTTTCTCTGTTTTCCTCCAGTCACAGCATTCCCCCCACAGTTAGAAAGCACTCCCTAGGAGCACACTTAACCCTTTGATCGCCCCTGATGTTAACCCCTTCCCTGTACAATTACAGTGCATATTATCTAACACTGATCACTGTATTGGTGTCACTGGTCCCCAAAAAGTGTCAAAAGTGTCAGTTGGGTGTCTCGTTTGTCGGCCGCAATGTCGTAGTCCCACTAAAAATCGCTGATCATTATACTAGTAAAAAAAATAAAAGTAAATAGAAATTCCATAAATCTATCCCATAGTTTGTGGTCGCTAGAACTTTTGCGCAAAACAATCAATGGACACATATTGGGATTTTTTTTTCTAACAAAAATATTTAGAAGAATACATATCGGCCTAAAACTGATGAAGAAATTTTATTTTTATTTTTGTTTTTTAGCATAAAGTAAAAAATATAGTTTTTTTTTTCAAAATTGTCGGTCTGTGTTTATAGCACACAAAAAAAAAGCCGCAGAGGTGATCAAATACCACCAAAAAGAAATCTCTATTTGTGGGGGAAAAAAAAGAACAGCAATTTTATTTGTGTACAGCGGTCGCACGACCGCATAATTGTCAGATAAAATAACGCAGGGCCGTTTTGCAAAAAATGGCCTGGTCAAGAAGGGGGGTAAACCTTCTGGGGATGAAAAGGTTAGATAGTTGTGCTTGCATTTGTTTTCTTTTTTTGTTAGGCTTTTTTCCCGTTTGTTTTCACCTGGTGATCTGGCCAGTAACACTCCTCTTGAATTGTAGGGATGAGCTTCGAGTTCGAGTCGAACTCATGTTCAACTCGAACATTGCCTGTTCGCCCGTTCGCCAAACAGCGAACAAATTGGGGTGTTCGCGGCAAATTCGAAAAATCTATGGGAGAAATCTAAAGTGTTAATTATAAAGGCTAATATGCAAGTTATTGTCCTAAAAAGTGTTTGGGGACCCGGGTCCTGCCCCAGGGGACATGTATCAATGCAAAAAGAAGTTTTAAAAACGGCCGTTTTTTCGGGAGCAGTGATTTTAATAATGCTTAAAATGAAAAAATAAAAGTGAAATATTCCTTTAAATTTCGTACCTGGGGTGTGTGTATGATATGCATGTGAAGTGGCGCATGTTTCCCGTGCTTAGAACTGTCCCTGCAAAAAATGACATTTTTGAAAGAAAAAAATGCATTTAAAACTGACTCGCGGCTATTAATGAATTGTCGGCTCCCGGCAATACATACAAAAGTCATTGATAAAAAAAAAAAAAAAGCGTGGGGGTTCCCCAGAATTCAATTACCAGGCCCTTCAGGTCTGGAATGGATATTAAGGGGAACCCCGCCGCAAATTTAAAAAAAAATTGACGTGGGGTTCCCCTAAATATCCATTCCAGGCCCTTCAGATCTGGCATGGATTTTAAGGGGAACTCCACCCCAAATTTAAAAAAAAAATGGCGTGGAGTCCCCCTAAAAATCCATACCAGACCCCTTATCCGAGCATGCAACCTGGCCGGCCGCAGGGGAAAAGGGGGGGATGAGAGAGTGGCCCCCCCTCCCTCCTGAACCGTACCAGGCCACATCCCCTCAACATGGGGAGGATGTCCCCATGTTGATGGGGACAAGGGCCTCATCCCCACAACCCTTGCCCGGTGGTTGTGGGGGTCTGCGGGCGGGGGGCTTATTGGAATCTGGAAGACCCCTTTAACAAAGGGGACCCCCAGATCCCGGCCCCCCCTTATGTGAATTGGTAAGGGGTACATTGTATCCCTACCATTTCACGAAGAAAGCGTAAAAAAATGTTTAAAAAAACACACAAACACCTTGAAAAAGTCCTTTATTTAAAAAAAAAACAAAAACATTCCAGCGGTGAAATCCAGTGTCCCGCGGCGATCCCGATGTCCAGCGCTGTCCTTCATTGGTTGTGCCTGAGCGGACCTGATGGGAAACTCCCTCTCAGTATTTTAAATGTATAGACCCGCCCCTTCTAAAGTTCCCCATCAGGTCCGCTCAGCGGACCAGATGCGGAACATGAGAAGGGGCGGGTCTATACATGTATTACCAAAGTGAGAGCAGTTCCCCATCAGGTCCGCCCCCTCGGTATGTCGGACCCGCCTACGTCATTGGCTTGAGCGGGGAACTTCCTTCACTGTGTAATTTAAATTTACATAGTGAAGGAAGTTCCCCGCTCAAGCCAATGACGTAGGCGGGTCCGACATACCGAGGGGGCGGACCTGATGGGGAACTGCTCTCACTTTGGTAATACATGTATAGACCCGCCCCTCCTCATGTTCCGCATCTCGTCCGCTGAGCGGAACTGATGGGGAACTTTAGAAGGGGCGGGTCTATACATTTAAAATACTGAGAGGGAGTTCCCCATCAGGTCCGCTCAGGCACAACCAATGAAGGACAGCGCTGGACATCGGGATCGCCGCGGGACACTGGATTTCACCGCTGGAATGTTTTTTTGTTTTTTTTTAAATAAAGGACTTTTTCAAGGTGTTTGTGTGTTTTTTTTAAACATTTTTTCACGCTTTCTTCGTGAAATGGTAGGGGTACAATGTACCCCTTACCAATTCACATAGGGGGGGGCCGGGATCTGGGGGTCCCCTTTGTTAAAGGGGTCTTCCAGATTCCGATAAGCCCCCCGCCCGCAGACCCCCACAACCACCGGGCAAGGGTTGTGGGGATGAGGCCCTTGTCCCCATCAACATGGGGACATCCTCCCCATGTTGAGGGCATGTGGCCTGGTACGGTTCAGGAGGGAGGGGGGCCGCTCTCGTCCCCCCCCTTTTCCCCTGCGGCTGGCCAGGTTGCATGCTCGGATAAGGGGTCTGGTATGGATTTTTAGGGGGACTCCACGCCATTTTTTTTTTAAATTTGGGGTGGAGTTCCCCTTAAAATCCATGCCAGATCTGAAGGGCCTGGAATGGATATTTGGGGGAACCCCACGTCAATTTTTTTTAAAATTTGCGGCGGGGTTCCCCTTAATATCCATTCCAGACCTGAAGGGCCTGGTAATTGAATTCTGGGGAACCCCCACGCTTTTTTTTTTTTTTTTTTTATCAATGACTTTTGTATGTATTGCCGGGAGCCGACAATTCATTAATAGCCGCGAGTCAGTTTTAAATGCATTTTTTTCTTTCAAAAATGACATTTTTTGCAGGGACAGTTCTAAGCACGGGAAACATGCGCCACTTTACATGCATATCATACACACCCCCCAGGTACGAAATTTAAAGGAATATTTCACTTTTATTTTTTCATTTTAAGCATTATTAAAATCACTGCTCCCGAAAAAACGGCCGTTTTTAAAACTTCTTTTTGCATTGATACATGTCCCCTGGGGCAGGACCCCGGTCCCCAAACACTTTTTAGGACAATAACTTGCATATTAGCCTTTATAATTAACACTTTAGATTTCGAACGTTCGAGTCCATTGTATTTAATAGGGTTCTAAAGTTTACACAAACATTTTGTCTGTTCACAGGTTCTGGTGCGAACCGAACAGGGGGGTGTTCGGCTCATCCCTGTTGAATTGCTTCCTCCAGTCTGCAGAAGACTGATGGCATCAAATAAAATACATCCCCTCCTGGTTCCCAGCTCTGAAATAGGCTTTCCCTGACTTCTCAGGATATTTGTGTCCAGGATATACAGAACAAACATTTTTGAAGGGTAGGGCACACCTCAATCATTGCCGGTATTAGAGGCAGGATTAGTCTCACACACCCATATATTCACTTTTGTTTTATCCCGATACATAATAAGTATTTGGGATAGCTGACTTTCTTATTTCAAACTCTATAACATTTTGTCCAAGATACGAATGTGCTCTATAAAATGTTGACATGTTCACAATGAATTAAGTGGTAAAGGCAGGTCATGATTGCTACAGCTGCTTGCCTGAAAATTTAAATTTTTTGAATCTTTCGTCATGGCTGGCAAACAGTTCTGCCCATTTATGGATGCTTTTACTTACAATGCGCTTGAGTTGAAGGCATATTTGGAAAGATAATACGCCTGGATCCTTACTTCAGACCCCTTTGTATAATAACACGGAGGGGGCTGCATTTTCCCATAGCCAAGGTCCTTTCTCTCTAATGTTTTACAATGAATTGCATTATTCTAAATTGGTAAACTGCAATACCAGATTTTACCTGCAGGAGCGCTGCTGATTCAACCTGAGATCTCATCTAGTCTCTTTTTTTTTGTTTCTTTCATTAAGCATAAAGGCTTGTTTTGCTCGAATAAGCTCTGTAATTTTATAAAACAAACATTTTATCTTCTCATTCCTGCATAGTATCAAACAGAAGTGCCTTGCTAATGTAATTATTTAGCATCGCTTGTTATCCAATTATTTAATCTGATCAAGAAAAATGTTGAGCTGCCAATGGCCTGTTAGAGCTTGAATGAATGCGTGCCGTAGTCATCAGGGCGCCAAGTTCTCATCGCCAGACATGCCATGAGTATATTAAAGAGTTGTTAATGGGGTACAGAGTTTGTGTTTTGTGCCAGGACGATGCAATAGCTGTATCAGCTAAGATCTCTATTGTAGCTCCCTTGGAAAATATAAAAAAAAAACGAAAGTTCTGTGGAAGTAAGCAGAAATGAAGGACCTATTAGATAGCTGGCATCATGGCATAATATCAGGTAATGCAACGCCCCCTTCCTGGTCAGTATCTGGGGTCAGCTCTGATCAATTATAGTAATGTAGTAGTAATGCAAGTTCCAAATGGAAGTGGGCCATTCCTGGCAGCACTCCCCAGTGTAAATCCTCCTTTTCTATTCTTCTTGCCTAAAATAAACTAAAGCCCAATTCTAATATTTTTTTAATTAACTGGTTCCCCAGCAGCAGCCTAAAACAGCCCCTTCACGTCAGGATTTGGGAGCCCCCATCACATCAGAGTCCACCTTTCACTTCAGGATTCAGGAGCCCCTTTATACTAGAGCTGCCTATATAGGGAGGTACAAGAGCTGATATACGGGTAGTAGAGCTGCTTACACAGGGAGGTACTAGAGCCAGGACAGGTAGGAGAGAGAGAGATGCAAGGAAGCTTTGGTGGGGAGTTGTTGGGTTTGCACACTGTGCATAGCACACTCCTAAACCCTGTACTCTGCATTCTGTGCATAGGGCACCCCTGGAACTGCACTCTGTACACAACATACCCTTGAACTCTGCATCCTGTACATAGGGCATCACCTATGAGGGCATCCCCAGAACTGCACTCTGTACACAGCGTATTCTTGAACTCTGCACTTTGTACGTAGTGCACTCCTGAACTCTGCACTCTGTACATAGCGCACTCCTGAACACTGCACTTTGTACGTAGCGCACTCCTGAACTCTGCACTCTGTATGTAGTGCACTCCTGAACTCTGCACTCTGTACGTAGCGCACTTCTGAACTCTGCACTCTGTACACAGCACACCCCTAAACACTGCACTCTTTACATAGCGCACTTCTGAACCCTGCTCTCTGTACATAGCGCACCTCAGATACAACCGGCCCTTTGAGGGCAACTCTGCACTCTGTACATAGCGCACTCCTGAACACTGTACTTTGTACGTAGCACACTCCTGAACTCTGCACTCTGTACGTAGCGCACTCCTGAACTCTGCACTTTGTACGTAGCGCATTCCTGAACTCTGCACTTTGTACGTAGCGGACTCCTGAACGCTGCACTTTGTACGTAGCGCACTCCTGAACTTTGAACTCTGTACACAGCACACCCCTAAACACTGCACTCTTTACATAGCGCACTTCTGAACCCTGCTCTCTGTATATAGCGCACCTCAGATACAACCGGCCCTTTGAGGGCAACCATAGTGCTGATGCAGCCCACAGTGAAATAAAGTTTGACACCCCTAGATATAGAGTTTGGTTTGGTGGGGATGGCCCTGGATGCTGCCAGCCCTGGATAAGCATTAAGTGTTTCTTTGCACACACACACACATAAAGCCATCACATAGACATGGAGCTCCACACTTTTTCAGTTTAAGATATCTGTTTAAGAGAATTTAACACAGTCCATATCAGGAAGAGTGATTTCTTGGCCCCCAAAATGGGTTGGATAACAGTTTTCTATTGGGTGTGATTTTATTGTATGGAATAAAGTTATATGGACTTCTTTCATAGTGGAGTTCTCAAGTCCATTTTTGTGAAACTACTCTCCCACTTTGTGTTTTCTTAACAGCAGACTACTGTAGATCTATTTGTCAAAAAACACCAACAACTGTATTTGAAGAAAGTTGAGCATCAAGTCCAATGCCTCAATTTTAGTTCAGGTAACTAAGAATCAGGCCAACACACTCAAAGCATTGAGGACTATATGTCTACTAAAGACTGATTAGCTTTTGGGCCACTTTAGAAGAAGCAGTAACGTCATATGATATGACATGTCATGGAAGCAGGATGGAAAATCGAGGTGGTCTATG
The DNA here is from genome assembly GCA_029206835.1 of Rana muscosa. Lineage (NCBI taxonomy): Eukaryota > Metazoa > Chordata > Amphibia > Anura > Ranidae > Rana > Rana muscosa. The sequence continues at coordinate 258,067,576 of CM055128.1, forward strand.
ATGGTAATCCATCTTACTGACTGTCTATGTCTCAGTGTTTAGGATTATGTCCATGTCAATCAAACTCATGCCCGGCTTTAAGTGAAAGTATTAGTTTGGCATACATTACGAAAAAACATCTGCTCAATGTCTCTTGAGTGGGTTTTTGCTGCTTATTTTTTACTGTTTTCAATATTCCCATCTTTCTGTCTTTGAACATTTTTTCTTTTTTGTCTGTGTGAAGTGAGTCTTAATAGACATTCTTATAATTCTTTGTCTGCAGTTTATTTATATAAATGCATTCAATGCCAACAACATAAACACTTAGAAAACATATGTCTGGCCATGTTGCGCATGTAGCCTACTCCTAAACAGTCACGGTCTCTTCCAGTTGGATTAGACTTTATCTGTTAATGCTGCAAACAAGCAGACAGAATAGTAGTTCCAATTCAAGCAAACTTTCATTCTTTGGTGTAAAAGGGGAGGGGCTTTCTAGAGAATGGGTAAGGTTTGAGTAGGTTTGAGTGTGGTCTTGGCGGAGCTTATTTTATCTTTAATTTGCAACTTCTGAAAGGTGTCAAATTATAATTTTGAGGTGCAGTCAGTGTAGGCGACCTTGCCTGGTATAGAGTGCTGGTGTCCAGAGCTGTGGCTTTATACACTCGGACCCTAATGCAAGATATGTGTGTAACTCTGAATATGATGTTTTACTGTAACAACTTCTGCTGGAGGGGTGGCGATATGCTGTATACTTGGATAGCACCGGGACACCAAGTAGGATCCTCAGGGAGGTCTTTGGACACAAAACAGTTTACCTTACACTGTCCCTACTCACCAGGAACCTATCCCTATGCTATACCTAACCATTGGGTTCCTCTCCCTAGCCACTCTCTAGAAGAGCATCTAAAAAACATGGGATCCTTTATTTAAAGGCTCCTTCATTAAGATGGCTGCCTGAACTCTTGCGGGAACTTGGCATCAAATCAGATACCTGCCTTCCCTAAGAAAATTAATGGAGTCTCTAAGGGGACAATTTCCCTACCCCTGTAGCATTGGCACAGTACCACCTGAAGCAAAGAATACCTGCACCTGCCTACACATGGCAATGTCTCTAAGCTTCAACCCATATTCACTGTTTCCAACCCCTACGACTCCACATGCAGATAACATTCTCATTCCATATTACTTGCTTTACCTAAAACCCCAACCCTCATAATGCTATATGCCTACCTAATACGCTAACTCATACAACCCCCTCCTTTTTGCACTATATGTTCCTTCCATTCCCAAATACTGTATGTGATTTCACTACGGTTGCTCAATGAAGTTGTAGTGAGATGGGTTTTTAGATATGGGTGGGTAAACCCTATGAGCCCCACACGGGAAGGAGTCTAGTTCAACCTAAACTAGCATGCCCCTGTGCTAATGTCTAATGCACTCTGCTACTTACATTTTAATTAAAAAATAAAAATTTAGATGAGACAATGGTATGTTATTGTGGATTAGCCAAGACTGCATCTTTGCCCCGTGTTCAAGTCGAATTAAAAATAAAGATATTGATCCTGTGTGGCGCTTCACCATGTACTGTAAAAGCCTGACAGGAGGGCTAAGAATACCTTTTTAGGGGCTTGGGTAGCGCTGGTCCACCCACTGCCATGTGACACCACTTCGATACGACAAACTATTGCCCAGTAAACTAGAACACCACCCAAATTAGAAAGAAAGTAGCTGCTTTCAGTGTGCTGTGCTGGAGAAAATTAGGTAAGTCATTTTTAGTTGTACTACATGCTAGAGCCAATGCAGATCCTTATCAGGAAGTCTTGCATTCCCTGCTGTACTCCCCAGCATATAACTTCATAGCTCCCAACTGTCCCTGATTTGGAGCAATGTCCCTCTGTCCTTCTTTCCTCCTCATTTTCCCTAATTTTGGCCTGATCTATATAGATGTATAAAAAATTCACTTTTTATTTATCAAAAAGTGTTTTCCAGCGCTAAACCTTTCATCTAAATTCTAAATTGCTGCATTTGTAAATTCCAAAAGCCAATATAAAGGAATAGTAGTGGTTAAAAAAAGCACTTGTGGGTTTAACCAATCTTGTTTTTTTGGACTATTCTCCTTTAAGGGGGCGTGGCAAGGGGTGTGTCCTATGCCTGCATACTTTTGCTGATAGGTGTCCCTCATTCACATCTCAAAAAGTTGGGAGGTATGTAACTTAATAGACAATACAGCAACCTAAAGGCAACCTGCAAAGGCATGGTAGAGGTGGTAGATCTATTAAATGAGACACAGCTGTCTTGCCATCTGACGTCCAGGAAGATATAGGTGGGAAATTCAACCGAAACATCTATTTTGTATGGATGTGTCCTTTAACAAAACTTCACGTGATATAAACAGCCACAACAACAATAACGCAAATGACAGAACATTATAAAAGGTGAGAATTGCGGTGCTTCGGGTAATATGTGAAATTGTGATTCATCGTTCTCTTTACAAGAATGTGCTTGAAAGTCAATTATTTTGCCTCTAGCAGAACATTGTGTGAAACGCTTGAGTCATTTCAAAGGTTCCTGTTGGGACTGTGGTCTGCCTGAATGAATAATGTGTTCCCTGTGTACCCTTTTCCCAGTGAAATGAAAAATCAGCTCCATATTCCAGCTTATAATGACTACTGAGTAACAAGATAACTTCAGCAGCATGGGCTGGAAATCTCAGTGCAGTAATGTAACAAGGGCTCCATTTTTTTGCTATAAGAGTAATAAAAAGCCACTTTGCCTTCTTAGAATTTTTCAAAAGTTGTTATTTACCTGGGTTGGATTCAGCAGGGCTTGCATAGAATTTCCCTATGATGTGCAAGCGCCTGCTGCAACTACAGTTCTAAGCAGACAGCAGGTGATGGGGACAGTAGCATGTGTTTAATCAAAAAACCTTTGGGTATGTCTGGACATTGACAACAATGACAAGCAGTGCAAAGGGGGACTGTCAGAGGTGACAATGCTGATAGTCTCACCCTTTTGCCATCACGATGTCCTCCTGCAACCAGCAGAGAATTGGGCTAGAAGTCATGGGGGTTTGTGCCCCCTGGGCAAGCATCAATAAGATATATTGGACTGTAGGCCCTAAATAGAGATACTTAAACATCCACACATTTATCAGAGTGGGACCATCAGTCCACAGGTCACACACTTTGAGCCTTATATAGATACCTGTTCCCCATACAGACCTGTAATCAGTGCAACAAGCAAAAAAGGTAGTCTTCCAATACCAACCTCTGCAATGTCATGTGACCAAATGCCAAAAGGTTCATAGGAAGATGATATTGGAAGATGTGAAAAGACATGCCACAGTAAACCATGTCCTTTACGTTCCTACCTACACTTCACTATGCCCACCAATTCATGGGGCATCGTTGTACTTTTTAAATGGTACAGTCTCTTTAACCCACGAATAAAAGAATTGTCCTAACCATGAAAAAGTTAGTTGATTGTGTTTGGCTGCCAGGCCAAAGTTTTCCAATGCTCTCCAGGTGAAGGTTGTGTCCAGCCAGTGGCTTGTACCAGGCAGAGTGTGCCATGATGCCTCATTGATTTGTTGGCATGGTGAAATGTGGATATTTCTACAGGACACGGTTTATTGTAGCATGTCTTTTCACATCTTACAATATCAGTTTGCTATGTGCCTCTCAGAATTCTACTCGTTTTAAATATACCAGGTGCACTCATTGAAGGTGTGCACCAGACAGTGTTACAGAAGGTCGTGGATGCACCGACAGTGTCTGTCTCAAGGGATGGAAAGCGCCCTGGCCATTCTGTGCCTAATGGGGAGGCTTTCAGGAAGGAAAGCGTGTCCCTGCACTTTCCCTACTCATCTGGAACCTCACCCTACCGCTAATATTGTCCCTGACAGACGGGGGACCCATCCCTACACTACCCACTCACGAAAATGCACGCCAAGCCTGGGAGCCAGGGTCTTAAATGGATTTTGCCTGACCCAAGATGGCCACCAGAGTCACATGTGGCAGCAGCATCCGATTAGATAGCTTCCCCAGTGACTCAGGAAACCATAGAGAAAGCATATTCCTATTGACTTCATCTCCCTCTGCAATGCCGCTGCAGTTGAGCGCCACCTGCAGTGGACAAAATAAACTACACCTGCCTACATATGCACACTGCAAATTCCATAGTCCAGAGTCCACTGAGCAAGAGAGGATAGCTACATTCCTAACTACAATGGCAGGTAGGCAACCTCCAACAGGTCCAATGGTTCTAATTAAAATGGTCTTTGCATTTGTACTTTGCACTTCTGTCAATGAGGATTCAAAAGAAAAAGAGTTACAACCGCATCCTACCAAATAACTTGTTGTGATCAATACAAAATGGTGTGTTTGGTTCTATAGATAAAAACTGATAGGGGACCTTTATACTGCATATAAATATTTGTGTTTTGGTGCTATCTAAGACCCTTTTCACACCAGCGGACCGATCGGGTTCGCCTGTCCGTTTCTCATGCAGACCCAATTGAACCACCTATTGTTCTCCATGGGGCAGCGGATGTCAGCGGACATGTGTCGGCTGTCACCCACCGGCATCCAATCCGATCCGCTAAAGACAGACGGATGGGGATAATTTCACCATCCATTCGGCAGATCAGATTGGATGAAAATTGGATGGAAACGGATGGAAACAGAAGCCCTATAGAGAGCAGCGTGCTGTGTCCATCTCACCTGTCATCTGCCTGCTCAGCGGATTCTGCCCCTTGTGAAAAGTACCTAAGAGGGTTGATTAGAAAAAAGGGAGTAGAAAGCAAGCTAAGAAATAATTATTATGATATTGGACCAGTCCACCCAAAAGGGATATTTAAGTTGTAGGAGCATTGGAACCTCTCAAGCATCTACCAAAATCCAAAATATTAATGTTTTTGGTGCGCTGGCCCTTTAAAAACAGCAGGGATTTCAATTAAAGTTAAAGATTGGGAAAAACATAATATTATACGAACTCTCCTTTCACATGAAATATTATGCCAAATGTTACTCAACATGCTAAATTGCTCTGCTGTGTGAAAGAAATGAAAACCAGAACAATTCACCACAATATTGGCCAGGCAACTGTCAGTGTTTTGAAAAATCCCAGCACGTTTTAAAACACGGGAAGATCTCAGCTGTGGACTGTTGGCTGGACTAGTGTTCTACAAAGCATATCACCTTATAAAGAGCTAGGTACACCGATATCACCGCCATTTTGTCATGTCCAGTGAAATGGGCAGTACCGTTGGCTTCCTGACTTGTGGCACTGGGGTCCTCGGTTTGAATCTTGGCCAGGACACTATCTGCATTGAGTTTGCATGTTCTCCCTGTATATGTGTGGACTTCCTCACAATCCAAAGACATTCTGGTACTGTAGGTCGAATGGCTCCTTTTCAAATTGGCCTTAGTATTTATGCTTATGAGGGACCTTACATCACAAACCCCTCGAGATAAGGAACCAATGTGAATGCACAGTATGTACCGTATATACTCGAGTATAAGCCGACACGAATATAAGCCGAGGCACCTAATTTTCGAGTATAAGCCTAGGGTGTCCATCTGCATGCCTCACTGTGCCTCACTTTGCCTCACTGTGTCCATGCCTCACTGTGCCCATGCCTCACTGTGCTCATGCCTCACTGTGTCCATGACTAGACTTACGTTTAACATGGGAGTATATGGAAGGGGTGCCCATCTTTGAAAAATCGGTGCTCCCTGGCCGTAGGTCCCCCAGACAGAAAACTTTGCACACTTGTAAGAGTGGGGCTATATGTGTGCCAAGTTTGGGGTCCAGAGGACCTACGACTGGCCGGTACCGGGTCCCCAAAGTCCGGGAGATCAGGCGCAAAAAGGCGACTGGAGTATAAGCCGAGGGGGGCATTTTCAGCACAAAAAAATGTGCTGAAAAACTCGGGTTATACTCGAGTATATACGGTAAATTGTTGTGTAAATTATTGGTGCTCTAAAAAAAAACATGAAAATATTAATATTAATATACTCGATTTATCCCAGTATAAAGTGAGACAGTAAAGTTACGATACAGTTCAATACAGAAGGATTAGGAGGGCCTTGCTTGTGAGAGCTTCCAATCTATTTGTAAGGGGCAAGTGGTACAAAAGGTAATAACTGTGAGGGGTGAGCTGAGAAAGTAAAAGTTCAGTAGTTGGGTGGAGGTGGGATAGGCTTCCCTGAAAAGATGGGCTTTCAGGGATCGTCTAAAGGTGGACAGAGTAGGAGATCGCTGGATGGATTGCTGTAGGGTATTCCAGAAGATGGGAGAGGCTCTGGAGAAGTCCTGAAGGTGAGCATGGAAGGAGAAAAACAAAGGGAACTAGAGCGCAGGAGGGCTTGGGAGGAGCGCAGAAGATGTTTTGGCTGATATATTGAGACAAGAATTTTGATGTAGCTCAGGACAGAGCTGTGGATGGCTTTTTTAAGTTGTTTGTTCGTCTTTTATTTATTGGGCAGTCAGAAGCCAATGGGGAGATTGGCAAAGAGGAGAAGTGGACATAGCGGTTGGTGAGGTGGATGAATCTGGTAGCAGCATTCGTGATAGACTGAATTGGGATATGTGTGTGATAGATGTTACAGGATACAGAGAAAAGTGAGTGGTCGTGGAAGCTATCCAATCATGTGTTAGTAGAGGGAGAAGCCTCCAGTCTCGAGCTCAGCATGCTCATTGTGATCTTGGTCTTTGGATACTATTTCATTTATATCTGTAAGATACACAGAGATTAACAGAAGTACTCTCTACACTAGCTTTCCTTAAAAATTGTAATCTTGATGGTTACAGTATAAACTGAATTACGTTTTTCTGTCTTAACATAGAGACAAAATAGGCATTTGCCATTACCCTACCAACACTGGTCATTGACAAGGTTTGTCACCCATCCTATTCAAAGTTTCTTGAAAGCCCTCTACTCTACCCAGTTATACTCAGTCTCAGAGCACAGATTTTTCTGTGGATAAGACCACTGCTAGGAGGACCAGATACAACGTTATTCCATTAGCCATTTTTTTGGGGGGGTTTAAAAATGTGCCCTTCATTAGGGCTAGAAACAAACATAAAGACATCTCCATATCAATACATTATCAATACCTTACCCCCTCCTCAATGTCATAGTTAAAACCAAACAGCCAAGAGTATTGATGATATTTACCACTAAGTAAATATCAGCAATATCCAATATGGAGGTTACACACGGGAGAAGGAGGAAAGAGTGGCGAAGGGGAGTATAAATGGGTTAATTGGTAGGCTTTAAAGAGGTCCTGTCACATTACCCCGAAGGGGCAAAATTAGAATTGCATAAAATAAATAATCTACAGAAAATGCACATTAACTGCCCTAAGATAAACTATCCAAATTCTTAATATAGGAATTCTGCTAAGTCCTCTGCTAACCTATAGTTATATACAGGATTCGCTCCAGGCTATGTATGCAGTTCAGTCATCCAAAGTTGAACGTTGCTCAGATTTGGCAGGTCACGAGCGAGGAAGAGCATCAGTCATGTGTAGATTTACACCTTCCGAACTGTAATTAGGAATGTAATTCAAGATGAAAACCACAATTCAGGTGTTTGGCAAAAAATGTCCACTTGGACATGCTGCCAGAAGTGAACTGAAGAAATGGAAAAACAAAAGTTACAGCCAGGTTAGACATTGTAGGAAATATCACACTTTCAGAGTGAGAACACATAGCTGCATGTGCATGAAGAGGAAACACTTAACTCAAGTGCAAGTTATCAGAAACACTCATGACTTATATAGTAATAGCTGGAAGCTTCTTAAAATTAAGATTTACTCTCCACTTTAAAATTTAAAGTGGACAGTTGACCCTTGTTTACAGGGGCCATGGTTCTCTATTTTTATTACATTGGTAATAAACTAAGCCTATTCTTTTAGAAGAATCAAAGATATTGTTATATCTAAAGGGACCAATGGCACTGAAGGTGAATCATTTTGGGAACTGGAGTGTCAAATCTATATTAAAGTATATCTATAGTTATATCATATTTATTTTAAATTGCATTGTCAAGGTAATTTATAAGCAATTTACAGTTACTCTCTAAAAAACTCAAACACTTGGCTTTTAGAATCTCTATATATTGCAGTTCTCTTTGCTCTGGTTCTGAGCTGGCAGTGCGTATGCAATGGTCTTTGTGTCAGTTTCTGGTAATGTGCAGGTTGCTAAACAAACTACAAATCCCATACCCCCACCCGTGGAAATACAACAGGACAAATAACATCAGGCAGGACCAGGCAAACTATTGGTCTTAGATCAGCCTTTCTCAACCAGGGATCTGTGGTGGAACCCTAGGGTTCCTCCAGGGCAACCTTTTTTTATCTAGAGCGGAAGTCTCCAAACGTTCTAAACAAAGGGCCAGTTTACTGTCTTTAAGACATTGGGGGGGGGGGGGGGGGGGCTGGACTGTGGCCAATGGGTGTAGAAAATACCCTAGAGTCAAAGTAAATAATGCCTTATGCCCGTACACACGATCGTTTTTAATGTCATTTTTTAAACCGACGTTTTTCTCCTCGTTTTTTTTCATGTTTCCTCTCAAGCCTGCCTTGCGTACACACCATCATTAAAAAAAACGATCAAGCAAAGCGCAGTGACGTTCAACACGTACAACGGCACTATAAAGGGGAAGTTCCGTTCGAATGGCGCCACCCTTCATGTTAGTAAAGTTTGTTGAGCGACGATTCACGCTTTTCAGTCCGTTACTGTGTAATGAATGTGCTATCTCCATTACGAACGCTAGTTTTACCAGAACGAGCGCTCCCGTCTCATAGTTGCTTCTGAGCATGCGCGTTTTTTTTCTTGTCGTGAAAGCATACACACAATCGTTTTTCACGTCGTTAAAAAAAACGACATGAAAAACGACGTGAAAAAAGAGAGCATGTCCGGAATTTTTAATGGCCGTTTTTCACGTCGTTAAAAATGCTCTGGAGCCTACACACGATCATTTTTAATGGCCATTTTTTAAAATGGCATTTTTAACGGCATGAAAAACGATCGTGTGTACGGGGCATTAGACTTGGTGGTCGGTGGATGTAAAAAAATTGCAAAGTGGCCAGTAGGAGAAGAAATATTGTCCCATAACTGGTATTTGTTGGAGGAAGTGTGTACCCCATCATTGGTGTCAAAGGGAGGAAAAGTACCCCATCACTGGTATTAGTAGGAGGAATTGTGCCCCATTCTTGGTGTCAGTGGGAGCAATTATGCCTCAATGTTGGTGTCAGGGAAAGGAATGGTGCCTCATCGTTGGTGTCAGTGGGATAAATAATGGCTCACATTGGTGAGAGGAATAGTGCCACAGGGGTCAGATAAAGGCAAGCAAAGGACCACAGTTTGGAGACCACTGCCCTGGTGTCTTGGGGAACCCTTTCTAAAACCAATTTATCTGGGGTCAGTGGGAAAAAATGGCCCTTGCTTTGGTGGTCAGTGGGAAGAATGCTTCCTTACAGATAGCTAAAGAGATTATTTGTGTCAAGTCACCATCAAGTGGCATTGTCCCTTAAACTATGCAGGAACTATCAGATGTGAAGTCATTGAGCCACAGCTCAAGGAATCCCTAGCAGCCTTCAGAAGAACCCTAGGCTTTCACAGAACCCTGGTTGAGAACGGTTGCTCCAGAGGTTGCTAGGGCTTATTTGAGCCATGAACACTATCTGCCTCTCAGATAGGTAAAAAAAATGGTATCAGTGTTTACATATTTGTAAGGGGGGCTTCCTTCCTATTGACCACCAATGTAAAAAAAGGGATTTTTATAACAGCTTACCTGTAAAATCCTTTTCTTGGAGTACATCACGGGACACAGAGCGACTTAGTCATTACTAATGGGTTATATAGATTACCTTCAGGTGCTGGCACTGGCCACTTCCAAACCGGAAGTACCCTCCCCTATATAAGCCCCTCCCATCCGGGAGCACCTCAGTTTTGTAGCAAAGCAATAAGTGTCCCAAAAAAGAGGGGTGGGAGCTCTGTGTCCCGTGATGTACTCCAAGAAAAGGATTTTACAGGTAAGCTGTTATAAAAATCCCTTTTTCTTTTTCGTACATCACGGGACACAGAGCGACTTAGTCATTACTAATGGGACGTCCCAAAGCAATGCCCAATGAGGGGAGGGATACACTATACATAAGCTGGGCGCCATCAGGCATGAGGCTCTTTTGCGGCCTGCAACACACTGCGCCCAAAGGCGACATCCTCCTGACTTCTGACGTCTACCTGGTAGAACCTAGTAAACGTGTGTACTAAGGACCATGTTGTGGCCTTACAGACTTGAGCCAGGGCGGCTTGGTGATGCACTGCCCATGAAGTTCCAACTGCTCTTGTGGAGTGCGCCCTAACTTTGAACGGAGGCGGTCTCCTTTTCAAGCCATAGGCTTGCATTATGACCTGTCGAATCCACTTGGCTAAAGTAGATTTTTGATGCTGCCTGACCCTTTCTGGGGCCTTCCGGCAGAACAAACAAAGTATCCGTTCTACGAATCTGAGCAGTGGCTTTAAGATAAGCTTTAACTGCTCTTACTACATCCAAAGAATGCAATAACTTTTCCTCTACCGAGCTAGGTTTGGGGAAAAAGGAAGGAAGAACCACATCTTGGTTCAAATGGAACCTCGATACCACCTTAGGAAGAAGGCTGGATGAGGACGTAACACTACTCTGTCCTTATGGATAACCAGATATGGCTCCTTACAGGACAAGGCGGCTAATTCCGATACTCTTTTAGCCAAACAAATGGCTACTAAGAAAATCAATTTCCTGGTGAAAAGAACCAAGGAAATGTGCCGCAATGGTTCAAATGGTTGTTTCTGTAGAACCGACAGAACCAGGTTTAAGTCCCATGGACATATGGGAATACTAACCGGAGGGCTAATACGCCTCACTCCTTGTATGAAAGCTTTGACTAATGAATGCAAAGCCAAGGGCCCTTGAAAAAAATATTGACAAGGCCGTCTGACCCTTGATAGTACTCAAGGCAAGCTTCCTATGTACAGCCCACTGTAGGACGTCCAGAATCCTACCTATTACATACTTACGTGGATGCCATTTCCTGGCCTCACACCACATGATGTACGCCTTCTAGATCCTATAATAGATCTGCCTGGATACTGGCTTCCTGGCATTGATCATGGTAGATACCACAGGATTAGAGAGCCCTCTCTTTTTTAGAATGTGGGCTTCAATAGCCAGGCCGTCAAACCTAGGGCTGGTAAGGAAGGGTAGTATATCGGCCCTTGCGAAAGCAGGTCCGGACGATGTGGGAGGGTCCAAGGACTTCCCACTGACATTTTTACAATCTCCCCTTCGGGGCCACGCTGGAGCCACCAGAATCACTGGTTTCTTTTCTACCCTGATTCTGCGGATTAATCGCGGTGGGAATGCCTATATCAGCTTGAACTGATCCCAAGGGAACACTAGGGCATCCGAACCGCAAGCTAGGGGATCCTTTGTGCGAGACACAAATCTGTCCACCTTTGCGTTGAATCTGGATGCTAGCAGATCTACATCCGGTGTTCCCCACCGCTGGCATATTGCCTGTAAAACCTCGGGGTGAAGAGACCATTCCCCGGGCATAATTGCTGGCGACTTAAAAAGTCCGCTCTCCAATTTTCCACTCCTGGGATGAAAACCGCGGATATGGCTGTGACATACCTTTCTGCCCATTCCAGGGTGCAATTCGCTTCCCTCTGGGCTGCACGACTCCTGGTGTCACCCTGGTGATTGATATATGCCACTGCTGTGGCATTGTCTGATTGAATTCTGACAGGTGACCCTTGGAGTTTGGATGTCCATGCTACTAGGGCATACCGGGCTGCTTGTATCTCTAAGAGATTGGTGGGCAGGGCCTTCTCTGCTTCTGACCACATGCCCTGGAGAGACCATTGCTCCAGTACTGCCCCCCAGCCTATGAGGCTGGCATCTGTAGTGACCACCTTCCAAGAAACCGGACTAAAGGGTTTCCCTTTTTCCAGATTCTGGTACCAACCACCAATGGAGGCTCTTGCGAACGGAAGGGGACATTGGTAAGTCTAAAGCCTGAACTTTTTTGTTCCAGGCTGACAGTATGGCCCTCTGCAAGTTCCTTGAATGGAATTGACCGTAGGGTACTGCTTCGAATGAAGCCACCATTTTTCCCAGCAGCCTTATACACAGGCGTATGGATGGTTTTTCTTTTTTGTACCCACTAAGTGGGTCAAATCTTTCAAAGACGACACCTTCTCTGGAGGTAAGAAAATCTTTCTCTGATTTGAATCCAGTCTTAGCCCCCAAGTATTCCAGGCTTTTGACTGGTTTTAGGGCTGACTTGTCTCGGTTGATAATGCAACCGTGAGATTCCAGATACTTGATTATCTTGTGAACGACCACTTCTAGTTTTTTTCACTGAGTGGTCTATCAGCAACAAGTCGTCTAGATATGCCATTATCGTTACACCTTGTGTTCCTAGTTTGGCCAATCGTAGGGCCAGGATTTTTGTGAACACTCGTGGTGCTGTGGCCAGACCGAAAGGTAAGGCTCTGAACTGAAAATGGCGCCCTTCTACCGCAAAGCGTAGAAATTTCTGGTGGGCCGGACAGATGGAAATATGCAAATAAGCATCCCTTATGTCGATCGAGGCTAACCATTCCTGCCCTTGTAGGGCGGTGGCCACCGATCGGATCGACTCCATCCGAAAAAACTCCTGATATGTAGGAACTTGTTTAGCCCTTTTATATTTAATATGGGCCTCATGTCCCCATTTGGTTTGGGGACTGTGACAAGGTTCGAGTAAAACCCGAACCCGTTTTCTTCCAGGGGAACCTTCATGATTACACCTTGGAGCAATAGTTGTTCTAGTGCCAGAAGGAGGGATCCTCTCTTCTGGGGATCGCTTGGCACGTTTGACCTTATAAAATGGGCAGGAGGAATGTCTTTTAACTCCAGCCTGTATCCCAGACTTACTGCGGAGATCACCCATCTCTGATGGTGTCCCGCCAGGTCTCTGTGAACAACTGAAGTCTTCCCCTCCACCCGATTGAGTGGGGGCAACCCTTCAAGACTTGGGGGGAGGTTTTGTACCTCTCTTGACCCCGGGTTTCTTTTACCCTGTGATTGTCCCTGATTTCTGCCCCCTGGATTTGACCGCGGAGGCCGTCGGAACTGTTTCACAGCCGATGTGCCAGGGACTGGAGAAGTAGGCCTCTTAAAAGAAGGACTTCTACCCTTGTTCTTAACCGGCAAGAATGTACTTTTACCGGCAGAAGTTTTCTGGATATATTTGTCCAGATCATCTCCAGATAAGCGTTCTCCATGAAATGGGAAGCTAATCAGCAATTTCTTACAGGGAGCTTCAGCAGACCAGTTTTTTGAGCCATAGAAGCCTACGCATATGTTTACAGACAGCGTAAAGCGGGATGCCTGTTGGATTGTATCCTTTATGGCGTCCACCGCAACACAAGGCTCTAGGTAGGTCAGCTAGGGCAAGAGCCTGCTGATCTGGTAAGTCCCTTAAGACTTGTTTCAACTGATCTTTCATTGCTTGGCAGACTCCAATCGCTGCTACTGCAGGTTGTGTCACCATGCTTGCTGTAGAGAAAGCAGATTTTAGTAAAGACTCCAATTTTTTATCTATTGGGTCTTTGAACATTGGAACATTATCTACTGGACATGTCAGTGATTTATTTACACAAGAGATGGCTGTGTCCACTGTAGGGACCCTCCATTTTTTTTAATTTTTTTTTATGAACTTATCCTCCATGGGATAGATCACCGGAAATCTCTTGGGGGGAGTAAATATTTTACAGGATGCTCCCAATCCTGGTAAATAAACCCTTCCAATAAAGGGTGGATTGGGAAGGAACAGACAGTCTGGAGAGCTTTCAGCGACCCCAGCGAGGAGACAGTAGTGGTTGATGGTTCCGCCAGAGGCATTTAAATGCTGCTCGGACCATGTTAGTCAGAGACTGAACCCATAATCTTTCAGCCTGAGATGCTGAGAAAGGTTCTTCCACTGTTGATTCCTCTATAACTTTATCAACCTCACCTGATCCCCTTCAGGTAGGTCGATCTCTGGGACTGTTCCTCCACTAACAGGCACTCTGCAGGAGGAGACGGAGATCGGACGCGCTTTTCCTGTGACAGGGAAGCAGCGATCAATGCTGTTAATCTCTCTTCCAATCCTCCCAGAGTTGAGGATAAAACCTCCTCTGTTATATATACAGGAGCAGGTGGACTGGGGACAGCCGCAGTACCAGGTACTCCTGCGGGGTTCCTATGGCTACTGACCTCTGAAATTTCAGGGGAGATTGGCGCAGTACAGCATGCCCAAAATCCTCAGAGCCCGACGGAGACCCCTTTCGCTTCTTGGAAGATCTATTTCCAGAGCGTCTGGACGACATATCCTATAAGCACAAAGCTGAGGTATTCCCGTCGTCATACACCAATTTTGCTGGTAATAGTCTAACATAGTTGCTGCTATATACCAGCTGGTGTCCACTAAAGTGCCTTTCTATGGGGATGCCTGCATCAATCGCCTCTGTGTGCCACTGTTTGTTTCTAGCTCTGTTTGCATCCAGCTGACACTTGTACTGTGTCTTTATACAAGCTGGGACGCCTGCACATGCGCAGAAGCGCCGTGGCGCGCATCGAGCGTCATCCACCCGCCCCGCCCCTTTTTTTTCATAGGAGGCGCGTGCACGCGCCCGCGCGCGCGCCCGTGCGCCATTGGCGCCCTTTTTGAAAATCAAACAGGGACTAGGAGCCAGGGCCCTTTTTGCCGGAGGGCCTGTGCGGTGGATGAGCGCAGCAACAGGGCAGAGGAAGTGGATTCCCACAGAGAAACTTACCAACTGCCTGGATCTTTTGACTTGAGAAAACCAAAGATCCACATGACAAGAAAAATGGACCACAGCGGCCTCTAGTGGTTTAACACAGGTACCGCGGTCCCTTTTTTTTTTTTTTTTCTTGACTACTATTAAAATTTTACATTTTCAGTAGTTACAGGCATACACAGATATTAGCGGGAATACCGTTAGGTAACAGACAGAAAGACAAATTAGGCTTGGGGGTCCCCCAATAGAACCAAGTTCCTGGGGGCCCCCACTTACCTGATCCCCGCCGCAGGACTTTGTTTGGTCCACAGAAGCCCAAACTTCACCTATCACGGCAGGCATTGTAATTAAACCTTCAGGGACCGGGTTCCCAAGGATTCCACTCCCCTGGACCTGTATAGCACCCTGCACAGACAACATCTTGGTCGTGGGTATGACCAGAGCTCTGGATCCCAGGGTCCAGCCCTCCTAAGAGAGGCATTACAGGCAAAACCTTGCTCTTCTGCTGCAAGGCCCGGGTACCGACCGTTTAGCTATGAAGCTTTTTTGGTGGGATCCGGAACAGCTTACTAAGGCCCAAAAGAACCTGTACGCAAGCCCAGTGAAAACACATGTTACTTCTTGGCCAACACCTTAGACACTGGCAAAAAACTGAGGTGCTCCCGGATGGGAGGGGCTTATATAGGGGAGGGTACTTCCGGTTTGGAAGTGGCCAGTGCCAGCACCTGAAGGTAATCTATATAACCCATTAGTAATGACTAAGTCGCTCTGTGTCCCGTGATGTACGAAAAAGAAAGCATACTTTCCATTGTTCACCAGGCTAATGTACTTTGAGCTGGAGCTATCTTAAAGTGGTTCTAAAGGCTGAAAGTTCTATGCATGAAGGTAAAAAACCTTCTGTGTGCAGCAGCTCCTCCTAATACTTACCTGATCTCCCTCTTGATCCAGCGATGTGCACAAGAGCATCGGCTCTCCAGGGATTCTCTCTCCTCATTGACTGAAACAACAGCAGGAGCTATTGGCTCCCACTGCTGTCAATCACAGCCAGTTAGCCAATGAGGAGAGAGGGGATAGGCCGAGTCGCGGCTCTGTGTCTGAATGGACGCGCAGAGCAGCGGCTCAGGAGTGCATCTGCTTGGGTGCCCCCATTGCAAGCTGCTTGCTCTGGGGGCACTCGACAGGAGGGAGGGGCCAGGAGCGCCATCGGGGGACCCGAGAAAAGGGCAGGATTGGGGCTGCTCTGTGCAAAACCGCTGCACAGAGCAAGTAAGTATAACATGTTTGTTTTTTGTTTTTTTCATTTGCCTTTAAAATTACTTTAATTATTATGGGGTTTCTCTAAAACATGAAAGATATTTCAAGGGTTCCTCCTTGTTAAAAAAAAAAAAGTTGAGAAAGGATGTCAAAGTTAAAAGAGGCCTTTGACAACCCTCTTTTAATGGTTCAAAATCCATGGCTCACCCCTATCTTTTAATTATGAGGCACTCACCCCCATTGTGCAAGTCAGATGCCCCAACACTTTAGTGCCTTTTTTTAGGTCAGTAAAGTCACCTTATTGTAAAACATAAATGAGGTTTATAGCCGTGGGCAATGCATCTTCAAAAACAAGTCAGCAGTTGAATCTTGCATCGATCCTTCAGGTTTCCTTTAAATATTTCAGCATATTTATGAATGCAAGAAGAACATCATTCATAGAAAACAGTCTGTATTTCATTTTAATTAGTTTGTGTATTTATTTTGCACATTATCTTAAATCGAAACACATTATTTGGCATTTAAATAAATAGTAAACCACATACTGCAACACATTTGAACCTTTGCCCATGCTGAGATGATATATTATGCAAAAGATGTTGTTCTTGATCCCGGAGATTCTACTGGGGGTCATTGTCCTGGATGGAAATTGTTCCTGTTTGTCTTGGATAAGGAGCTGTCCACATTCACATGGGTGCTGCTTGGATCTTTGGTCTTAGAAAGACTGCCAAGGGCATTTGTGTGGAGGCCAAGACACGTTACAGATCTCTCAGAAGATGAATATTAGTCAATATGACAACGTAGTGTGTTCCTCTGCCAATAAACTGTCTGGTCAAAGTGCTCCATGGTATTCAGTCTATAGGCTGTCTTGTATATGGAGGTTAAAGGCTATACATAGTCATTTTTATACAGCAGGCTGGAGTGTGTTTTCAGTGCATATTTTGAATTATTATTACAATGTTTATCTTGCGTCTTTTGTATGCTTTCTGCATTTTATACTATACAGTAAAACCTTGGATTGCGAGCATAATTCGTTCCAGAAACATGCTTGTAATTTAAAGCACTTGTATATCAAATCAAATTTCCCCATAAGAAATACTGGAAACTCAAATGATTCGTTCCACAACCATTCATTCATAGGTCCTTCAGTTTATCATCCAAATAAAAAGATTATAGCAATGTGATCAGGGTGTGTAACCATAAAATGTCCATCCACAAATGGAAGCCTCAACAAGGGGATTAGAAGCAAAAATCCAACAGGAGCTAAAGAGAAAATAAAAGAGAAGAGAGGCGCCTCTAAGTGTAGCAATATGTTGCTAAATGTTGTACCTTTATTAAATGTAACCATATTGCTACACTTAGAGGCACCTCTTCTTTTTTATACTCAGTTGTGACGCTGCTTGTATATCAAGACATCGCTTGTATATCAAGTCAAAATTTATTAAAACATTTTGCTTGTCTTGCAAAACGCTCTCAAACCAAGTTACTCTCAAGCCAAGGTTTTACTGTATTGTCTTTGTTGTATATGCACATCTGTAGATATTCTATATGACATATCTATTGTGCTGATGATTAGTAGACATGTGCACTGCCGAAAAATTTGTTTTTTTCATTTTCGTTTTTTCTTTTTTTTACTTTTTCCCGGAAATTAGGAAAAATCGAAAAATTTGTTTTTTCCGTTTTCATTTTTTTTGCTTTTTTCGGAAATTCTGGAAATTCGAAAAATTTGTTTTAGTTTTTTTGCTTTTTTTGGAAATTCGGGAAATTCAAAATATTCTTTTTTTTTCCTTTTTGTTTCGGGAAATTCGTAATTCGGAAATTATGTAAAATCGCATGCCAAATTAGTGGTTATTGCCAGCAACGGCACCGTCCGAATCGGTGCGATGCCGTCACTACACCGATTCCCAAAAGTAGTTCCTGTACTACTTTTAGTGACTTCGGGAGGCGACTTGTATAGACATCTGTGCAGGAACCCGCAGAGATGTCTGTCAAATTGCCTCCTGAAGTTGGACTGCATTGCCGGATTGAAATCGAGTTCAGATGAATTTCTAACATGCAGAAATGTGAACCTAGGCAAGTCGTATAGTCTTTGGTCATTGGTCAGATGTTGGTGATGATCAGGCCCGGACTGGCCATAGGGCAGACCGGGCATTTGCCCGGTGGGCTGGGACCACGTGGGCCGGGGCCGCCCGCTCTGTGGCCTGTTGATGTCCAGGCCGCACAGCGGGAGGTAAGCGGTGACCGCATCCTGGACAGGGTTAACACAGGCCGTGGCCGCCGCTCACCTAAGCCTGTCTTCTCCGGCGGGACTACAAGTGACGTTAGCGGCTGCATGGGCTGAGCTGTGTGTCTCTCTCACACACAGCTCAGCCTCAGAGCAAACAGTTCCGCTCTCTGCTCTGTGCTCGGACGGACTGCTCCTCCTCTCCCCCCCTCTACTTCTGTGTTTGCCACGCCCACACACTACACAGATGTGAAGGAAGATTTAACCAGATAAATGCTACAGACAGCCTGTGCCTGAGCCTCCATCCTGGGGTGAGTAAGATCACCCTCTCTCCTGCCTCCCAGTGTGTAAATTGAATTTAAGAGGTTCTCTGTGGACTCTGATGCAAGAGGGGTGCTTTGATGACCAGAGTCCTCCTTACATCAGAGTTCCCCTTTGCACCAGAGTCCACAGCATTCCCCCTATAGGCTGGGTTCACAATAGTGCGATGTGGGAACCCTGCGGACCCCCCTTAGAGTCTGCAGAATTTCCACTTACTGTAAGGGGGAGCTCTGTGAACCCTTATTTAAGAGGGGATCTCATGTAAAGTGGTGTTCTGAGAACCCTGCTTTAGGGCCGGTTCACACTGGTGCTCTATGCGATATCGCATGTGATTTGCACTGCAGTGCAAATCACATGCGATGTCCGTGCAATGCGATTTCAGCCATACAGATAGTATGGCTGATATTGCATCGCATTTGGACCAAACTTGCACAGGACCTTTTTTTGGGCCGCATCAGAATCCGATCGCATGGGTATACACACCTATGCGATCCGATTAATTTCTGAACTGTCACGGTCAACATAAATAACTTCCAACAGGCATCAAAAAAAGTTTGCTGAACGTATCACAAACATGTGTCAATGACTGAACACAAGAGGTGTTTGGAAAGCTCTGATACCAAACCCCCGTGTGAACTAGCCCTCAGTTTTCATTTTTGTCTATCCATAGACAGCTGTGAATGTTCCTGGATAGGCTTTGCCGGAGCAGGCAGCTCCCGCACTGTGTATTTCCTTATATGGAAGTTTGCTCTTTTTGCTCCTCTGCACCCTCAGAAAATCACTGCACCCACTTAGAGAGAAGAGAAGCTGCTGAGAACCAAGGTGATTTTTTTTTTTAAGAGATGAAAAATGTGGTCTAACACAGATTCACATTTTAAAACATCCAATGATGTTAAAAGTGCTGCTGCTTGGGGGGTATAAGCAAGTATACTGGTATTTCTTGTGTTGTAGTGACTTTACGTGTTCTTGAAAAGATTACAGTAATGCAGGACAAATTAGCATTTCACATGTCATTCCTAAGGCATGTGGCGGTCATGTACTATCCGTCAGTGTACCAAACAGCAGAGCCATGACTTCTCTCTACTGGATTCCAGTGATTAACATTCTTTTGAATCAGCGCAAGGATCAAGTTCAATGCGATAAGCAGTATAGCTTTGTTTTTCAATGTTACTTATTCGTTAAAATGTTATCTGTACTGTCAGTGAGTTAATCGGTGGGGGGGGGGGGGGCAGGGGGGGTCGTAGAAGTAAAAAAATTAGGGGCAACAATCTAGTATCATGTCTGCAGTCTCTGACCATCTCTTGTATTACGTCTACAGTCTCTGAGCACCTCCTGTATTATATCTACAGTCTCTGACCACCTTCATTTTATGTCTGCAGTCTCTGACCATCTCTTGTATTATGTCTGCAGTCTCTGACATCTCTTGTATCATCTCTGCAGTCTCTGAGCATCTCTTGAATCATGTCTGCAGTCTCTGACCATCTCTTGTATTATGTCTGCAGTCTCTGACCACCTCCTGTATTATGTCTGCAGTCTCTGACCATCTCTTGTATCATGTCTGCAGTCTCTGACTACCTCCTGTATTATGTCTGCAGTCTCTGACCATCTTTTGTATCATGTCTGCAGTCTTTGACTATCTTTTGTATCATGTCTGCAGTCTCTGACCATCTCTTGTATTATGTCTGCATATTCTGGTAAGCTCTTGAAATATGTCTGGAGTTTCTGACCATCTCTTGCATTATGTCTGCATACTCTGATAAGCTCTTGAAATATGTCTGCAGTCTCTGACTATCGCTTGTATCATGTCTGTAGTCTCTGACCATCTCTTGTATCATGTTTGCAGTCTGACCATCTCTTGTATTATGTCTGCAGACTCTGATAAGCTCTTGAAATATGTCTGCAGTCTCTGACCATTTCTTGTATCATGTCTGCAGTCTCTGACCATCTCTTGTATTATGTCTGCAGACTCTGATAAGCTCTTGAAATATGTCTGCACTCTCTGACCATCTCTTGTATCATGTCTGCAGTCTCTGACCATCTCTTGTATTATGTCTGTGGTCTCTGATCACCTCTTGTATTATGTCTGCCGACTCTGACCATCTCTGTCTGCAGTCTCTGGTGATCTCTTGTATTATGTCTGTGGTCTCTGACCATCTCTTGTATTGTGTCTGCACTCTCTGACCATCTCTTGTATTATGTCTGCAGTCTCCAACCATCTCATGTATTATGTCTGCAGTATCTTACAATCTCTTGTATTATGTATGCAGTCTCTGATCACCTCCTGTATTATGTCTGCAGTCCTTAACCATCTCTTGTATTAAATCTGCAGTCTCCAACCATCTCTTGTTTTATGTCTTCAGTCTTTGACCAGCTCCTGTATTATATCTGCAGTCTCTGACCTTCTCCTTTATCATGTCTGTAGTCTCTGACCATTCTCTTGTATTATATCTGTAGTCTTTGATCATCTATGGTATTATTTCTGCAGTCTCTGACCATCTTCTCTATTATGTCCGCAGTCTTTGACCATCTCTTGTATCATGTCTGCACTCTCTGACCATCCTTTGTATCATGCCCGTAGTCTTTGACTATATACTGTTGTGCTCCTGCTATCTTTTATGTGTCTATGGCCTACCTTGATGCATTGCGTCTTGATCCTGCCCACCGCTCGGATCATTTAGAGTACATACTGTAAAAGAAAGAAGGTCAGGTGACCATGAAGTATGGTAGCATGAAAAAAACAAAATAAATTATAAAATTGCTTGCTAATTCTTGTTGGTAGGCAATACCCCATAAAGCCGCACATCAATGCAGATTGATGTGCGGCTTCATGGGATCCATCCTTTGCTCAAGAGTTGCTCAAGAGTTGTTTGGAGCCAAGACGAGATCCTTCCCTGGCCTGCAATCAAAGTGGTGGACACAGGATTGCTTTTCCTTGTAGCCTGAGCAGCACACATTTTCCACTACCGGTTTATAGGAAATACCCCATATACAGTGCCTTGGATATACCCCTTGAAATTTTCCACATTTTGTCATGTTACAACCAAAAACGTCAATGTATTTTAGTGGGATATTATGTTATAGACCAACACAAAGTGGCACATAATTGCGAAGTAAAAGGAGAATGATAAATGGCTTTCAATTTTATCTTTACAAATAAATATGTGAAAATTGTGGTGTGCATTTGTATAGCGCCCCCCTGAGTCAATATTTTATAGAACCACCTTTCACTGCAATTACAGCTGCAAGTCTTTTTGGGGATGTCTCTACCAGTTTTGCACATCTAGAGAGTGACATTTTTGCCCATTCTTCTTGGCAAAATAGCTCAAGCTCTGTCAGATTGGATGGAGAGCATCTGTGTACAAACATTTTCAAGTCTTGCCACAGATTCTTAATTGGATTTAGGTCTGGACTTTCACTGGGCCATTCTAACACATGAATATGCTTTGATCTAAACCATTCCATTGTAGCTCTGGCTGTATGTTTAGGGTTGTTGTCCTGCTGGAAGGTGAGCCTCCGCCCCAGTCTCAAGTCTTTTGCAGACTCTAACAGTTTTTTTTCTAATGTCCCATACACACAAGCGGAATTTCCGCCAACAAAAGTCTGATGTGAGCTTTTGGTCGGAAATTCCGACCGTGTGTATGCTCCATCAGACTTTTTCTGTCGGAATTTCCGCCAGCAAAAGATTGAGAGAAGGTTCTCTATTTTTCCGGTGGAAGAAAAACACGCATGCTCGGAAACAATTCAACGCATTCTCAGAAGCATTGAACTTATTTTTCTCACCTCGTCGTAGTTTTGTACGTCACTGCGTTCTTAACGCTCGAAAGTTCAGAGAACTTTTGTGTGACCGTGCGTATGCAAGCCAAGCTTGAGCGGAATTTTGTCGGAAAAACCATCCAACTTTTTTCCGACGGAAATTCTGCTCGTGTGTAAGATTAGGACGACGTCAATCTGTGACGAAACGTACGTCGGGAGGTTGACGTGCTGACGTCATCGCTAGTGGATGTTTTTATCCTTTGTTTTTGTAAGTATATTTTAACTTTAATAAACCCTCATACAGTACCTAGTTGAATTACACTATTTGAGTGTTCTTTCATTTTTGGGTATACGATTGATAGTTTCCTTGGTTGCCCGGCGAATTGAGCCTATCCAGTCCATTTTCTCTGCTTACCCCTGCGAGTTGGAGTTTGATGCAGACCTGGAGTGAGATCATCATACAGGCTTTATATAGCTTGCCTTCTGGTAAGCAGGAAATTTATATGGTGGCGGTACACGTGTGTTGGTGGTGTCAATATTGAGGTTCACCCTTCTATCATTTACCAACTACATCGACAAGTGGTGGCCCACAACAAGTCTCTATACTCATCTATATGGACTTTTAGATCACTTTTTAGAGATTACCATGGGTATATCTTTATTCATTAGTGGTGTATGCAATTATTTATCACTGTCACTGTTTTTTATTTATTATTTTGAGCACAGCTCCTCCTATTTACTATATTTACTCTTGATGTGCTATCTCACGTTTGAGCTGCTGCAGTGTTTTTTCATAATTTTTTTTTATTTTGCACTATATTAGGTAGCGCAGTATTTTTCCATTTATCCTTACAGGGCATAAGATTGCCCTGTATTTGGCCCCATCCATCTTCCCATCAACTCTGACCAGTTTTCCTTTCCCTGCTGAAGAAAAGCATCCCCACAACATGATGCTGCCACCACCATGTTTCACGGTGGGGATGTTGTGTTAAGAGTGATGTGCAGTGTTAGTTTTCCGCAACACATAGCACTTTGCTTTTAGGCCAAAAAGTTTGATTTCGGTCTCATCTGACCAGAGCATCTTCTTCCACATGTTTGCTGCGTCCCTCACATGTGTTCTTGCTAACTGCAAACGGGACTTCTTATGGCTTTCTTTCTTCTTGCCACTCTTCCATAAAGGCCAGATTTATGGAGTTCATGACTAATAGTTGTCCTGTGGAGAGATTCTCCCACCAGAGCTGTGGATCCCTGCAGCTCCTCCAGAGTTACCATGGGCCTCTTGGCTGCTTCTCTGATTAATGCTCTACATGCCCGGCCTGTCAGTTCAGTTGTCTTGGTAGGTTTGCAGTTGTGCCATACTCTTTCCATTTTCAGATGAGGGATTGAACAGTGCTTCGTGAGATGTTCAAAGCTTGGGATATTTTTTTATAACCTAACACTGCTTTAAACTTTTCCACAACTTTGTCCCTGACCTGTCTGGTGTGTTCCTCGGCCTTCATGATGCTGTTTGTTCACTAAGGTTCTCTAACAAACCTCAGAGGGCTTCAAAGAACAGCTGTATTTATACTGAGATTAAATTACACACAGGTGGACTCTACTTTCTAATAAGGTAACTTCTGAGGGCAATTGGTTGCACTAAATTTTAGTTAGGGGTATCAGAGTAAAGGGGCTGAATACAAATGCACGTCACACTTTTCAGATATTTAGTTGTAAAAAAAATTAAAAACCATTTATCATTTTCCTTCCACTTCACAATTATGCGCCACTTTGTGTTGGTTTATCACATAAAATCCCAATAAAATACATTTACCTTTTTGGTTGTAACATGACAAAATATGAAAAAGTTCAAGGGGTATGAATACTTTTTCATAACTTTAAAACCTCATTTAGTTTCACAACTGCTTGATTTTAATTACCCTTTTAGACATCTTCAATAGAGCAAAAAAGCATAACAAACTAATCCCTAACAACCAATCAGTACTTCCTCTTCACTGATTTGACTGCAGCAAATTCAAATCTGATTGGTTATACTATGGGTACAGCGCGCCATCACTGCCTTATTTGATAATCCCAAGAGTTAAATTAGTAATGAACGTTCAGACAACATCAATTGTTCTTCCTCGGGCCACCCGACAGTAAATACTGCAGTTCTACGCAATCATTATCCCTTACAGGTAAAACAATAGTCACACAATTGCCCTGCTGTGGGTCATATTTTTCCCATTTCCTGGCACCGCGGTGCCATTAGAACATTTATTAGAAAGTCTCAATCCCACACACAATGTCAATTCAGACAATTGTCTCCCTCATTTTGAAATGGAAAGTAATGTTAAAGATATCGTATGACGTGCTATTACAATTTAGTGCATAATATAATAGGGGATTATTAATTGCAAGCTGTATTATTAATAAAAATATGGCATGTCTGCGGGTATAGGCACTGTCTGGCTGCCAGCCTTCCTATTTGTGTCTGCTATTATTTATAATGGGCAACCAAACTGGATATTACGAGGAGGGCTGCAATCCACTTGGAGAGGAAAACCATGTCGTCACCAATTTAGGTACATGGCTGCAAGGGTGGTCGGACTTTGGAACTCAACCAACGGAGGGGATGATGGACAGCAGCATGGGCATCCGCTGAAATGTTTTCAGGGGGGGGGGGGCGCTTCAGCTGCGCATTTTATCCTTTCTTTGACTGCTAGCGGGGGTTAAAAGCGACCACCCCCCCCCACGTTAAAATGTAAAAACACCCCACTGTGCCCCCTACATCTTTAAATATCTTTGTCACTACTGTGTACCCCCTCTCCACAACTGCACCTCTGGACCCCTTTACATTACACAGCACTCTGCATCACTGACCCCCTTTACATTACACAGCACCCTGCACCCCTTTACATTACACAGCACCCTGCATCACTGGACCCCTTTACATTACACAGCACCCTGCATCACTGACCCCCTTTACATTACACAGCACCCTGCACCCCTTTACATTACACAGCACCATGCATCACTGGACCCCTTTACATTACACAGCACCCTGCATCACTGACCCCCTTTACATTACACAGCACCCTGCACCCCTTTACATTACACAGCACCCTGCATCACTGACCCCCTTTACATTACACTGCACCCCTTTACATTACACAGCACCCTGCATCACTGGACCCCTTTACATTACACAGCACCCTGCATCACTGACCCCCTTTACATTACACAGCACCCTGTACCCCTTTACATTACACAGCACTCTGCATCACTGCACCCCTTTACATTACACAGCACCCTGCACCACTGCACCCCCTTTACATTACACAGCACCCTGCATCACTGACCCCTTTTACATTACACAGCACCCTGCACCCCTTTTCATTACACAGCACCCTGTATCACTGGACCCCCCTACATTACACAGCACCCTGCATCACTGACCCCCTTTACATTACACAGCACCCTGCACCCCTTTACATTACACAGCACCCTGCATCACTGGACCCCTTTACATTACACAGCACCCTGCATCACTGACCCCCTTTACATTACACAGCACCCTGTACCCCTTTACATTACACAGCACTCTGCATCACTGCACCCCTTTACATTACACAGCACCCTGCATCACTGCACCCCCTTTACATTACACAGCACCCTGCACCCCTTTACCTTACACAGCAGCACCCTGCACCTCTGGACACTACACTCTGACTACTGACCACTACACTGCACACTGACCATATGTATGACGTGTCCTATGACGTCATGTCTCTGCAGTCACAAACACACACACGTGTTGTAGGACATCTCCTCCTCCCTCCATACCGCACACACAGCCCGGCTCTCCTTCCTTCTCACCTTCAGCAGGTCCAGCGGGGCTGGAAGTGGGTGTAAGGGCGGCAGAGGGTGTAGAACACTGCCAATTTGGCCAACACCTTCTCGATTCCAGGGGGGGCAATTGACCCCCCTTGCCCTATGGAGCGGACGCCCATGGACAGCAGTATAGTATAATTCAAATGTGGACTGGATATGGTTTCTTGCTGGGAAGGGTGGTGCCAGATATTTCAGTACAGTTCATCAACAGATTATTGGTCCAGGCAATTTTCATAACTTCAGCTGATGGGAAGAAGAAGAAAATATTTTACTTGCTTTGGTAATCAATTCACAGCCACCTCACTTGCTTTTTTATTTTGGTTTCTTCCGTATAAAGAATTAGAATATTGGAACCCACAAAGGGGAAGAAATGGGAGAAATGGGACTGTGTTGATACCCTCAAAGTGTGCAAAAATAAGCAGAATATAAAATCACATATTTATTGAGGATATCATTAAAAATAACCCCATAGCCCCATAAAGCCTTGGGGAATAGTATTCTACATACACAGTATCACAAATTAGAGATAAAAAAATATGTTACATCATATCATAGCATTTCATACCATTTCATCACTGATGATGATGGAAGAATGGCATGAAAACACAATGATATCCTTTACACATATCCAGAGCCTGACGCGTTTCAACCAATTAGGCCTTCCTCAGGGGGGGGCAGTCTTAAAGGATCACTAGGACATACATAAAGGTCCGTATAGCAAACAGTAAATAGGAAAAGAATCATATATTTAGAGTACAATCATGTTAAGATGTAACTTATATTTTTTATCTTCAGTTTGTGATACTGTGTATGTAGCATACTATTTCACAAGGCTTTCTGGGGCTATGGGGTTATTTTTAATGATATTCTCAATAAATATGTGATTTTATTTATATTCAGTTTTTTTCTCACACTTTGAGGGTATCATAAAGTCCCATATCTCCCCTTTCTTCCCCTTTGTGGGTTCCAATATTTATATTAGGGACTGATACTAAAGTAGTTTGGAATACAGGTACACAAGAGTTATAAATAATTAGAATCATTTTCTGGTACAATGTTTTTTGGACTTTTAAAAAAAAGGGATACAGATGAAACATTCCCACGCACGGGATAACAGCCGTAAGCTCAAGATAAAACAACGTGTTTCACTACACCTGAATTGGAATCCAGTGAGTGAGCATGAGCTTAGGGCTGATAATCAACACATAGCTTGGAATCTGTCAACTGACAAAGCTTTTTTTTTTCCATTACCTTCTAATAGCAACTTTGTTAAATAACAGTTTGCCACCTTTGATAAATGACAGTTTAACACCTTTGATAAATGACAGTTTAACACCTTTGTTAAATGACAGTTTGTCACATTGTAACGCAGGTATACAAATGATGTACATAAACAGAGCATGTCATTTTCCAAAAACCTTACAATGAAGGAGGTATACATAGAAATAACTGTTTTTTGACTGTTATCTGCAGTGAGCTCAGGCAGGAGATAATATTGACTTACAGCCTGGCAGAATACAAGTAAGCAAGGGGAGGGGCACTGTGGTATCATGTGAGGTGGGGCACCACAAGGAGGTTGTGGGGAGGGACTTTGTGTTGAGAGGGAGACTTTGGGGGGCAGCAGGGAATAAGAATTGTTCTAGGAGGGGAAATTTGGGGAGGTGTGCTAGGAATAGGGATTTGAGGGGATTTGTGTTGGGAGGGGGGGAGATTTGTGCTAGAAGGGGGAAATGTATGTGTGTGGGGCGGAGCAGGGGGGGTTGTGGTAGAAAACATAATGAATGGTAGGGGGGAGGGGATTTGTGCTAGGAGGGGATTTTTTTGGGGGTATTTGTGCTAGCAGGGATGATTGGGGGCATTTGTGCTAGGAGGGGAAATTTGGGGGGGGGGGGCAGTTTGTGCTAGGATGGGGGATTGTGAGAGTTTGTACTGGGAGGGGGTAATTGAAGATTTGAAGGGTAGAGGGTTTGTACTAGGAGGGGGTAATTTTTTCGGGGGGGGTGGATTTGTGCTGGGGACATATGGGGAATGAGAGGATTTGAGCTGGGGGGGGGGGCAAAGATTTGTGCTGGAAAGGGGATTTCAGCAGGAGGCAGATTTATATTGGGAGAAGGTGGAACTTATGCTTAGGGGGTAAGCATGCAGATTAGTGCTCAATGTTTTTTTTGAGGGGGGGGCTTTGGCTGATGCATAAAGCTCATACATCTGGGGGGGCACAGTTTGGCATGTTTGCCCTGGGCTCTAGATGACCTTATCCCGGCATTGCAAGTAAGTATTAAAAAAAAAGGAAGATTCAGATTATTACAGATAGTCATTGATGACTAGGTCTCTCTTTAACTATAAATTCCAGGATCGGTTGGAGGGGATGAAGGGTGGCCAAGACAGTTCGCAAAATATGGGACCATTCCTGAAGAAAGAAAATACATTTGTCAGAATATTTACACATTTTAATAAAGTTGGAAATACTTCTCAACATTCTATGCTACAGTTTCAGACTTGGTATTTGTGGAAATGTATTTAGTAGTCCCAGAAGAGTATAAGATGAGATGGTTGGGAGATATATAAATATCAATATGTATATAAAGTGTATACTAAATCATATATAGAACAGTCACTGCTTATAAATATTTCATGTTTTTAGCCTATTTTTGTCCTCTGTTGTTTTCTAAACCACTTGGACCTGCATTACAGAAAGGATAATTGCGGTGTGAGTCACAGATGAGTCAGCCCTGGTAGAACTACAATGTCACTATTCTTCCTCATCTATGAATTTCTATGTCCAATAGCTCTTTATCCCATCAATGAAAGGAGTGGGTACAGTGCAACCGACTTAAGGACTACAAATTCCAGCAGTTTCTGCTTTCCCAGGTGGACTGCACCATGTTTAACCTCTTACAAATAAGTTGCAAAAAATTGTATAGACCTAATGCAGAGGTTTAAAGGGTTGGTATTTCCAAAGATTTTAGGGGATGGACCTTTATGGACTAACCAACCTATTAACTTGCCATTTCTCTTGGGACACTCCAGTCATAAAACCCTCTCTAGTAGAATTTGTGGAACCTTCTGAGAAAGAATCAAAATCCTCGATCTGCAGGAGTGGTAGACTCAGGGCTGCTGATAGGGGGGGACCACCAGCCCTCCTGTAGGGGGCCCCGGCACACAGAGAAGCCCGGACAGCAGGAGGATCAGTGGAGAACAATGCCATCTGTGTCTTTCACCCAGGTTTCTCCCCCTCTCGTCAGGTAGGCTGTACGGGGCCCCATGATTCCTAACAGCGGCCCTGGGTAGACTATATAAGTATATCTAAAGGCAGTTTTTAAATTTGGATTGTGTGACTTCCATGTGTCTCGCCAACAATGTTAGGGTACTTGTACCGTCATATTGTAAAAAATGCATCTTTTAAGTATATTTTCATCTGCATCACAGTTTAGGGACAAGCACGAACATTTTTCTCTTACGATAACAGAACAAACTATTTTCATCTATTTAGTAAAGTATTTGTACAAAAAAAAGTGTGTGACGATGACCACGCATCATGGTCAGAAACGAAAGAATACATTACAATACAATATAATACATTACATAACTTCTGAAGTTGTATTCTGTCGCACGAGAATTTTCTTAACTTTAGTAACCTATTGGTTTTTAATATGAGACTGGCATGCAAAAAAAAACAGACATTCATCTGATATTCTTATGGTGTGTGCAAGGCTTTAGGGTTTTCGGGTTCCATTAGCGTTCAATACATTGCCATTTGGGTGGCAATAGCTTGTCAAGCAGCCTTCCAAAGGGCCAAAAGTGAGAAATAATTCCCCATGGATTTTAACATGCTTCAAAATTTGAATAAGAAAAGTTCGATCAATTTGAATTTAGGAAATTTGGGTCAAACTTGTGTTTGAGCCAAATTCAAATCCCAACACTAATAAGAGGCACAATAACTCTAATGCCGTGTACACACGATCGATTTTCTCGACGGTGAAAACACCGTCGAGAAAATCAACGGGAAAAACGAGGAACGGCTTGGTCCCTTACACGCGGCCGGTTTTCCTGACATTTTTTCTCTTGGTCGAGAAAAACGGCCGTGTGTAGGCTCCCTGGCAGTGTTTCCCTATGGGAAAACTGCCGCGGAAAAAAATGCAGTGAATCACGACGAGAAAAATTAGAGCATGTTCTAATTTTTCTTGTCGTAATTCTTGCCGTTTTTCTCGTCGAGAAAAATTATGAAGAGCCCACACACGGTCGTTTTTCTCATCAAAGAGAAAAAAAATAATTTTTCCCGACGAGAAAAATGGTTGTGTGTACGCGGCATAACATTTCTTAAATGTGCATGAAATGTAAAGAGTATTTGAAGGGCAATGCCAGTGCTGCAATAGTCTATGCAGTGTAGGCTACTAGTAGGCTTTGTGGAAGTGGCATTGAGCTGAATTAATTGTACAGGATTTATGCTTTAAGTAACATTTTGTTCCTACAAATATATTACTATGACACTTGTATTGGTTAATTTCATCTCTTTCAGGTGTAACTTATTCTGACACCACCAGTCACACTGAAGCTTGTAAGCAATGTACTGAGTGCCACGGTAACAGACGCATGATTGCCCCCTGCGTGGAAACAGACGATGCCCTCTGCGCTTGTGCCTACGGCTTCTACAGAAATGAACAAACTGGAGAATGTAATCCATGCAGGACGTGTCCTGTTGGATATGGCATGATCCTGTCCTGCTCCATGAACCAGGATACGGTGTGTGAAAAATGCCCAGATTGGACATTCTCAAATGTGGACAACAATATGGACCCCTGCCTGCCATGCACTATCTGTGAGGATGATGAGATAACATTAACAGAATGTACATTGACATCAGACACAGAATGCTTCGGTAAGTACAAATGGATAGTGGGGATGTATACATTTACGTAGCCCATTTATTGCGTATAGGAACCAGTAGCGCCCAACTAAAGGTCTTCTGGTTCTCTCTTTATGGTACTGGGGACCATAGGTTCAGTCTTTGTGGTGGGGGTTCAGACAGAACAGCAAATGGGGAAATTCTACTGATTTGGGACACAGGGGGAAATAAAAACACATTGGGTTGATTTATTAAAACTGGAGAGTGTAAAATCTGGTGAAGCTGTGCATAGAAACCAATCAGCTTCCAGGTTTTTCTTAATAAAGCTTAATTGAACAAGCTGAAGTTAGAAGCTGATTGGCTACCATGCACAGCTGCACCAGATTTTGCACTCTCCAGTTTTTAGTAAATCAACCCCATTGTGTATTAGAGTAATGGCCCGTACACACGATCCGAATATCGGACGAAAACGGTCGTCCAAGGAAGAATCGTACGATTTTCGGATCGTGTGTACACTACTTTCGAGAGCCGATCACGACAGTTCATCTGATATTATTCAATCGGACAAGCACGAAAATCTTCCTCGTACAATACCAGATCGTACGTTTTTTGTTTAGTCAGTATAGTTGTCGTCCGAAAATACAATATAAATACATTACAACACATGACATCACTTCCGATTTTTTTTTTTCTGTCGTACGAGTATTTTTGTGACTTTAGTAACTTATTCAATTTCTACTTGCGACTATTACGCGAAAAAAGTTGTACGATCTGTCGTACGATATTCGGATCGTGTGTACGGGCCATAAGGATAGTGTAGAACATTTGTCAGGATTTAACTGGCCAGTGAGTCAGCCCATCATAGTGATGGTCCCATAGGAATGTTTGGCGGTAGGGCTTAGCGGCAAGCTTTGACACTGCCCAGAAGTGTCAAAACGTTCCTTGGAACCCTTCCCCACAGTGACAGAGTCCTTTTAAGAATGCAACGGCCTTCTCAGGATATATTAAACATACACTGTTCTAGGATCTGCAGTAGCCTCTCAGCACATTTAGTTGTTAAGTTGTGGAAAACTCATTAATCCCAATAAAATCTTGGCCTAGTATTTAGACATCTTGGTCCTGTTCCCTCCATAATATGCCAGAAATATTTGGGATGCTATATATTTAATACAAACACTGCTTTCCAGAAATCACGAGACAGGTTATTTGCAATACAGAGCAAAGGCTTAGTATGATATAATGAGGTGGAGATGCCAGGAATGAAAAAATCCAATAGCAGTAATGATACGGGAATTTTTGAGGGCAATCTAATGCTCGTATTTTATTGACTTAAAGGTGTCTTGGTTTTGGGCGACTGCCAAGGGATTTAAAGGATAAATTTACTTTTAAAACAGATTGCTTCTTTTAGTATATGTGGAGATACAAAAATATTTTTTTTTTAAGGTTAAGGTTAAAAAATAGACTTGCGACATAAAATGTATCTTCTTAACTCCTGCCGTTTTGGTCCAGAGGAGAAAAAATAAAACCCGTTGGGAACTGTTGCTGATTAGCTAGAGTTTGGCTTTAATCTTTATGTATAGCCAAACTAATTTTAAATAGAATATGAACATGTTAAAACCCTTATCCTTTTTTATTTTCTGCTTGTGCCCTACTCTACTGGGGAGACTTTTTGATATTTCCTGTCTTGGAGATGCAACAGGAAGTGAGCAGAAATCTCCCCAAAAGCAGGGGAATTTCCCATCTTAGAGAGTTGTCACCAGAAGATTTGTCCCTATTGGAAGATTTCCCTTCACCTCCTGCCCTCATGAAATCGCCATCCTTTGGGATTTCCTCTAATTTGGTGTCTCAGTGACAATTGTCACTAGTACAAATAGATGGATTTACCATGTCAAAAGCGTAAATGCATTTCAGCCAAAAGAGAGCACCAAATTAAAGTCCCTAGAGTTTAAAATGGTATGTAACCCCTTTTTTTCATGGGGCCGCGTATATGCGTATCTGTCTTAGCCGGAGTCCCGTACTAGCGATCAGGACCCAGAACTCCTGGTTTCGGGTCACCTGATCGCTGTGATAGCCTCTGACACATGCCAAAGTTGCAAAATTGTGCTTAGGCATTAACATTTGTTTTACCCTTAGGCATAAAGGAGTTAATTGATTCCCCAAATTGACAACAGAAAAAAACAGACACCCGAAACCAACGTGTTTCGGACGCTTGACATTTCCCTTTATCAGGGCTCTAAAATAAACTAGGTGTCATTTGAACCCAGAGCAAAGCTCCTGGAGAGATATGATTCAGACCAGGAGACTAGTCTTTAAGAAGGCGTCCGTGTCAGTAGAAGAGCAGCATGCTCTGGGTCCAACAGACATCTAGTTTATTTTAGGGTCTTGATGAAGGAGGAGTGCCGAGCATTGAATGCTTGTTTTTTTCCTGTTGTCATTTGCAGAACCAATAAAATACCGCTTTTCAAATCGTGTGACCTCTGGCTTTTGTAGAGAATTGTCGAACGCAAGGAATTGGGCTTTATAAAGACTTCTGCTATTATACAGTATATCTGGGATTCCAATCCAGTGCCCCTTCTCCATAAAAACCTGGCTGAGGGTCCAACCCTTCCCTACTCTATCCTAAACAAAATTGTGCCTCTATATACACTTTAACCGCTTGCCGACCGTATACTGTATATATACGGCGGCAAGGTGGCTCTCCTGCATAGGATCACGTACCTAATATGTAATTAGGGGTGGCCCGTCCATTGTTGGCACACGGGCGCCGCCCCCCTATCCATGATGCTGCCTTCCCTATCCATGTGCCCAGCCCCATTCAGGACACCAGACCCATGAACTCCTATGGCGGCGATGGGTGGAGTAGTGTTTTTTGAAGCAATAATTAGAGCCAGAGGCTCTAATAGGCTTCAAAATAGGGTAGGCTTGGAGCAATAGAGCATTGCTTCCGGGTGTGTTGCAACACTGATCCTCCTACCGGCCAATCAGAAAGCGGGTCTGATACCGTCACCCGATTGGCTGAAAGGACAGGCAATCCTATTGGACGCCTAGGAGAAGAAGGGAGGAGCTGCACGGAAGACACAGGAGCCCGCCCGCCGTTCATAGAAGCCTGCTGCCACCAAAGCCTGCAACCCGCAGAAGCCCGACTTCTGCCCGCCAGAGCCCGTGACCCTCCAAGGCCCGCAACCCGCCACTGCCCTCCAAAGCCCACCGGAGCCCGCGACCCACTGCTGCCCGCCGAAGCCTCCCGCTGCCTGCCGGAGCCCGCAACATGCCCGCCGAGGCCTGCTTGGGTAAGTGAGGGGGGGTGCTGAGATGCCACTGACCAACGGGGGGAGGGTTGTTTGCCGCACCCCCCGAAAAAAGATCACCGGCCACCACTTTACATAGTCCTGCACTTCCGGGTCTGGGGTGCGCAGCAGGACCCGCTCCTGCTGTAAATGGACACAGAGGGAGCCAATTAGCGGACTCGACCGCGCAATTGCCAGTTAAAGTAACGCAATGCTATATCGCAAAAAATGGCCTGGTCATGAATGGGGGGTAAACCTTCCGGAGCTGAAGTGGTCACAGCAGAACCAAAGCTGTAACTGCGGTGTATGTGTGCGCACTTGATGGATTCATGCGCGTTCAAAACACCTGCACAAGCAGTATGGTGGCAATCTGCCAGAAGTTTGAAACATTTGTATATGCGCCTCCAGTCTCTAGACCCCTGGTGGCGTAGATGCGTATGCGTCTGAGATTTGAAGATGGAGGCGCAGAAGAGGGGCGGGGGGCGTTTATTCAGTGGTTTAGTCACGCTTTAACTATTGTCTAAAACGCACAAGAGTATTTAATAGGACAGGATTATTCTTTCAGTGATCTGATTTTAGCAATATTAAAAAACGCGATTGTTTAGTACATCGTCATCACTCATCGCACTGTTTTACTGAATAGGCCGGATCATGTTTGTGTAGAATATTTCCCCCATAAAATGCTCACTTAGTTGTATAAATGCAAAGCTATTTATACATACGCAATTAATGGAACGCATGCTGGTAGATCAGACACGCACAGGCTGCAATTATCCACGCTTGTATGCCTGCCTGTGCTCTAAGCCTTCCCTCTGACATACACTTGTAATGACATAATATCTACACCAACCGTCACACTAATAGATCAATGTAATTCTCCGGTCCATCAGTCTGTCTGTGAGTCATTGTTCTAATTGCTCACAGTGACCTTATTGTGTGACATAGTGAAGACAGGAAACTGCCCGTGGGCATCATACACCATAACAGTGCCATCTCTGTCCTACTCATCCCTGCGTGGAGCGCAATGCTCTGCAGGGTGCCTTTTCAGGGGAAAGAGTCTGCAGGAGTCTGGAAAATATTTGTAGGTTTACTGTACAAGGCGGGAAAAAGGAATAAATATAACGACTGCCGATTAATATGGCTATTTCCTGGCAATTATTGTATTAACCCTATTTACATACCCACACCTAAACCCCAAAACTTTAACCTTTTAAATAAATTATCCCCCCCAACCTTATGCTTTCAGCAGAGCTCTGATCAAAATTAGCAAGATAAAAATAAATAGCCCATTATAGGATAAATGAACAAACCTCGCTTTTGCTGCAATAGCCAGCTTTAACCACTTCAGCCCCGGAAGGATTTACCCCCTTAATGACCAGGCCAGTTTTTGCGATACGGTACTACGTCGCTTTACCTGACAATTGCGGGGTCGTGCGATGCTGTTCCCAAACCAAATTGATGTCCTATTTTTCCCACAAATAGAATTTTCTTTTGGTGGTATTTGATCACCTCTGCGTTTTTTTTTTTCATTTTTGCGCTATAAACAAAAAAAGAGCAAAAATTTTGAAAGGAAAAAAAACAATATTGTTTAATTTTTGCTATAATAAATGCCCCAAAAAACAAAACAAACTAATTTCTTCATCAGTTTAGGCCGATATGTACTCTTCTACATATTTTTGGTAAAAAAAAATCACAATAAGCGTATATTGATTGGTTTGTGCAAAAGTTATAGCGTCTACAAAATATTATTTATTATTATAGTTATTATTTATTTATTAGTAATTAATTAATACTTAATTTATTATTATTATTTTTTTACTATGTACATTAATATTTTAATGGCGGTGATCTGCGATTTTTAGCGGGACTGCAACATTGCGGCGGACAGATCGGACACTTTTGACACTTTTTTGGGACCAGTGATATTTATACAGCGATCAGTGCTATAAAAATGCACTGATTACTGTATAAATGTCACTGGCAGGGAAGGGGTTAACACTAGGGGGCGATCAAGGGGCTAAATGTGTTCCCTTAATGTGTTCCCCAATTGTCAGTTAAAGCAACGCAGTACCGTATCGCAAAAAATGGCCTGGTTATTAAGGGGGTAAATCCTTTGAGGGCTGAAGTGGTTAAAGATGGCTATTGCAGCAAAAGCTAGGTTTGTTCATTTATCCTATAATGGGCTATTTATTTTTATCTTGCTAATTTTGATCAGAGCTCTGCTGAAAGCATAAGGTTGGGGGGGGGGGATAATTAGTTTAAAAGGTTAAAGTTTTGGGGATTAGGTGTGGGTATGTAAATAGGGTTATGTGGGGGGAGGGAACTGACTGGAGGAGGAGAGAGATCGCTGTTCCTGATTACTAGGAACAGACTATCTCTCTCTACTCCCTTGTCAGAATGGGAATCTGTCTGTTTACATTGGCAGATCCCCATTCTGGCTCTCTGTGGAGTGATCGCGGGTGGCCAGCGGACATCGCGGCCCGTGCCCACGCGCATCAGCTCCTGCTATTGGCATTAAAGGGACTGCCGTATGGCGATTCGCCCAGCTGAGCAAACCTGCTGCAGTATAACTGCGCCGTCTGGTCGGCAAGCGGTTAAAGTGATTGTAAAGGTTTTTTTTTTTTTAAATAACAAACATGTTATACTTACCTCCTCTGTGCAAGGGTTTTGCACAGAGAGGCCCCGATCCTCTTCTTCTGGGGTCCCCCAGCAGCGCTTTTGACTCCTCCTCTTCTTCTGGGGTCCCCCAGCAGCGCTTTTGACTCCTCTTCATCGAGTGCCCCCACGGAGACCCGCATTCCATTGGGGCACTTGTGCGGGCATGCTCCTGAGTTCTGCTGCGTCCATTGACACAGACAGCAGGACTCGGCCTCGCCCCCTCGGCTCCTGTATCACTGGATTTGATTGACAGGTCTTGGAGGGACTTCCTTTTTACCTCTTGAGTACACAGACCAGGGACAGTCTCTTTACATCAAGCTGGCACTCACAGGTGTGGCCCACTGGATTCAGATATAGGAGCTTGAGCGGTAACCCATATGCTTTTTTATCAAACTGTGGATGGGGCCTTCTAGAAGGGGGCATGGCACTTGAATCCAACTAAGGGACTACAGGCATGTCTTGCATGGGCGCGGCGTACTGTAGCTTCAAAATCAGGGGAACGGATATAAACTGACCACACTAGCACGGATCTACTTCCGTGCCCCGCTAAAAGGAGCAGACATTTTCATTTGTAGACACCGGTGTGTGTATGGCACCATTGGTTCCTATAGTGTTGCGTTTAGAGGTGTAGAAAACTATACACTGACTGTATGCGTTTCATACACCTGTATGGATGAACCCCCAAATAAAACTAGTACTAGCCCGAGCTGCTTGTGGCAGGATCAAAAAAATATATGAAAGATTTTTTTTTTTTTTGGGTAGTCAGAAAGATTTGCATGTATGCTGGGTCACCAAACCATACATGCCCATAAGCAGATCCCTTCGGCATCCCCTGTAACACGTCACTGACTATTTAGTAATAAACATAATATGCACTGACAACTATAATGAAAACATAAACAGCTCAATTACATCTCATAAGCGTTCTCCAAAAAAAGTCCATCACTATGTTAATTAAAGGCAAGCATTATATTTTTGGCCAAAAATGAAAGTTTGAATAAAATGCAGCAGGCATTAGGAAAGTGTTGGCCGCAGGGGGGTGGAAGTGACAGTTTGAAGGATATTGCTGTGTAGGGTTGAAGGCACAGTTGCCATCGTTGGCACCTCTCCTGGTTGCTGGAAGGGTCTTTACAGAATAGGAAGTTAAAGTCTGTTTTGAATTATAGGAATCGTATGGCTATAGACTCACACATGTTCCTGTTTGTTGGCTATGGCCTGTAGCAATCCAAAAAAACGTTCAAGTCAATTGATGAGAGAATAAGAACCTTTTAAGAATAAGACCACCTCCGAGCATACACATATTCTTAAAGTAGATGTAAACGCCAACTGACATTTTTTTTTTTTACTTTAAGCACTGTGTATTAAAAACAACTGCCATTTCTTAGGTACTTTTCCACTTTTTTAATTTCCCTTTTTTTTCTTTTCTTTTTTTTTGCGTCCCCTATTTTTTTCCACTTTTTCTTTCTTTTTCTACCTTTGCAGTCACTTCCTATCTATATGCACTAGTCAGGGTGGGCTTTCTGATGGGGACCATGGTGGAACATGTCTTCACAATGTGCATCTGCAGCAGTAGGGGTTGTTTTTACTAAAGGAAAATAAGCTGCTCATTAGTAAAGAGGCCTAAGGGAAATTCCTTTCACACTGGGCGCGGGAGGTGCGTCGGCGGTATAGCGGCACTATTTTTAGCGCCGCTATACCGTTGTTTTTGCCGCGATATTCGGGCGCTAGCGGTGCGGTTTCAACCCCCGCTAGCAGCCGAAAAAGGGTTAATATCGGCCGCAATGCGCCTCTGCAGAGGCACATTGCCGGCGGTATAGCCGCGGTGTCCCATTGATTTCAATGGTCAGCAGCGGTAAAGGAGCGGTAAACACACCGCTCCTTCAACGCTCCAAAGATGCGGCTAGCAGGACTTTTGGAGCGGTCCTGCTAGCGCACCGCTTCAGTGTGAAAGCCTTCGGGCTTTCACATTGAAGACTGCAGGGCAGGATTTTTTCAGGCGCTATTTTTAGCGCCAAAACTCCTGAAAAACGCCCCAGTGTGAAAGGGGCCTAAGGGAATTTCCCTTAGGCCTCTTTCACATTGGTGGAGTCTGCCTGCGGATTGGCCTGCTCAGCAAGGGATCTCTCCGAGGATCCCCACTGAGCAGGCGGATGACAGGTGCCTTGGCGTTGAATTACACTACCGGAGCAGACACGGACACAACCCGCTGTTCTCTATGGGGCTGTCAGATGGAAGTGGACAACCTGTCCTTTTCCATCTCACTGTCATCCAACCCAATCTGCCGGACAGATGGGGAATGGATCCCCATCTGTCTGTTTTTAGCAGACAGGATCAGATCGGATGCTGGCGGATGTCAGCATCTGATCCCCTTTTTATGTATGACTGTTTTGCTTTGTTTACGTTCAGAGATGAACTATATTATCTTTTATATCTCTTATGTTTAACAAGCAAATCTTGTTCAGCTACAAGTCATCCAACTCTCTCATGATAGCTTTCTCCCCACATTCCATGTGAGAAAGTTGTTATTATAATGTTAAAAATGTTAAAAACGTTCCATTAACTCCCCATATTAATACAGGTACTAATAAACAAAACACAAATGGTTATTTTATCTACACCTCTGTTTTATTGGCTTATAACAGTGTACATTTATCCACTTTAAATATCCTGTATTCGTGTATTAAATTTCAATAATAAAAAATATATATATATATATATATATAAAATTAACATACAGCACTGACAGGTTGGTGATCTAATTTTTCTTCACTTCAGTTGGAGATGAACAGCTAGGTCACCTCCCTGCTCCCAGCATTGTGATATGGCAGTGACAGAGCAGCAGCAGACTGATAAGCTAATCTCTCTGCTCATTCTGCTCTCCCCTCCTTCCAGCATGTCCCTTCTCAGTATATGGGCACTGCAGCACACTCGATTGACCCCCTAGTCCTAA
The DNA here is from genome assembly GCA_029206835.1 of Rana muscosa. Taxonomy (NCBI): domain Eukaryota; kingdom Metazoa; phylum Chordata; class Amphibia; order Anura; family Ranidae; genus Rana; species Rana muscosa. The sequence goes on from CM055128.1 coordinate 258,107,553, forward strand.
AATTCCCTCTCTCAGATCTATTGCAGAGTGAGTTACAGTGAGTAGACTGATATCATGTCTAGTGCACGTACTTCAGTTAGTTGCATTAAAAAAAAAAAAAAAATTATGTACGATATTTATTATTTTTATTTAATTTCCATTTTTTTTTTATATATGAATATGTAAATGCATTAACCAGTGTTTTGTAGGATCTGCCCAGAATTCACATGTACCTGTCCCATTTAAAATGAAGACTCAGGAGTTGTATAGCACATGTTACACATTTTGTTGAAAGTTGATATTTTCGTATCTTAGCAACCATCACCTTGCTTTGCTCAGGGCATATATAAAGATAAGGGAAGACACAGATTTACCCTGTCAAATATTCTCAAATGTTTGCAGTGAGCCATTATCATTGCCAAAGGCAAAAGTTAAACAAAAATGCACATTAAAAAATATATAAAAATCATGGGAAAGCAAAGTAATAGGAGAATACATAGAATTCCCAAAAAGCCATTTTAGCCACCTAAAGAGGAGAATGATTTAAATGTAGTTAAAATAAAGCATGTATTCTATGTAGCGGCCTCACCCCCCGTCTCCCTTGTGAATAAAACGGCTGGCTTGTCTAGGGGTATGTGGGAGGAGGATGAGGTTCACTACGGCCCATGTCCTCTAATGTGCAGAGGTGAAAGCCAACACTTCTTTTACCTTCGGGCCTGTGTTCTGGATGGAGCCTCTGCTTCTCCTGTGGAAGTTTGACTGTCAGTAATAGAGCCCCACACCATAAAAAGTCCAACACTCCTTTATTCTTCTTTACAAGTGAACAGCATCAGTTGAACTTTTGTATAAACAGACAGGGTGTGGATACGAGTAGGTCCAGGCACAATGAACTCTCCTATTCCTTCTAGTGCAAATAGGCTTGGCGTACGGTCTCTACCACCGACCGTGAGATTGGTCGCTGCCACCGACCGGGTGAACTGTTGAGGCCCCTGCCACAGGCCTGAGAGCAGGTCTCTGCCACCGACCTGAGCTGAGTAGATGGACCGCTGCCACCAGCCATAGAACATGAATCACCTTCCCTGATGAATTGGCCCCTGTTTGGGAAAGACATCCATCCGGACGGTCTCCAGAGGTCCACCTGGCACTGGCAATATGCTGTACCAGCTCTCCCTCTGGTCCCTTACGCCCTGGATACAGGCGCCCAACACCCGGGGCACCTTAAGACGATCCCTCCCTCGCGGGACCCAGTGGAAGGTACTGGGCCCCAGGCCTCCGGTTGAGTACCTCACCCCAGACCGAAGGTGTCTGGGATGGAACACAAACTCCACGTGTACAGGCCAAGGGCGCCTGCACACCGATCACGGACAGCAGCCCTCAGGCTAAAGGTGCCTGGGACTCGAACCTCGTGGTGAAGATGTCCGCCCCCTTTATACCCTCTCCCAGCAAGCCCAGCGGGTTCCCCCCCAGCCGTACAGCTGCTGCGAGAGGTCACAAAGGGTACGGCACTGCAGTGGTGGTTCAACCCCGGCCCAAAGCGGCAGCGCCACCTACCGAGCTGCAGGGAACTGAACACCACTGATGTCCTCACACGAATAGAACACAGCCCTACTCTACCAATTAGTGCATCTGGGTCATACTACCACCCAGATGCTGCCCCTAAATAGTACATACCCGCTACACCTATGTTTGTCATTTTTATATATTGTATGTATTAGATTCAGAACTTAATAAATATATATTTTTAAATGTAACCTTTTAGGCAGATACTTATGAAATATTAAATATAAATGTTTTATATTTGTCACAACCACTAAATGTATTACCTGTAATTTAAAAAAAAGAAGTTTAGATTATCATTGTTATATATTTAATTTATTATATTCAGAAGAAAAATAATATTTTAATTTTTTTTAAATATTTTTTAAGCAGATAAATGTGACATTTTATATATAAATATTTTACATTCGTCACCTACAACCAATAAATGTATTACCTGAAAATATAAAAAAAAGTATACATTATGTTTTTTTTATATATATTTCTTTACTATATTCAGTATGAAATTAATAATTTAAAACATGTTTTATCTGTTTAAAAGTAGATAAATATGAAATATTAAGTATAAATATTTTACATTTGCCACCTACAACTAGTAAGTAATTATCTGATGACCTGATATTTTATTTTCCGCTGTTTAGGTCTATTTATAATAGACACACTCTTCCCTATGGCCTTCTATAGAATTTCATTTAGATGGAAATTTAGTCAAAAGTAAGCAGCTAGTGCTGAGCTTGCTTCCTGGAAAGCCTAGTATTCTTCACAAATAAGGGTCATGCAAACACTCTTTATATGTATAAATATTAATATAAATATTATATAGTATATTATTAAGTGTTATTAAGTATATAATAAGACTTTATACATAACAATAATAAAAATAGTAAAAAAAAAAAAAAAAGATGTAAATAGTCTGAATAGCATATAAATAAACTTTATAGTTTCCTAATAACTGACCGCTTTTGCTTGTTGTCCTCCAGAGGTCAGAATGAAGTTGATTTATTTTTATAGTTATTTATATCCGAACTGTTATTTTCTTTGCTTGTCTCTATAGATCCAAACCCACGTGTGGCGTCGGTGACTCCATTCTTGGACACCACTATCCAGGACACAACCATGACTGATCCGGAGTTAATAGGCACAACGCCAGGGGGATCGCAGCCTATTCCTCCAAGCGGGGCTGCTGAGAACCTCATTCCTGTCTATTGTTCCATTTTGGCTGCTGTTATTGCTGGGCTGGTGGCATTCATTGTTTTTAAACGGTAGGTGTATGGTAACAAGGTCACTTACCAATAATGCTGAGAGAAATATCAGGAGAAAAGATCCCTTATATATATGTGTATATATATATATATATATATATATATATATATATATATATATATATATATATATATATGTATATGTGTGTATATATATATATATATATATCTATATATATATATATATAATATATATACATGTGATACCCGAAAAATTTGAATATCGTGCAAAAGTTCAATTATTTTGCTAATGCAACTTAAAAGGTGAAACTAATATATGAGAGAGACTCAATACATGCAAAGCAAGATAGTTCAAGCCGTGATTTGTCATAATTGTGAGGATTATGGCTTACAGCTCATGAAAACCCCAAATCCACAATCTCAGAAAATTAGAATATTGTGAAAAGGTGCAATATTCTAGGCTCAAAGTGTCCCACTCTAATCAGCTAAGTAAGCCATAACACCTGCAAAAGGGTTCCTGAGCCTTTAAATGGTCTCAGTCTGGTTCAGTAGGAACCACAATCATGGGAAGACTGCTGACCTGACAGTTGTGCAGAAAACCATCATTGACACCCTCCATAAGGAGGGAAAGCCTCAAAAGGTAATTGCAAAAGAAGTTGGATGTTCCCAAAGTGCTGTATCAAAGCACATTAATAGAAAGTTATGTGGAAGGGAAAAGTGTGGAAGAAAAAGGTGCACAAGCAGCAGGGATGACCGCAGACTGGAGAGGATTGTCAGGAAAAGGCCATTGAAAAGTGTTGGGGACTTTCACAAGGAGTGGACTGAGGCTGGAGTCGGTGCATCAAGAGCCACCACACACAGACGGATCCTGGACATGGGCTTCAAATGTCGTATTCCTCTTGTCAAGCCACTCCTGAACAACAAACAACGTCAGAAGCGCCTTACCTGGGCTAAAGAAAAACAGACCTGGTCTATTGCTCAGTGGTCCAAAGTCCTCTTTTCTGATGAGAGCAAATTTTGCATCTCATTTGGAAACCAAGAACCCAGAGTATGGAGGAAGAATGGAGAGGCACACACTGCAAGATGCTTGAAGTTCAGTGAGAAGTTTCCACAGTCTGTGTTGATTTGGGGAGCCATGTCATCTGCTGGTGTTGGTCCTCTGTGCTTCATTAAGTCCAGGGTCACCGCAGCCGTCTACCAGGAGATTTTGGAGCACTTCATGCTTCCTTCCGCAGAGGAGCTCTATGGGGATGCTGACTTCATTTTCTAGTAGGACTTGGCACCTGCCCACACTGCCAAAAGCACCAAAACCTGGTTCAATGACCGTGGGATTACTGTGCTTGATTGGCCAGCAAACTTGCCTGACCTGAACCCCATAGAGAATCTATGGGGTATTGCCAATAGAAAGATGAGAGACATGAGACCGAACAATGCAGAAAAGCTGAATGCCACTATTGAAGCGTCCTGGTCTTCCATAACACCTCAGCAGTGCCACAGGCTGATAGTTTTCATGCCACGCCGCATTGAGGCAGTAATTGCTGCAAAAGGAGCCCAAACCAAGTACTGAGTACATATGCATGCTTCTACTTTTCAGAGGTCCGATATTGTTCTATGTACAATCCTTGTTTTATTGATTGCATGTAATATTCTAATTTTCTGAGATTGTGGATTTGGGGTTTTCATGAGCTGTAAGCCATAATCATCACAATTATGACAAATCACGGCTTGAACTATATTGCTTTGCATGTAATGAGTCTATCTCATATATTAGTTTCACCTTTTAAGTTGCATTAGTGAAATAAGTGAACTTTTGCACGATATTCAAATTTTTCAAGTATCACCTGTATATATGTGTGAAAAACTCACCCAGATTGGCATTGTCAGTTTAAAGAAATATGTCCTTTTTTGATAGTAATTTGAGATGTAAAAAATGGGCATTTAGACATGTTGGTTTCTTGCAAATATCCTTAATGTAGACAGGAAGTGAAAAAAGTCAAGCTAAGTAAGTCAAAATTAGGGGAAGAAGTAAATCTTCTGGCTAATAAAGCTGATCGAGGACAACTCATGGTGTGGACAGGACTTTAGGTTTTAAATGGTTGACAGGTTTACTTTAAAGGGATCCTGTTATGGCACTGCTGGGGCTCCATTTTTGACATCCTCATAAAAACGCTGGTTCTCATTTTGGTGAGTGGCCAACTAAGAAATGAAGCCAAATGACTTTGAAAATCCTGGGAAAATTGCAGTGGGGTATGGTGGTACTTGTATTTCTTTAATAACAGATTCTCTTTAAATTTAGAACTTATCAAGACCCTGCCACCTTGCCCATCCTGAGCAGACTCATAGGGGTTGATTTACTAAAGGCACCTTGCAAAGTGCAGTTGCCCCAGAGCTTAGTAAATGAGGTAAAGCTACCCTTTGCAAAGAATACCTAATCACATGCAAGACAGAAAAAAAACCAGCATGTCTGCTTGCACATGATTGGATGATGGAAGTCAGCAGAGCTTCTGTTCATTTACTAAGCTCTGGAGCAACTGCTCTTGCAGAGTGCAACTGCTCTTTGCAAAGTGTACAGGTTATTTGCCTTTAGTAAATCAACCCCATAGGGTCTTTGTAAAGGCCCCAACCACTTATATTCACCTCTCCAGCACTACCCCAGCAATATTTCCGGCATAGCTGCTGCCACAAAATATCTAGTGCTTATGGGTATAGGAGAGCATGTCACCTTCCACATAATGCAGTGCTGGGGCCAACCGCTAGGCGACGACCACTGTCACCTGGCAAAAGTGTGGCATCACTCCTCCCTCTAAGCTCCAGCACCAGTTTTTTTGGTGGTGGCTGCAATGGAGAAATGATCAATAAGGAGCAATGTAGAGGTAATCATAAGTTGCACAGGGGCTAGGTTTAACACAGATCTGTTCATGCATTGAATGAGCATTGAAAGCAGAACGATAGCTCTGAACTTGTGAGATTATCCTTTGGGCGTTGCAATCCAGCAGCATTGTAATGATGTTCATGCAGGTTATCGTTACTGTGCAGACAGCTTCTGCATCTGAGAGGATCTCCATGGTTTCTTTGGTTTGTTATGTACTACCATATAAATAAGAATTGAAGTGCCACATCACTACTCAATAGTTCAGATACAGTTTAATTCCAGTAAAAGTTAGGTGAATAATCAAAACGGTATTCAACATGTTGTGGAGATCCAACTGTTCAGTTTATACATTGTCTTCTATTCCAAGCCCTGATGAAGGCATTTTTAGACCCCTGAAATGTGTTAGATACTTTTTTGATTGTCAGAACTTTATTGGAATAAAGCTGTATCTGGACTATTGAGAAGAGGCATTGTGTCCCCCAAGCTTCCTATGTTCAGTAAAAAATCAAAAACAACTACTTTTGACCTCTTTTCTATGGGTTGCCATGAGGAGGTGTTGTGAGAACAAGTGGTTTTACCATCACCGACCTCCATCCTAGAGGCTACTGTACAGCCGAAAGAGGCTGTTCACATATCGCAGCTGTGGCAAATTTAACGTGGCATGTCAAGTTGACAGGCGGCAATACCTGTCAAACTTGCTCATTCAAGTCAATAGGGACACGCTGCAACTGCTAGCCAAACACTTGGCTTTTGGTTGTGGCATGTTAAAAACTGAAAATTTGTAAAACAAAAACAGACATTCAGGAGGTGGCAGGATCACCTCCAGAACACCTGTCAGAAGCTGCTTAGCCGCACTCTGAAAAGTGCTTCACCGCATACCATTTGTTTGGAGAATAAACAAGTGTAAACATAACCACATACCTGTGACCTTGACTGTTCATTGATATCTAGTCTCTGCTCCTTTTTACATAAACATACAATTCAATGAGAGCAACACACAAACATCCAAGAGTCCAAAGTTTAATGATAAATTTCATTCATAGCTACACCTTAAAGCGTCCCACGCTGAGATGTCACTACCGCAGGCGCTCTCATCTTCACCCATCTTGCTTCCAGGTTTCGCGGACTCTGGCTCTGTGACTGGCCGGAGCTTCAATGATGTCACTCCGATGCATGCGCACGGGAGCCACCGTTCTCGGCACAGAGCGCTGAAGGAACGGTACAAATGTCTGTTCCTTCAGAGCGCATGCGCCAGTGATGTCACTGGCTGCATATACAGTAAATATCTCCTAAACAGCACACATTTAGGAGATATTTACACTACCTATAGGTAAGCCTTATTAGAGGTTATTATTATTATTATTATTACTTATTATTATATTACTATAGGTAAAAGCAAGAGATGGAAGTTTACTTCCACTTTAATGGCATCCCAGTCTTGTCTTCAGGTTTACACACGATCATTATTCACGGCGGTTAAAAAACCGCCGTGAATAATGACAGGAAAAACGAGGGAACCGCTTGGTTCCCTACACACGGTCGTTTTTCCCGTCATTTTTTCTCTTGACGAGAAAAACGACCGTCTGTGGGCTCCGCGGCAGTGTCTCCCTATGGGAAAACTGCCGCGGAAAAAAATGCTGGAAAAAACTATGAGAAAATTTAGAACATGTTCTAATTTTTCTCGTCGTTTTTTATGCCGTTTTTCTCAACGAGAAAAACGACATAAAGCCCACAGACGATCGTTTTTCTCGGCGAAAAAAAAAATGCAGTTTTTCTCGTCGAGAAAAGCGGTCGTGTGTACGCGGCATAAGAGTTTTCATTTGTATGCAATCAGGCAGGCCTTTGCACTACATGGTTTTGGTAAATCTGAAGACAAAAATCTGCAGAAAATCTAATAGTGTGTATGGGGCTTAAAGTGGTTGTAAACCCACTTATGCAACTTGCACCTACAGGTAAGCCTAGATTAAGGCTTACCTGTAGGTGCAAGAAATATCTCCTAAACCTACACGGTTTAGGAGATATTTGCAAAAAAAGACATGCACCAATGTCTACGGCGCATGCGCGCCATAGACAACGGTGCATTCACAGGGTTAATCCCAATTCACAAATCCGGCTTTGCCGTATTTGACGGCTCCCGCGCGCACGCGCGGAGTGACGCCTTCGCCGCTTCGGCCAATCACAGCGCCGGAGTGGCGCTGTGATTGGCTGGAGCGGCGATACCCGGAAGTAACCTTCCGGGTATCTGTGGAGCGATGGCTGTGGCTGGGGGGGGGAGACGAGGACGGCTTCGGGGGCCCCAATCTAAGGTAAGTGATGCATAATGAGCTAGTATGCTAGTCATACTAGCTCATTATGGCTTTGTCTTGCAGGTGTTTTTTTTTTTTTTCCGGGTTTACAACTACTTTAAGTCCGGTTCAATATTGAGTTGGCCCACCCTTTGCAGCTATAGCAGCTTCAACTCTTCTGGGAAGACTGTCCACAAGGTTAGGAGTGTATCCATGGGAATGTTTGACCATTCTTCCAGAAGCGCATTTGTGAGATCAGGCACTGATGTTGGATGAGGAGGCCTGGGTCACAGTCTCCACTCTTATTCATCCCAAAGGTGTTCTCATTTGCTCATCCATGTCTTTATGGACCTTGTTTGTGCACTGATGAGCAGTCATGTTGGAACAGGAAGGGGCCATCCCCAAACTGTTCCCATAAAGTTGGGAGCATGAAATTGTCCAAAATGTCTCGGTATGCTGATGCCTTAAGAGTTCCCTTCACTGGAACTAAGGGGCCAAGCCCGAACCCTGAAAAACAACCCCACACCATAATCCCCCCTCCACCAAATGATTTGGACCAGTGAACAAAGCAAGGTCCATAAAGACATGGATGAGTGAGTTTGGGGTGGAGGAAGTTGACTGGCCTGACCTCACAAATGAACTTCTGGAAGAATGGTCAAACATTCCCATGGATACACTCCTAAACCTTGTGGACAGCCTTCCCAGAAGAGATGAAGCTTTTAATAGCTGCAAAGGGTGGGCCAACTCAATATTAGACCCTACAGACTAAGACTGGGATGCCACTAAAGTTCATGTGTGTGTAAAGGCAGGTGTCCCACCCAATACTTTTGGTAATTTAGTGTATGTATACTTGTTTTGAAACCCTGATGAAGAGGGAGTATATTTGGCCCATGAAACACATTTGATTTTTCCTGCTATGAATCAATTTTATCATTGAAAATTATGGACTCTTTGATGTTTATTTGGTGCTCTCATTGGATTGTTTGTATGTGGATTCTCAACTCTAGTTCCTTTCCCTGTTCCTGAGGGGAGTTCCCATTTTGTAGAAAGCTGCTGATATGGAGCCAGTGTGCCCAGTGATAACTTCAGTGACCCTTAGAAAATTTGAATTCTGAGATCCATTTGTTTTTATAAAGGCAATGTCAAACTAGTGATCCTGGTGCTGCCAGCACCCTGCCAGCTACAGGATCACTAAAGAAATATGCTGCAAAATCTTGCTTGCCTGGGAGGAAGCATTAACATATCTTGTTTTTTTTGGCCAGCGAGGAAATAAAACTGTAGCAGCAGATGAGTGCTCCATTAGTAGATTGTAGGTTGCTGTCAGTGTTGCTAAGTGACATTACCTCATGGGAATTATTTGGAATTATTTGGTCAGCTTGTGAAAGTCATTTTCTTCCTTGCGGTTTACTTCAGTAATTTCGACTCTTACGTAATTCCAAATAAATTAATTTGTGTGTAATAGTATGTTGGAATTACATGAGAAGGTTCACTGTGTAATAACATGGATTGTATTTTTGTGTTTCTTTTTTTTTTTTTTTTTTTTTCTCCATCACTTTAAAACTCATTAGTAAATATGAGCGAGCTGTGTGACGTTTAGGTAGAAAGTGTGTGATCATTCGCTATCTCATCTTCATGTAGGTGGAACAGCTGTAAGAAGAACAAGCAAGGAGGAAATACAGGTAGCCACACAGTGAACCAAACTCCGTCCCCCGAGGGGGAGAAACTACACAGTGACAGTGGGATCTCTGTCAATAGCGACAGTACTGCCGAGCAACCCGCAGGACATATGCAAGGTATGGAAGGCAATGCCATCACTCGTCCTGCTAATGTCAGTATTACGTTTTCCCTTACATAAAGGGCTCTTTTTTATGTTTGCCAAGCTCTCCAAAATAAAAAGATTCTGTCGATTTCAAAAGCCAAAGCCCAAATTTAAAAACAACTGATTGAGTCAAAGCAGTGAGTCATCTCCTCTCCCTCCCTGCCTGCGCTGTCCAGATGGGCCACATTATTCAATTAGAGAGAGATGGCATGAAAGTAAACATCTGCTGCTATAATATTCTATGATACACAAATCCTAGTGTCAGGGGGACAACCAGCACCAATTGATTATTTTCCAAATACAATTTTATTTTAATAGTAAAACAAAATGTAAAACAGTTCCAAACCTAATATTCCAAAAATAAAAAAATAAAATGGACCTCATTATAGTTATTGAGGGAAAAATACAAAGGTTGCCATTGCTGAGCTTGTTCTTTAGAAATGCTAGTTACATGACCATTATTCTGAGCCACTGACTGAGAACAGGTAGCAGAAGCCAACTCTTACTTAATTTGCTACATGTGGATCAGTGATTCACAAAGTACCAAAGTCAACCAAATGTTTTAGGCACAGGGACCAAAAAGTGGTGAGAAATCTAAAATTTAAAATTGTCACTGGAACAGGAATAGAGGGGAAAGCCTCGTACACACGGCCGGTTTTCTCGGCAAGAAAACTGCTGGGAGAGCTTTTTGCCGAGAAAAACGGTCGTGTGTATGGTTTCTCGTCGGGAAAACTGCCTGGAATCTCGACGAGAAAAATAGAGAACCTGCCCTCTATTTTCTCATCGGGATTCTCGTTGGGACGAGAAAACCGTGCGTGTGTATGCTTACCTGTCTCCAGGTAAACCCGCGCATGCTCGAAAAGACTTTGACGCATGCGCGGTAGCATACAAGGGTAGTGTAGGGTGTAGCAAGATGGCGGCGACGGCATCGAATGTGACGAGCGCATGCTCATCGTAGTCGATGATGTCACCGTGTTCTTGCCATTCAAGAGAACGGCGGTTATTTTGAATATGCATGTGTACACAGGGCTTGGCAAGACAAGCATGCCAGGAATCCCATCGAGAAAACCAACGTTTTTTTTTTTCAATGGGATTCTCGCCCGTGTGTACGAGGCTTGAGTTTTTAAAGTGGTTGTAAACTCAAAAAAAAAAAAACCCTGCAAGAGAAAGGCATAATGAGCTAGTATGCATTGCATACTAGCTCATTATGAAATACTTACCTTAGATCGAAGCTGTTGCAGCGGTCTCCGCATACCGCTGTGACCGGCCACATGTCTCCCAGAGTTATTTCTGAGTTCAGGGTCTCCAGTGCTGTGATTGGCCGGAGCCGCAATGACGTCACTTTAGGAGGGAGGATCAAGTGATACAAAAGGTAATAGCTGTGGGGAATGAGCTAATGGAGAAAATAAAAGTACAGTTGCTAGACAGGGGCAGAAAAGGCTTCACTGAAGCTGAAGGGAAGGGTTTTCAGGGATCTTCCAAAAGCAGAGTAGAAGATAGCTGGACAGATTGGGGTAGAGAGTTCCTTAGGATGGGAGAGCCTCAGGAAAAGTCCTGGAGGTGAGCATGGGAGGAGGGGAGGTCTTGGGGGAAAGAAGAAAATGATTAGGTTGTTGTGTTGAGACTAGGTTAGTGATGTAGCTGGGGGCCGAGTTGTGGATGGCTGTGTAAGTTGTTCAAAGTATTTTGAATTAAATTTGTTGGGTGAGCGGAAGCCAGTGGAGGAATTGACAGAGAGAAGTAGTAGACACTGAGCGGTTGGTAAGGTGGATGAGCCAGTAACTAAAGGGAAAATGTTTTTAATTTTGGCTAGAGTGGAGATGGATTCGAAAAACCTGTCAGGTTTTTATTTCTGTCTGTGCCCCCATTTGGGAGATTCATCCTTTGTATTTGTCCTGTTCACTGAAAGTGAAAGAAAATCACAAATTTGGGATTGTAACCAGAACAGGAATAGATGGGAAATCTTTCAATGGGTAAACCAGATGACCCCAGTGACAACCAGGGATTTTCCTTACTTTGGAGAATTTTCCTCCCACTTACTGTTTTGGCTATGGCACAGGAAGTGAAGGTAAATCTCCCTAATTAATAGGACACAGATGTAAGAAAAACCTGAGGGAGTTATAACCCTCCCTTTGGGCTGATTTACTTATGCTTTTCTCTGCCAATGCCCTATAAGTAAGGGCTCTTGCACAGTGGCCCCATTGACTTGAATAAGTCGCACTCACTACACCCACCAAAAGTATGAAGCAAAGCATCATGGCTGCAGCATGTGTACACCCCCGGCCACTGTCTCTGCAGCTAAAGGGGGAGCGTTTGGGGAAAAATAAAAATGTAGCTCAACCATAAGGACAAGCCCTTACCCTATCCTTACTTTATCCAAAATGGATTTCTATTTTAAGCTGGCCTTACATCCGTAGACTTTTGTTCAAATTTTTTTTGGAACGTTTGTTTATTGTTTAATGTTTAGTGGAATCAAATCGACGATGATTTACGACCATAGTAACAAAAAAATTTGAAGAAGCAGGATATAATTTTTTTTTCAAACATTCAAAATTCTAACTGTGAATGTTTTTCATTCAGGAAAAATCGTACATATTGAAAAGCACATGTTCGAGGCCCAAAATAAAGCTGTTTACTATGTCTAGAATTTCATTCTAGTCAAGGGCATTTAAAGTGGAAGTAAACCCATCCATAAAACAGTTTTAATTTCCGGCACTTGCCGGAAATGTAACACTCCCATAGGTTGTGCTCTCAATCAAACTGTCAAACCATCCAATGGCTGGTGTGATAACTGATCACATGTGCGGCATCATGGCAGTTGTAGATTAAACAGAGGCAAAGATGGCAGCTTCCTTGGCTGAAAACAATAGGGGGGTTTACTTCCACTTTAAATGAACTTAGTTGACTCAACGATGGAAACTTCAGATGCTCTGACAAATGATATATTTTTTTACGAATGTTTGAACTAAATTCTACTGTTATATGGCCAGCTTTATTTTGAAGGATTTTCTTTTCCTTTTTATGTGTGATGGTCAGTCCCCCCAATGGGACATATCTAGCAAAATAAAATCTAACAGGGGTTTTAGCTATTTCCTTCTCTATTCGAAACTGGTGAAACTGGGACTCTATTCAAGTAGCAGGTCTCAACGAAGTTTTAGGGGCTTTCGAACAAAATTAGTTGACTCATTGATGGCAAGGTCAAATTCTCTGATGTACAATTTTTCTGAATTTTCTTATGAATGTTCAACCAAAATTCTACTGATGTATGGCCAGCTTTATTTTGGATTGATTTCCTCTCCCTTCCTGTTGTGAAGGTCAACCTCCCAATTGGGATATTTTTGGCAAAATAAAAGCTGACCTGGGTTTTAGCAATTCCCTACTTTATCCAAAACTTTATATACACTTTAATTTTTAATTTATTTGCAATTATATCAATATTTGATGTCCAGGAACATACAAATTGTTTTTTTATGGGTAACATGTTCAGTGTTATTGAGTCTTCTATTCCTTTAACACATCACACATGTCCGACTCAGGGGATTGTTCCTAAATAAAGCTTAGCCTGTGAGTGAGACCTTACAAATAAAATTCAACAATATATCACACTCCCTGTAGTTAGGACCACCTTGACATACACCATGAGTGAAGACTTGAACCATGCATATTGCTGGCTGGAATCATAAAAACATATTAACTTTGGAGGTGTCAGAGAAAGTTAAAAGACTCATTTGTGCCAAAGTTCTTTTTTACGTTTTATGGATAGTCTTTCTTAAGAAATACAGATTAAAATCTTTTCTGGTCACTGAATAATATTAATCATGTATTATGCTTCTGGTTTGTTTAAAATAATTCTTCTCTTATCACTTACCTTAATAAAGTAGACCTTTTATTAACTTTACAACTGTGAAAAAATTCCTGGAATGTCCCTATAGTCAGTAAAATGTCTCAAAAAGCTATACCCTTTATCCTTAAAGGATGACTCCACTGTTGTGAAAATAAATATATAGCATATAAAACAATATAGCATATTCAATTGCCAGATATGCTATATTGCAATCTAATGCTATTAATTATATATACATTATATTTTCAATTTGCAGCTGCTATAATTTTCAGTACAATCCAATGCAGTATGCCAACTTGAAGTAGTTCTGTACATCATTGGTGTACAGAATGCCCCAGAAATGGCATTTCCTGCCTGTATGATTTGGCTCACTGACTTTTACGAGTCTATAATTAGGCATCCTCTGCAATGGGAACTTCATTTAAGGTTAGCTACGCCCCAAAGATTACATTTATTTCTAAAGGGATGCAGACATTACAACCTTTCTCATTAGAACACAGAGTACACCTGGTGATTATAATGAATCAGACCCTACTATTCAGAATTAGTCTGCAAAGGACATCGTGAAACAAACCGCTATTGCTTCAGAGCAAAAAAAGGTAGGGATCTGATACAAAATTTGTTAGAATTCTTGGCACAGTGAAATCAGAGTAAGCTATTTCAGTACAGGAGAGGAGCCTGTACAACTGTGCAAGACTGAAGGGAAGGCTGGAGCACAGCTTTAAATATATTGATATTAATATTAATTCTGCTTTTGCAACAGTTATTTGCTTTCAGAACCTTGTTCTTGGTGATATATTTGCAAACAAGCTACAAATGGTTTAATAATAATTTTTATACCCATTTGGGGGCTCCAACTTAACTATTTTCATACTTAGTTCAGCGAGTTCAACAAATAAAAATTTGTCCTAGTCACAATTGTCATTGGAAGAGGAAGTTAGGGGGGGGGAGGAGTAGAGGGGATGCCCTTAAGTTGAGACCCTTGTCAAAAGCAAGATTTTTTTCTCAATTTTAAGGAGATTTCCACTTATTTCCAGTTATAACTCTAGGCACAGAAATATCTCCCTAAAGGGGATACTGACAGCAATCAGATTCCTAGATATAAGAAAGTACAAGGCCACAAGTGTTCCACTGTAACCCTTGGGAAAATGCCTCTATTCAAAGGATACCTAAGGAATCCAGAGGAATCAAGAAATGGATCAAAAATATTAATGGAAGATTCAAAATGGATGCCAATGCATTTCAGGGATCTGCAATCTCTTCTTCAGGGCTGATTAATACACTGATAATCCTCTTGGATAAAGGCATTGTCGCTCTTAAAGAGGAGTGCTCATGGCCTTGTACATTCTCTCATCATGAAATAAATGCAAAATGTTAATTTTCCGGTAATAAAATCATCAGAGGTTCTAACCCTTCCACATGCTATCCAAGACCAGATAGATTTGCAATTATACTTTTACTTTTCTTAAAAAAACGTAGTTGGGAATATATTGATACTAATGTTGCTACAGTGTATAATGTGTAGTAACTATCTGGTTTGTTCTGTAGGCAAAAATGACCTTCACCTTTACAACAGCCTCGCACCACACAAACAGGAAGAGGTGGAAAAGCTCCTGACCAGCTCCTTGGAGCAGACATGGAAAAACTTAGCTGGAGAACTTGGCTACCAAGATGAACTCATAGACACTTTCACACAGGATGAGTTCCCAGTACGAGCGCTGCTTTCTGACTGGTCCAGCAAGGATAGCGCCACCACCGATGCCCTCTACTCAGCTCTCCGCAAAATCCAGAGGGAGGACATCGCCCAGAGCTTATACAGCGACTCCACTGCTACCTCGCCAGTGTAACCGAGACATAGTAGGACAGAAGGAAGATGTTTCATATTGGTATCACTCAATGGAGCATCCCGCACGAGATGTGAAGGAAAGTTTGCCCCTTTGCCCCCCAAAATCCCCCAACCTCCCTTTATACCCAGTATTAACGGACAATCCGTCTGCACTGAAGCATTATTTTCAGTATTGTGGTGTGTAATCTTCTCTATGGACCTCTCATGTCCTGCATCTCCAGGTTTCTCACTGTGATGGACCTAAGACTTTAAGATAAGGAGTTGCAAGCTATGGATGATCAGACATTGTTTTGAGAATTCTAAGGTGCACCCACCTCCCTCTTTCTTCGGTCTTTTTAAATCTTCTAGGTTTTATGTTTTTTTTTATAGGCCTTGACTGGTGACCCCCTCCCCCTGCCCCCCAAAAACCTTAGTGGCTGCAACCCTCTAGGATCTTTTTAAGGGAATTTGAGGGCTTTGTGCAGTAGAGGGTTATTGTGGCTCTAGATTCAGAAGGTTATTTTACAGTCGCACTTAGAAATACAGCACCTTATGCTGCATAAAGATTGTGCCCGAATTCTAGAGTGTTAATAATTCATTCAGGTAATGCTGCTTAATGACCCAGAGACCGTCTTAAATTTACCCATTGTCTACATCTACGATATTATTGATATCTAGTGTTAGTGCTTTAGGAGCCTTAGTATTAATGCCTTAGGAGCAATCAGAACCTAGCTTTTATCCTTCCATAACCATATAAAAGATTAAAACAAGTATCCAATGGTTTAGCCATAAGATTTACAGTAGACCACGTCAAAACACACCTCTGGGTCTGTGTTGTGTCCAGCTTGTGACATATAACCTGCTCTATTCTCCTTTTCCTCCTTTTTCACAATGACCTCTGAGTAGGAAAAGTTTTCATCCTTCTGTGAGGATAAATAATCTGCTGACTCTCTCATGTTTTGTGTTCCTCAGGATTAACAGTATTATGCCTCGTACACACGACCGGTTTTCCCGTCTGAAAAACTGTGATGAGAGCTTTTGCCCGGGAATTCCGACCGTGTGTATGCTACATCGCAGTTTTTCCGATGGGAAAACTGCCGGAAAAAAAAGAGAGCAGGATCTCTTTTTTCCCATCAGGAAAAAATCCTAGCGGGAAAACCATTCGTCTGTATGCTTTTCCAACGGGAAAAAAGCGCATGCTCGGAAACAATTTGACGCATGCTCGGAAGCATAGAAATTCATTTTTTCAGCTTGTCGTATTCTTTTTCGTCACTGCGTTCTTGGCAGACAAAAGTTCTCCGGGCTTTTGTGTGACTGTGTGTATGCAAGGCAGGCTTGAGAGGAATTCCGTCGGGAAAACCATCGTTTTTTTTCCTAAGGGAAAACCGCTCGTGTGTATGGGGCATTAGAGATTATAACTGGTAGCTGA
The DNA here is from genome assembly GCA_029206835.1 of Rana muscosa. Lineage (NCBI taxonomy): Eukaryota > Metazoa > Chordata > Amphibia > Anura > Ranidae > Rana > Rana muscosa. The sequence goes on from CM055128.1 coordinate 258,124,386, forward strand.
ACTGTTACATGAAGCTGTGATAACAGCTTCCACCTCTGATAAAAGCACTTGCAACCATAGAGATGGTCACAGTGGCTGAGGTTGTTTTAAAAATCAAGGGAAGTCATCAATTTGCACCAATAATCCATTATATAAAACTGGTAATTGTGACAAACATAGCTTAGTAGCTTTTATAAAAGGTTGGTAAAGTATAAAAAAAAAGATAAGTTTGGGCTTGTGTCAATTGGCAAATTAATTGATACAGGTTTGAGACTCTTCTTAGATCATTCACAGTTCAATGAGGGGTCCATCAGACCTGTATTGACCTTTTTATAATCTGCATCAACTTGCTGTAGGCTGATTTTGCTATTCCTATTGACATGCATGGGGAAAAAGGCAGTTCTGGTGTAAACAAAAGTCTCTTAGTAAGGTCGATGCCTTGTTTTTAAATTTTAGGTTGCACAAAACATGTTAATGCAGCAAAATGTCTCCACTATTACACGTCTTTTCTGTAATACTGCATAGTGGAATAATAATTAATTCAATTTAATAACCAATGTAAATAAGCTTTGAGCAGATTAGTGTGGTCAGACAAAGCAACGTTGTTTTCTGATTGGCTGTCAGGCATTTAAAACTGCAGTACTGTGCCATCAATGCCTTAGATGTACGTAATGGGTAGACATTATAACTTTATGTCTTTGGCTTCAGCAAGACATTCATTGCATCAGTTGTATAATACAATCCAGATGGCACCTCTTGTCATAGGCCACCTTATACTCTTACAGATGACAAATGAACTACCATTGCATGTTATCACTACTGGTGATAGACATATATATCAAATGGTTCGAAATCTCATATATAACTCCATCTCTTTGGCAGAACATGCATTTTAAGATAATCGGGTGAAATGATGGACTTTGCTTTTTACTAGGTTGGCCTGTTCAGGCTTAAGAAGTATCCCGTGCATCCAATGTCAAACTTCTAGTCTGGTTGCTTGGCATACGTGTATATCCAGGTGTGGAGGAGCATGTGTCTCTGCCCCTTTCCTCCCATTTGACAGTGCTGGTGCTGGGCCCAGCCCTGCTACATGGGGGTGGGGAGATAAATCTCAGCTTTGTGTAAGCTCTTACTAGAATTGACTTACACTGTGCTTCCTTTTCTTTGCTAACTGCAATGTATTAGGTGTATCAGAGACCAGCTTTAAAGTGAACCTGTTGTTTTGCACTTCCAAGCTCAATGCTGGGAATTCTGAATATTCCACCTACCCATAAGGCTGCACCCACACTGAAAGGGTTAACTACTCCTTTAGGTCTAGGGGAGAGTAAAAGCAGTTACTGAGCTCCACTCCTCTGGTAAACACTAGAAATAATCTAGCAGCACAGGGAAGGATTGAGTAAGAAAATCTTATTTTCCAAGGATGGATAGAGTACAGCAAATGTATGCAGAGAAAGTACAGGACCGAAAGCTGTAAGACAGGTGTGCTAACCACAAAATGTGAACACTTACCATATGTTCAATGGAGCCTCTATGAGCCTCCACAAGCATAAGGGAAGAAGATAGGTCAAGTCTACTAATTAGAAAGCTAAACACTTTTGCTCTCAAGCCTTATGGCCAGAAAAATAGAGTTAGGCCTCATACACACGACCGGTTTTCTCGGCAAGAAAACTGCTGGGAGAGCTTTTTGCCAAGAAAACCGTTCGTGTGTATGGTTTCTCGTCGGGCAAACTGCCTGGAATCTCGACGAGAAAAATAGAGAACCTGCTCTCTATTTATCTCATCGGGATTCTCGGCAGAGTGTTTCCTGCCGAGAAAAACGGCCGTCTGTATGCTTACCTGTCCAAGGTAAATCCGCGCATGCTCGATAAGACTTTGACGCATGCGCGGTAGCATACAAGGTTAGTGTGGGGTGTAGCAAGATGGCGGCGACAGCATCGAATGTGACGAGTGCCGGCTCGTTGTAGTCGATTACGTCACCGCGTTCTTGCCATTCAAAAGAACGCCAGTTCTTTTGAATGGCCGTCAGTACACAGGGCTCGGCAAGACAAGCTTGCCAGGAATCCCATCGAGAAAACAAACGTTTTTTTTTCCGACGGGATTCCTGCCCGTGTGTACAGGGCTATATGCTTTAAAGTGGACCGATTATACATCATTAACCAAAGCAAGAAACAAATATACATCTGCTGATAAAAAAATTCATGAATTTTTAGTAGGCAATCTTGTTTTACTGGCAAATGTTCCACTACGCTATGATTCTTCTTGTTCAGGTGTGCAGACAATCACAATGGTTACAGTAAAAGTGATAACTATCAATGCAGGTTAACCAGGTTGGCTACATATTGAATTGCAGACTTAGGTTTGATTATGGTATTGTACAGGTAGACCTTGTAGCTTACTCACCAATATAATCGGATGAGCATCCATGTGCAGAAGTTGGTATTGAGTAATTTTAAGCCATTGGAAGGTGACACTTGGAAGGTGGTAGGTTTCCCTTATATCTTCTTCTCTTTGCTCATCCCTATAATAAAGCAATGAGTGGCTTTACAAGGCCCTTGTACATTGTAGCAACAAATGTAAAAAAACAAATTGGCCTTGTTCGGGTCTAAAATGCCTAAAAGACCAAGCTTGAAGGTTGTGCAGTACATATATTACATTCTAGACGTGTGGTAGCCATTTTGAAGACTGAAGTAGTCTCAGATAGAGACCATGCAAGCATTATGTAGTTCTGAAAATGATTCACTAAAAGAGTAAAACATTTTCACTTTGCAATGTGACTATTTTCTTAATTTAGTAAATTGGCATTAAGTGCAATCATCTAATCATGATCACGCAAACCTGGTTTTTAAAATATGCTCTGCACATGATTGGGTACGTTGTCAACATTTCATTATATTGCTAAGTGAACCTTCTCTGCTCCTTTAGCAAATCGACCATTTAAGGGATTATATTATCACTACTAATGTCCCAGCTACAAAATGCCCACCACGCCAACGTTGTTATTACAAGCCTTTGGTTAGCTAGCCTAGCCCTGAAGTCAAGTATTTGTGTTGTGGTCATGAGACATTATTGACACAATTGTGATACTATCTATAGTTCAGACAGGTACTCTTATCCTGCTATAGCACAGAGGGAAGTGCACAAGCATGGGACAGTACCTCGAAGCACAGAACCAAAGCATATAGGCTTTGGGCTATAAACATGAAGGCTATATTAATGCTTATTGCTCCATGTTCAATTTGTCAGCTGCTTCAACCATGTTAGTATACTACCTCTGCATATACAGTATACCGTAATCTAGAGATACATCTAAACACCATAAACCTATTGCAATGTGAACAGATGTTACCATCTTAGTTTTGCCACATTACCTAACCCTTGTGCCACCATGTCTACAAATTGATACAATAGACAGCCATCGTACTTACCTCCAGCCTGTGACACTCTCAGGGATAAAATGGACATGTATATAATTATCCATACATAACAGTTGACCTAATACTGGTGAGCAGTCCTTCTGTTATATTGTATAGTCTTGTTACTGAAATGAAGCCCAGGAAAAAGGACAAGGGGCCTCGTATATGAAAAACGGGTGGTAGAAAATTGAGGTGTTGTCCACAGCAACCAATTATAATTACTGCTTTTGTTCTTGTTTATTAACCACAGAATCAGTTTTCACTAACAGAATAATCAGTTTATGTAGACCAGTGGGTATCACACTGAGCATACAATTAAAAAGCATTAGTCAAAAAAAAAAAAAAGTCAAAATTGTCAGTAGTCCCAGAGATACAGACAGATGAAGATATATACTAATGTTGGCTTTTCCTGTAAAGTCACACTTGGTCCTACCCACTCCCAAGCAACTCTATTGGTTCTGGTGCATGAACATCAAATGTTCTCATAAGTGAATAAGATGCCATTTGGAGTTTTAACCTTTCGTACTAATTTGTGCCAACTTCAGCTTATCTTTGGTCTCTGAAGAGCGATCAGTGTTTGGATCGTACACGGTTGCGCGATGCTTGCAGAATAGTCCCATTCATAGGGTGTATACTTTCCGCTGCCTATATTTTGGGATCTGCTGATTATTTTAATATAAGGTTAATGAAGGTCACCTCTATTGATGCATTTTTTCAGTATATCCTCAGAACTGCCCTGGACTTTGATCAGTTTACCTTCATGCTTGACAATTGTCCTGAGTTTAGTCCAAGTTCTTGAAGCCACAAGTGGTTTTAGTAAACTTTTGGGAGTGGTTTGGGGATTTTTGGGTACCAACAAAGCAAAGCAGGGTAGTAGTTTCTTTAAGTGCCGGTTCACACAGGGGGCAACCCGACTTACAGCGTGACTTTGCAAGGCGACTTCAGCGCGACTTGGAGCAACTTACAACGCGACTTAAAGTTGCCTCCAGGAGAGGCGACTTTGGCTGTGGCCAATCACAGAATAATCAGCTCTGTGGGAGGGAGGGGTTTGCCTGGGTAAACTATTTTCTTTTCCTGTAAAGTTTCTTCAGTTAAGATGTAGATCCGACTTTGGAGGTGACTTCCATTGAAATCTATGGGTACAAGTTACCTAGAAGTCACCTTGAAGTAGTACAGGAACCTTTTCTGAAGTCGGAGCGACATCAGTAGTGTACAGTAAGACGGCTCTCATTGACTAACATGGGATTTCTGATGTCAAGCGACTTGAGGTCTGACAAGTCGGATCCCAAGTCGCTGTAGTGTGATAGATGTTTGTGGCACACGGAGAGCCATTTATAAAATAAGAGCAAAAGCATTGGTGAATAATAGGTTTCTTATGAAGATGAAACAAGGATTTTAACTGGTCGCTGTGGGCAGCATATTCTTTTCTCCATTTTTTTAATTATTAGACCCAGTTGGAAATATAAGGTACGCATGTTTTTATAGACTGTGTTGAAATCTTTTTCATATATTATGTGGAACCAAGATTCTGTTTGACCCGTCATTTACATGGATTTAAAAAGTTAGAAATAAAATTAAATAGAAAGTCTCAACATTTGTAAATTAGAGGTTACAAAATGATCAGGTTTTGCTAATCTCAATTGAAATGGAAAGTATGTACTTTATTGCAAAGGTTTGTGAATCTTGAAAGGATGGATATAAGAGCAAAAGCATTTGTTTTGCCAAAAGCAATTAATTGGTTTCTTTGGGACAGATTTACTAAACAGGAGCTAAAAAGACTAGAACTGTGCCCATCAGTGGTCAGAACCTTGGCAGTATTTGAAAGAATAAACCTGTTTACTTCCAGTTTTTGTAAATTCACCCCTGTAGTTTCATTGAAAGGATAAAACTGGGCAACAGTCCTACCTTTGCTCTGGCTTTGTCAAATCAGACACTTGTTGGACTGAACCAACTATCCCTCTGTTCATTTAGGAATAAAAAAAGGGACTAGCTCACAATTTTTGGGACTCTGTCATCCAACTGTGGACACCTCTATTTCTTTTTTTGGATCATACTGTTACACTTATGGCTTATGTAATGAGTAATGTAAAGTCTAGTACACACTGAGTTTTTTTTCATTCAACCCAGTGGGCTGAACAAAAAAAAACTGAAGAGCTTGAGAGGAGATCCTGTACTAACAATCCAATGTTAGTACAACAATCTCCCTGCTTAGCTATTGTGTTCTGACAGGGGCACTGCTCCCTCGCCAGTACACACCGGTTAGTGCTCTCAGCCATTGGCTGAGAGTGCTGATTGGATGGCAATCGGCAGACTTTTTCTGGTCATGCCCCTTTGACAGAAGCCGGACATTTGGCCAGCTTCTGTTGGACTGGCTGATGCCGCCCGATATTAGACCCATGTGTACGCCCCTTTAGGCACAACCAGCAATCGAAAATTAGCTTTCACAAACCAGTCCTATCTAAGCTGCTGAAAGCTAATTTATGATTGGCTGCCAGCTTGCCATTGGCTATACCACCCCACTCCTCCTTTTACTCTTATTGGGTAAGCCCAGTGATCTTTCTTCATTATGTTTTACTGTGTTATCCTTTAATAGACCAAGTATGGTGGGCAATAAATACCAAAACACTGTGGTGTTAACCGATCGCCAGTTAATGTAAGATAACTGAACACTAACAGGTCTATGGAAATTAAAATAGGCAATGCCTAACAAAAGCCATATTAATGCTTTGTATAATCCTTCCTCCCTGACTTCTGTCTCTGGCATTCAGTCTCCTATAACCCATATCATTCCTGACAACTGTCCTCTGGTTCCAGCAACAGCGCTTCTTGGTGGCTATCAGCCGCAATGTTAACGTGCTTATAAACTGATATAGGAATGTATTATTTAGAGGGTCAATCCAACCAACAGTCTTTCAGTTGTTGATGATTGATGGCCATCATTTTAAAGCTCGACACACAAATTATAGTCTGATGGTACAAACCCCATTTAGATCTAGCAACAACTACGGTATATTGTACAAGGGCCTACCTAGCTCAGAATAAATGGAATTGATTGTGTAGGTACAACCTCATATTACATCGTTTTGGCAAATTTGAAAGAAATAAAGCAGAGATTGTAAAATCGGATTGTAAGGGGTATGGCCAACTTACCAAGTTATCAGTTTCTCAGGGACTCTGGAAGTGAGGAGGACTATGCCCCTCATTTCCCCTTTACATTAAGGAGAACCTATAGAAAGAAGCAAGACTTCTCCTGCTGCAGTTGAAGGAGTTAGCCTTGGGGGACATAAACAGACAGATCTTACAGTTAAAGTCACCAAGGTATTGATGGCGTGAGCAGTTCACTCCGCTTAGCCACACCTACTTATAACTTTAAAATGAGTTTTGGATGGACAGACCCTTTAAGTTTCCCTTCTTGCCCGTTTTCGAGGCTTCCTCCTTCGTATTACTTTGCTGTTTTTATTTTACTCATTCATGTTGTGCTTCTCCGTATGGTTTATACAACATCAAGTAGCGTTAGATGCTGTAAATTGAATGCTGCCATATAGAACACATACTTGGTTCAATTCATCAATTGATTCACATCTTTGATTTGTGAGGCCAGATTCAAAGCTTTGCTTTGTGAACGACCATCTGTGCATTGTGGGTAAAAAATAAAAAAAAATAAGTTTGTGCTCCAAAAAGTCAAGGATAACAATCTTTTTTATTGTTCGTGTGACTGTGATTTTCGAATCAGAAAGACTCTGGAACTAACTGTCACTTTTTAAAAATATCAATATCCATATTCTGGAGTGTTACCTTGGTGAATTGATCCTATGGTTTACATTAGAGCTGTGTGTGTTGTACCCAAGGGCAAGAAAGGTAATAACCATTTTTCCATCCATGGATGAAAAGCACAGAAGGAAACAAAACTGATATAACAATGCATTTAGTAAATCTTCCCTTAAGGCACAAACAAGCCAATAAATTAAAGTTATATGAAGGAGGACAGCCCCTTTAAATGTATAATTCTGTTACAACAGACAATTAGGCAGTTGAGGAGTTGGGTTTCATGCTTCTGAAGCCAAGGCTATTCAGCAAAGGCTGAAAAAAGATGTCTCAGATATCCTCAGCTTCTGGTGTAATGTTTAAAGTTCATTAAAAAAACGGGCAAAGAAGAATTCCAGTGGATCGATCTGCCTGAAGTTACAAGTCAGCATTATAAGCTAAAGCACTTAGCCAGAGGTCACCCCCTCCCCCCCCCCCCCAACCTGAAAGGTCAGAGGTCATGTGGCAGGCCTAGTTACCATTATTTAAAAAAAAAATGTGCCTTTGTTTTACTATCTATGTTGTTTTTCTGTAACAAATTCTAATTGCAGCATTTTTGCTATTTTAAAAGAATAATTTTTTAGAGCACTTTTGTATATAAAAATATAAAAAATGTTGGATTTTGTTTTCTTTTGTTAATTTTTTATTTCTTTTTTGTTTTTTAAATTGTTCTGCCGTTTTTGCATTTTGTTAAAACTGTAAATATTTGATGTTTTATTCTGTGATAAACCTAGATTCTCCCTTCCCTACAACCCGCCCAGTGTAAAATAATTTGACTGACAATTACAAAAACATTATAGTTAATAATGAGTGACTTGGTTGGTTTATTTAATGATTTATTATTTTATTGCAATCGATGGCCTACGTCTGTGTAAGCACGTGTCGGTACCTACACTTTATCGTATATATTTTACGTAATTTTTGTAAATATTTTATTCTATCTACCAATATTTTATTCTATCAACACTGAAGAAATTACACTTTGTTACAATGTAAAGTAGTGAGTGTACAGCTTGTATAACAGTGTAAATTCGCTGTCCCCTCAAAATAACTCAACAAACAGCCATTAATGTCTAAGCCGCTGGCAACAAAAGTCAGTACACCCCTAAGTGAAAATGTTTAAATTGGGCCCAATTCGCCATTTTCCCTCCCCGGTGTCATGTGACTCGTTAGTGTAACAAGGTCTCAGGTGTGAATGGGGAGCAGGTGTGTTAAATTTGGTGTTATCAAATGAAAAGATATAATAAAACATTTACAAAACTGTGAGGGATGTACTCACTTTTGTGAGATACTGTATGTATATACCGTATATACTTGAGTATAAGCCGAGTTTTTCAGCACATTTTTTTGTGCTGAAAATGCCCCCCTCAGCTTATACTCGAGTCTTTGTCCATCTTCAACTTTGTGCACCTGATCCCGGCCAATCTTGGCATGGCACACATGTAGACCCACTCTTCCTCTACAAGTGTGCAAAGTTTGTTGTCCGGGGGACCTACGGCTGGGGAGCACTAATTTTTCAAAGCCGGGCACCCCTTCCATAGACTCCCATGTTAAACTGTAATTTCTTCAGTGATTTTGGGCACCGGTATCGGCGGGCCCTAGGTCCCCTGGACCCCAAACTTGGCATACATATAGCCCCACTCTTTATCTACAAGTGTGCAAAGTTTGTTGTCTAGGGGACCTACAGCCAGGAAGCATCGATTTTTCAAAGCCGGGCACCCCTTCCATAGACTCCCATGTTAAACGTCAGTCTAGTCACACGGCGCAGGAGATCAGGTAGGGAGATTGGGCACAGTGAGGCATGGACACAGTGAGGCATGGGCACAGTGAGGCATGGGCACAGTGATGCATGGTCACAGTGAGGCATGGACACAGTGAGGCATGGGCACAGTAAGGCACAGACACAGTGAGGCACAGTGAGGCATGCACATGGACACAGTGAGGCAAAGTGAGGCACAGTGAGGCATGCAGATGGACACCCTAGGCTTATACTCGAGTCAATACGTTTTCCCAGTATTTTGTGGTAAAACTAGGTGCCTCGGCTTATATTCAGGTCGGCTTATACTCGAGTATATACGAGATATATATATATATATATATATATATATATATATATATATATATATATATATAGGGCCTTTCAAAGGTTTCCACACTTTATTGAAGAACCCTCATATATATATATATATATATATATATATATATATATATATATATATATATATTTAATATATTTTAAGTGACTGCGTACTGTCTATAAATATGTGCGTGTCTATTTGTTACTAGAATTTTTTTTTTTTTAAATGTACACTGGTAATCAGTAAAGAAATGTCTCCTTACATTAGTGGTCAGTGGGAAGATTGTCCTTTACAATGTTGATCATTGAGAGTAATGCCCTTTACATTGGTGGTCAGATTAACGCCCCTATATTAGTGGCTCTTAAGGAAGTGTCCACTTATATTGGTGGTAAGTAGAAGGAAGAACGTTTTTACATCGGTGGTCAAAGGGAAGAATACACTTTATATTGTTGTCAGTATATTGCCCTCTTACATTGGTGGTCAGTAGACAGGTACTGTCTTACATTGGTGCTCAGTGAAGTGCCCCAATTACATAAGTGGTCATAAGTACCCTTTTAATGATTTTCAGTAATCACCGTGAACTGAAATGAATCATATTAATGACCAAAATAGTAGTGCAGCCAGTGGAAATTGGTGGTTAGTGTAATGCCTCTATACCAGTGATGGCGAACCTTGGCACCCCAGATGTTTTGGAACTACATTTCCCATGATGCTCATGCACTCAGCAGTGTAGTTGAGCAACATGCTGAAATATAGTTCCAAAACATCTGGGGTGCCAAGGTTGGCCATCACTGCTCTATACAATGTTCACCATTGGAGAAGACGTTTTTTTAAATTGGTGGTTAGCATATCAGTGATTTAGTCCCTTGCATTTTTGGTCAGTATAACAATGGTTCCATTGTGTTAGTATTCCATGGTAGGAATGCCCCTTACATTGGTGGTCATCGTGGGACTTATACAATTCAGTTAAGGACTTAGTACCTATAGGACCGTCATTACATTTGATTAGGGATGGGCCCGGTGCTCGATTCGAACCCATGTTCGAATCGAGCATCGGGCGTTCGCTCGCTCGTCGAGCCCAGAACTATTTGGGCCGTTCGCATCACATTCGTGTGATGCGAGCGGCCCCGCAATGCATTGCGGCCGGCGCGGCCGGCGCAGTGCATTGCTGGCTGATGATTGGCCAAGCATGCACTGTGACCCCGCATGCTTGGCCAATCACAGCGCCCGAAACTCGGAGAGCAATAATTGGCTACAGGCAGGACGCCTGTAGCCAATTACAGCTCAGGGGCTTTAGTACATGCCCCACCATTTAAAAGGCCGCCACGCCATCGGCCCCGGTCACATGAGTTCCGGCTTTAGGAGAGATTAGTCTGCTGATTCTGTCTTTGCTTGATACTGAAAGATTTGCTCTTCTTTGCTAAACCATTGGCTATTTCTTTGCTAAACCATTGCTACCTAAGTCATTGATCGTTCATTGCTGCTGATTGCACAGTTAGTGTGTTATTAGCTGCTGCTGGGGATTAGTCTGGTGCGTGCTTACTGTTAGTACAGTATTGCAGTAGTACCAACCGCAGTGCTGTTAGCACAGCATTGCACCCCAACAGCACCCATAGGACTTCTAGTGTGTTAGTGGCAGCAAACAGAGCTCCTATATTTTCTTCTCAGCAGCACCCATAGGACTTCTAGTGTGTTAGTGGCAGCAAACAGAGCTCCTATATTTTCTTCTCAGCACCACCCATAGGACTTCTAGTGTGTTAGTGGCATCACACAGAGCTCCTATATTTTCTTCTCAGCAGCACCCATAGGACTTCTAGTGTGTTAGTGGCAGCAAACAGAGCTCCTATATTTTCTTCTCAGCAGCACCCATAGGACTTCTAGTGTGTTAGTGGCAGCAAACAGAGCTCCTATATTTTCTTCTCAGCAGCACCCATAGGACTTCTAGTGTGTTAGTGGCAGCAAACAGAGCTCCTATATTTTCTTCTCAGCAGCACCCATAGGACTTCTAGTGTGTTAGTGGCATCACACAGAGCTCCTATATTTTCTTCTCAGCAGCACCCATAGGACTTCTAGTGTGTTCGTGGCAGCAAACAGAGCTCCTATATTTTCTTCTCAGCAGCACCCATAGGACTTCTAGTGTGTTAGTGGCAGCAAACAGAGCTCCTATATTTTCTTCTCAGCAGCACCCATAGGACTTCTAGTGTGTTAGTGGCATCACACAGAGCTCCTATATTTTCTTCTCAGCAGCACCCATAGGACTTCTAGTGTGTTAGTGGCAGCAAACAGAGCTCCTATATTTTCTTCTCAGCAGCACCCATAGGACTTCTAGTGTGTTAGTGGCATCACACAGAGCTCCTATATTTTCTTCTCAGCAGCACCCATAGGACTTCTAGTGTGTTAGTGGCAGCAAACAGAGCTCCTATATTTTCTTCTCAGCAGCACCCATAGGACTTCTAGTGTGTTAGTGGCAGCAAACAGAGCTCCTATATTTTCTTCTCAGCAGCACCCATAGGACTTCTAGTGTGTTAGTGGCAGCAAACAGAGCTCCTATATTTTCTTCTCAGCAGCACCCATAGGACTTCTAGTGTGTTAGTGGCAGCAAACAGAGCTCCTATATTTTCTTCTCAGCAGCACCCATAGGACTTCTAGTGTGTTAGTGGCATCACACAGAGCTCCTATATTTTCTTCTCAGCAGCACCCATAGGACTTCTAGTGTGTTAGTGGCAGCAAACAGAGCTCCTATATTTTCTTCTCAGCAGCACCCATAGGACTTCTAGTGTGTTAGTGGCAGCAAACAGAGCTCCTATATTTTCTTCGCAGCAGCACCCATAGGACTTCTAGTGTGTTAGTGGCATCACACAGAGCTCCTATATTTTCTTCTCAGCAGCACCCATAGGACTTCTAGTGTGTTAGTGGCAGCAAACAGAGCTCCTATATTTTCTTCTCAGCAGCACCCATAGGACTTCTAGTGTGTTAGTGGCAGCAAACAGAGCTCCTATATTTTCTTCTCAGCAGCACCCATAGGACTTCTAGTGTGTTAGTGGCAGCAAACAGAGCTCCTATATTTTCTTCTCAGCAGCACCCATAGGACTTCTAGTGTGTTAGTGGCATCACACAGAGCTCCTATATTTTCTTCTCAGCAGCACCCATAGGACTTCTAGTGTGTTAGTGGCAGCAAACAGAGCTCCTATATTTTCTTCTCAGCAGCACCCATAGGACTTCTAGTGTGTTAGTGGCAGCAAACAGAGCTCCTATATTTTCTTCTCAGCAGCACCCATAGGACTTCTAGTGTGTTAGTGGCATCACACAGAGCTCCTATATTTTCTTCTCAGCAGCACCCATAGGACTTCTAGTGTGTTGGTGGCAGCAAACAGAGCTCCTATATTTTCTTCTCAGCAGCACCCATAGGACTTCTAGTGTGTTAGTGGCAGCAAACAGAGCTCCTATATTTTCTTCTCAGCAGCACCCATAGGACTTCTAGTGTGTTAGTGGCAGCAAACAGAGCTCCTATATTTTCTTCTCAGCAGCACCCATAGGACTTCTAGTGTGTTAGTGGCATCACACAGAGCTCCTATATTTTCTTCTCAGCAGCACCCATAGGACTTCTAGTGTGTTAGTGGCAGCAAACAGAGCTCCTATATTTTCTTCTCAGCAGCACCCATAGGACTTCTAGTGTGTTAGTGGCATCACACAGAGCTCCTATATTTTCTTCTCAGCAGCACCCATAGGACTTCTAGTGTGTTAGTGGCATCACACAGAGCTCCTATATTTTCTTCTCAGCAGCACCCATAGGACTTCTAGTGTGTTAGTGGCATCACACAGAGCTCCTATATTTTCTTCTCAGCAGCACCCATAGGACTTCTAGTGTGTTAGTGGCAGCAAACAGAGCTCCTATATTTTCTTCTCAGCAGCACCCATAGGACTTCTAGTGTGTTAGTGGCAGCAAACAGAGCTCCTATATTTTCTTGTCAGCAGCACACATAGTACCTATAGTGTGTTAGTGTCAGCACCCATAGGACCTACAGTGTGTTGTGAGCACACATAGGAGTTCTATTTTTTATACTATATACACTACCGACTACAATGGCTGGAAGACCGCCAAGGAGAGGCAGAGCGTGCCGAGGCAAGAACACAGGGCAGGCAGGCTCTGTTTCTAGAGACAACAGTGCTGGCCGTGGACGTGGTCGTGCATCGTCATCAGCACGTGGCCATGGGACACGCTTGTCTTTGTTTTCGGCAGCTGGACATGTGGAGCCGCATCATGCCGAAGGCTTGGTAGAATGGATGACCAAGCCCTCCTCATCCTCCTCATCCTCTCTCACCCAGGCTCAGGGTACTGGCAGAGCAGCTGCCAACGCGTACTCAATGGCATCATCAGCCACCCCTTCCCTAGACCCACCATGTCCTCCTGAGGAGTCCCCCGAACTGTTTGAGCACAGTGTTGGGTACATGCTCCAGGAGGATGCCCAACGATTCGAAGGCTCGGATGATGATACCCAGCTTGAGGAAGTCAGTAGTGTGCGCGCAGAGAGAGGGGATGCTGAAGGACAGCAATCTGGCAGTAGTGTTCCACCAGCTGCAGCTTACTGCCAGGTTTGCTCTAGTGGTGAAGAGGGAGGGGATGATGAGGTCACTGACTCCACGTGGGTGCCTGAAGGGAGAGAGGAGGAGGAGGAGGAGGATGCAGCGTCACATGTCCAACGAGGCAGGATGCCCCCTGGAGGCCAGCTAGAGGCCAGCACAGCAACTGTACCACACCGCAGAGCTCCGCCTGTGCAGGGCGCTGCCTCTGCACATTATCACAAAAGTTCTTTGGTGTGGGCCTTTTTTGAGATGAGTGCATCAGATCGCACCACTGCTATTTGCAATATTTGTCTCAAGCGTATCTCGCGTGGCCAAAACATCAGCCGCTTGGGCACCACAAGCATGAGCAGACATATGTCGACCTGCCATGCAGCTCGTTGGCAAGCACACATAAAAGACCCACACCAAAGAACAAAGCGGACCTCTCCTTGCTCCTCATCAGCTGGGATCTCCATCCCCACTATATCTTCAGTCCTCTCTGAAAGCTGCTCTGAGAGGACTGAAGGTGTAGAATTAGGTGTGTCACAACCAAGTACTTGCAGTACACCGACGTCCGATTGTAGCAGGCAAATTTCCCTGCCCCAGCTGCTGGACCGTCGAAAGAAGTATACTCCCAGCCATCCACATGCCCAGCGGTTGAATGCTAGCTTGGCTAAATTGCTAGCACTTCAACTGCTGCCTTTTCAGTTGATAGACTCGGCCCCCTTCCGTGAGTTTGTTCAATGTGCGGTTCCTCAGTGGCAGGTTCCCAAACGCCACTTTTTCTCACGGAAGGCGATTCCGTCTCTCTACTGGCATGTGGAAGGCAATGTCCATGCCTCGCTGGACAGGGCGGTCAGCGGTAAGGTGCATATTACCGCTGACTCATGGTCCAGCAGGCATGGACAGGGACGTTATCTTTCTTTCACGGCCCATTGGGTCACTCTATTGGCAGCTGGGAGGGATGCAGGACAAGGTGCAGTAGTGTTGGAGGTTGTTCCGCCACCACGCCTCCAAAATGCTACTACTGGTTGTGACACACCTCTCTCCTCCACCCCCTCCTCTTCTTCTTCCTCCATGTCCTCTTCGAGTGCTCTGTCCTCGGAACCAGCGGTGCTCCGTAGGCGTACAAGGGGCTACGCGAGTACGCAGGCAAAAAGATGCCATGCCGTGCTTGCGCTGGTGTGTTTGGGGGACAGGAGCCACACTGGGCCAGAGGTTCTGGCAGCTCTGCAGGGGCAGGCCGAGAGGTGGTTGACGCCACGCCAGCTTAAGCCAGGAATGGTCGTTTCTGATAATGGCACCAACCTCCTCTCCGCCCTGCGACAGGGGCAGCTCACCCATGTGCCCTGTATGGCTCACGTCCTCAACCTGGTGGTGCAGCGGTTCTTGGGCAGGTTCCCAGGCTTACAGGATGTCCTGAGGCAGGCCAGGAAAGTCTGTGTGCATTTCCGCCGATCTTATAATGCCAGTGCTCGGCTGACTGAGCTGCAAAAGGAGCTGAACCTGCCCAAGAACCGCCTAATATGTGACATGCCCACCAGGTGGAACTCAACGTTGGCCATGCTGCAGCGACTGCACACGCACCAGAGGGCCATCAATGAGTACCTTTGTGACTACGGCACCAGGACAGGGTCAGGGGAGCTTGGCTTTTTTTCCCCACGCCAGTGGAGCATGATCAGGGATGCATGCACTGTCCTCTCACCATTTGAGGAGGCCACTAGGATGGTGAGCAGTGACAGTGCATGCATCAGTGACACTGTACCTCTTGTCCACCTGTTGGAGCATACGCTGCGTGGGATAATGGACAGGGCACTTGAGGCAGAACAGAGGCAGGAAGAGGAGGACTTCCTTGTCTCTCAAGGCCCCCTTTATCCAGACAATGTTCCTTCTGTCCCACCCATCACACAGGAAGAGGAGGAGGAGGAGGAGGAGGAGGAGGATTGTGTGAGCATGGAGGTGGAGCCTGGCACTCAGCATCAGCAGCAGCAGTCTTTTAGGGATGATGTACAGTCCCAACAAACCAGTGGACTTGTACGTGGCTGGGAGGAGGTGGCTGGCGATCATGTCATCCTCAGTGACCCAGAAGACTCCGGACCGAATGCCTCAGCTAACCTACGCTACATGGCCTCCCTGATCCTGCAAAGCCTGCGGAAGGATCCTCGTGTTCTTCGGATCAAGGAGAGTTACCATTACTGGCTGGCCACTCTCCTTGATCCACGGTACAAGGGTAAGGTTGCGGACCTTATCTTGCCGTCGCAGAGGGAGCAGAGGATGAGACATCTCAGGGAGGCCTTGCAGAAAGGTCTGTGCAACGCGTTCCCAGAAACTGGGAGGTTACAAACTCCTGGTCCTGGACGACGAGTTGCTGAGGCTTCGGTCAGTAGCAGAAGGAGCGGTGGGGAAGGTGGACGTCTGACCGATGCGTTCAGACAATTTTTTAGTCCGCAGCCCCAAGGTATGATCGGTTCCAGCAACCATCGCCAGCGTCTGATATACATGGTGCAGGAATACCTAGGGGCAAGGTCAGACTTGGACACCTTTCCCACCGAAAATCCTCTGGCTTACTGGGTCCTGAGGATGGATCACTGGCCAGAGCTTGCACAGTATGCAATTGAGCTACTGGCCTGTCCTGCATCCAGCGTTCTTTTCGAACGCACATTCAGTGCTGCTGGAGGATTTGTCACCGATCATAGGGTGCGCCTGTCCACCGACTCGGTTGATCGACTGACCTTCATAAAAATGAATCAGTCTTGGATCACCACCAGCTACCAGACACCTGAAGCGGATATAACGGAATAATTTATAATGTCACATCCCTTCAAGACTGCCTATGCTGATGCTGAGTGACTGTCCTGTTATGTTCACTGACTATCCTCTTCCTCCTCCTCAATGATCCATGCCACCACACCAGTGCCTAAGGCACAATTTTTCAGCCCCTGTATAACAGGGGCGTGTAATTACAATTTTTTAAAAAGATGCTTCGCAACAGGTGTGACTGCTGTGCTCAGAGTACAGTATCTGTGAGGGGTTGCAGTGTTGTGGCACCAGCACCAGTGCCTAAGGCACAATTTTTCAGCCCCTGTTGGGGCGTGTAATTACAATTTTTAGGCAATGCTTTGCAACAGGTCTCATTGCTGTGCTCAGAGTACAGTATCTGTGAGGGGTTGCAGTGTTGTGGCACCAGCACCAGTGCCTAAGGCACAATTTTTCAGCCCCTGTATAACAGGGGCGTGTAATTACAATTTTTTAAAAAGATGCTTCGCAACAGGTGTGACTGCTGTGCTCCAAGTACAGTATCTGTGAGGGGTTGCAGTGTTGTGGCACCAGCACCAATGCCTAAGGCACAATTTTTCAGCCCCTGTTTAACAGGGGCGTGTAATTACAAATCTTGATCTAATAGTTCACAGCAGGGCCCATTCCTGCGCCCACCAAGAGTAACTATGAGGGCCTACAGTCTTGTGGCAACACCGTCCACCACCACCACCACCACCAAAGGCCCAATTTTTCTGCCCTGTTCAACAGGTGCATGCAATTACAAATCTTGATCTAATAACTCACAGCAGGGCCCATTCCTGCACCCACCAAGAGTAACTGTGAGGGCTTACAGTCTTGTGGCAACACCGTCCACCACCACCACCACCACCACCAAAGGCCCAATTTTTCTGCCCGGTTCAACAGGTGCATGCAAGTACAAATCTTGATCTATTAACTCACAGCAGGGCCCATTCCTGTGCCCACCAGTCTTGTGGCTACACCAACATCTAATAGGGCAAATTTCTGCAGAGTATATACGGCAGGCCCCTACTTTCAAACATCCAACTTACAAACGACTCCTACTTGCAAACGGCAAGAGAAAACAGGAAGTGAGAGGAAATCTACCCCTAGGAAGGAAAATTCTATCCTGTTAGATTTAATTTGGGAAAAAGGTATCTCCTCTCTACTGATGCTTTATCACCAATCCTTGTTTCAATTAAAACGCCACTTTTCCAAAAACATTTGTCATTGGGACGGAAAGTGAGGTGACATGTTCTGAACAGATGTGCAAAGACAGCAAATGTTACAGGGGTGATAACCCCTCCCTATGTTCTCCAAAAAGCTTAAAAATTGATTTTTTTGGGATGTAGCTACACTTCATAATGTACCTGTTCAGATTCTACTTAAGAACAAACCTACAGTCCATGTCTTGTTTGCACCACCTATATACTGCTGTTCAGAGTATATAGGGTTGTAGGTATAGGGTTTTATTTTGGGTGCGGGGTCCCCCTTAGTATCCATACAAGACCCAAAGGGGCTGGGGTGGGGGGGGGGGGGTGATGGGGTAGCCATGCCATTTTTCTCAAGGATTTTCAGCCATATGGCGGCCAGGACAAGACATGACATTAAAGCCGCAAGTGGTTTTAAATGGCTTCTTTTTTTCCTTTACAAATGTCATTTTGTGCAAGGACAGTTCTAAACACGGGAAACACATGCCACTTCACAGGCATACTTTAGACACCCCCCAGGTACCATATTTAAAGGAAAATTTCACTTTTTTTTTTTTCACTTTATGCATCATTAAAATGACTGCTCCCGAAAAAACTTTAGTTTTTAAAATTTCTTTTTGCATTGATATATGTCCCCTGGGGCAGGACCCGGGTCCCCAAACCTGTTTTATGACATTAACATGCATATTGGCCGTTGTAATTAGCAATTTTGATTTCGAACGTTCGCGTCCATTATAACGAATAGGGTTCGAAAATTCGCGCGAACTTTCGGTCCGTTCGAAGGTTCTGGTGCGAACCGAACCCGGGGGTGTTCGGCTCATCCCTACATTTGATCACCTACTGACCCATTGTAAGTGTAAGCGAGAGTAGAACAGAATACAGTGGAGGACCAGTAAGAAGCCCCTTTTATCAGTTAACTTGTAGCCGAAAATATACAGTAAATAAAATGCCCTACCTAGCGGAAGGCAGGTTCTTCAGGTCCCCTACCAAGCAAATCCAAGAGGATTTGCTCATCATTAATGTCCACAGTTTAGTTGGAACTGTATTATTTTATAAAGAAACTCGATTATCTGAGGAACAGAAACACACTGAGAGAGCGTCTAATAATAGAATGTCAGGGAACAAATCACAGGAAGCTGAGATGAACACGATGCAAGCAGCTTCATCAATTGTTTAAATTATGCATTGCACAGCAGTTGTTGGATCCAGATAATGCAATAACATAACCAGCAGGAAGATCAACAAGGAGCGTAGATTTAAACAATGTGTAACATAAAATAATTTTAGTTGTATATTCTAAAATATAAGTAATTCAGGTCACTATTTTATAAGCAACTGATATGTAAACTACCTATACAGGTAGCCAATGTGCATACCGCCCAGCATTCCTCATTTTCAGGTCCAAAATAATGTATGTCACACAGATATGGTTAATATGAGGTATCCTTTTCAAATCTGTCCCCAGGCAAAGTTATATGATGCCCGGATCTTTAGGAGAAACTTTAAAAGT
Source organism: Rana muscosa (assembly GCA_029206835.1). Taxonomy (NCBI): domain Eukaryota; kingdom Metazoa; phylum Chordata; class Amphibia; order Anura; family Ranidae; genus Rana; species Rana muscosa. The sequence goes on from CM055128.1 coordinate 258,143,719, forward strand.
TTTAAGTTAAGCCGTCTACCTTTAGACTCTATCATATTGATTGGAGAGTTCTGCCTGAATAGAGTAGGCATATGGGGCCGATGAGTTGTTACAGCCCACAGGCTTATTTTAAAAGGTTAGTTCACATTTTCAATAAAAAAAACTATAAAGGTAAGGGGTATCTGTAGATAAAAACTGATTGTGCAGCTTTGGCCAAAGTTAAAAAATGCCATTGGTATAGGGATAGGCCATATACGTTCCTTCCAAAGCCTGGTCGAAAAAACTCTAGCGATGGCATCCGGCCTTGTTGCTAGGATGTTGCTAAGACACTCCTAGCCAATTCAAACCCCCTCAAATACGTTCTCTCTCACAGTAGTTCTGAGCTCAGCGATGCTGCATCAGAGAACATAGTGAACCACATATGTTTGGGGGGGGGGGGTTGAGAGCTAGCTCCTGTGATAGTTGGGGTGAGAACTAATTGCTGGCAGTGTCTTAGCAACATCCTAGCAACAAGGCAGAATGGGATGATTCCAACTCTGGGAGTTTCTAAGCCAGGCTTCGGGTGGTACATAGATGGCCTACACCTACAGTTTAACAAGGGCATTATCCAAATTGGTAAAAACTGCACAGTTTGTATTTATCTACAGACCCTGCCTGCCTGCATATGCAGTTTTTTGGTAAAGGTGAAAAAAACCTTTAAAAATGCAAATAACGTTAGATAGGTAAACAATTGAATTTACAGCTCCGCCTTCTCTCTGGAAATGAAAACGCAACAAATTCACATGACTAAAATAGATGATTGAAGCCCTGTACACACGATCGGATTTCCTATGGTTTTTAAACCGATGGATTTTTCCATCAGAAAACCGATGAAGCTGACTTCCATCAGTCTTGCCTACACACCATCAGTCCAAAAACCGACCGCTCCAAACGCGGTGACGTAAAACACTCCGATGAGCCAAGAAAAATGAATTGCAATGCTTCTGAGCATGCGTCGACTTGATTCTGAGCATGCGTGGGTTTTTTATCCGATGGAGTTCCCCACAGACGATAGTAATTTGCTATCGGTTTTTTAACCATCGGATAAATTTAAAACATGTTCTATTTTTAAACACCGATGGAAAAAAGACTGATGGGGCCCATACACGATCGGTTTGTCCGATGAAAAAAGTCCATCGGACTGTTTTCATTGGTAAAACCTATCGTGTGTACAGGGCATTAGTGTTTTAGCTCTGACCAAAATAAAGAAGAAAATATGTACAAGTAGATTATAATTTCTTCTTAAACTAAATTGACAATCGTACAACACAAGGCTGATGCAAGCAAAGATGGTTTTCAGGGTGTATGTATGAAGCCCGCACACACTGTTTGCAGGTTTGATTCATAAATATATTGTAACAATATTCTTAGGGTTCTTTTATGTTTGTGCTTTTACTCTCCTTCTCTCTTCCTCCCTATGGGAACATTAGGAATGGCATACAGGAGCTGTCATTTATGCACCCTGTGCCAACCTAATCACTGTGTGTGCAGATATCCTCCATCTTTTTCAGTTTAGATTGATGTTGGCACATTTTGCCATCTTTGGGTGACAAAGGGCCTTGCACCAGAACTGAGTCTGCCTACATCTAGTATGTCCCATTCCCTCCTCCCAGGCGCTTTTATAAGAGTACATATTTGACTGACCCCACTTCGCGAAGATCTGATGTCAGCATTGCACAACCTCTTCTCCTACCATTCAGGTTTTGCACCTCCTGTACATCATGGACGCTCCTCATGGAGTCTACATATACTGTACCTCTAACAATCTTTACAGGTGTTTTGCCTGACACCCCAAAACCCAGAGTAATCTAATATTAAAATCTGAACTTTTGTTCTTCTGCAAACCCCTCAGTTTTCCATAGTGATGAGCAACCTCACTCTCCAGAAGGGAGTCGTTGGAGGCTTAATTGGGGCCAGGTCATCTCTGGGTCCAGATGACATTTTTTAAATCATAGGCCTGATATATCAGTGTTCTTACTAGAATCTGGACTTACTACCTCAGTCACCAATTAAAGTCAAACATTCTCTTAAAGTAGACTTGAGTTTAAAATGTGGTTTGTTGTTATAGGGAACATTTATGTAGCACTACCCCCGAAGGAGCTGCTGGTTTTGTTTGGGACTACGTTCTACCTATCAACCCCAAAATTTGGCTCGAACCCTCCCTTGGCACAACTGGACCACACAATGATTGTGAAACCCACTGTTGACTGAGAACCACAATGATATCATAAAATTATATAACTTACAATTAGATATGGTTACCTTATCCTGGCCACTGGTCCAAGAAGGTAACAGATAAGACTCACACAATGTTTCTGCTTAACCAAAAGATAATGGTTTACTTAGTGACTTAGTGAGAAAAGATAACCAAGTTAAACAAGAACAGTTGACTGCTTACGGGCCCTAAAACAATAAACTTTTTCGTAAAACCCTCTAAGCATGTACACATATACAATCCCTCCCATCACTGTCTAAGAACCACCCCATACTCAGTAGTCTTGACTGATGAATCTCCTGCAGAAGGGAAACAAAAAGAACACAACATCCTAACATATTTGTGTTAGTTTGGAATGAATGGGTCCATCAGCCGAGAGACCCATTCGCTCCAACGAGTAAAGTGATGCAAGTGTAAAAAAAAAAACAACACAGCCGTTGCGCAACACTGCCACCTGGTGACAGTGCCACGGTAATGACACTTGGTGAGATCTTCCTTCTTCTGTGTCCCTACTCTGATTCTACCCCCAAAGTCTCTGTCCTTTGAATTTGTGAAAGAAGAGAGAACAAAACAAACAGCTCTCATTCCTCCAAGGAGTAAAAAAAAAACACACAGGAAAGTCTCCTCTTACAAGTAAAACTTCGGGTCAGGCAAGAACAGGGGCTTCAGGTGCTTATCGAAAACCTCAATCGAATAGTCAATGTCCTCTCCATCTTTCCGACAGATAAGCACCTTGTCCGCATGAATATGTCGTCCCAACATCCAGTCTGCTCTGCAGTCTCTGAACTTTTTCGACACGGGTGATGAACAGGACAAGTATCGCCGAGCATGAGGCACTTTAAGTTTCTCCCAAACAAACTCATCGTACCATCTCTGTCTCAGGACTTCAACCTCAAACAGTAAGTTCCGGGGCAAGTAAGGATATTCCCATCCATACTCACGGGCGACCCTCTGGCAAAAGAGTCGTTGCAGTCGGGCCAAAGGAGGCATTGTGGCCCTCTCACCTTCTCCTGGTTGAACGATAGCCTCCGGATGCCGAGGTACTTTCACTACCTCTGATGGCTTTGCTCTCGGTGCCCGTAATGATGCGCGCTGTGTCCCTGCCAACAAAACGGGTGATGCTGTGGATTGTGGAAGAACAATTGGAGGACTAGGCTTCCTCGTAGACTCCGGAGCTTCCGCCCGGGGTGTGCTATCTCCTATAGACATAGGCGAATCTTGGGGTGCACGTAGCACAGGTAATGGGCGTTTGTCCCAGCCCTTACGATGAAAAAGTTTGTCTATTTCACCGTCATCTCCACAGTCCGACAGCGACTCTAGGTCGGAAGTGTCATACATCTCCGCAGGAAGGTAGTCTCTAGTAGACGTGGAACTACCCTCCCTAGCGGGCTCCACCGACTGTGGACCCCCGACACCTCCAACCACCACCACAGTCCCAGCCCCTGGCTCACCTTGACCTTTCGTAGAACTGGGATGTCCAGGACTCTTCCAACCGGATCCATCCAGGCCAGGCAAGCGACGGGGTGAAGCTCTTCCATGACCATAGGAGGCCTGCACCAGGCCGACTTTCCTCTTCGGAGGTGGGAGCAGAGAATCTGTGGTGACTGAAGCAGCATCCTCGGATTTTTCCTTCTCAGTCTCTGATTGGGCAGTCACATCGCCCTGGTCAGTGCGTACGGGAACCTCCGCAAAGGTCTGGATCTCCCCTTCTGGAGTAGCGGTACCTGTGAGGCTGTTGAGGCGAAGGGCTCGGGGCCTTACTGTGGATGGCTCCACCTCGAACAAGAACTCTTTGCATGCTTCGCAACGCCCGAATGGCTTCAGGTGGACCACCAGTCCCGAACATCCGGGACAGATCACGCCGAGGGCCTCCGTGTCTCTGCAGGTGTACAGAGCCAACTGTCCTCGGGGCCTGAGTCTTATCCCCGTGTCTGTAAGGGGAGCAGCAAAGGTAGTCATCTTCGTGGGGTAGGGAACCGGAATCCACGGGGAGCTTGAGGTCATCCCGACTGTCTGCTGCTCCATCACGCACTGACCACGCGCCGAAGTCTCCACGTGAGTTCCACCACATGGCCAGACTCCTCCCACGACTTGCACGTTTTCGCGGGCTTCCATCAAACTCCGCCCACGAACTGTGTAGTCACGGGGTGCCTCATGGCGCAGTGCAGTAAAAGCCCCCACATGTAGTACGTCACACGGCTGGACTTCTCCCTCTTCTCGCTCCTCCGCATGGGCCTTTCCCGTCATAGGGTCATTTCCACGACTTTGAGCAGGGATGCACTTTGGCCGATCACATGGCCGACCTGCTCGGAACTCCTCCGGGCAGCAAAGTCCAGACATAGCCATTCTTACTTCCAAAGTCAAAACACACATCATTCCGGACTCACGAGCCCCCACGTGTAGCGGCCTCACCCCCTCTGATTTGTCTAGGGGTATTTTGTGTATGAGGGTGAGATGCGCTACGGCCCATGTCCTCCCCATGGCAGTGAGTGAGGTGAAGGCCAGTACCAGATATTTTCCTCGGGCCTGTGTGTTTCAGTTAAGGACCAAGTCCTGCTGTGCTGACACTTCCCTTTGCTCCCATTAACCAGAGTACCACACACCGATAAAGGTCCAACTCTTGTTTTTTTGTCACACTCACAATAAACAGTGCTTTAGTAGCCAACTGGTTGCGACCCAATAACAGTTCAATACGGTGGGATGAGCAGGTCGAGGCACTATCCTGATTGTAAGCTAAACCACTGTGGTTTCACCAACGGTTACTATAGCCATCGGCTAAGAGAGAACTTAGAACTTGTGAGTCTCTTCCAGCAACTCAAGAAAACGTAGATAGGAGTACCTTTGCTGCATTGTGGCCCCTGTCAGGGGAAGATGTCCCTCCAAGGGAGTTACCGGAGGCCCATCCGTCACCAGGTTGATGCTGCTCCGGACTCTCCGGACGGGTGACCTCTCCAGCCTCCTCACCTCAGACTTGGGCCCCATCCACTTCAGGGACCCTCGGACTTCTCCACCCTCACGGGACCCAGTTGAAGTTACCGGGCCCCAGGCCTTTGATTTAGTACCTCACCCCAGGCTGAAGGTGCCTGGGATGGTCACCAACTCTGCTCCGGCCAGGCCTAGGGCGCCTGGGCCGAAACTCCGGACCGCCCGCACCCAGACCTAAGGTGCCTGGGTGCGTGATGAAGAAGATCCCGCAAAAGACCTCATGGCTAGGGCGTCTCCCCCTTTTATCTCCTCCATTGTCGTACCATCTCCGAGAAGGGACAAAAAGGACAGCACTATGGCAGTAAATCTACCTTGAGCCTGCGGGTACCCCGCCACCCACAGGCCAAGGAGATTATTACACCGCCCAATCCTCCACGAATACAAATGGTCCAATTCCTCTCATAATTTACACACCTGGATCATACTACCACCCAGGTGTATCCCACCTAAATTTAGAGACCCGCTACATATATATTTATATATATATATATATATATATATATATATATATATATATATGTATCTATGAACTCTTTGACTCCCTATAGCGGGCACTACTGTTACAGTGTCCTATCGCTTTCTAGTTCAGACCAGTAAACGGAATCCAGTAAAAGTTCCTTCCTGTAGTAAGGGTCTTCGCTGGCTCTTGTTGGTGCACGTTAAAACATTTGTAATCCAACAAGTATGGGAAAGTCAGAAACAACATCCAAAGTAATTACCATTTATATGACTTGCGGGCGACACAGGCGCCAATATTTAAAATACACTGCCACTGTGGGATGCAATGTGTCCTTGCACGTGGCGTGTTAACTTTCCAAGGAAACAATGGTGGCAAGTCTATAAGGCCCACCTCCCTGCGATTCAGTTAATTGTCGTTGGGCAGGTGCCCTTCTCAGAAAACCAGGCCTCGGTTCTCCGGTATGCTCCGCAACTTGCAGCCTCTGATCCTCCGCACAGCTGTAGTAGGTGTTCGATGGATGGACGACTCTGGTTGCTGTGGAGTGTGAGCTGGACACCCACGATGAGGATCCCTCTCACGAGATTAGACAGGCAGGCTCTGGCGACGGTGGGCCCAGGCTTCTTGGGCCTAGACACACTGGAAGCCGGCCTCAATGCAGGCTTCCTTCTTGATAGATGGCCGCGTCCCAAGAGACAGAATGTAACTCCTCCCTTACTTTAAATAACCTCCCCCAGCAGGCTGTGCGGTGATGAAGTGCACCCTGGTAGCACAGCTGCACTGTGGGTAGTGTAGTCTGATTCACAATGCATTGTTTTAATATCATTGAAGCAAATTAGTTACTGCAATATAACAAATTGAACACCGGAGGGAGCTAAGTTCCTTCTTAATTGTCAAACTGTAGTCTATATCTACATTGCAAAGTGGAACCTTGCTACATTTAGAAATGTAATTGTGCCTAAGCAGTACCCTAAAAATGTAATAAAAACTCAAATAAAAACCTGATAATGCTCAACCAACCCAAATATAAACTAACTGACTCCACTGGCCATGCATTGGTTGTACATAGAAAAACATTTATTGGTATCAAAAAGTCACTGGCAATATCAGAGTTAAAAACATCAAAAAACAGAGCAAACATGCTAGTAAAACAGTAAGTCCACCTCCAGATGGCAAATTGTGACCACACGAAAAATAGAAGATGTAAGATTTGAAAATTGTGGTTTCATCCCCAGGCTTGTGTGACCTCTCAGGGGAAAGTAAGTATTCTTGATTGAAACCAAATTATGGCAAGTGGGTAAATACAGGAATTCCATAAACAGTGCTCCAAAAGGCAGTCCATGTGTCTGACAGGACGCAATAAGTGGTCTCTCAGTTCATACTGTCAAAGGGGAGGAGAGTGAGTTGATGAAATGCTGTAATGATGATAGATGGTAGAGTAACTGGGGAGAACTAAAGTGACAGTGGTCCAGAGTAGATGTAATAGCCGGGGTTATTGTAAGTGATATGTCTTGATCACTTGATCAACTTCAATTAAAGGTCAAACCTCCGTGGTCTCCCTCTCACTGCACATAAAGTCCCCTTGCAACTCAAAGCTACTGTCCCCGGCCAGGAACGGCCCAATTGAAATCCAGTTACAAGAGAAACACAGTGTAGTGTGGTAAATCCATATCCAAAATATAGGTATACTTATCAGATCTTTGGAGCACCAATGTCCTTATGTGGGGTATGGTAAACCTGTACCATAAAAATCACCATCTCATACAGGTGTGTTGGAAAAGTCAGGTGGTCATCATCCAGAGGTGGACCAAGGAGTAGCCTGACTGGTTTCACTGATCTCCGCAGGCTGCTTCAGAGGCTCATTCCAATGCGGTCCCGTTTTTAACTCTGATATTCCCAGTGACTTTTTGATACCAATAAATGTTTTTTTTATTTACAACCAATGGTGAGTGGAGTCACTGTTAGTTTATATTTGGGTTGGTTGAGCATAATCAGGTTTTTATTTTAGTTTTCATTACTGTTCTCACCGTGAGCTCCCACCCCTTATGCTCCCCCCCCCCATATAAATTTGAAGATATGAGTCCATATACATTTAATTGATTATATGTTGCATCTATGCAATAGGTGGCACCTTGAGGTTCCTTAAACTTTTAGTTTGTCACCCTAAAAATGTAGCCTTTGTCTAGAGTTTCCCCTTTAAAAAATAGCAGTGCATTTCCTAGTATGTGTAGGTGCCTAGGCACTCCAGTGCCTTGAGCGTTATAGCTGTATATCTGTCTTATACATCTAAAGCACTGCTGCCTGTGACTGCAAGTCTTAGGAGACTTGGAGGGAGATTTGGTGATGTCACTGCTGTGCTCATCATCCTCCTTGGTAGAGGCTCTGACATGAGGAAGAAAAGCCCTACTTTTACCAAAATTGCAAAATTGCTACCTTCACACCAAGACACAGTGCAGAACAAGTGAATGGAAGAAATTGAACACCAAATTATCAGTCTAAAGTCCATATATCCTTTATTCTTAATACCAAAGTTACAACAGTGGAAAGGAGATATCCAACGTGTTTCAGAAGCCAAATCACCCCCTTTTATCAGGGCTTGTTCAAGCTCTTTCATGGCATGTGCTACTGGTAATGCTACTACACAGCCAGTAGATTCCACATTTCTGCCCGTGTCTCCTTATAGTTTGCATTTGGAAGGTTAGACCACAGTTCATACTGAATTTTGAACAAGCAAGCATGAAGCTTTGGCCCTCAAAACGCATTGGCTGTTGCTTTTCTACTGGTTGTAACTTTGCTATCAAGAATAATGTATATTGATTGATTATTTGGCACTCGATTCCTTTTATCCTATCCATCAATCCATCTAATCTCCTCAAGTAAGTGTGGGTCCCACTTTTGTGGGTCTGTCCCCCCACTTTGTATCTCCTGAGTGGCCAAGATCTATTCGACAACAACAACTATCAACTAAGTTTGAAGAAAAACCATGCTCCAAGTCCAGTACCTTTATTTTTCTTCTTCTTCTACATTGCAGAAAAAGGTATGCTAAGTCAGTAATGGGAAAATATCTGCTACAGGGTCCAGGCAATACTGGTGATTATTCCTTATTTTGGGCACAGCTTTGGGATTTCAGTTCCTCTTTAAAGTTTGAAAAAGGCTTTTAGAGAATGGATGAGTTCAATGATGTCTGAAAAAATGAAGTTGAAATAAAGCTATTCATTACACCACAAACCAAATTACACGGATCCCTTTGCTTTGGGAGTTCAGTACTTTAAAGTTTGAATAAGACTTTTAGAGAACGGATGAGTTACCTGAAAGTTGAAATAAAGCTATTTGTTGTACAATAAACAAGATGACCCTGATCACTTTTTTAAACACACGATGATGGGCACCTCTGCTAATTGGACCTCTAAATGTCATTCAACTCAACTGACCTAACACCTGCATGAAAACCCTTCATAGCATCCAAGACTGGGACACCTGTGGGATCAAGTGCGACAGTGCTCATACCCTATGGCAACCTCAACAGATGTAAGTTACTTCCTTTTTGGTTTCATGGTAAAACTTTTTTTAGGTCTTTTTTAGGTATTTATTATATATTTAGCCATATACTACACTATGAAGGCTCTCCCACTTCCCTCTTTTCTTTTATGGTGGACATTACAATTTGCTCCAAGGGTGTGCATCCATCCTCTTTATGTCTGAGCCCCTCTGATCTCCCTGGACCACCACACCCCAAACCACTTTTAGATAATGACTCCAGTTCTTAGAAGAGAACACTTGGATACATAAGACAAATAAAAACCGTGTAAAGCTTTGAATGCCCTCTAACAAGTGACAGGCTTTGTCCAATTCAATGCAGAGATGGGCCTTCCCCTACCCTTAGCAGTGCTTCCTACACTACCTTTCTGCTACACCAGTAGATATATTATTAGTCTCTGTCCAGGGTGTTAAAATGTCTCTTTAGGCTTCTAATCACTGCCATAGAGTGAACCTAATAAAGGCCTGGCTGCACAAGTCAGCACATCCCCTCAACAAGCCCTGAGGGTAAAAGAAAGTGTCTTTGTAGTGACTATAAAACAAGCACCTGCAAATCATCAGGGAACTTTCTCCATGCGCTAACGATCAGTTTATAGACATAACGGCATGCTTTGGGAGGAGTGTAGGGATTGTGAAAAATATTAGGGAAGCAGAGTTATGACGAGAGAAGGAAAATGCTTTCATTTCATGTATTCAAATCTTTAAGTTCATATTTATTTATATAAACTCTACTATTTTTATAGAGCTCCGCATGGTATAAGGTTTATGGGAGGTGTTCTGCTTCGAAACACAGCTGCCTTCCTTAACACTCTACATGACCTTTTTGTCTGATAAGTCTTGGCGATAGACCGTGTCAGACGGGGAGGTAATTTCTCCGAGCCGTATGAGTTATTTGATTTGATTTCAATTCATTCACAATTTGCATAGGCATGGGCTCCTGTTTTTTGCATTATGAAGTTATTTGGGTAATGAAAGCATTTATTTATGATAAATTAAAGCTGGACACAGAGAAAAGCAAATATTGTCTAAATACAAGAGTCATGGGTATTCTTACTTTTGTGTGTTTTGTGTATTTCCAGATCTGTGCAGTAACCCGAGTTCAAACATTTCCTTTGTGCAGGAACTTCCTGTAATCAAGACCGGCGGTCACTGCTGCTCTCTCTCCTTGTGCAGGGTGGCTGGTCTTGCCTCTACTCCCTCCTGTAGGTTTCTGCAGGTTGCCTGTAGTAGGTGGAGCCTGCTGGGTTCCTTCCCTTGTGGCTATTGAGGATTATATTTAAAAAAAAGTCCCTTCTTTTGTGGCTATTGAGGATTATATTTTAATAAAAGATGGGCAAGCCCCCGTCATTTGTATTCCAGGCTCCGCTTGCCCATCTGCAGGCCCAGGATCAACACGGCAGGTGCCATCAGGTGGAGGGGAGGGAGAAAAGTGGACACAGGTTTGCTCTACTCCCCTTCTTACTGTGACCCGGAAAGCAACATGAATGACGTCACTTCCGGGTCACCCTGTTACTTTCCCCAGATAGCATAGCTGGGAAGGAATGTATTGCAATGCGATGTGCATTGCAATACATTCAGTGGAGCCCAGAGGAGACATCCAGGGTTTTTTAGACCCTGCATGTCTCATTAAAGGGAAATGGTCACCTAAAATAATCACATAGGGGACTCTTTGCGGTCAATTAATTAACGTTTACCGCACGCGATAGCATGGCCACGTGACTAATTTGCATAAATTATCGCATGTGGTAAATAAAGTCCAATTCATAAAAAAACGCTTATGTGGCGATTCTTGCAAAATGAAAAATGTGCTGGTAAATATCGTCAAAAAAACATGCGGTAACCTCTTAAGTCCAATTCGCAAACAGGACAGAGAGTAAAAAAAATGCATTATTTATCACCAGGGTTTTGCTGGTGGTATCACATGCGGTATTTGTCAGAAACAGCCTTGGGGTCCCCTCCCCAATAGTTGGTTGCTAAGGAGCGGGCCGGGAAGCCGGTTGCCAAGTCCTTAACAATGGATGACTCATCAGCTGTTAGCTGATAATGAAAAATTATGAAAAAAAACAGTGTGGGGTCCCCCCCCCAATGCATACCAGGCCCTTTCAGTCTGGTATAGATTTTAAGGGGAACCCCACGCCATTTTTTTTTAAATGGTGTGGGGACCCCCAAAATCCATACCAGACCCTTATCCGAGCATGCAGCCTGGCAGGTCAGGAAAGGGGGGAGAGCGAGCACCCCCCCACCCCTGAATCATACGAGGCCGCATGCCTGCATGCCCACCCCAAAGCACCTTGTTCCCATGTTGATGGGGACAAGGGCCTCTTCCCCACAACCCTGGGCTGTTGTTGTGGGGGTCTGAGGGCTAGGGGCTTATCGGAATCTGGAAGCCCCCTTTAACAAGGGGGCGCCTACACGTGTAATTATCGATTGCGATACACATGTTACATATAGTCATGCACGCCAGAGTGAGAGCAATAATTCTAGCACAAGACCTCCTCCGTAACACTAAACTGATGACCTATAGGGGGCCTTTGAAGCTTTGCCTATAGAAAATACAGGGTACTGAAGTTTGTTGTCATTTCACGGGCGCACACAAATTGAAGCCTTGACATGTTGGGTATCTATTTACTCGTTGCAAACTCATCTTTTATATTTTGCCAAAAATGTGGGTAATTTATTGCGTTTGATTGTTTTAATATTCACTTTAGTGTATTTTTTTACAGAAATTTGGGGTTTCCTAGACCTTTGCGGTAATATCATGTGACATAAAAAAATAGAACTACCACTATTTTATTCTCTATTGTGTCTGCTTTCAGAAAATATATAATGTTTGGGGGTTCTGTGCAATCTTTATTATTATTATTTAAACATATGTGCACTGTACTGATGAAAGGGGTGGGTGGAACAAACCATGGAGTGCGGCAGGGGATACAGGTGTAGCGATACCCTCAACTTAAGAGAGCCGCAAGTTTTGATTTGGGCCCTGAGTACAGCTTCCCCAACCCCCCGGCAATCTGCTCTACCCGCTCTGGCACAGTTAACCCACAGCAATTTCACATAAACAATCACTTATGCTTTAAATGTGGGTGTGTGGATTGATAACTCAGACTCATAGACAATGTTGTAAATAATAACTGACTTTACTGCTAGTGGTAAGATAAAAGGGGATAACATGCATGTAACATTTGGTTCACAACACATAAGCAGGTCCCTGCAGTTATAAATCACAATACTGTGTGTGTCTGTACCAGCAATGGAGAGGGGACGGAACGCCACGTGGGGCGACCGTTACCTAAACACCCTGTGGTGTGATAACTAACTTATAACTATCTAACGGATCAGGCCTGATCCCTAACCATGAAACTCAGTCTTTGAAGAAACACAAATCTTCACCGGCACAGGATCTGTAAAGGTGGTGCACTTGAAGTATTTAAAACCATGTATTTGTAATCCAATAGGGGGGGTAATTCTCCCTCACCAGAGGTGTTAGGCCTCGGAAGTCTAGTAGGCACAAAGTATAAAAGTAACAGTTTAAAGATGAGCTTTCGCTCGCTCACCACTCCGGAACACTTCCCTCAGTCCGGAACTTCCACCGGCTGTGTCGGTCCTCGTCCACAGCGGCTTCTGCGATCGGATCCCCGATCCAGACAACTTTCGACGAGATGAGTCTGGATGCCACCCAGGCTCGCAAAGGGGTGGAAGGCTCTTTGGTTCGCTCCACAGGCCCCAGGCTTCAGGCCTGGAGCAGCACAGATCCGCACAGGTGTCTCTCTCTCTGCCTCCCCGTGTCCAAAAGAGAGCGAGCTAGGCCTCGCCCCCTCCTTATATTCCTTCCCCCCGACTCCCCTCTCTCTGGAATTTCCTGTCTCTGATTAAAGGGGAACACCCCGCTACACACTCCCCCCACTAAAACTCTTTGGTCCCCAAAGATAAACATTTCAACAAAATTCCTGAACCATTTTAGAGAGTGCGGAGTATGATGTTGGTACAGGGAATTGCCACCAAAACTCAGAGGTGGGATTCCCTGTCCCACAGGTCACACTGGCATGAGTGGCCTGCCTAACTGTGCCAGAGAGTGAGCTGGGGTTGCCCTCCACCAAATGAACAGTGGAAGGATTGGAGCACTCGGTACTTCTTCTAGCGGTGGTAACAGAGTCCTCTGAGCTCTTTCCCAATTGAGGGTAGGTTAACTTCATGGGAGGCCTCACGACTCTGCGAGCTCTCTGCTCCCTTGGGACTTCAGGCTCTGGTGCCACAGGCTCTGTTTCAGGAACACTTTCTGACATCGTCACTGGTTCTGGGGCCTCTGTCTCTTCTTCATCTGAGTACAGGCCCGGAATATCTTCCCAGCATTCAGGCACGCCACTGGATGGAATGAACTCTGTAGCTTCTGGGTTCAGGGTCCCATCCTGCATATCCTCAGTGGGTGGAAGGTCTATGGTGGGATTTTCCGGGGTTGGGGAAGGCCATAGCCACTCCAGTTCTCCTCTCCCATCTTCACTTGATTGAGAAGCCTGTCCACCTCTAGATCGAGAGGTCTGAGACCGAGTGTTGGGTCTGGGAGTATCCAAGATGGAAACAGATTCCGGTAGGTTCCTCACTGGAGGTATCCTGACTGCTTCTTTAAGCGGGAGTAAGTGGTTTCTGTGCCAGGTCTTCAAGGGTCCCACTCTCCCCTCTGGCTTTAACTTGTACACCGGTAGTCCAGGGAGTTTCCTACAAATAACGTAAGGCTCAGACCTCCACCTATCAGCAAGTTTGTGCTTCCCTGGGATCCCCAGGTTGCGTAGCAGAACACGGTCTCCAGGCTGCAGGTCTTGCACTCGAACCTTCAAATCATAGTTCCTTTTATTTCGGGCCCCTCTCTGGTCTGAGGCCGCTTGGGCTTGTTCATAGGCCGCTTTCAAATTATACCTAAGTCTGTCTACATATCCTTTGTGGGAGGTAGCAGAGGTATAGTCTAGAGAAATGCCAAAGGCCAGATCCACTGGCAATCTTGCTTCTCTCCCAAACATGAGGCGATAGGGAGAGTAACCCGTCACATCACTGGTGGTGCAATTGTAGGCATGCACCAAAGTGGATATGTGTTGACTCCAATGCTGCTTCTTCTCTGTCTCCAGAGTCCCAAGCATGTTTAGCAAAGTCCGGTTAAATCTCTCAGGCTGGGCATCTCCTTGTGGATGATAAGGGGTAGTCCTGGTCTTTTCCACTCCCAGGGAGTCCAGTAGGTTCCGGATCAGGCGACTCTCAAAGTCCCTTCCTTGGTCGGAGTGGATTCTCTGTGGTAATCCATAGTGGACGAAGTATTTTTCTACAAGCACCTTAGCTACAGTGGAAGCCTTCTGGTCTCTGGTGGGAAACGCCTGTGCATAACGGGTGAAATGATCGGTTACCACCAGAACATTTCCCAATCCACTCAAATCGGGTTCGAGGCAGAGAAAGTCAATGCATACCAGGTCCATTGGGCCTTGACTCTGTAGGTGGCCCATTGGGGCAGCTTGATGGGGTAGAGTCTTCCTCTGGATGCATCGTGCACAGGAGTGGCAATACTCCTCCACTTCAGCCCTCATACAGGGCCAATAGAACCGGCTTCTGACAAGTTGGAAGGTTCTTTCAGCTCCCAGGTGACCATGCTGGTCATGTAAGGCAACCAGCACAGTCTCTCGGTGCTTCTCTGGGAGAAACAACTGCCATTTATCCTCGGAGTCATCAGAGGGGCCCCTTCGGTAGACCACTCCCTGATGGACCTGTAGCTTGTCTAGCTCCCTCCATAGCAGACGAGCCTCCTTGGAGGGGTGATGTCGAAGTTTCTCTGGACTCTCGTTTTCCAATGCTTCAAAGGCCAATCTCCCCATGGGGTCTTCCAATTGGTCGCACCTCAGCTCCTTCTTAGACAGCTTCGGCAAGCATTCCTCTTCAAGTTGAGTCACCCCGCAGTAGTGTTTTGGGACTCCCACTGTGGTAACTCCTATCTCCTCGGCTCTGGAGCCCCCTCTGGCTTGAAATTCAGACCCCTGACAAAGGGCTCGCACTCCCTCCGGTGCTACCTGAGTCCAGTCCTCCCAGTCATCAGCCATGGTATGAGATCTTCGGGACAGGGCATCTGCATCCCTATTTCCAGTCCCTGGTCTGTATTTAAGACTGAAGTTGAACCCAGATAATGCAGCCAGCCACCTGTGTCCTGTGGCATCCAACTTGGCAGTGGTGAATAGATAAGTCAGAGGGTTGTTATCTGTTTTTACTGTAAACTCTGCCCCATAGAGGTAGTCTCTTAGTTTGTCCACCACTGCCCATTTGAGGGCCAAGAACTCCAACTTATGAGTGGGGTAGTTCTTCTCCGAGGGGGTCAGACTCCGACTCACATAGGCCACTGGTCGCAGTTGCTCTTCATACTCTTGGTAGAGCACTCCACCTAGGCCTTCATGACTAGCATCAACATGTAACTCGTATGGTCTGGTGGGATCAGCATAGGCCAATACTGGGGCTGTGGTGAGGCTCCTCTTCAGGGTTCTGAAGGCCTCTTCACACCTGGGGGTCCACTGATCTTGAACCGACTCCCCGGGTCTTCTGGGTCCCAAGCCATCCTCTTCCCCTTCAGTCTTGAGCAGTTCATTTAGGGGCTTGGCAATACGGGCAAACCCATCCACAAACCTCCTATAGTAGGAGCAGAAGCCCAGGAAAGATCTAAGTTCGGTGACTGTTGTGGGTCTTGGCCAGGAGGTAACTGCCTCCAACTTCTCAGGATCAGTAGCCACCCCCTTTTCAGACACTATGTGTCCCAGATAGTTCACCGAAGACTGGTAGAACCGACACTTCTCGGGGGAAAGCTTTAGTCCCTCTTCACTAAGCCTTCTCAACACTTTCTCCAATCGGGCCTCATGTTCCTCCAAAGTTCTCCCGAAGACAATGACATCGTCCAGGTACACGAGGACTTCTATGAGGTTCATATCTCCGACAGTCTTCTCCATGAGACGTTGAAAAGTAGCTGGGGCCCCAGATAGGCCCTGAGGCATTCTATTAAACTCAAAGAACCCCACAGAAGTTATGAAAGCGGTCTTTTCTTTATCCTCTGGGTGCATGGGAATTTGATAGTACCCGCTCTTGAGGTCCATCACGCTGAACCACTTAGCTCCAGACAAACTCTGTAAGGCGTCCTCTATCCTTGGCGTGGTGTACTGATCAGGGGTGGTCCTCCTGTTGAGAGTTCTGTAGTCAATGCAGAGCCTCAGCGACCCATTCTTCTTCCTGACCACCACTATTGGAGAGGCATAAGGGCTTCTGGACTCTCGAATCACCCCAGTTTTTTTCAGTTCTGCAAGCTGTTCCCTCAGATCCTCCAGATCTGCCAGCGGAACCCGCCTGACTCTCTCCCTGAACGGTTTGTCTTCTTGCAGGCAGATGCGGTGGGTAGCACTCCTCGCACACCCCACATCGAACTCATCTTTGGAGAAAATCTTCTCCCATCTAGTCAGCTGGGCCTTGGCTCTCTCTTTCCAGGCTCCAGGTAAATTCGGGTTCTCCATGGAAAGTTTTTCCCAAACATCTCCTTCTTCACCCGTCCCCTTTACTTCTGACCAGCTGACTGGGACAGCAGGACTCACCTGTCCCAACAGCATCCGGGCAGGGATCTCTATGGCCCTTTCTGTAGAGTTCCTCACACTCACCGGGACTCTTCCCCTGGCTTTCTTCAGGGCCTTGATTGGAATCACTTCCGGTATCACTTCCAGGCCTGAGTGATCTTCCCTTGGGTCGGATTCCAGCATGACAAAGGGACCAGGCTGCTTCCAGGTGAGCTTCACAGTGGCCCTGAGGCAAGCCACCTGTCCGGGCTGCAGCACCACTCCTTCTCTCCCCAGTCTCCACACCTTCCCTATCCCCTCTCCTGGGGTCTTCTGCTCCAACACTAACCGTTGGTAGGCTGTCTTCAGCATGGGATGGATGTTTGGATCTTGATGGCTCCTCATCTTCACCAGGGGGGTCAGAAGTCTTCTCACTAGATCCGTATTGGTGCCTATGATGAGGGACATCTTGCTGGCCCCGGGTGGTCTAGGACACACAACTGCCAGGGTGTCGAACACTTCTGTCTTCCCAGCCACAGAGGGGTCGAATGTCAGCTTTATGGGCAGATAACCATCATAGGGGAACCTCTGCGTTCCCAGGCCCCATATCTCCAGTTCTTCTATCTTCTGTATAGGCAAATGGCTTAAGTGCCTATCGTAGAAGTCTCTGTACAACAAAGTCACTTGAGCTCCAGTGTCCAGGAGGGCCTTTGTATATACTTCTTCCACCTGGATAGATACAGTGGGGGACGGGCCGACCAATTCTTCTGGGTACGGCCGGGTTGAGGTCACTTTCTTCTGAGGACTTGTCTTCATCCAGTTTGTTTTTGACTTTATTCTC
Source organism: Rana muscosa (assembly GCA_029206835.1). Classification (NCBI taxonomy): domain Eukaryota; kingdom Metazoa; phylum Chordata; class Amphibia; order Anura; family Ranidae; genus Rana; species Rana muscosa. The sequence goes on from CM055128.1 coordinate 258,161,331, forward strand.
TCTTGAGCCTGGTATGCATTGACCCTCCCCATCCTAATGGGAGTACAAACCCGCTGAGGGATGTTATTGTCTCTTGGTTGTAGACATTCCTTCTTGGGAGTGCTAAATTTCTTCTGAGGGGTCTTGTCCCCTTTCTCTGGTGTGTATCTTGGTTGAGAGACCCTAGATTCCTTCTGAGGGGTCTTGTCCCCTCTCTTTTGCTTCCTTCCATTCAGTTTGGAGCTCACTGAAAGAGATGGGCACCCGGTTGACTCCCTCACCGGGGCCCTCTGGAGTTTCCCGTCGGCTGGCGATTATCCATTTTCTTCTTCTTGGGACTGGAACACCTACTGGCAAAGTGGCCACTGCCCCCGCAGTTGTAGCATAGCATCTCTTCTCGGTCCTGAATGGAGGCTGGTTCTGAGGGATTCGGGAACAACTCCTTTCTTGGACTTGGTTTCTCTGCTCTTCTTTGATCTTTCTCCATCAAAGAGGTCAGCATCTTCAACACTTGGGACATTTGTGATTTCAAAGTGTCGACTTCTGCATCTCTTTCCGGGCTCTTGACTGAACTGACCAACACTGGTACAGGGGTGACCTTCACCCTGGCCACCTGCTGATCTCTCTGCAGCGCCTCTTCGTCCCTAATAATTTTTATTAGATCAGAGTAGGTTAGTGACATTCCTCCTCCTGAGGTTTTCAGGTGCAGCCAGACTGGGTCTGAGCGCCGCGCTCCCCTCATGATCTGCTTCATTCGTGCTTCATCTGCATCTTTGGGCAGCATTCCCTTCTTCAGGACGATCTTGCATAACAGCCTGTTCAACCTTCTAACATACTCTGACAGTTTCTCATTCGACTGCTGGAAAGTATGTTCAAATTGGTAGACCATCTCTGTCACCTTCTCCAGCTGTCCAAACTCTTCCTGCAGCATGGCCAGACAATCTTGAGCTGTACAGTTTGCATTTCCAAAACGGAAGCTCTTCACCGCTTCTGCCGCGGCACCTTTCAAACTTTCTAAAACTCGTTGTCTTTTCTGTGCTTCAGGCACCTCCCATGCCTCTACTGCTTGTAATGCCTGTTCCACCCAAGTGTCAAAATCTTCCTCTCCCGCAGGGACGGGGAGCTCCCCCGAGAATGTTTTTAGTCTCCGGTAGCTAATCTCTACGTGCACTGTGCTTGTCTTCTGACAGTTTGTTAGTAGATCCCCTAACGCCTTTATCAGTTCGGGTGATATGGCCGTGGCAGGTGCAGGCGTCACCGGAGGTGTCGCTCCGTCTTTCCTCTCTGGCGGGGTACGGGCCGCAACTTGCGGTGATCCCGTTGGTGATAGCTCTTTCTTAGTAGCGTGCGCCAGACTATAAGATCTGTTATCCGGCATCTGCGCATATTTGCATTTACAAGCCTCTGGCTTCCCATCTGAATATTCCACTAGCGTATACTGGTGTGAGGTGCCTGGGTCTGACTTCATTAACCCTTCCACCGTTTCGGTCGACCATTCCTGACCCGGAATGTTAATGACCACTGACTGGCTTGGATCTGTCTTAGTTACTTCACACCACGTTCTGATGTCTTTCGGGTCCATGCCGGTAAGTCTTGGCGGGCTCTCACCGCTGTCTCAGTAATCCCGGACGAGCCCCCACGTGTAGCGATACCCTCAACTTAAGAGAGCCGCAAGTTTTGATTTGGGCCCTGAGTACAGCTTCCCCAACCCCCCGGCAATCTGCTCTACCCGCTCTGGCACAGTTAACCCACAGCAATTTCACATAAACAATCACTTATGCTTTAAATGTGGGTGTGTGGATTGATAACTCAGACTCATAGACAATGTTGTAAATAATAACTGACTTTACTGCTAGTGGTAAGATAAAAGGGGATAACATGCATGTAACATTTGGTTCACAACACATAAGCAGGTCCCTGCAGTTATAAATCACAATACTGTGTGTGTGTGTACCAGCAATGGAGAGGGGACGGAACGCCACGTGGGGCGACCGTTACCTAAACACCCTGTGGTGTGATAACTAACTTATAACTATCTAACGGATCAGGCCTGATCCCTAACCATGAAACTCAGTCTTTGAAGAAACACAAATCTTCACCGGCACAGGATCTGTAAAGGTGGTGCACTTGAAGTATTTAAAACCATGTATTTGTAATCCAATAGGGGGGGTAATTCTCCCTCACCGGAGGTGTTAGGCCTCGGAAGTCTAGTAGGCACAAAGTATAAAAGTAACAGTTTAAAGATGAGCTTTCGCTCGCTCACCACTCCGGAACACTTCCCTCAGTCCGGAACTTCCACCGGCTGTGTCGGTCCTCGTCCACAGCGGCTTCTGCGATCGGATCCCCGATCCAGACAACTTTCGACGAGATGAGTCTGGATGCCACCCAGGCTCGCAAAGGGGTGGAAGGCTCTTTGGTTCGCTCCACAGGCCCCAGGCTTCAGGCCTGGAGCAGCACAGATCCGCACAGGTGTCTCTCTCTCTGCCTCCCCGTGTCCAAAAGAGAGCGAGCTAGGCCTCGCCCCCTCCTTATATTCCTTCCCCCCGACTCCCCTCTCTCTGGAATTTCCTGTCTCTGATTAAAGGGGAACACCCCGCTACACAGGCATCCAACACACTTTCAAAGACTTCTTGGGTTGGCATAGCTCTGCAGCAGAGGGAAGATTACACAAACAACAGGACTCCAGATCACAGGTTGGGCACCAAAAAGCTAGAAGTTAGTGATACTTTAGTTGGCAAAGGCATAATTTTTGAGAATTTACTTTTACATGCAAAATATATTAAAATTGCTGCTATAAGCTATAAATTCAACTTTCAACTGTGCGAAAAAAATCCCTTTAGTGAATTGGAACAGATTTTCTTTTTCGTAAGTTATTAATAAAATAACAAATGGGAATAAAAATACTGTATATACTTGAGTATAAGCCGACCTGAGTATAAGCCGAGGTACCTACTTTTACCACAAAAAACTGGGGAAAAGTATTGACTAGAGTATAAGCCTAAGGGGGGTAATGTGCCCATTGCCACCTCACTGTGCCAATTGCCCAACCTTACTGTGCCCATTGCCATCTCACTGTGCCACCTCACTGTGCCCATTGCCACCTTACTGCCCATTGCCACCTCACTGTGCCCATTGCCACCTCACTGTGCCCCCTTACTGTGTCCATTGCAGCCTCCCTGTGCCCGAGTCAGTCAGTGTACCTGAAAATCTTGTTATTCCGCGGCTGGCGTCCATTGTTTAACCACTTGACCACTGGGCACTTAAACCCCCTTAATAACCAGACCAATTTTCAGCTTTCGGTGCTCTCACATTTTGAATGACAATTACTCAGTCATACAACACTGTACCCATATGAAATTTTTGTCCTTTTTTTCACACAAATAGAGCTTTCTTTTGGTGGTATTTAATCACTGTTGGGTTTTTTATTTTTTGCGCTATAAGAGAAAAAAGACTGAAAATTTTGTAAAAAAATGATTTTTTTTTCGTTTCTGTTATAAAATTTTGCAAATTACTATTTTTTCTTCATAAATTTTGGCCAAAATTTATACAGCTACATATCTTTGGTAAAAATAAGTACAAATTGGTGTATATTATTTGGTCTTTGTGAAAGTTATAGAGTCCACAAGCTATGGTGCCAATATCTGAAAATTGATCACACCTGAAGTACTGACGGCCTATCTCAATTCTTGAGACCCTAACATGCCAGAAAAGTACAAATACCCCCCAAATGACCCCTTTTTGGAAAGAAGACATTCCAAGGTATTCAGAAAGAGGCATTGTGAGTTTTTTGAAGTTGTCATTTTTTCCCACAATTCTTTGCAAAATCAAGATTTTTTTTTTCTCTTTTTTTTTTTTCACAAAATTGTCATATTAGTAGGTTATTTCTCACACACAGCATATGCATTCCACAAATTACACCCCAAAACACATTCTGCTATTACTCCCGAGTATGGCGATACCACATGTGTGAGACTTTTACACAGCGTGGCCACATACAGAGGCCCGACATGCAGGGAGCACCTTCAGGCGTTCTGGAGCACCAAGGCCAATTCTGACATTTCTCTCCTACATGTAAAAATCATCATTTATTTGCTAGAAAATTACATAGAACCCCAAAACATTATATATGTTTTTTTAGCAAAGACCTTAGAGAATATAATGGTGGTTGTAGCAACTTTTTATCTCGCACGATATTTGCGCAGCAATTTTTTTAACGCGTTTTTTACGGAAAAAAAATGTTTTGTGCTTAAAAAAAAAAAAAAACAGTAAAGTTAGCCCAATGTTTTTGCATAATGTGAAAGATGAAGTTACGCCGAGTAAATAGATACCTAACATGTCGCCCTTAAAAATTGCACACACTCGTGGAATGGCGCCAAACTTCGCTACTTAAAAAATCCCCATAGGCGACGCTTTAAATATTTTTACTGGTTACATGTTTTGAGTTACAGAGGAGGTCTAGGGCCAAAATGATTGCTCTCGCTCTAACGTTCGCAGAGATACCTCACATGTGTGGTTTGAAAACCGTTTTCATATGTGGGCGGGACTTACGTATGCGTTCGCTTCTGTATGCGAGCTCACGGGGACAGGGGCGCTTTAAAAAAAAAAAAATATTTTATTCTTCATTTTACTTTATTTATTTTAGTTTGACATGTTTTTCCGCCCTAAACATTTTTTTGATCACTTTTATACCTATTACAAGGAACGTAAACATCCCTTGTAATAGGAATATGGCATGACAGGTCCTCTTTACAGTGAGATATGGGGGGGGGGGGGGGGGTGTCAATAAGACCCCACATCTCACCTCTAGGCTGGGAAGCCTGAAAAAAATACAAAAAAAAAAAACAACAATCCTGGCTTTGATCGTAGCGGTGAGTCGGTAGAAGCACCGGAGGGCGGCGGGGGACACATCCCCTCTCGCCTCCCGTAAGAATGATCAAGCGGCGGAACAGCCGCTATGATTGTTCTTATGGTGTAGGGAATCGCCGGCTGAAAAAGCCGATATCTGAATGATGCCTGTAGCTGCTCCCATCATTCAGATATCCCCGCACAAAGTCAAGGACGTCATATGATGGCCGGAGGGCGGGAAGTGGTTATTGCAGAGTATTGCCGGGCATTGCGGAGTATTGCCGGGCATTGCGGAGTATTGCCGGGCATTGCGGAGTATTGCCGGGCATTGCGGAGTATTGCGGTGTATGGCAGGGTATTGCGGTGTATGGCAGGGTATTGTGGAGGGTATTGCACAGGGTATTGTGGAGGGTATTGCACAGGGTATTGTGGAGGGTATTGCAGAGTATTGTGGAGGGTATTGCAGAGTATTGTGCAGGGTATTGCAGAGTATTGTGCGGGGTATTGCAGAGTATTGTGCAGGGTATTGCAGAGTATTGTGCAGGGTATTGCAGAGTATTGTGCAGGGTATTGCAGAGTATTGTGCAGGGTATTGCAGAGTATTGTGCAGGGTATTGCAGAGTATTGTGCAGGGTATTGCAGAGTATTGCGCAGGGTATTGCAGAGTATTGTGCAGGGTATTGCAGAGTATTGTGCAGGGTATTGCAGAGTATTGTGCAGGGTATTGCAGAGTATTGCGCAGGGTATTGCAGAGTATTGCACCAGGGTATTGCAGAGTATTGTGCAGGGTATTGCAGAGTATTTTGCAGGGTATTGCAGAGTATTTTGCAGGGTATTGCAGAGTATTGTGCAGGGTATTGCAGAGTATTGTGCAGGGTATTGCAGAGTATTGTGCAGGGTATTGCAGAGTATTGTGCAGGGTATTGCAGAGTATTGTGCAGGGTATTGCAGAGTATCGCGCAGGGTATTGCAGAGTATTGCAGCAGGGTATTGCAGAGTATTGCAGCAGGGTATTGCAGAGTATTGCAGCAGGGTATTGCAGAGTATTGCAGCAGGGTATTGCAGAGTATTGCACCAGGGTATTGCAGAGTATTGCAGCAGGGTATTGCAGAGTATTGCACCAGGGTATTGCAGAGTATTGCAGAGTATTGCACCAGGGTATTTTGCAGAGTATTGGCAGGGTATAGCACAGGGATGGCTGAGCAGGGATGGATGGATGGATCTGTGACTGCAATTGTCACAGATCCAGCCCACAGTGCTGCTGCTGCCATCCGCTCCCTCCCCCTCCCCTCTCACACTGTACCGATCGGTACAGAGAGGGGAGGGAGGAACCGGCGTCATCAAATGACGCCGGTCTGTTTACAAGTGATTGCTCCGTCATTTGACGGAGCGATCACGTGGTAAACGGCCGCTATCAGCGGCGATTTACCGCGATTCGTGATCCGCCGGGTCCTCTGTACCCGGCGGTCACGGAGTTTCCCGTGTGCGCGCCCCAGGGGGCGCGCGGGAGCGCGATTCTGGGAGGACGTTATATAACGTCCTCCCAGAGTTAAGCAACCACCCTGCCGCCGTTATTTGGCGGCAGGTGGTTGTTAAGTGGTTAAATCTTGCGGCTTTCTTCTGGTCCCTTCCTTGATCCTCTCATTCTCGGACTCCGTTTCCCAGCAGGCACTGTGTTCAGTGTTCCGCCAATTACGGACGTTGGACAAGAGAACGTTCATGATAGGCGCAACACTCAACACAGTGTTTGCTGGAAACGCCTATCGCGGAAGGGACCAGAAGAAAGCCGCGAGATTTAAACAATGGACGCCGGCCGCGGAATAACAAGATTTTCAGGTACTGACTCGAGTATAAGCCGAGGGGTATACTTTCAGCCCTAAAAAAAGGGCTAAAAACTCGGCTTATACTCAAGTATATACGGTACCTGTCCTAAATTGGTTTCCAAGTTATGTAAAATAAAGATTGCTAAGACCAGTAACCCATCATAAGAAAAAAATATTTGTTGACTTTTACTGATTTAACAAGGATGAACAGATTGGGTATGTGCTACTACATATTGAGCCGCATTGATAAATACTCCAAAATGTATAGCCTATAATTTATTGGGTCTGTTCCCTAAAGTATGTAGCGCCCTACTCCTGTTGGGTAGACGCTATATGTTAAATTTTGTTATCTAAGCTGTAGTTCTGCTCAGAAGAATTATGCTAAATTGTTGGCTCTGTTTCAGTCTAGCTGGGTTTGCACGTTTTCCACCTGACAGTAGGTGTCACTGTCACCACAGGTCAGAGTTGGAAATGCAGCAGGCTAGGTGTATTGGGTATTCCTTTCCCAGAAGTGGCTCAGGGGGTGTGGTCAACCCACTGTGCATTCTGGGAGGGGGTACTTAAGAGACAGAGACCGCTCTATCGGGGTTCGTTGCCGGGGTTCGTTGCCGGATACTGACCTGAGGGCCCTCCTGGCCTCAGGGATGTGCGAGCCATTCTCGGCCTCAGGGCCTGCTGGCCCGAGGCTCTGCAATTGAGAAGTAGGCCCAGGAGTTGCTGGGGCCTACTAGTCCAGGGATGGTCCTACGCGGTCTTGCCTGTGGGAAGAAGCGGAACAATTGGGGACTCAATTGAAGGACGCATCCTGGCCAGTTTGCCTCACGGTGCTGCCGGACTGGCTGAAAGATTCTGGCACCTAGAGCTATGTACTTCTGAAGGAACTTTTTTCAAAGTGTCAGTGTGGTTACACGATCTTGTGGCGGAACATTGTGGAACGACTTGACGGCACTCATCGAGTCTGTGGCAGAGACTTTAAAACCAGCTTTGCACCGGTTGATAGGCCAGTGAGAGTAGGCCTATCCAGTGGTTGCTGAATCCAGCGTGGAACTGACTGTCCTCTGGATATAGGATTGTGCCCGTGATCCGCAAAGCAAGGTACCTGAACCTCCCCTCTCCCTCTATCCCTCTGTTGGAACTGGTAAAATAAAGCCTTGAAGAAAACGTATCTAAATGTTGGTGCGAACATTTATGAAAGCTCTTCAAGAGGGATCCCTGACACGAGTGCGGTAAACAGAAAAGGTAACGGTAGGCCCAAAACTTTAAACCAGCAGGTCCTACGGGGGGGGGGGGGGGGGTAGTGCTACAGTATGTTTACTTTTCGAAGGCAAAAGGTCCACCAGTTAGAGGTCCCCTAGGAGAGATGATAATAATGAATCTAAGTTTAGACAAGCAAATATGAAACAACTGACAGTTTAGGCACGGTATCCACCCTGGAGCCTGGAGTGTGTGCAAGCTGTGAAACTATCCTTTTATGCCCTTTTATGTTTTATTATCTTATTCTTATGTACACTGAGCTGCAAGGTTTATTGGTCCTTTGAACAATTTATGTTAGTGGGGTTCCACAAAAAAAACAAAAAAACATGTTAAAATATAAATAGGTTAAAGTGTTTCTAAACCTAAGAACAAAAATGTAATCTATAGCAGCTTACTAGTCTTTAGTTATAGTTTCCGCTTTAGTTTTCTTTTCTTTCTGTGGTTTGTTTTAACTTTTTTTTTAACCTGGTGATCCGGCCAGTACCTCCTTGTCCTAGGGTGACAAGCTCGCTCACAGCAGTGTATCTATAGAGAAGCAGTTTTGTCACACTAGGACAGGACTAAAAAAAAAAACTCTCTTTCCTTTTTTACCATAGGAAGTAGGTGTTCTGTAGTCCACAGAAGTGAACTGGACAGGGCAGATAACATTGGCTGAGTTTGCAATCATTTTAGAACTTACTGGATTTTTGGCAGAATTAACAAGATTTTGTTTGCACTTGAACAGATATAACAAAAAATCCTTCAATTGTATATTTAACGGACCAATAGGCACCAAATATTGGAAGTTCACTATTCAAGTTTACATACATTTGAACCCGGTGTTGGCAGTAGCATTAACATAATAATTGGATATGTTTCCCTGTTTTGGATAAAGTAAAAAAAGTGAATACTCATTGCTTTTTCAAATAAATAAATAACATGTTCTTCTAATAATGTCAGAATTATATTCCCTACTTCAAATGAACACATTTTTACACAAGACTTATATAATACAACATGCTTTTATTTATATGCTTTTTTTTTGCTATTTGACTGATGTAGTTCTTTTTAATATGTGGTCGGTGTCTTCATTCGTTTTTTTCTTTTTTTATTATTATTAAGTACTTATTTTTATTACTTGGAGAAATATGTTTATAGGCTTATTTTTTATTGTATGAATTATGTTGTATTATGAAACTTTGAGTAAACAGATTCAGAAAAAATATGCAGACAGGGACCCAAGTATAATTTTTTCATTGGAGTCACTACTTCAGCACTGTGACCATACAGGGTTTAGTTAAATTTTGGCAAAACCTACATTTCCATTTTAATCTATAGATTATATTTATCTGTATATATATATATATATATATATATATATGTATATATATATATATATTTATGTAGCGGGCCTCCCATATTTGGGGTCGCTATGCCTGAAATTTAGGGGGTAGCCTGAGCATTAGTTCTGCTCAGGCTGTTTGATTTCTTAAATTGGTCTCTGTTTATTGTGATGTTGCCTGGTTGTATAGTTCCCTTTGACCTGTGGGTTGCGCTACTGCCCAGGTCTCAGGTTGAACCGCAGGTGGCATTGCAGCGCTATTGGGTGTCCTCTCTCGGCGGCTGTACGGTGGGCCTGGTTTGCCCGCTGTGCATGCCGGGAGAGGGTACTTAAGGGGCAGACGCCATTGGCAGAGGTTCTTCATCCTTAGCACGTACCCCACTTTTAGTGGCCCTCATGGCCAGGGGTACGTGTGAATGTGTTGGGTCCCGGGCACCTTTGGCCCAAGGCCACATCGTTCCAGGTAGGCCCAGTACCTTTAACTGAGGCCTACAACCAAACCGCGGAATCCCAGGGTGCCCGTGGGAGGGCGACCCTCTCTGAAGGAGAGGCAACAAGGGGAGGACCTTTCTAAGGGGATCGGTGGAGGATGTCACTGTCTCGGGAGAGGCCTAGTTACCTGTCAGAGGGAAGGATTCCGTGATCCGGCAAAAGCTCTTGTAACGTGCCCCATTGGCACCTAAGGTCTCTAAAGTTATAAGTGTGGAGGAGTTCAGGACTTAGAAGCTAGAAGATCCTATGGCAGAGGATCTCCTGAACGTGTCTCTAGGAGAAACTAATCTAAAGTAAATGTTCCGTGCTTCACTCCGGCTGCTAGGACTGTGAGAGGGAACTATCCGGGTGAGCAAAAACCCACATAGGCCTGAGTGGCGGTGAGTGGTAATTGAGTGCAGCGTGCCTGACCCTGTATTCCTGTTCAATTCTCTCTCTTTCTAACTTTCCTATCCAGTTGCAACCAAAAGGAAAATACTCTTTTATTGGGTTTAACATTGTCTGGACATTGGCTTTCCTCAAGAGAGAAATAGACTTTTCCCTACACTCTAGGGACGAGAACCAATAGAAAGAGGTAACTCGCTGCAGGACCCAAAACTGTTAACACCACTCACCCTCTACAAGATGGAGGATATTGGGCATGTGGCATGGTGTGTCCCACTCTGCAAGTGGAGGTAAGCAGGGTAAGGGATCTGTGTGCTACACATGGGGGCTCGAGTCCGGGATTTTGCAGCTGCCCCTCTGTGTGTTCTGTGGAGGTCAGCCATTAAAGGAAAATTGGACTGCGTCACTTTGTTGAGAGAAATGGAGGTCAGGCCTGTACTTTGATTGTTTTTTCTAACTGAGTAGTTCGTGGGCGTGTCCTAACTGAAGAAAAGCCCGCAAGCTACGTACAGCAAAGGAAAAAGGGGAGGAGCCTCCGCCAATTGTGTGTTGCACGAGGTGCACTTGGCGCCAAGGGACAGAAAAAGTTTGGAGCAGTAAGGAGAAACAACATGTCTGCTATTCCATGGACTTCTATTTCACAGGGACCTCGGATGTTCCCAGCTGCCTCTGCCATGGACATTGCTCCAGTTACTGCTCCTCTGACAGACACTGGGATTCGTCTCAAGCCTAGGGGCCACTTTGCACTCTATACGTGAAGAGATGCGGAGGCCCTGGGCGTGCTCAGTGTCTCCCCAGCCAGTGCACCTACCAGCCTGCTTCCTGTTCCCTGCTGCACCAGCTGAACTGACAAGACCAAAGACGAACCAGGCACCCATGTTTCCTGTGTTTGACCCGGCTTGTTTGACTACGATTGATCTCTGTTATCCTGATCCCGGCCTGCCTTGTAACCACGCTCAGCTCTACACTGCTTGATTTCCTGTTGCCGAACTTTGCCTGTATCCTGACCATTCTCTGCCTGTCGTCTATACCTACATCTGATCGTCTGTTACCAAACCCGGCTTGTCTGACTACGTATTCAGTGTCTCCCCAGCCAGTGCACCTACCAGCCTGCTTCCTGTTCCCTGCTGCACCAGCTGAACTGACAAGACCAAAGACGAACCAGGCACCCATACACTGCCAGGCTCTTGCGGCCACTGTTGCAACATCGGTGGCCCTTGAGCCGGGGTTGTACGAGAGGCCTTCCCACTGCAAGTCAGGCTCATCCGGCAGGTACGTAACAGTATCAGGCAGCCATGTCTGAGCCTACAAGTGGGAAGTCGGCCATGGATGACATCTGCCAGCACCTTGCAGCCCTTACCCAAGCAGTCAAATCTCTACAGGAGGGTTATACGCAACTGGAACAACGTGTACAGACTCTAGCAACACCAGCAAGCACTGCTGAGCCTTCTGCCTCAAGGACTGCCACTGCAGCAACCTCAGTGGTGATGCTGCCCCCTGAACCCAGAGTTTCAGCACCAGAGAGATTTTCAGGTGACCGGGGAAAATTTTGATCCTTCCGCAACGCATGTGAACTGTACTTCGCCCTGCAACCTCGAACTTTCTCCCTTGAAACCACCAAAGTAGGATTCATCATATCACTGCTTCAGGGTGAGCCCCAGTCCTGGGCTCATCGGATGCTGGAAAAGAACGATGTATTGTTACAGTCCATGTCCGCCTTCTTCGGCGCGATGGCCGAATTATACGACGACCCGCAACGAACCACCACAGCAGAGGCTGCCCTTCATGCACTCCAGCAAGGCCGCAGAACGGCCGAAGATTATGTTACAGACTTTAGACGCTGGAGTGCAGACACACTGTGGAATGACGCAGCCCTGCGACACCAGTTCCGCTTGGGGTTATCAGAAGGTCTGAAAGACGAATTGGCACGTGTCAGAGTCCCAAATACCCTGGAGGCCCTTATCACAGCGGCCATTCAAATTGACCGTCGTCTTTGTGAGCGACGATCCGAAAGATCAGCCCAGCAGCCACGTCCAGTCTGGATGATGCCCCGGATCCTAGCTCCCACTCACTCTGCACCTGTTAGCTTCACTCCAGTTCAGCCCGCTCCTGTTACTTCTGCCACCGAAGCACCAGAGCCTATGCAAATCGGCCTAATACGCCCCTCTCTGTCTCCAGAGGAACGCCTGCACCGACGACAGAATAACCTCTGCCTATACTGTGGGGAAGCTGGCCACTATATACGTTCCTGTCCAACCAAGACACGTAAGTGGCGGATGATTTCTTCAGTTAATAACTTTTCTTTACCTACCAATGCCACCAACCTAACCCTTCCCATTTCTTTTCAGCTGCTAGAAAGGGAAGTGGCAGTTACCGCGATCATTGATTCCGGGGCCTGCAGTTGCTTCATTGATCTAACCCAGTGTTTCTCAACTCCAGTCCTCAAGGCGCCCCAACAGGTCATGTTTTCAGGCTTTCCATTATTTTGCACATGTGAATTGATCAGTTTCACTGCCTTAGTAATTTCCACAGCCGTTTCATCTGAGGAAAATCCTGAAAACATGACCTGTTGGTGCGCCTTGTGGACTGGAGTTGAGAAACACTGATCTAACCTTTGCAACACAACAACACATCCCCTTGAGACCTAAAGCACAAGGACTTTCTGTTTTTCTAGCCGACGGGTCATGTATCAAGTCTGGACCTGTGACCCAAGAGACATTTCCCTTACCCGTGTTGGCTTCCTCCCAACATAAGGAAATCCTAAGCCTTGATGTCATCACCTTCCCGCTATTCCCTGTTATTCTGGGCCTACCCTGGCTGCAGGCGCATAATCCGCAAGTTGACTGGGCCACAGGGAGAATCAACTTCCACTCAACCTATTGCCAGGAGCACTGCCTACCTAGGTCCCCAGCTTCTTCTACAACACTATTTTGTGTGGACTCTGAGTCTGAAGTGCGGCAAGTCATACCTGAACCCTACCATGAGTTCCTGGATGTCTTTAGTAAGCGAGGGGCTGACATTCTTCCCCTGCATCGGCCATACGACTGCCCAATTGAACTGCTTCCAGGGTCTGAAATCCCTTTCGGTAGAATCTTCCCCCTCGCTGAACGAGAACAGGAGGCACTAAAAGAGTATATCCAAGAAAACTTAAAAAAGGGGTTCATCCGACCATCTACCTCCCCAGCAGGAGCAGGAATATTTTTTGTTGAGAAAAAGGACCACTCCCTACGACCTTGTGTGGACTATCGGGAGCTCAACAAAATTACAGTTAAAAACCGATATCCTCTCCCTCTAGTACCCAAACTATTTCAGAGATTAAGGTCGGCAACCATCTTCACCAAACTAGATCTACGGGGGGCCTACAATTTAGTCCGCATCCGTCAAGGGGATGAGTGGAAGGCGGCCTTTCGCACCCGATTTGGCCACTATGAATACCTAGTGATGCCCTTTGGACTATGCAATGCCCCGGCTACTTTCCAACACTTTGTCAATGATATATTCCGAGACTTCCTGGATATATTTTTGATTGTTTACCTAGATGACATCCTGATTTTTTCCATTTCTCTAGACTCTCATCGAGGTCATGTCAAAAGGGTGCTGAGCCGGCTCCGCCAACACGGACTATATGCTAAAGGTGAAAAATGTGAATTTGAACAAAGCAGCATCCAATTCCTAGGACTGATAATCTCACCTGAAGGGATCAAGATGGACTCTGAAAAGGTCTCTGCTATCTTAGACTGGCCTGCACCTACCGACAAGAAGGGGGTGCAGCGCTTCGTAGGATTTGCCAACTTTTACAGGAGGTTCATTAAGGGCTTTTCCGCCATCATCACCCCTATCACACAGCTGACTAGACAGAACCTACGCTTCCATTGGACACCCGAGGCACAAGCCGCATTTGAAACCTTGAAGAGACTGTTTACTTCAGTACCTGTTCTTGGTCACCCGGACCCGTCTCTGCCGTATACACTAGAAGTAGATGCATCTGAAGTCGCTATTGGAGCAGTCATCTCCCAACGCCAAGGCCCTAAGGATCTGATGCATCCAGTACCCTTTTTCTCCCGCAGGCTCTCCCCAGCAGAGAGAAACTATGATGTTGGGGACCAAGAATTACTGGCCATTAAGGCGGCTTTAGAAGAGTGGAGATACCTCCTGGAGGGAGCAGCGCATCCCATATTGGTCTATAACCACAAAAATCTTGAGGACTGCTAAACGTCTAAAGCCACGTCAAGCACGTTGGGCCCTGTTCTTTTCCCGATTTGTGTTCCACATTACCTATCGGCCAGGCTCGAAGAATGTCAAACCAGATGCACTGTCTCGTATGTTCGATGACCCCAAGGAACCACCAGTAGCAGATACCAACTTGTCTGAAAATAACTTCTTACTTTTACAGGGCAACCTTCTCAACTGAATGAAGCAGGCTTCGACAGACGTTCCTAACCCTCCAGGGGTCACGCTGACACTCCGGGAAGGATTGCTGTTTAATGGAAGCAAGGTATTTGTGCCCGAATGTTTACGTATAACCATTTTGGGTCTTTCTCATGATCATCCCCTAGCAGGTCATTTTGGGGTCCACAAGACGCTTGATCTCCTGAAACGCACATTTTGGTGGCCGGACCTAGAAGAAACCTGTAAGAGGTATGTGAATTCCTGTGCAATCTGCAACCGCAGCAAGGGTACAAAGAACCGAGCTTGGGGTCTACTTCGGCCACTGCCAGTCCCTGACAGACCATGGAAAATGATAGCCATGGATTTCATTGTGGAACTTCCCCCATCGGAAGGATGCACAGCCATCTTTGTGATAGTGGACCGACTGTCCAAAATGGCCCATTTCTTGCCTCTGAAGAGTACTCCCTCAGCCATGGAGACGGCTCAAGTATTTATCAGAGAGATTGTGAGGCTTCACGGAGTCCCTATGAACATTGTCTCCGATCGGGGGGTTCAGTTCACTTCCAGATTCTGGAAAACTCTGTGTGAAGCCCTTAAAATTGAAAGATCCTTGTCCTCCGCCTACCATCCCCAGACCAATGGACAGACAGAGAGAACCAATCAGACATTGGAACAGTATATCCGATGCTTCACCACTTTTGTCCAGGATGACTGGGTATCGCTGCTGCCACTGGCCGAGTTTGCCTACAATAATGCCACTCACTCTGCCACAGGTCAGTCACCCTTCTTTGCAAATTATGTTTTTCACCCATCCTTCTTGCCCGACTTTATTCCAGAGACCACAGTTCCTGCTGTCCAAGACACAGTGGATTTCCTAAACCGCAACAATAGGTTGCTTCAAGAAGCGGTTACCAAGGCACAAGCAGCAAGCAAGATGGCTTTTGACAGGAAAAGGAGGGGTGAACTGATTCTCCAGCCGGGAGACCAGGTATGGTTGTCTACTACAAATCTCAGGTTGGCATGTCCCTCAAAGAAACTGGCACCTAAATTTGTGGGACCATTCCCAGTCAAGAGGAAACTTATTGAGGTTGCTTATGAATTATCTTTACCTGATTCACTTAAGATACATCCTGTCTTCCATGTTTCTCTCTTGAAACCCGCAGTCCCTGACTCTTTTCCAGATAGAGTATCCAAACCACCAGAACCTTTGACCATCAATGGCGAAGAGGAGTATGAGGTGCAGGCTATCACAGACTGTAGGAGAAGAAGGAATCAGGTACAGTACCTGGTTAAGTGGAAAGGTTATGGCCCGGAGGATAACTCTTGGGAGGTTGAACAGGATGTGCACGCCAGAGACCTTGTTATTGCCTTTTTTCCCAGAAATCCACAGAAGAGAGACCTGTTGGGCACCCGGAGGTTGCCCGTAAGGGGGGGCAATGTCATGGATCTGCCACCTAAGGGTTAATAGTGCAGACTGATTTCAGTGATTGGCAACAGGCTGCCTTATTTAAACACCTCAGCAGCACTGTGTCTTCGCTGCCTGATCTGCAGTTCATACCTGTTCCAGTGTCTTCCTGTGATCTGATCTGTTTCCTGTGTTTGACCCGGCTTGTTTGACTACGATTGATCTCTGTTATCCTGATCCCGGCCTGCCTTGTAACCACGCTCAGCTCTACACTGCTTGATTTCCTGTTGCCGAACTTTGCCTGTATCCTGACCATTCTCTGCCTGTCGTCTATACCTACATCTGATCGTCTGTTACCAAACCCGGCTTGTCTGACTACGTATTCAGTGTCTCCCCAGCCAGTGCACCTACCAGCCTGCTTCCTGTTCCCTGCTGCACCAGCTGAACTGACAAGACCAAAGACGAACCAGGCACCCATACACCGCCAGGCTCTTGCGGCCACTGTTGCAACATCGGTGGCCCTTAAACCGGGGTTGTACGAGAGGCCTTCCCACTGCAAGTCAGGCTCATCCGGCAGGTACGTAACAATCGCGGTTACACTGGATGCCGAGGATTGAGTTCCAGCCACCGCAGAACCAGCGGCGGACGCCACAGCGGATGCTGCCTTCGTCACCACAGAGACCTCCATCCCGCCCGCCAAGCGGAAAGTGGGATACGTCAAGGCCTCCCGCGGCCGCGGTGGAAGCCTGCCCCAGCGCCTGCCTGAACTGGACCTTCGGAGCGGAGGGATCTCCGGGAAGTCCACGCCAGGGGACGGTAAGGAGGCTGGGGGGAATCTGACAAGAAGTTTTCCGGGAGAGGGAAAGAAGCCCATACCCCATGCTATCGGGGATGTGTGAACGGCCAATGCGCGGAAACTTTTGCCATCTGGGGACAATCTATCGGTGTCCACTAAAAATGATTTGCCGGCAGAAGAGTACGATACTTCTGATCTGGACTCATCGTCCGATGTGGGTGATGATGTGGAGATTGATGAAGTCTTCGACAAAAAGGGTTGGGACAGGATTCGGGTGACCCCGTCCCACAGCCTTTGAGAGGGATCGCCTATGGACTCCGGGGAGACTACACCCCGAGTGAAAGCCCCTGCTTTAGAGGAGAAGGTTGTTCCCACACCTGCATTGCCCGCACCTGCATTGCCTGTACCTGCTACTACAGGAGGATGTTTGCCGTTACAGCCACCTTTGCCCAAGTTGGAAGTAGTGTCAGTTACGAGATCCCCAGATGCTATTGTACTACCTGGAGTAGGAGACCGTGCAACCATACCGCCCATAGCCCGGTTGCAACGGCTCCTAAACAAGAGAGTCGGCCAAGGAGTATGGCTGGGAATACCCTTACGTTCCCAGGGAACTTCTCTTTGAGATAGAGGCCTACCGTAAGAGGTGGTACTCTAACTTTGTTTGGGATTACCTTGAAGTGCCTAAAGCCCGCAGGTATTTTATATGTTCGGCCGCCATGGTTGATCGCTTCAAAGGCTGCCGCAAAGAGTGGAACTATGGTCTGCACACACATGCGGACCGGGTGGTGATCTGTAACAAGGAGAGAGAGGATGCTACACATTCCATTAAAACATTGGACAGACAGTGGAAGACTCTCATTCTCCCTGATACTTGTTACTATCTCTAAGCAGGAATTTGTTTTCTCTTATCCTGTTTTATGAACAAGCTGCCCTGGATTCATTGACTTTGCCCTCCACCAAAGTAAGTCTACTCTGCTGAGGAATAGGAGAGCTGTTGTGTTTTTTTTTCTTCTCCTTCCTCAGCTCTTCAAAGAAAGGAAACAGTTTTTTTTTTTTTCTGAATTGAACTTTGGGGTAGATTAGCCAGGGTCAAAGCAAGAAGAAATTGTGGTCAGAAGGGGAGTGTTTGTGCAGTAATTTAATTCCCATGCGTAATTATAGAGAATGTAGTGACTTTGTGCTGCCACCAGGTGGCAGTGATTTGCAGAACTTTTTTTGCCAAGCAATGCTAGGATTAGCATTTTTTTTGTACTTAAAGGGGTTGTAAAGGTTCGTTTTTTATTTTCTAAATAGGTTCCTTTAAGCTAGTGCATTGTTGGTTCACTTACTTTTTTCTTTGATTTACCTTCTAAATGTTTTTTTTCTTTGTCTGAATTTCTTACTTCCTGTTTCTCCTCACTAAACTTCACACCATCATCCGAGTGGTGTGGAGTCAGACAGAACAGCTTACTGAACAGCTTACTGAGGAGGAATAGGAAGTGAGAAATTCAGACAAAGGAAACAAAGAAAAAAAATATTTAGAAGGGAAATCTAAGGAAAAGGTAAGTGAACCAACAATGTACTAGCTTAAAGGAACCTATTTAGAAAATAAAAAACGAACCTTTACAACCCCTTTAAGAAGGAAGTCGTTTTTTAACGGCTCACTTCTAATTGTTTAGGAAGTAGGATGTTTGTTGTGATATATGCTGTTTTCTTTTGTTTCTCTCTCCCTCTGCAGGTGTGATCGGCTGTCAACTCTACCGGAGAATGGGTGGGGTAGATAGTTTAAGAAGGGGTGGGGATTGTAATAAGTGATATATTGTGTGTTTACTTAAAGTGTGACATTGAGAATGGGATGTCAACTTGTATGTTTTCCTTTTCTTCTTCTCCCTGCCTCTATTCCCAAAATATATGGTTCAGGCACCATTTCAAAATGCTGTACATAGTTGGAATAAATCAAAACACGCTCAGGACTGAGGGGGCCTTCTGATTTATTCTAGCCACTGGGACAGTGGTTTATTCAGGAGGGGGTGTGTGTAGCAGGCCTCCCATATTTGGGGTCGCTATGCCTGAAATTTAGGGGGTAGCCTGAGCATTAGTTTAGCTCAGGCTGTTTGATTTCTTAAATTGGTCTCTGCTTATTGTGATGTTGCCTGGTTGTATAGTTCCCTTTGACCTGTGGGTGGCGCTGTTGCCCAGGTCTCAGGTTGAACCGCAGGTGGCATTGCAGCGCTATTGGGTGTCCTCTCTCGGCGGCTGTAAGGTGGGCGTGGTTTGCCCGCTGTGCATGCCGGGAGAGGGAACTTAAGGGGCAGACGCCATTGGCGGAGGTTCTTCATCCTCAGCACGTACCCCACCTTCGGTGGCCCTCATGGCCAGGGGTGCGTGTGAATGTGTTGGGTCCCGGGCACCTTTGGCCCAAGGCCACATTGTTCCAGGTAGGCCCAGTACCTTTAACTGAGGCCTACAACAAAACCGCGGAATCCCAGAGTGCCCATGGGAGGGCGACCCGCTCTGAAGGAGAGGCAACCAGGGGAGAACCTTTCTAAGGGGATCGGTGAAGGATGTCACTGTCTCGGGAGAGGCCTAGTTACCTGTCAGAGGGAAGAATTCCGTGATCCGCCAAAAGCTCTTGTAACGTGCCCCATTGGCACCTACGGTCTCTAAAGTTACAAGTGTGGAGGAGTTCAGGACTTAGAAGCTAGAAGATCCTGTGGCAGAGGATCTCCTGAACGTGTCTCTAGGACAGTGATTCTCAACCTTTCTAGTGCCGCGACCCCTTGATAAAATTTCCCAAGTTGTGGGGACCCCTAACAGTAAAATTCTTTTCGTAGCGTAGGTTGTCAGCACCCAAGGCAAGACAAGCAATTTGCGCCCCTAACCCACAGATATTTAGAGTCCCTTCCACTTGTTGGTGGTGGGGGGGGGGGTGGAATCAGTGACAGTGCTGGGGGGGGGGTTTTGATCAGCCAACTTAGGTGCTCTTGTTCAAGTTCATCTGCTGATCTAAGAACTGTAGTGGGGACTTTTAATGGCAACTATAATCACAGGCAGTGTTACTCACTGTGTCTCTGGCTTCACTATGTTTCCAGCTCTGTGATGTCTCGCAGCAGTGACACCTATGCCGAAATCAGAAGATAGTGTCTCCTCCAGCCCCTCCTACTTCACATTCCTCACCAGTCAGCTGACCTCTAGTCTCTGCCCCCCAGCCATGCCGTGAACTGAATGCGGCTGCGAAGAGGCTAATTGGGCAGCCACGTGTTCTAGGAACAGCCCTGCTGGGCAGCCACAGGCTCCAGAGACAGCCATGCTGGGCGGCCGTGAAAAGGCTGGAAGAGTGGTGCAGGATTCAGGAACAGCCCAGGATTTGGTGACCCCTGGCAAATCATCATTTGACCCCCGAGGGGGTCCCGACCCCCAGGTTGAGAACCACTGCTCTAGGAGAAACTAATCTAAAGTAAATGTTCCGTGCTTCACTCCGGCTGCTAGGACTGTGAGAGGGAACTATCCGTGTGAGCAAAAACCCACTCAGGCCTGAGTGGCGACGAGTGGTAATTGAGTGCCGCGTGCCTGAACCTATATTCCTGTTCAATTCTCTCTCTTTCCAACTTTCCTATCGAGTTGCAAGCAAAAGGAAAATAAACTCTTTTATTGGGTTTAACATTGTCTGGACATTGGCTTTCCTCAAGAGAGAAATATACTTTTCCCTACACTCTAGGGACGAGAACCAATAGAAAGAGGTAACTCGCTGCAGGACCCAAAACTGTTAACATCGCTCACCCTCTACAAGATGGAGGATATTGGGCATGTGGCATGGTGTGTCCCACTCTGCAAGTGGAGGTAAGCAGTGTAAGGGATCTGTGTGCTACATATATATATATACACATACACTATGTAGCGCTACCCCCAGTTAAGAGAGCCGCTGATATTGATTTGGGCCCTGTAGTGCACCGCTGTCAACCCCCGGCAATCGGCTCTAACCTCCCGTGGCACAGCTGGTGATAGAGAGATAGGACCGCGTGATCGCAACTGTTGGTGACGCAGTCCTATAACAAACATACACAGAATATACTTTAAAACTCCTATTAAAGTAAGCGGAACTGACACCAAATGTACTTTACCCAGATATTTTACTGAGGCTAATGGGCAAGTAATAAACAACAGTATAACAAGTTGCAGATCCCTGCAATAAACAGTAATAAAGATAAACAGAGTAATCAGAATAATAAAGTATTGCTATGCAACTCTAGCGCTGCCCTTTTACAGCTACTTCCCCTCATGGGTAGACTAACACCCAGCAATGTCTACCTATGCAGTCAGGCCTGACTGATCTAAATGGAAGTTCAGTGAAACAATATTCGCTAGCAATCTCTCGGTGGTGCACTTGAAGAACAACTTTGTAATCCCAACGAATAGTAAAGATAAAGGATCTGTCTTTAAACAGCTCTCACCACCTGGACAAGTCCAAGTCCCTTTCCTCCATCGATTCGTCTAGGAACAGGAATCCACCGACATCCAAGTCTTCAATCCTTCTGGTGTACTGCAGCAAGGAGGATTAGATGTCTCTAAGGCTCTGCTAGGCTGGCAGAGGGCTCTTTGGAAAGGAGCACACGGCCCAGGCTTCAGGCCTTGTGCACACAGCAGTTCAGCACAGACATCCTCTTGCTAGGAGAGGGGTGTCCAAAGAGGCCGACCAAAACTCTGCCTCCCCTTTATAAAGTCTGCCCCAGCAGTCTCTGTTCTGGAGCAATGCACCCTGGGTGCTGCAAGATGTACTGGGAGATGTAGTCTCTCTCTCCTCTGCTTTCACTTCCATAATGTCTCTTTACTTCCTCCCGACTCACCTCTCACCTGGAACTTCTTGTCTCTCTGCATTAAAGGGGAACACCCCGCTACACACTCCCCCCACTTGAACTCTTTTATTGGGTTTAACATTGTCTGGACATTGGCTTTCCTCAAGAGAGAAATAGACTTTTCCCTACACTCTAGGGACGAGAAAGAAATAGAATAGAAAGAGGTAACTCGCTGCAGGACCCAAAACTGTTAACATCGCTCACCCTCTACAAGATGGAGGATATTGGGCATGTGGCATGGTGTGTCCCACTCTGCAAGTGGAGGTAAGCAGTGTAAGGGATCTGTGTGCTACATATATATATATACACATACACTATATTACTAAAAGTATTGGGATGCCTGCCTTTACACACACACATGAACTTTAATGGTATCCCATTCTTAGTCCATAGGGTTCAATATTGGGTTAGCCCACCCTTTGCAGCTATAACAGCTTCAACTCTTCTGGGAAGGCTGTCCACAAGGTTTAGAAGTGTGTCTATGGGAATGTTTGATCATTCTTCCAGAAGTGCATTTGTGAAATACCAAGACATTTTGGACAATTTCATTCTTCCAACTTGGTCGGAACAGTTTGAAGATAGCTTCTTTCTGTTCCAACATGACTGAGCACCAGTGGACAAAGGTCCATAAAGACATGCTTGAGAGAGTTTGGGGTGGAGGAACTTGACCGGCCTGCACAGAGTCCTGACCTCAACCCGAAAGAGCACCTTTGGGATGAATTAGAGCGGAGACTGCGAGCCAGGCCTTCTCAGTGCCTGACCTCACAAATGCGCTTCTGGAAGAATGGTCAAACATTCCTATAGATACACTTCTAAACATTGTGGTCAGCCTTCGCAGAAGAGTTGAAGCTGTTTTAGCTGCAACGGGTGGGCCAATTCAATACTGACTCCTACAGATGAAGACTGGGATGCCATTAAAGTTCATACAGGTGAAACGCGAAAAATTTGAATATCGTGCAAAAGTTAATTTATTTCACTAATGCAACTTAAAAGGGTAAATTAATATATGAGATAGACTCATTACATGCAAAGCAAGATAGCTCAAGCCGTGATTTGTCATAATTGTGATGATTATGGCTTACAGCTTATGAAAACCCCAAATCCACAATCTCAGAAAATTTGAATATTGTGAAAAGGTGCAATATTCTAGGCTCAAAGTATCCCACTCTAATCAGCTAAGTAAGCCATAACACCTGCAAAGGGTTCCTGAGCCTTTAAATGGTCTCTCAGTCTGGTTCAGTAGGAATCTCAATTATAGGAAAGACTGCTGACCTGACAGTTGTGCGGAAAACCATCATTGACACCCTCCATAAGGAGGGAAAGCCTCAAAAGGTAATTGCAAAAGAAGTTGGATGTTCCCAAAGTGCTGTATCAAAGCACATTAATAGAAAGTTATGTGGAAGGGAAAAGTGTGGAAGAAAAAGGTGCACAAGCAGCAGGGATGACCGCAGCCTGGAGAGGATTGTCAGGAAAAGGCCATTCAAAAGTGTTGGGGACTTTCACAAGGAGTGGACTGAGGCTGGAGTCAGTGCATCAAGAGCCACCACACACAGACGGATCCTGGATATGGGCTTCAAATGTCGTATTCCTCTTGTCAAGCCACTCCTGAACAACAAACAATGTCAGAAGTAGGGATGAGCTTTCTGTTCGTGTAGAACATGAGTTTGACTCGAACATTGGCTGTTTGCCTGTTCGCCGAACAGCAAACAATTTGTGGTGTTCGCGGCAAATTCGAAAAGCCGCGGAACACCCTTTAAAAGTCTATGGGAGAAATCGAAAGCGCTAATTTTAAAGGTTAATATGCAAGTTATTGTCATAAAAAGTGTTTGGGGACCTGGGTCCTGCCCCAGGGGACATGTATCAATGCAAAAAAAAGTTTTAAAAACTGACGTTTTTTTGGGAGCAGTGATTTTAATAATGCTTAAAGTGAAACAATAAAAGTGAAATATTCCTTTAAATTTCGTACCTGGGGGTGTCTATAGCATGCCTGTAAAGTAGCGCATGTTTCTCGTATTTATTACAGTCTCTGCACAAAATGACATTTCTAAAGCGGAGCTCCAACTACATAGAGCAATTTTTAAAAGTATTATCTTTCATTAGGCAATCATACTTTATATCTATGTTCGCTTACTTTATAACAATCCGCCGCCGATCTCCCGAGTTTTTGTAGAAATCACCTTTTAAAAATTGTTCTCCGACGTTCTCATTTTGCTTGTGGGCATGTGAAGCCCACAAGCACTTACAGTGGTTACAGAAAGTATTCAGACCCCCTTAAATTTTTCACTCTTTGTTATATTGCAGCCATTTGCTAAAATCATTTAAGTTCATTTTTTTCCTCATTAATGTACACACAGCACCCCATATTGACAGAAAAACACAGAATTGTTGACATTTTTGCAGATTTATTAAAAAAGAAAAACTGAAATATCACATGGTCCTAAGTATTTAGACCCTTTGCGCAGTATTTAGTATTTGCACCCTTTTGATCTAATACAGCCATGAGTCTTTTGGGGAAAGATGCAACAAGTTTTTCACACCTGGATTTGGGGATCCTCTGCCATTCCTCCTTGCAGATCCTCTCTAGTTCTGTCAGGTTGGATGGTAAACATTGGTGGACAGCCATTTTTAGGTCTCTACAGAGATGCTGAATTGGGTTTAAGTCAGGGCTCTGGCTGGGCCATTCAAGAACAGTCACAGAGTTATTGTGAAACCACTACTTCTTTATTTTAGCTGTGTGCTTAGGGTCATTGTCTTGTTGGAAGGTAAACCTTCGGCCCAGTCTGAGGTCTGAGCACTCTGGAGAAGGTTTTCGTCCAGGATATCCCTGTACTTGGCCGCATTCATCTTTCCCTCGATTGAAACCAGTCGTCCTGTCCCTGCAGCTGAAAAACACCCCCATAGCATGATGCTGCCACCACCATGCTTCACTGTTGGGACTGTATTGGACAGGTGATGAGCAGTGCCTGGTTTTCTCCACACATACCGCTTAGAATTAAGGCCAAAAAGTTCTATCTTGGTCTCATCAGACCAGAGAATCTTATTTCTCACCATCTTGGAGTCCTTCAGGTGTTTTTTAGCAAGCTCCATGCGGGCTTTCATGTGTCTTCCGTCGGGCCACTCTGCCATAAAACCCTGACTGGTGGAGGGCTGCAGTGATGGTTGACTTTCTACAACTTTCTCCCATCTCCCGACTGGAACTCAGCTACAGTGATCCTTGGGTTCTTCTTTACCTCTCTCACCAAGGCTCTTCTCCCCCGATAGCTCAGTTTGGCCGGACGGCCAGCTCTAGGAAGGGTTCTGGTCGTCCCAAACGTCTACTATTTAAGGATTATGGAGGCCACTGTGCTCTTAGGAACCTTAAGTGCAGCAGAATTTTTTTTGTAACCTTGGCCAGATCTGTGCCTTGCCACAATTCTGTCTCTGAGCTCTTCAGGCAGTTCCTTTGACCTCATGATTCTCATTTGCTCTGACATGCACTGTGAGCTGTAAGGTCTTATATAGACAGGTGTGTGGCTTTCCTAATCAAGTCCAATCAGTATAATCAAACACAGCTGGACTCAAATGAAGGTGTAGAACCATCTCAAGGATGATCAGAAGAAATGGACAGCACCTGAATTAAATATATGAGTGACACAGCAAAGGGTCTGAATACTTAGGACCATGTGATATTTCAGTTTTTCTTTTTTAACCACATCAATACTGGGCACTTTAGCCCCCTTCCTTCCCAGACCAATTTTCAGCTTTCAGCGCTCTCGCATTTTCAATGACAATTGCGTGGACATGCTACACTGTACCCAAATGAAATTTTTATCATTTTGTTCACACAAATAGAGCTTTCTATTGGTGGTATTTATTCACGACTACGTTTTTTATTTTTTGCGATATACGCGAAAAAAGAGCGGAAATTTGGAAAAAAATATATATTTTCGTCTTTCTATTTTTAAAAAAATCCAATAAAATCGAATTTTGTTATAAATTTAAGCCAAAATGTATTCTACTACATGTTTTTTTTTTTTTTATTCTGTTAAGTGTATAATAATTGGTTTGTGTGATCACGGACATATGTACGCAAATGATCATGTACAGATGTGCGCAGGTGATCACGGACATATGTGTGCAAATGATCATTGGGACATATGATTTTACTGTCACATATGTGGGGGACAGGTGTTTTTACTATGTGGGGACATGTGTGTGTGTGGGGACATGTATTTTGGGGACATGTATTTTGGGGACATGTTTGTGTTTTACACTATGTGGGGACACTAGGCTGGTGATCAGTGAGTAAAAAGCTGAAAAAAACGGCTCATACTCACTGATCACCAGCCAGCTGCAGCAATCCGCTCTCCTCTCCTCACCGACGACTTCTGTGTGAGGAGAGGAGAGCTGATTGCCTAGCAACCGGCTCTCTGTTTACATCACATGACGGCTGTGATTGGACACGGCCGTCATGTGATCAGGAGGGCCAATCACAGAGCCCTCCTGCCGAATCGAGATGCGCTGTGTCCGGGTGACACGCGTGCATCGGGATCGCGCCGCTGCGCGGGAACGCGCGCGCGATCCCCCGCCC
The DNA here is from genome assembly GCA_029206835.1 of Rana muscosa. Lineage (NCBI taxonomy): Eukaryota > Metazoa > Chordata > Amphibia > Anura > Ranidae > Rana > Rana muscosa. The sequence goes on from CM055128.1 coordinate 258,187,421, forward strand.
TCTGAATGACGTTCCTGAACGTCCACTCAGAAGGAGAGAGTGCCCACCCGGCCGTATATATACAGTGGCCGGGTGGGAAGTAGTTAATAAATCTGCAAAAATGTCAACAATTCTAGGTTTTTCTGTCAATATGGGTAGCTGTGTGTACATTAATGAGGAAAAAAAATGAACTTAAATGATTTTAGCAAATATGCAATATAACAATCAGTGAAAAATTTAAGGGGGTCTGAATACTTTCCGTACCGACTGTACTTCCTGGATACTGATGAAGATCTGCGTCCATCATGCACCGCCCATTCCCCCCCATTCTCGCGCATGCGCATTGTAACCGCACCGCAGCGCCGTCAACCTCTCGGGTTGCCATCACAACGAGCGTCGTCGTCAGAAGTGCCCGCCCCGTCGTGATGTCAACGAAGAAAACAAAAACATTGTCAGAAGCTGTCAGAGATCTAATAGTAATGGAAGAGGAGAAGAGAGCATTGCGTCACTTCCGCTTTCTAAATCCCGCGATAACTCGCAGCAGGCCTCCGCAATGACTCCTGGGAGCAAAGACACAAGCTCCCAGGAGACAGGAAATGACTAAATAGCTGCAGAATACGTGCCTATATCCGCAGAATTGACAGACAGGAAACAGAGAGACACATCAAGATTACACAGGTACCCTAAGAAAAAAAAAAAATTCAGTTTGTAACTTTATTCATTGCTGCAGTTTGATTAAGATAATGTTTTAAAATAGGGTGGAGCTCCGCTTTAAAACTACTCGCGGCTATAATGAATTGTCGGGTCCCGGCAATACAGATAAAAGTCATTAAAAGTCATTGATAAATAAAAAAAAAATGCGTGGGGGTCCCCCCCAAATTCCATTACCAAGCCCTTCAGGTATGGTATGGATATTAAGGGGAACCCTGCCCCAAATAAAAAGAAAAATGGCGTGGGGTTCCCTGCAAAAATCCATACCAGACCCATCAGGTCTGGTATGGATTTTAAGGGGAACTCCGCGCCAAATTTTTTATAAAAAATGGCGTGGGGTTCCCCCTAACATGGGGCCTGGTACGGTTCAGGAGGGGGGGCGCTCTCTTGTCCCCCCTCTTTTTCTGTGGCCTGCCAGGTTGCGTGCTGCGATAAGGGTCTGGTATGGATTTTTGGGGGGAACCCCAGGCAATTTTTTTTTTTTACATTCGGCGCATGGTTCCCCTTAATATCCATACCAGACCTGAAGGGCCTGGTAATGGAATTTTGGGGGACCCCCATGCATTTTTTTTTTTATTCCAATGACTCTCAATGACTTTTATCTGTGTTGCCGGGAACCGACAATTCATTATAGCCGCGAGTAGTTTTAAATTACTTTTTTTCCTTTAGAAATATCATTTTGTGTAGAGACTGTTATAAACAAGGGAAACATGCGCTACTTTACAGGCATACTATAGACACCCCCCAGGTACGAAATTTAAAGGAATATTTCACTTTTATTGCTTTACTTTATGCATTATTAAAATCACTGCGGCCGTTTTTAAAACTTTTTTGCATTAATACATGTCCCCTGGGGCAGGACCCAGGCCCCCAAACACTTTTTATGACAATAACTTGCATATTAACCTTTAAAATTAGCACTTTTGATTTTTCATGTTCGTGTCCCATTGACTTAAACGGTGTTCGCAGGTTCCGCGATCTGTTCTGGTCAAACTAAGGGGAATGGATCCCCTTCCTATTTTTTACCAGATCTGATCGGACTGGGGGTATAAACAGACTCAAGTCGGTTTGCATCTGACTGCCCATAGAGGAGAATGGAGGGTCTGATCAAGTCCAGCTCAAAAACTGACCCAATCAGACATCTCATGTGAAAGGGGCCTTAGTACATCTTTTGTTTTTGATGCACCTGAGATGTATTTAGCTGATAAAAACTGAAAGTTCTGTAGCACACCCCCCGCAGGAGCTGCTGGTTTAAATTTGGGCCTTGCATGTTACCTCACTGTTCGTTGTCTAGGGGATGAGAGTCTATAGTAACTTCAATGTCCACACAAGTTATGAATCCTTTTCTTCAGGCTTTATTTCCAAACAAACTTGCATAGGTAAAAGGGATGGAGGGTCAGGGGAAGGTTCAGGCACACGATGCAGATCACTGGGGAAACTTCTAAGCTTCAAAGTCACACTCACCACTCTCCTTCAAGTGAGTATTGCTCACCCGAATAGGCCCTTCTTACTTGGCCTAGCAGCCGGAATGATGCACGAACAAATAAAGAAATAACAGTCTCTGCCACAGACCTTTAGGACGATTAAGTTGAACCATTCAATAATCCTCTGCCACAGGATTTTAGTACCCGGATATCCAGCCATAAGCCTCGTACACACGGCCGAGATTCTCGTCGAAAAAAACATGTTGTTTTTTTCGACGAGATTCTTGGACAAGAAACTTGTCCCGGCCGAGTGTACACACGCTCGATTCAAAGAACCCGCGGTTCTTTGAATGGAGCGAACGCGGTGACGTCATCGAAAACGACGAGCATGCGCTCGTCACATTCGATGCCGTCGCCGCCATCTTGGTTCACCCTACCTATGCCTAGGAAGCTATCGCGCATGCGTCAAAGTCATTTCGAGCATGCGCGGGCTTCCCGGCGAAAAGGTAAGTGTACACACACACAATTTTCTCGTCGAGAAACAGGCTGACGAGAATCTCGACGAGAAAATAGAGAGCAGGTTCTCTATTTTCTCGTCGAGATTCTTGTCGCTTTTCTTGACGAGAAACCATACACACGAACGAATTTCTTGGCAAAAAATCTCTGCCAGCAAGTTTCTTGCTGGTTTTTGCCGAGAAACTCGTTCGTGTGTACGAGGCTTTACAGTTTAAGAGCCTTTAAGCCCGGCAGACTGTAAGGTAACTTTAGCTACGGTGCATCCTCCAATAGGGTCACCAGGCCTTCCTCAAGATACCAGCCTTCCGCTTGGTCCTCTCCAGGACAGGTCCTCCCCTGGTTTCCTCCATTGAGTGGCTTCCTCCCACAGGACAGACAGCACAGGATCACCTTCAAAGTATAGGCCCCAGTCAGGACTACTGGGCCTACTTGGTAGAGATGCAGCCTAGGGCCAACATGGCTCCGCGGCTGAAATTCCAGTAACACATACCTCGGGCCAGGAGGGCCCCGAGGCGAAGAGCCCAGAGAAATGGCGTCTGTCCCTTAAGTACCCTTCCCCAGCATGCTCAGGGGGGAGACCACTCCCACTGAGCTGTTCCCGGGGAAAGATACCCAATACACTTTGGCCTGCTTGTGTTCCAACATTGGCCCGGGGTGGTAACGCCACCTACAGGCAAACAGTGGGAAGTCCTTGCAAACACAGCCATAGCCGGAACAGAGGCTAATTTAACCTTCATCATCCAAAGTCTGAGCTAACGACCAGCTCAGACACCCACTAAATTTAACATAGCGCCTGATCATCAGGAGCAGGGCGCTACAGTTCAATTAGTCTTTACCATTTTATAGGTGGTGATAATGATGATGAACCCTCCCAGTTAGCAGCTTTAGACACAGCTTTTTATTTAGGACACTAACAAGCTAAACATTTGCAATAAAGTTTACCAAACTTCTCGCAATGGTCATTATTAGCCTGCACAAAATTGAATCTTAACTTAAAAGATACAACGGTTGAATTCACTTTTTTCCAACATGTGATATGTAGAAAAACTAGTTCTGAGAAATAAAAAGAAAATAGAGGACTGAACTGAGCAGCACCACACCAGACTGTCCTTTGATCACCGTATGTAAAATGATAAAGGATCTAATATGTTAGGGCTGAGAAGTGAGGCCTAGTGTGGTGTCCATGGCAACCTAAACCGGGCTTAGTTAAAAAAAACAAAGGCCTTTGGTGGTAACCATGGAAATGGAAGAATGACTTCTGCTGCTGGGTGATGGAGGGGGGGACCTCTTACAATCGCGAACGCTCTGTCTTGGTGTCATGTTCTTTCAAGTGGCACTGAAAGTTTTATGTTAACTGTTTCCTGAATGAAGATGTGAATTTAAGCGTCCAAAGGCTTTACTTTTTATAGTCACCAAGCTTAATGGAATTTTATGGACAGCTACAGTGGTATACAGATGGAAACAAGATAACTCAAATGTTATGGCTACCAAGTTTAAATACATTTTAATGACTGTCAGTGATGGGTAAATTAAATCTTAAAGTGGTTGCGAACCTAAGACATGGAAAATGAACAAGGTGCATTCTTCTATACTGTGTACTTATCTCTGTTCAAAGCACTAACTGTGATTCTTCTCTGCTGCCTCCTTATTCTGCTCTCAGCATGAGTCTATTCTCCTAGGTTTTTCCTACACTGATGTACACACACTTGGATTTTCCGACAAGAAAGGTTCGATATGAGCTTTTCGTCTGACTTTTCCTGTCGTAATTTCCGAGAAAAAAAATTCTGGTTCTCAAATTTTCCTACCAAAAAAATTCCGATCGTCTGTAGCAATTCCGATGCACAAATCTTCCTACGCATGTTTGGAAACAATTCGACGCATGCTCGGAAGCATTGAACTTAATTTTCTCGGCTCGTCGTAGTGTTGTACGTCACCGCGTTCTTGACGGTCGAAAGATCAGAGAACTTTTGTGACCGTGTGTATGCAAGCCAAGCTTGAGCGGAATTCCGTCGGAAAAACCATCCAGGTTTTTTCCGACAGAAATTCCGATCGGCATTAGAGGTAAAAAGGCTACAGGAGAGAAGAGCTCCAGCAAGCAGCCTGGGATTGTGCTTGTGTACTTTAAGGAGGGTTTTTTTTCAGAGCATTCTACTGGTCTGCCAGAAGTTGTAGGAAATCTCTTTGGGGTAGATTGGTGCACTCAGAATCTAGTGCACCTATGCATGGTAGCCAATCAACTTCTAACTCCAACTTGTTCAGTTAGGTTTTGGCAATAGAACCTGAAGCTGATTGGTTTCCATGCAGGGGTGCACCAAATTTTGCACTCTTCAGTTTTAGTAAATAACCCCTTTTGAATCTCCATCTATGCATTTCATCTCCTGGACATCCTGTTGACTTGCAGCTTTGGTACCTGTGCCCAGCATTCTGTGGGACAATCCTGCAGGATCCATGACCAGGTCTGCAGAATGGTAGCGGGTTTCAGCACCTTGCACTGGATCCTAATGCCTGTTGGATGGAGGGATTTCTTAATCAATGTTGCCTGCATACTTACTCTGTCAATGGCAGTAGTCACTGTAGCTATGCAGGCACCATTGGGTAGATCGCTTCAACTGATACTGCTGACATAGATTCAGTAGGAGGAAGCCACAAGGGGCAGGGGTGTCTCCTCAGGTAAGTACTGACTAAACACCAAGGTTATAGCCAGCCACTCTTCATCCCACTGACACCATAGAGGGGAGCACCTACAGGTAGTGAGACGGGCACTCTTCATCTTGCCAATGCAATGTACTCCTAATTTTATTGACACCAATGAGGGGGGCATTCTGCATCCCACTAAAACCAAAGGCTGGGGCACTCCTTATCCCACTGACATCAACAAGGGAGGCAATCTTCATTCCACTGATAATGAGAGAGCCACTCTTCATCCTGCTGAAACAGAAATAAACTCTTTATTTCACTGATATCAAAAAGGAGGAGGGGGACATGGGAGTCCGCAGAACTTTTTTTCAGGGGGGGGCATAATTTTAAGGTCACCCATGCTCCACCCCTTTTTGTCAATGTAAGGAAGGGGAGGGGCTTACCCATTATGACATAAAGCGCAGGCATGCAAAGGTTTGAGAAACCTGATGCAAAAGCTTAATAGAAGGATCAAACTGCTATTGTCTGATTAGCAATTTCTAATCTGTTTTTATGTTTACAGAGATTTCCACTACTGCCTTTTCTTTCTGAAAATGCCAGCACCATGGCTCGGTTGTTCCAACATTTGTATTCATTAACCCAGAGGAGGTATGCAGATAAGAATTTTTACCTTTCCTTAAACTTTTCTGATGTGCATACAGGCTCTGGCTTAGAAAGCATTCAGACCTACGGGTCAGCATTACAGCCATGTAAAGAGCATTTGTAGAAGGTTAGCAATGATACCTCCCGCATATCTATCATGAAATAATTAATTTAACACCTTGACCACAATTATACAAGTAGTGCTGTTAGATGAGCTTCAGAACATGGACACAGGCTGCCTCACCTCAGGCAGGTGCTGGTGCAGGTGGACCGCTCACACTCAGCTCTTCATGCGTGCTCCCTTCTTTCCCTCAGGCTCTGAGCCACGCTGTCTGGAGGAGATGGAGGAGATGGGTGGAGCCTAAATTGACTAGACACGAAGGAGGAAGAATTTCCTCCTCCGCTCTGAATGCTGGGGCCTCGTTTCAGCCTCATGACTGGTTGCTAGATGCCAAGCAGCAGGCAAATCTAGCAACCAGTGCAGCGGGAAGCAGAGAGGCCAGCGGACGGTGCAATAAGAGTCTAAGGAGTCAGGGAGGCGCCGCTGCTGTTGAATGTAACAGTAAGTGACTGCCACAGCTTCGGCGCCCCCCTTCATCATGTTAACACTAATATAGGGGCACTCTTCATCCCACTGACACCAAAAGGAGCATTTTTTATTACATTGACACCAATGTACGGAATGTTTCTTCTGATTTTCCTGTGCCAGTGTGCCTAAGCAACTGGTGAGACTCCCCTTAAAGTGAACCTGTTACTTTGCTCTGCATGGGTAAACCACAGTTTCACTTTAAACTCTGCGCTGTCTCATCACAGCACTTAGAACAGAGAAGGAACAAAGCCTAATGTCCGACTCCTGCTAGAGCCACAGATCATACACAGTTTAGCAGCTCAGTGCTAGTGTCTGCCTTCCAATGCCTGGCAGGACTGGGCTCCATGTCACAGATCCAGGGTGGTCTGGCTGTGTGGGAGCTCTTAATGGCTGAGAAGTACAGAAGTATGTGTTGAGAAGCTGAAGTCTTAATTTCCTCAATTTCACATCTGGCAGGAGATGGCTCCGTGCGGAGTGGTGCGCACAGAGGATTAGTGTGCTATAAGAATCAGTTCACTGAGTTTCCACTTTGTCAAAATCGCATCCCAAGCTGATTTCTGTCTGTCTCTGATTCTGATATATAAATATATATATATATATATATATATATATATATACACCGTATATACTCGAGTATAAGCCGACCCGAATATGATCCGAGCCACCTAATTTTACCACAAAAAATGGGAAAACGTATTGACTCGAGTATAAGCCTAGGGTGTCCATCTGCATGCCTCACTGTGCCTCACTTTGCCTCACTGTGTCCATGCTTCACTGTGCCCATGCCTCACTGTGTCCATGCCTCACTGTGCCCATGCCTCACTGTGCCCATGACTAGACTGACGTTTAACATGGGAGTCTATGGAAGGGGTGCCCAGATTTGAAAAATCGTGCTCCCCGTCCGTAGGTCCCCCAGACAAAAAACTTTGCACACTTATAGAGGAAGAGGCTACATGAGTGCCAAGTTTGGGGTCCAGGGGACCTACGACCGGCCGGTACCGGGTCCCCAAAATCACCGGATAAATGACCGTTTAACATGGAAGTCTATGGAAGGGGTACCCGGGTTTGAAAAATCTGTGCTCCCCGGCCGTAGGTCCCCTGGACAACAAACTTTGCACACTTGTAGAGGAAGAGTGAGTCTACATGTGTGCCAAGGTACCGGGTCCCCAAAGTCCGGCCGGTATCGGGTCACCAAAGTCCGGGAGATCAGGCGCAAAAAGGTGACTCGAGTATAAGCCGAGGGGGGCATTTTCAGCACAAAAAAATGTGCTGAAAAACTCGGCTTATACTCGAGTATATACGGTATATATATATATTTTGGGGGGGGGGGTAGCATTTTAGAATGTCCTAATTGCTGATTGCTTGTATTTTTCATTTTATGGAGATGAAAGGCCAGTCCACTCAAAAGTAATTTTTTTTGTTACTGATGAAACCTGTTGGGTTTGGCCTGCCCCTGTCTTCTTGTATTTCTTGAATGTCTCAAAACCTTGGGATGTCCATCTGGGAGGTTGAAATGTTGCCAGCCACCCACTGTTCTGTTTTTTAAACTTGCCTGTTGTGTTCCCTGAAGATAGAAAATGGGGAGAGGCTACATTTTGACTTTGATGGTACCATATATTGACTGATAATACACAGTCAGGATTAAGAAAATACAAATAAGTTTAATTACAAAAATATATATAGTAACATATTCACAAAATAAAAATAATGAATCATGACAATCGAAAATAAGCTTTTGTACATCCTATCATCACAAATAGAACATAGATACCATCCACATATTGGTTGCTCTACATGTTTCACGGATTTATATTAGCCGCTTCTTCAGGAGCTTTTTATGATCAGATGGCATAGAGAAAAGATTGTCATGTAACTATAAAAATAGAAAAACATATACATATTATATTATTCATAAAGTACATTTGTGAATACACGTAGTCATAATTCATATAAACAAGAAGACATCTGTTATAAGAAAGCCCATCCTTCATTCACATGTCTTACCAAAAGGGGCGTCAGAAAAACCGGGGACCCGGAAAATGAGGTGACCCACCCCGGAGGACACGGAAGCCCTCAAAGGACACCCAAACCAGCTATCATTAGTCTAGTTTAGAAAAAAAAAGGGGATAAAGTCAGATGTATTTAGCGGGTTGTCCCACAGTGACGACACAGTAGAAGTATATTCAGTTTTTTCTATGAGATTATTACTGGGGTTAACATACTGTGACAGTAGGAGCTACTGTCACGGTAAAATGGACAGTTTGCTGGACACAGGGTCTGCACATTTACAAGGTGCAAGACTACAGAGCGTAGATGTGGACTGGAGAAGACTGCTTTCGCAGCTTTCTCCAGGTTTTGGTATTTTGGAAAGGGGCTTTGTATTTTGGAGATTCCACAGTGTCTTGGGAGGGATGGGATCTCCAACCCTGTGTCCAGACTTTGCTGATTACCAGCAGGGTGTGTGCTCAGGTGAGCACAGACCTTATAATGAACATGGGAAGACCTCAGGGCTCCCAGTTGGAGACGGCTCCACCCAACAGAGAGGAAGTCTGTGTGCATGGGAGTCAGCTGGCCAGAGCTGAAGGTACACAGCTGAGTGTGTTAGCGCCCCCAGAGCAAGGTAGTGATGGTGTATTGCAGCCTGCCTTGTTTGATGAAGCCTTAGCAAAGAGTAAAAGCATGTTGTCAAGCATGTTGTCAAAATGTGATTTATATAGAACTGACAAAGTTACTGTTTGTGCTGCAGAATCCCAGGTGCCTCCTAGAGCCGATGATGAGGTACTGCTGAGCCCTCATAATGGAAGCACAACGGATTGGGACAGTTGGGCCAAACAATTACTAGCCATGATAGACAAGGCTATGTTGAGCTACAGGGGTGTGAATACAACAACTGCTATGCCAGACAGGGAAATCGCAGAGCGACCGATGGTTGAGGGTGCGTTGGTCCCTACAAGGGTTGTTTCCCCCCAGTCGGAAGGACCAGATCATTGCGCATGCATGGCAGATGTGGTGTTCACAGCCCAGCCGCTGAATGTCAAGTGTGAAGGTGACAATGTAACAAATGTTTACGTGCAGGGGCTCATTGTTGAGTTGGAAGGGATGAGTGGGAGACATGCGTCTGACAGTGTTCCAGAGGAGCATCAGGCTGTGATGGGTACCGACAGTGAGGTGGAGGCCCGTTTAAATGTCTCGGCCCCTCAATCCGCAGTGAATGAGCCCCTCCATGTCTCTGATAAGGTTAAGGTCACCAAAAATGTTTTGCATATTGATGTGGAGTGTGTAGAAATTACAGATATGTTAGTGGAACTGCTTGAAATGGTGAAAGCACAGTCCTTGTATACCTGGGTGCCTCCATTACAGTCGGATGTGGTGGTGCTGCGTGGTACCAATGGATGGAGTCAGGTAGTACAACCCGTGCTGGTTAAAATTAATCACCAGTGGAACTGGTTTGTACAGTGCTTTCTAATAGTGTGGCAAATGATCTCCCAGTTTCCTGTGAGGGTGCTTTCGGATACAGTTCAGTACGGAAGGCGCTTTGGGGGGCTGCTGGAGACAGAGGTCTCTCCGCCTGATACGGTGATGAACATGTCTGCTAGTGCGGTCCGAGGTGCAGCTGAGCAGGGATTAGTAAATGGCGCGGATACTGCCTCACCCGCTAGACCTCCTAAGAAGGAAGGATCAGATATGGATGCGGAAAAAGCAGAGATTCTGTCTGTCACCTGCAGAGAGGTACAAGTTGGGGTACCCAGAGACGCTCTCAAATATAGTATGGAGAGGAACAAAAATTGTAACATGGAAAAGTATGAGTTGGCAAAGATGGGTACTGCTAGAAATGGGTCATGCGTTGTTCAATGTCAGTTGTTGGGACAACTGCCCACAGAGATTTGGACAACAGGTGAAGTGAAGCCTTGTGAAGGTCTCATAGGGGATAGCTGCTCACCTGTGTGTTGTCCCTCCTTGGGCTTGGCCCTAACAAACCCTGAACAAGAAATAACTGATGATATTGATAATTGGAGAAGTGGTGACTTATTACTAAATGTTAATGTAAATAATGGCCTGGATATGAAAATTAATAATTTCTTGGAAAATTAGTGTGATACACAGATGTTGAGCCCTGGGGAGTTGGTAGTCAAGGGCAAAGGAGTTGGTAAACCCAAGGGACCTATTGTGATGGGGAAAACGGGTACCAGTGAGGGAAAAGGTGGTTCCTCATCAGGCGTAGTGTCTGGAGCAGGTTCCTTACAGAATCCAGAAACTGAGTTTAAAGGAAGTAGCAGGAAAGGCAGGGGGCTGCCAGAAAAGAAACGTGAGCTCAGGAACCACAAGGACAGAGGGAGTAGGCTGGGGATACAGAAAGGTAGGACCTCATTGCGATCCTGGGTAAGGCGTACCTGGAAACGCACCCGAAAAAAAGATTGGGCCTATGCAGCGAACAGCTGGCACAGAGGTGCCCCAATCAAGGATTCGGGCTTGTGTGTTCCGCCCCCTTCGGGTCCGAAACATGGGGGGAGATATGTGACAGTAGGAGCTACTGTCACGGTAAAATGGACAGTTTGCTGGACACAGGGTCTGCACATTTACGAGGTGCAAGACTACAGAGCGTAGATGTGGACTGGAGAAGACTGCTTTCGCAGCTTTCTCCAGGTTTTGGTATACTGGAAAGGGGCTTTGTAGTTTGGAGATTCCACAGTGTCTTGGGAGGGATGGGATCTCCAACCCTGTGTCCAGACTTTGCTGATTACCAGCAGGGTGTGTGCTCAGGTGAGCACAGCCCTTATAATGAATGTATGGGAAGACCTCAGGGCTCCCAGTTGGAGATGGCTCCACCCAACAGAGAGGAAGTCTGTGTGCATAAGAGTCAGGTGGACTCTCATCCTCTGAGTGGAGTCAGAGGCGGTGCATGTCTGCAGGAGGCAGACATCATTAGTGATACAGCAACAAAGGTGCTGACCAGGAGAAGCTAGGAGAAAGCTTAAACTCTTGGAAACTGTTTGGGTCTGAGGAGCAGACCGTCAGGTTTAGGCTAAAGGCCTGGATAGCAAGAAGGTAAAGCTACGAGGCTAAACTGTTAGTATGCAAGATACAGGAATGGTGGAACTACCCTGTGAATACTACAGAGGTGTTTGTGAACTTTTGTGCTTTTAAATAAAAATGGGCTACCATGCCCTTAAACAGAGTTGCTGACTGACTTGCATCACTGGAAATACGCATCCACCACAAGAGCTAACAACCCCCAATCTTACAATACCTAATGGGGGTGTTTACACATACTTGCAGGCTCAGAAAATGTTATAATGGATTGCTTATGGAGGGGGTAATCTAAAAATATAGGGGCATCAGCATTAACTCTAAATATGGCATATTTTGTATACACACAAAAGAGATACATAGAGGGCCAAACAAGCAATTAATCTGAAAGACGTTTTACTTGAGGCCATCCATATATGTGTATATCCAGGAGTGGAGACTGGCTTGTTGCATATAAGGAACTACACCAGTAGATTAAATATACTCCTATAAAGAAGGCGGATAGTAAGAAACTAGAATATAATGTAGTCTGCATCTATGCAGACTACACAGACGATCGGAATTTGCTATAGTTTTTTTTTCCATCGGATAAATTTAAAACATGTTCTATTTTTTCTCACCGATGGAGATAAGACCGATGGGGCCCATGCACGATCAGTTTGTCCGATGAAAAAAGTCCATCGGACTCTTTTCATCGGTAAAACCGATCGTGTGTACAGGGCATAAGTTGGTGTCCAGTACTAAAATATTAGTTCTGGTTGGATAAAGCCTGCATGCATTTTGTGTCCATTGGGTTTTAGATTTTGTGTGGGTTTTGCTTCCCGTTTGAAGCCTGGATTGCTGAAAACTAAGAGTCTCCATTTTCTGTGGACTGGAAGGAAACTAGGCTACTGGCTGTATTTTGTTAAACTTGAACCCATAGAAACATCTAAATGGAAAATACCATGGAAAATAACAGTAGAGATTAGCTGTTTGTTGTGTGGTTTTATTGAATGGTACCACACATACCTTCCCTGGTGTCCCAGATCTCAGGCTGCTTCAACTTCCTCATCACTTTGAGAGCTGACCAAGTGTCTTTGGCATTTCACAATTCCTAATTGCCAAGGGGCTCATCTTGTGGCAGGCAGCTTAGTGAGATGTTTCATTCAGATAAAGAGGAGCTACAAAGCAAGCTGCTCTACTATACTCGAGGAATCGCGTAATAAATGTTTCTTTGTATTTTTTTTTCTGTATTTCAATAATGAAAAAAAACAAAAAAAATACACACGTAAAACAATAGCTTAAAGAAGATTTATCACAGTTTTTTATGTTTTATTTGTTATGCCGCGTACACACGATTGTGATTCACGGCGGTGAAAACACCGCCGTGAATCATGGCATGAAAAAAAATGAAAAACGAGGGAACGGCATGTTCCCCCACACACGACCGTTTTTCCCGTCATTTTTTTCTTTGACGAGAAAAACGACCGTCTGTGGGCTCCGCGGCAGTGTCTCCCTATGGGAAAACTGCCGCGGAAAAAAATTATGGAAAAAACGATGAGAAAATTTAGAACATGTTCTAATTTTTCTCGTCGTTTTTCCTGCCGTTTTTTCTCAACGAGAAAAACGGCATAAAGCCCACAGACGATCGTTTTTCTCGGCGAAAAAAAAAAAAGTCATTTTTCCCGACGGGAAAAATGATCGTGTGTACGCGGCATTATACTGTTCTGTCTCCTGTTACTGGGTGCTTTCCAGTTATGGGGTCTGACCTTACCCTGACCTGGCCCCACACATCTCCAGGATACTCACACAGTGCCATAGGGTCTTCTTCCTCATTGTCTTTCCTCCAAGCCAGTGATGAAGACAGCAGCACTGACGTGATGACTCTACCTGTAACTGCAGGGTGCCATAGTGATGCTCCCTCAGGGGATGGGCCAATAATGCCTTGCACTCACAGTATGCCCTCAGTCTTCTGTGTTGAGTGATGTTGGGTGTTATTCAACCCTGGAAGACTGCGGACATCTGAAGGCAAAGGAGTACTGCTTGGACAGCTCTGAATAAAAGGTGAGTATTGCAGTCAGAACAGTTTTTTTGTTTTTTATACAGGCATTGGTGACCAATTAAAAAATAGCCCAGACTTGGTGTTTAAAAATTAATGAAAAGAAAAAATGAATATACCGGTAGTTTCTCCTAAACCCTGTCTAAACAACCAATGTTAAGTTGGAAACCCAAACCCTGGGCAAAAAGGTCCTCCCTCTGTATATATTTGCTAAATGTACCAGTCTGCTTGAATGTATCTTTGCACTATAAATTTGTTATCAAATAGGAGAAAGTTTGAGTGAGTTTGAATCTCAAATAAAAGCTTAGCATAGCGGTAAAAGCATTACAATGAACTGTGTCTTGATCAACAAGTCGGACGTGTCATGTTGCCCCTAAATCCACCAATGCAGACGTCAGATTCCCATGCCAAGGTCTGTTATCCCTATCGGATCTCGCCCCCGACAGCTGTGACTGCCACACTGTGCATTCCCTCCAGAAATCCGCCTTTTATGCCCATCTGCCTTGACAGGTGTCCGTCATACCAAGGCTGTGACTTGTTGCGCTGCTGCCCTTTTGGCAGCGCCTTTACAAAAGCCAGAGCTTATTCAAATGCCCAACTGGCTTTTAAATCTATTTAAATATAGATACAGATGCTCACATTATCACAGTCTGGTTTCTATTAGCCGCTGGGAAGACAAGCTTCCCTTTAAATCTTAATACTGAGCAACAGGGACGTTGCCCAAATTGTAATATGAACTTGGAATATGAAGTGTGGAAAGAAATATTTGCTGTGTGTTTCAGCATCGAACACATTCTTAATTGCGTTCCAAACCTTAAGACCACCCTACGTGTCCTGGAATACAGAGAGTTCGATTGACAATTCATAAAAATGAAAATTCCTACCTGCTAATATCCTCTCAGAACTGCTGATATTAGAAGTTAATGCTACCTGGGAAAGCCGGCCAGGGTCTGCTGCGCGGTTTCCTCTCCCAGAATCCTTTGTTAGGTAATAATGACTACTGCAGGTTCCAATGGAGGGATGGCATTTTCTGGGGGAATTATTCTCTATAGCAATTTTATTCAAGGTCTTGACATTTATCAAGGATGGAAAATATAATACAGGGATTATTGAGTCAGGAGAAAGTAAACATTTGATCTTTGAGACAAAAAAAAAGAGGGGGGCAGTTACTACAAAGAAATTCTTAAGGTGAATTGAGCAAAGAGCTATTTGTGTAAAAGGACACATATATGAATTATGTGACTGAATTAGGTCTGAACCACACAAGAGATGGTGGGTGACGGATCTTCGATTAAAGGGGGTGACAAAGTTTGGACTCATTTCTCCCAATGTAATATAGCATCATAGTATAACAATTTTATAAAAGTAAAATGGCGCAAAACTGAAAATCAAAAAAAGTATCCAATGGTGAACAAACAAAAAAGTACTGAATGGGCATACAATTATATGCACAAAGAGGCAACAAGTCCACTCTTTGTGAAGAAGTCAACGATTGATTCACATTGGCAGTGCAGGTGCAGTATGCTGGATGGTAATATAAATGGGATATGGTGTGGGAGGGAAGAAGAGAGGAAAGGGTTAAGTCCGCGCTCACGGCAGCCATCCAGGGGGAACAGAACTCATGTTCCCAAACACTGAAAAACACAAGAACAGGAAGCGCCTCTGGGTGCAGACTGTATAAAAAGTTTAATCAAATAGAAAGGTTTGTAAAAACACTCACATTAAAGTGGTAAGTTTGTGAATGATAAGGTCCCAAACAACCAGGGTCATCAGTGATATCTGTCTCTATGGAGCCGATGGATGTGCTGTCTCTGCAGTCATCTCTGTAGCCACTAGATGGTATACAGCAGGCAGTTCATTCTTCAGGCCCTGAAGAATGAGTGCGGCCGTCACGTCATTCACGGCATGCCAGCTCGAGAAACGACGCGTATTCCAGTGACATCATCTCTCCTCGCCCGGATTACAGTCTGCTCCTCAACCTTGCTCTGATGTCCATCCACTGCTGCCAGCTGTATACCATCTAGTGGCTACAGAGACGACTGCAAAGACAGCACATCCATCGGCTCCATAGAGACAGATATCACTGATGACCCTGGTTGTTTGGGACCTTATAATTCACAAACTTACCACTTTAATGTGAGTGTTTTTACAAACCTTTCTATTTGATTAAACGTTTTATACAGTCTGCACCCAGAGGCGCTTCCTGTTCTTGTGTGTTTCATAGTATAACAGTGGTTCTGTTCTCTGGCTGGAGGAAATCTACTCTAATCAAGAGAAATGGTGTCAGGGATGGGTGGAGGAGGTCATTCTGTGGTGGCCATCAAAGGAATACACACTTCTCCACATGGGATGAGACATTGAGCCAGATCATCCACAAACAACCTTGTCAGGAGCTTTGGGCCATTGCTTGTCCACAGAGCCCAGCGCCAACAAAAATCAAGAGGGAGCCCAGCGCCAACAAAAAACAAGAGGGTAGCACAATTGGTCAATAGTGTGCACCTGCATTTTATAAGGGAGGTTGTTCTTTTAGTCTGATAAAGCCATGTCAGTACAGTAAAAATGGGACAGCTTTACTGAGCCTATTGAAATCCTAATTCTAATCCAATCTTAATTCAAACTGAAATAAAATAAATGTAATTTGGCAGGATGGGTGGGAGGCAAAGACCCCCCCATGTCTAGGGCCCCATTCTGATTCTGGTTGAGACAGCTAAGCTCAATGGAGTTCCCTCTCCTGGAGAAAAAAGAGCTGGGTTCCCACAGGCATTTGATGTATTTTGGGATTCTTGAATAGATTCTTGTGAAGAAGGACTGCTAGGAAGCAAGAAATGCATCAACTAGGGTTGAGTAACACTGTTACCATTAAAGTCATTGCCTGAACTGAGCGCCACGAGGTGATGTTTTGATTTTTATGAAGATTTAAAGCCGAGCTCCACCCTAAAGTGGAACTTCTGTTCATCAGATTCCTCCCCCTCTCCGGTGCCACAATTGGCACCTTTCAGGGGGAGGGGGCTGCAGATACCTGTCTAAGACAGTTATTTGCACCCACTTCCGGGAATACACACTGCAGGTAGACTGCGGGCAGTGAGTCACTTCCCGGTCCCCCCCCCCCTTGTGTTCTGGGAAACACACGGCTCCCAGAACACAGCGGGGACCAGTGAAAGACGCGCAGCGCTGCTTGCGCATGCACAGTAGGGAAACGGGAAGTGAAGCCGCAACGCTTCACTTCCTGATCCCCTCACCCATGATGGCGGTGGGGGCAGCCGAGGGACGAGCGATTGCTCGTCTTCTGCTGCCGACATCGCTGGACTCCAGGACAGGTAAGTCTCCTAATATTAAAAGTCAGCAGCTGCAGTATTTGTAGCTGCTGGCTTTTAATATTTTTTTTTACGGCGGAGCTCCGCTTTAAGTTCAAATTCCATGTCAATCAAGAATCTATGCTGTTGTAAGCTAAGTTTGTGCTAGTTTGGGGATGAACGTTTGGGGACAAGTAAAGGGTATAGTAGCAATACAAAAGTGATGACATTTAAATGGAACTGTATGTTCTCAGGAGGTCTGGTGCCACCAGACCTAATGGTGGAGTCACATAGTTACATAGTTAGTCAGGTTGAAAAAAGACATCAAGTTTAGAGTTGAGCGGACACCTGGATGTTCGGGTTCGACGGGTTCGGCCGAACTTCGGAAAAAAGTTTGGGTTCAAGACCGAACTTTAACCCGAACCCGGACCCGAACCCGAACCCGATTGAAGTCAATGGGGACCAGGACTTCTAAGGACTAAAAAGGCTCTAAAAAAGTAATGGAAAGGGCTAGAGGGCTGCAAATGGCAGCAAAATGTTGTTAAGAGCATGGCAAGTGCTCTGCAAACAAATGTGGATAGGGAAATAACTTAAAATAACATAAAAAAAATTAAAAAATATGCTGGAGGCCCCCTTTTCAGCAGAAGAGGTACGGGAAGTCATTAAGAACCCCAGAACCTCAACGGCACGATGCCACACATATGGTGGGAATGCCCCAGAATGCGCCCTTTCTGGAATAAATTATTCAATTTAATGGATAAGCTAGTGGGAAAATAAAATACTTTGAAATAAAAATGTAGCGGGGTGCTAAATTTAAGGGAAGTGTTTGAGTGGTAAATAGGCTCAAACACCCTAATTCTGTAGGATTCATGGACCATTTTGTCCTCGGGGGACAGTATTGGTGTGCAGTTCTCTGCGGCCTACAGGTGGCGCTGCCATGGTAGGCTAGGGTTGAACCGCCGATACAGTGCTGTGCCTTTTGTGTCCCCTCTTGGCAGTAGTACAGCGGGGCGGGGAACCTGCTGTGCATGCCGGGAGAGCATATAAAAGGGGCAGACCTTTGGCCTGGGGGCTGATGTCCAGTGGGGTCCACGCCCAGGTGCCTTCGGCCTGGGTGCATGTGTTCCTGTTCCATCTCCAGAGCCTTCGTCTGGAGTCCGCTAAGGGTCGAGGAGTCTTAGGGTGCTGCCTCGTGTAGGGGACCATGTTCCAGGGAAGGGAGGATCATTCTGATGGACCGATGCGGAAGTCACGGTGAAGGAAGGGTCTGTTGACTCCCTGGAGAGATGTCTTCCCCTTGATATGGGCTAGGTTCGTAGAAGGAGAAGCTCAAGGTCATCTTGACTGTATCAGAGGTAGACTTGTGCACAACGGAAAAATTTGTTCCGTTTCGGTTCGCTTCTTGTGCACAACGGAAAAATTTGTTTAGTTTCGGTTCGTTTCTTTCCGGTCCTGTTGATTCGTAATCATTCGTAATTTTGCTAGACGGGATTTTTCGTGTTCGGACTAATTCGTATTTTCGCAAGCGACATTTTTCGTTGAATTTTTTGTTGCTTTATAATTCGTACTTTCGGTAGAGTACGTTGTTTTTCGTTGATTCTGGACACAACTCCTACTTTCGTAACTTTTTTTGGGTTCGTTGATTCGTAATTTTCCGTGTCTCTCTCACAACGACGCTGCCTATTATGCCTAATGTGCTTCGAATGGATTTGTACTTATCTAAATACATAGCGGTTATTTGTAACGATTCGAAATCTCGTATTTTACTTTCATTTTTTACATGCGGCTATAGGCTCCGCCCCTGTACACCATTTTGAGAGGGTTCAGCACGGTGAGGGAGAAGCAGAGAGCAGAGCAGAGTGTTATTGTGCTTCGAATGGATTCGAAATCTCGTATTTTACTTTCGTTTTTTCATGCGGCTATAGCCTCCGTTCCCTGTACACCATTTTGAGAGGGAGTTCAGCATGGTGAGGGAGAAGCAGAGAGCAGAGTGAGTGTTATTGTGCTTCAAATGGATTCGTACATTCGTAACTTTTTTCATAACGAATTATGCCGAAGACATTCGGGCATTCGCTATTTTGTGGTATAATTTATTTCGGATTCGGTTTTATTCGTAATTGCTTTGTTCGGAAATTCGAATGCTTCCGAATGTCCGAAAGTTGCTAAATTCGGACGAATTTAGATTCGTTACGAAACGAATTGCACAAGCCTAATCAGAGGCCTTATTCACCCGGCCCGTGGCAGGGGCCTTATACACCCTGGTCTGTGGCAGAGACCAAAGTTCTCCAGGTCCGTGGCAGGGGCCTTGTACACCCGGTCTGTGGCAGAGACCAACCTCAAGGTCTGTGGCAGAGACCGTGCACCTAAAACTGTTTGAGAAACCTAAGCAGTGAAGTGAATGTGCTACGTTTGTGCCTGGACCTCCTCCACACCTTAAGCTGTCCTGTTTCTTTGCTCTAACCTTTTCTATCCGAGTAGAGTTTATTTTGCCATGAGAGAATAAGAGTTGTAATTTCAGCTGGTGTGGACATTGACTTTACTGGGAATTAAAGGACTTGCCTCTACCTACAGTAGAGGTGAGAATCATCCTTTGGAGGAGTTTTGACTCCGGCTGTGGACACGGCCCGTCAAGTACACCGCTCAACCTCTTTATATAGGAGGGTACGGGCTGGTAGTGCAGTGTGCCTTTCTCCCTCCTGCGAGGAGCCAACAACATAAAGGCAGGTAAGGGGGAAAGGATCTGTGCGCTACAAAAAAATAAAATAAAAATTATAATCTTGACCTAGGAGGACGAGGTCCATATGGAGTAGGAGGTTGAGGTGGTGGTGGATGTGGCTGTGTAGGTGGAAGCGGCGGTGGAGGAGGACGAGGTAGCCAACACTGGTTCAAAAATACAACAATGGCTGGGTAAGGCCGGTGATGTGTCGAATTCTGTCCCCCGTCAAATAGTGTCCACCCTGTACTGAGCTTGCTCAGTATGTAGGACAAGGGGATTTCGAAAATCTCCCAAGACGAACGGCGCCTGTGTGGTGAGTTCAGGTGAAGGCCACACCATCCGTGGTTCAAGCCGAGCCAAGTGAGGCCGTGCCTGAAGCGTGGCGATCAAAGCGAGCCCGTGAAGGGCCCTGTTACTATGTGCTACCGTATGTCCACTTGGATGGTGGGGCTTGAACCTGCACTCACTGCGCAGGCGCCGTTCATCTTCGGAGATTTTGTGAATCTCCTTGTCCTCTGTACTGCGCAAGCGCTGCGCCTTCGCAGTATGGGCCGGACACAATCCGATGGCCGGACAGTTTTTGTCACAACAACAGTATACATGTCTATTCTGCACAAGGTACGGACAAGTCCTGTGGGATCCATTCCTGGTTCATTTTAATGAACGTGAGCTTGTCCACATTGGCTCTGGACAGGCGGCTGCGCTTGTCTGTGATAACGCCCCCTGCCGTGCTAAATACACGTTCAGATAATACACTGGCTGCAGGGCAGGCCAGCACCTCCAAGGCATAAAGGGCAAGCTCAGGCCATGTGCCCAATTTGGAGACCCAGAAGTTAAAGGGGGCAGACCCGTCATCCAGTACGTGTAGGCCTGTGGACACATACTGCTCAACCATGTTGGTGAAATGCTGCCTCCTGCTAAGACGTTCCATCTCAGCTGGTGGTGCTGGTTGTTGTGGCGTGCTGACAAAGCTTTTCCACATTTCAGCCATGCTAACCCTGCCTTCTGAGGTGCTGCCGGTGCCCCGGCTGCGTTGGCGACCTCTTCCTCCTCCTCTGCCTTCGCCTTGTGCTTCCACCGTACGCCCGCTGTCAGGTGGGAATGCCACCAGCAGCGCGTCTACCAGCGTGCGCTTGTACTCGCGCATCTTACGATCCCGCTCCAGTGAGGGAATTAAGGACGGTACGTTGTCCTTGTAACAGGGATCCAGCAGGGTGGCCACCCAGTAATCAGCACCAGTTAAAATGTGGGCAACTCGGCGGTCATTGCGGAAACACTGCAGCATGTAATCGCTCATGTGTGCCAGGCTGCCCAGAGGCAAAGAAAAGCTGTCCTCTGTGGGAGGTGTATCGTCTGTGTCCTCTGTATCCCCCCAGCCATGCACCAGTGATGGCCACGAGCTGGTGTGGGTGCCACCCTGCTGTGAAAATGGCTCCTCCTCCTCCTCCTCCATCTCCTCCTCCACCTCGTCATCCTCCAGAACTGTGCCCTTTCTGCCGGACAATTGTGTACCTGGTGTTTGTTGGTGCAGGAACCCACCCTCGTAGCCACTTGTGAAAGACTGCCCTGAAAGCCTTTGAAATGATCCCGCTTCCTCCTCCTCCTCCTCATCCTCCTGTGCCACATCCTCTTCCATCATCGCCCGAAGCGTTTTTTCAAGGAGGCATAGAACTGGGATAGTAACGCTGAGAACGGCGTCATTGGCACTGGACATGTTGGTGGAGTACTCGAAACAGCGCAACAAGGCACACAGGTCTCGCATGGAGGCCCAGTTATTGGTGGTGAAGTGGTGCTGTTCCGCAGAGCGACTCACGCGTGATTGCTGCAGCTGAAACTCCACTATCGCCTGCTGCTGCTCGCACAGTCTGGCCAGCATGTGCAAGGTGGAGTTCCACCTTCTGGGCACGTCACATATGAGGCGGTGAGCGGGAAGGCCGAAGTTACGCTGCAGCGCTGACAGGCGAGCAGCAGGGTGAGAACGCCGAAAGTGCGCACACACAGCCCGCACTTTCTGCAGCAGCTCTGGCATATTGGGGTAATTTTTAAGGAACCTCTGAACCACCAAGTTCAGCACATGCGCCAGGCAAGGGATGTGCGTCAAACCGGCTAGGCCCAGAGCTGCTACGAGATTTCGCCCATTATCGCACACCACCAGGCCGGGCTTGAGGCTCACTGACAGCAACCACTCATTGGTCTGTTGTTCCATGTCCCTTCACAACTCCTGCGTGGTGTGGGGTTTTTCCCCCAAACAGGAAAGTTTTAAAACTGCCTGCTGTCGTTTACCCCTGGCTGTGCTGAAGTTGGTGGTGAAGGTGTTACGCTGACCGGATGAGGAGGCGGTAGAGGATGAGGAAGCGGAGTAGGAGGAGTTAGCAACAGGAGGCAAACTGAAGCGCCCTGCAATACTTGGTGGTTGAAGGACATGCGCCAAACTGCTATCTGCCTCAGGCCCACCCGCCACTGCATTTACCCAGTGTGCTGTTAGGGAGATATAACGTCCCTGACCGTGCTTACTGGTCCACGCATCCGTAGTTAGGTGGACCTTGCCACAGATGGTGTTGCGCAGTGCACACCTGATTTTGTCCCCCACTTGGTTGTACAGGGAAGGGATGGCTCGCCTGGAAAAGTAGTGGCGGCTGGGCACGACGTACTGTGGGATAGCCAATGCCATCAGGCTTTTAAAACTCTGCGTCTCCACCAGACGGAATGACAGCATTTCAAAGGCCAGGAGTTTTGAAATGCTGGCATTCAGGACCAGGGATCGCGGGTGGCTAGGGGGGTACTTCCTCTTCCACTCCAATGTTTGGGAGATAGAGAGCTGAACGCTTCCATGGGACATTGTGGAGATGGTTGGTGACCCAGGTGGTAGTGTTGCTGGCAGATCCTCTGTTTGCGGGGTGGCAGGTGCCACTGTCACTACAGAGGTGGATGAAGAGGCCGAGACTGCAGCAGAAGAGGAAGCAGGAGGAGCCAGAGACCTTTCTTGGTTTTTGAGGTGTCTACTCCACTGCAGCTCGTGCTTTGCACTTAGATGCCTGGTCATGCAGGTTGTGCTCAGGTTGAGAACGTTTATGCCTCGCTTCAGGCTCTGATTGCACAGCGTGCAAACCACTCGTGTCTTCTCATCAGCACATTGTGTGAAGAACTGCCACGCTAGGGAACTCCTTGGACCTGGCTTTGGTGTGCTCGGTCCCTTGCTGCGTTGGGCAGTAGCAGACATACTGTCTAGGGGACGGACGCTCCGCTTTTGCACCCTGCTCCCTCTTCTGCTGTGCTGGTGGCTCTGTGCGACCACCGCCTCTTCCTCCAAACTACACTGGTCACCTGCATAACGTTGATTCCATGTGGGGTCGAGGACCTCATCGTCCTCCACATCATCTTCCACCCAGTCTTCACCCCTGCCCTCCTTGTCTGTCTGCACAATTGCGAAAGCAGCATCAGTTGGCATCTGTGTTTCGTCATCATCCGAGACGTACTGCGATGGTCCTCCCATGTACTCATCATGAAACATAAGTGGTTGGGCATCGGTGCACTCAATCTCTTCCACTTCTGGGGCAGGGCTAGGTGGATGGCCCTGGGAAACCCTGCTAACAGAGTCATCGAAAAGCAGAACAGACTGCTGCATGATTTGGGGCTCAGACTGCTTGGCTGATTTGCAAGGGGGTGAGGAGAAAGACTGATGGACATGGGTTTCAAGTGCCAACTCTGATCTTTCATCAGAAGAGTGGGTGGGAGACAATGTGAAGGAACCCGAGGCACTGTCAGCAACCCAATCTACTATCGCCTGTACTTGTCCTGGCCTAAACATTCGTACAGCCTCATTAGGCGCGACAAAATACCGCCGCAGGCTCGGTCGCCTACTCGCACCTGAGGAAGGTTTTTCACTTGTGCGTGTATCTGGCACAGATCGACCACGTCCTCTCCCTGCAACAGGAGCTCCACCAGCAGCACCACGACCGGGGCCACCACGTCCCTTTGACCTTCTCCTCATATTTTCCAAATTTAGGATCTTGCCCTAAATGGGTGTTTTTGGAAGAGCAGAACACACCCACAGTACGTAACCGCTGAATCGCACAGCTACAGAACTGCAGAAAATGCTATTCAAAAAAAATGTTGTTTTTTTAGTATAGCACAGTAGGAGAAAACTATATAGAAATTGTTTATTTCACACACCTCCACATATGTATAACACACTGCAAACTATTTTTTGTGCCCCTAAACTGCGTTTTTTGGAAGAGCAGAACACACCCACAGTACGTAACTGCTGAATCGCACAGCTACAGAACTGCAGAAAATGCTATTCAAAAAAAATGTTTTTTTTTTAGTATAGCACAGTAGGAGAAAACTATATAGAAATTGTTTATTTCACACACCTCCACATATGTATAACACACTGCAAACTATTTTTTGTGCCCCTAAACGGCGTTTTTTGGAAGAGCAGAACACACCCACAGTAAGTAACCGCTGAATCGCACAGCTACAGAACTGCAGAAAATGCTATTAAAAAAAAATGGTTTTTTTTAGTATAGCACAGTAGGAGAAAACTATATAGAAATTGTTTATTTCACACACCTCCACATATGTATAACACACTGCAAACTATTTTTTGTGCCCCTAAATGGCGTTTTTTGGAAGAGCAGAACACACCCACAGTACGTAACCGCTGAATCGCACAGCTACAGAACTGCAGAAAATGCTATTAAAAAAAAATGTTTTTTTTTTAGTATAGCACAGTAGGAGAAAATTATATAGAAATTGTTTATTTCACACACCTCCACATATGTATAACACACTGCAAACTATTTTTTGTGGCCCTGAATGGCTCTTTTTGCAAGCGTACATTAAAGTGCAAATTTTTTTATTTTATTTTTTTTGCCCTAAACGGGTCTTTTTTTGCCCTATGGGTCTTTTGGAAAAGAGCACAATAAAGTGCCTTTTTTTTTTTCCCCTAAATGGATCTTTTTCAAAGAGCAGAATACACCCACAGTATGGAAACGGTGTATCTCTCAACGTAATATATGCAGTGCTGGTGCACTGAGCTTGCAGATAAAAGTTAGATTTTCTCTGACACTGGGCTCATGGCAGTGTAAAAAGACTGCACTGCAACACAAACAGGTAAACCTATGCAGATCGCTGATTTTAATCTCTGAATCTGGACTCCTATATAATATATCTCTCTCCCTGAAAGCACCAATAGGAACCTGGCCCTACACTACACTATCTCTCTATCTTTTCCCTCAGATTGTAGAATCAGGACTAACTCATGTATTTTACAATCTCTCCCTATTAGCAACAGCAGCAGCCAAGATCCTCTCCCTATCTATTCTGAAGCAGAGTGACGTGTGTGCTGTGTGCCTCTAGCTTATATAGAAGCTGGGTCACATGTTGCACTGACCAATCACAGCCATGCCATTAGTAGGCATGGCTATGATGGCTTCTAAGGGCACACCAGCTAATCAAAAGGTGATTGGCTGGCCCCTGAAGCATTTCTAAATGCGTAATTAGATTGCCGAACCCGAACCCGGACTTTTGCGCAAAGTCCGGGTTCGGGTTCGGGAAAAAGCTAAAGTTCGGTACGGACCCGAACTTTACAGTTCGGGTTCGCTCAACACTAATCAAGTTCCATCAATAAAAATAAAAACAATCCCATATACACAAACCTACACCCACAGTTGATGCAGAGGAAAGCAAAAAACCCCAGCAAAGCATAATCCAATTTGCTACAGCAAGGGAAAAAAATTATTCCCTGATCCCCCGAGAGGAAATCGGATTTTCCCTGGATCAACTTTACCTATAAATGTTAGTACCTGGTTATATTGTGTACATTTAGGAAATAATCCAGGCCTTTTTTAAAGCAATCCACTGACCTTGCCAGAACCACCTCTGTCTATTCCACATTTTCACAGCTCTTACTGTAAAGAAACCTTTCCATATTTGTAGATGAAATCTTTTATCCTATAGACGTAAAGAGTGCCCCCTTGTCCTCTGTGATGGCCTTTAAGTGAATAACTCAACACCAAGTTCCCAATATGGACCACTTATGTATTTGTACTTGTTGATCATATCCCCCCCTAATCTCCTCTTCTCAAGAGGGAATAGATTCAGTTCCTCTAATTTTTCCTCATAGCTGAGCTCCTCCATGCCTCTTATCAGTTTGGTTGCTTTCCAAGCCTGTAGACTTTACCTTACACATGAGCCGTGTGTGGGAAACTGTGTCAAGCGCTTTTGCAAAGTCTAGGTATACCACCTCCACAGCCACCCCTCTGTAAAAGGTTTTACTTACCTCTTCATAAAAAGAAATCAGGTTTGTCAAAATGGATTAAAGGATTCTGTAATTGCTTGACCATCATTCTCTGCAGCACTGAGGAAAGGAGAGGACTTGGCTGGTGGCCACCAATGATTGGTCTTTCATCTATTCTTTACCTTTATTTAAGGCAAAACTCTTTTACTAACTTCTTTCTCTTCAGTGCACTTTTCTAATCACTGTAACTAACATAGTATTTTAACTGCAGTCTTAGTTCACAATGCACAGCCCAAATCTTATTAGCTCCAATCTACAAGGTGATGTAGCGATCTTAATAATAGGTAAGGGGTAATCAATCCCCTATGAGAAATAAAGGAGAGGCAGAAGCTTTAACTTTTCACCACTCTAGCCAGGGCCTTAACAAATGTGGGCAGAAGGGACGTCTGCCCTGGACGCAGCGTGTATTGTCGGGATGGGGGTGCCTTAAGTTCCTTTTATTAAAAGGCTGATCGGAGTAGTGACAGCGGCATCACTACTTCTGTCAGCCCAGACCTGGCAAGGAGAGGAAAAGAGAGTCAGGAGGAGGTGCGGGCTGTGCTCTCTCTCCTCCTCCTCATAAACTTGCACATAATGACCGTGGTGGGGGCGCAATTTGGCATCTTTACCCTGGGAACTGAATGATCTTGTCCAGGAATTGACTGTAGCCAAAGCTAGAAACAAAAAATGACTGCGTTCAAGAAGATATTGGTCAAGGGTAAGATATCCCTTCACAGCTTGTTGTGACTCCAATGGAAATCTCCCCAATAAAATCTTGATGGAGGTTCTAACTCTTCCACACTCAAAACAGATGTTTGTGTAAAAGTGATCGATAGGCATGGGATTTGGTTTTGAAATATTCAATAGAGTGTGTCTGCTTTCAGAGGAGCTGATAATGAAGGTATAGTGTATGTGGACTTTGTTCTGGCCCTAGGCTGATGCCTCTCTGAATGTGGCAAAAAGAATACTCAGTAGATGATAAACTCTGGGGTGGGTTTCTTTCTGCGTTTTGCCTTTCCATCATTTGTTTTTCATTCACTTTCAATGTGCCTTTGAACTTGTTGGCAATTTTGACTACTCCAGGAAAAGTAAATTCTTAGGCAGAGCCCCCTCTCTCCTTGCATATCATAGCTGTCTCCTCTTCTGGAAGTGTCTAATACTCTCTGTGCAAGCCTGTCTCCTCTTACCTTCCTTTTATCTTCCTACATAACCTTTCATGTAGTTGCCAAGATAGGAGTGAAGTGTACTATAGAGTCTCACTTCAGCGATATCTCCAAGTTGGCTGCTGACATCCCATCCAGGATGGCATCTCCATTCTCAGGGTCTTTGGGTGTCTAAACAAGGTATATTTAACTGGTAAAAACATGCATAAAATATGTTAAATGCACATATACCGTATATACTCGAGTATAAGTTGAGTTTTTCAGCCCTTTTTTTAGGGCTGAAAATACCCCTCTCGGCTTATACTCGAGTCAGTGAACCTTGGGCATCCATTTTTTAAAACTCGCGGCTTCCTCCTGGTCCCGTCCCGCTCCGTGATAGGCGTTTGACACTGTGTTCCACTATCGCCTATCACGGAGGTCCTCTCATCCTCGGACTCAGTTTCCTAGCAGACACTGTGTTCAGTGTTCCGCCTATCACGGACCTTCTCTAGTCCGAGGATGAAAGAACGTCCGTGATTGGCGGAACACTGAACACAGTGTCTGCTGGGAAACTGATTCCGAGGATGAGAGGACCTCCGTGATAGGCGGAACACTGAACACAGTGTCTGCTGGGAAACTAAGTCCGAGGATGAAAAAACGTCCATGATAGGCGGAACACTGAACACAGTGTCAAACGCCTATCACGGAACAGGACGGGACCAGGAGGAAGCCGCGAGTTTTACAAAATGGACGCCCTCAGCGCAGCCTGTCAAGAATTTCAGGTACTCTGCAATGGGCACAGTGAGATTGTAATGGGCACAGTGAGGTAATGGGCACAGTGAGGTAATGGGCACAGTGAGGTTGTAATGGGCACAGTGAGGTAATGGGCACAGTGAGGTTGCAATGGGCACAGTGAGGTTGCAATGGGCACAGTGAGGTTGTAATGGGCACAGTAAGGTTGTAATGGTCACAGTGAGGATGGGCACAGTGAGGTGTGAAAATGGGCATTGTTGACCCTCTTTTCTGCTTACAGTAGCTGCTGCATTCTCACCCTCGGCTTATACTCGAGTCAATAAGTTTTCCCATTTTTTGTGGTAAAATTAGGGTCTCAGCTTATACTCGAGTATATACGGTAATCTAAGAAAACATTGCTAATCTGGTGACAGGGACTCTTTAGGACTGGTTCCCCAATCTTTTTTCTAATTTTCCACTATAATCGAGCACAACTGGCTTCCACTGTGTAGGCTGCCATAAACAGTCAGTAGTCTGATGTGGTTAGAGACATCAGCATTTTGACTTTATAATGTGGCTTGACTTCACATACTATGGGACAGAGAAGGATATTTCATTGCCAGTCGGCAAACACAGATTTCCAGAGCAACGAGGTGTTTCCAGACATATGAATGACAGTTAACCAGATTGATAACTTTATAATGTAATCTTACAATAACTAATGTTTTCTATCCATATAAACATCATCCACAGCTGTGGGTCCGGTTGATGAGATGTAGCTAAGCGCATGCCTTGCTTGCCAAGGTGTATAAAGATCAGGAGAGGTGGGGGCAGTTGATCCTGCAGCATTGTTTCCATATTACAATCTGCCTGCCATATGTGCAGCATTAATGAAGTTCCCAAACTATGAGGAAGCAAAGGAAAATTGGAGGGAGTGGTGGGGGGGGGCACAAGTCATTTATTTCTATGGCAGGATCAGTGAAATTATCTATCTACCTTGTTCTACAACCTAAAGTGCTTCAATCTTTGTCTCATGTATGAAATAATCCCGGGGGCCATTCATATTAGCACACATTAAGAGCATTAATAATTCATTTGAATGTGCTGCCAGTGCCAACACACTAAGATGGACTAAAAACTGGACATGTACCATTTTTGCTGATGAAATGCACTGTAATGCATGGTAGTGTGTTAGGCCGGTCATACACAGAGTGAAATTCGCTTGATTCCTCCATTAACACAGATGGTGTTGATGCGGCAATGCCTCCAGCCATTGTCTTCTTACGGTGGGGGGTCGGAGGAGGGCGGAGGAAGCCATCCCTGCCAGGAGAAGACAGTGATTATTGCTAGCAGCTAAAGCAGATAATCGGAAGAGAATCCAGGAGGCTGGTTGTACCCAAGTTGATTGAACGAATACCTTGGTACATTCAGCCTGCCCATTTCAATTTGAACCTTGTATGGCTGGCCTTGGGCATATTGTGGTGCACTGCCTTAGTGCATTGGGGAGCCATTGACAATAACTGGAACTGCAACAGGCAATGTATGTATGGTGTGTTGCGGTAATGTTCATTATTGCAATGCACTGCAATGGACAAGAGTGAGTCGGCCCTGACTTGGCTATCTTTGTAACTTATCACAACCAATAAGATAAATTGTTTCTAATGCATGCCTCCTAACCATCTTTAATAAGAAAAAGGGACAACTTTTTATGGTAAAATACAAAGATGTACTCCTATTCATATGACTATAATATCGGGAAAGGATATAAAGAGAAGTAGCATTGACCCCCATAGGAAATGTTGGGTTCCCCTACCCTTTCCAGTGGGCCTTAATGAAAAATTATACTAGCAAAGACATAAAACAATCAGCAAACCACAGCCCTAGTAGGGTGTGGGGTATGGGTCGTGCATTATGCACACTCTCCACCCCCCCCCTCCAAAAAACAAAACAAAAAAACATATCTATTTGTAAACCAATATAAGCACTGCAAACAAACAACTGCAGGCCTTTATATAACCTAGCTAGGAATGCTAGCACACCTAGACCCACCCAGTAAAGGACACACCCACCAGTGTCTCTTCATGTATGCCTCAAGTGCTCACACCTGTTTATCAGGAACACACACTCTTTACAAATGAAATAATGCATCAGCATATATATCTGTGCAGGGTAAACCTAAAAATAACAAATGTCCAAGGCTCTGGCCATGATCAGTGATACCAAAAATCTTCAAATTAAACTTGTACGTTGTTGGGCATGTGGAGGGTACCAAACAGGAAATGACAACTTTGTGAGGGCTGCTTCACACAAATTGATGACAAAGCACATTTGTTATTCATCATCAGCATACAACATTAAAATATGTGTGCAGGATCACACCAGACTTATACACCCATTATGTGAAACCCATCAAAAATGTAATCACTGGTGAAAAAAAACTTTAAAACTAGGGATGAGCTTCGAGTTCGAGTCTAACTCATGTTCGACTCGAACATTGCCTGTTCGCACAATTTGGGGTGTTCGCGGCAAATTCTAAAAGCCGCGGAACACCCTGTAAAAGTCTATGGGAGAAATCTAAAGTGCTAATTTTAAAGGCTTATATGCAAGTTATTGTCATAAGAAGTGTTTGGGGACCCGGGTCCTGCCCCTGGGGACATGTATCAATGCAAAAACATTTTTTAAAAGCGGCTGTTTTTTCGGGAGCAGTGATTTTAATAATGCTTAAAGTGAAACAATAAAAGTGAAATATTCCTATAGTATGCCTGTAAAGCAGCGCTTGTTTCCCTTGCTTAGAACTGTCCCCGCACAAAGTGTCATTTCTGAAGGAAAAAAAGTCATTTAAAAGCACTCGCGGCTATAATGAATGGGTCTGGTATGGATTTTAAGGGGAACTTCACCCCAATTTTTTTTTAAAAATGGCGTGGAGTTCCCCCAAAAATCCATACCAGATCCTTTATCCGAGCACGCAACCTGGCAGGCCGCAGGAAAAGAGGGGGGACGAGGGAGCGCCCCCCCTCCTGAACCATACCAGACCACATGCCCTCAACATGGGGAGGATGTCCCCATGTTGATGGGGACAAGGGCCTCATCCCCACAACCCTTGCCCGGTGGTTGTGGGGGTCTGCGGGCAGGAGGCTTATCGGAATCTGGAAGACCCCTTTAACAAAGGGGACCCCCAGATCCCGCCCCCCCTATGTGAATTGGTAATGGGGTACATTGTACCCCTACCATTTCACAAAGAAAGTGTAACATTTGTTTTTTAAAAACACACAGACACCTTGGAAAAGTCCTTTATTATAAATAAAAAAATAAAAAAAATCCAGCGATGTAATCCAGTGTCCCGCGGCGATTCAATGTCCAGCGCTGCAGTCTCCACTCCACACAAAACGTCATTGGCTGAGCGGACCTACACTGATGGGGAACGTGAGAAGGGGCGGGTCTATTCATTTTTTTCTATTCATTTTTTACACTGCGGAGGAAGTTCCCCATCAGGTCCGGTCCAGTCAGCCAATGATGTAGGCGGGGTCTGAGATATGAGGACACCCCCGGGGCCGGGATCTGGGGGTCCCCATTGTTAAAGGAGTCTTCCAGATTCCGATAAGCCCCCTGCCCGTAGACCCCCACAACCACCGGGCAAGGGTTGTGGGGATGAGGCCCTTGTCCCCATCAACATGGGGACATCCTCCCCATGTTGAGGGCATGTGGCCCGGTATGGTTCAGGAGGGGGGGCGCTCTCTCATCTTTTCCTGCGGCCTGCCAGGTTGCGTGCTCGGATAAAGGGTCTGGTATGGATTTTTGGGGGAACCCCTCGTCGGTTTTTTTTTTTATTTGATGCAGGGTTCCCCTTAATATCCATACCAGACCTGAAGGGTCTGGTAATTGAACTTGGGGGGACCCCCACGCATTTTTAATTTTTTTTTATCAATGACTTTTCTCTGTATTGCCGGGAGCCGACAATTCATTATAGCCGCAAGTGCTTTTAAATTACTTTTTTCCTTCAGAAATGACATTTTGTGCAGGGACAGTTCTAAGCAAGGGAAACAAGCGCTGCCTTACAGGCATACTATACACCCCCCCAGGTACAAAATTTAAAGGAATATTTCACTTTAATTGTTTCACTTTAACCACTTAAGCCCCGGACCATTTGGTAGCTAAAGGACCAGAGGTGAATTCAGAATTTTGCACTGCGCTGCTTTAACTGTAAATTGTGCGGACATGCAATGTTGTACCCAAACGAAATTTGCGTCCTTTTCTTCCCACAAATAGAGCTTTCTTTTAATGGTATTTGATTGCCTCTGCGATTTTTATTTTTTGCGATATAAACGGAAAAAGACCGAAAATTTTGAAAAAAAATGATATTTTCTACTTTTTGTTATAAGAAAAATCGAATAAACTCAATTTTAGTCATACATTTAGGCCAAAATGTATTCAGCCACATGTCTTTAGTAAAAAAAAAGTCAATAAGCGTATATTTATCGGTTTGCGCAAAAGTTATAGCGTTTACAAACTAGGGTACATTTTCTGGAATTTACACAGCTTTAAATTTATGACTGCCTATCTCATTTCTTGAGGTGCTAAAATGGCAGGGCAGTACAAAACCCCCCCAAATGACCCCATTTTAGAAAGTAGACACCCCAAGGAAATTGCTGAGAGGCCTGTTGAGCCCATTGAATATTTTTTTTTTTTTGTCCCAAGTGATTGAATAATGACAAAAAAAACAAACAAAAAATGACAAAAAGTTGTCACTAAATGATATATTGCTCACACATGCCATGGTTATATGTGGAATTGCACCCCAAAATAAATTTTGCTGCTTCTCCTGAGTATGGGGATACCACATGTGTGGGAATTTTTAGGAGCCTAGCTGCGTACGGGACCCCGAAAACCAATCACCGCCTTCAGGATTTCTAGGCACAAATTTTTGATTTGACTCCTCACTACCTATCACAGTTTCGAAGGCCATAAAATGCCAAAATAGCACAAAACCCCCCAAATGACCCCATTTTGGAAAGTAGACACCCCAAGCTGTTTTATGAGAGGCATGGTGAGTATTTTACAGCTCTCATTTGTTTTTGAAAATGAAGAAAGAACATTTTTTTTTTTTTTTTTTTCAATTTTCAAAACTTTGTGACAAAAAGCGAGATCTGAAAAATACTCACAATACCTCTCAGCAAATAGCTTGGGGTGTCTACTTTCCAAAATGGGGTCATTTGGGGGGGGGGGGTTTGTGCCATCTGGGCATTCCATGGCCTCCGAAACTGTGATAGGCAGTGAGAAGTGAAATCAAAAATTTACACCCTTTAGAAAGCCTGAAGGCGGTGATTGGTTTTTGGGGTCCCGTACGCGGCTAGGCTCCCAAAAAGTCTCACACATGTGGTATCCCCGTACTCAGGAGAAGCAACATAATGTATTTTGGGGTGTAATTCCACATATGCCCATGGCATGTTTGAGCAATATATCATTTAGTGACAACTTTGTGCAAAAAAAAAAAAAAAATTGTCTTTTTTCCGCAACTTGTGTCAACATATAAAATATTCCATGGACTCGACATGCCTCTCACTATATAGCTTGGGGTGTATACTTTCCAAAATGGGGTCATTTGGGGGGGTTTTGAACTGTTCTGGCATTTTATACACAACATTAGGAAGCTTACATCCACTCTTCTAACCACTTGAAGACAAAGCCCTTTTTGACACTTTTTGTTTACATGAAAACATATTTTTTATAGCAAGAAAATTATGTTGAACCCCCAAACATTATATATATTTTTAAAGCAAAGGCCCTACAGAATAAAATGGTGGGTGTTGCATTTTTTTTTCTACACAGTATTTGCGCAGCGATTTTTCAAACGCATTTTTTGGGGAAAAAATACACTTTTTTTAATTTTAATGCACTAAAACACACTATATTGCCCAAATGTTTGATGAAATAAAAAAGATGATCTTAGGCCGAGTACATAGATACCAAACACGACATGCTTTAAAATTTAGCACAAACGCGCATTGGCGACAAACTACATACATTTTTAAAAGCCTTTAAAAGCCTTTACAGGTTACCCCGTTAGATTTACAGAGGAGGTCTACTGCTAAAATTACTGCCCTCGATCTGACCTTCGCGGTGATACCTCACATGCATGGTGCAATTGCTGTTTACATATGACGCCAGACCGACGCTTGCGTTCGCCATTGGGCAAGAGCAGGGCAGGACAGGGGTGCTTTTTTTTTTTTTTTTTTTATTATTAATTTTGCTTTTTTATTTTATTTTTAAACTGTTGCTTCCATATTTATTTATTTTTTTATCATTTTTATTGTTATCTCAGGGAATGTAAATATCCCCTATGATAGCTATAGGTAATGACAGGTACTCTTTTTTGAAAAAACTGGGGTCTATTGGACCCTAGTTCTTTCCTCTGCCCTCAAAGCATCTGACCACACCAAGATCGGTGTGATAAAATGCTTTCCCAATTTCCCAATGGCGCTTTTTATATCCGGGGGGGTCATTCCCTCCCACTGCTTGTAAAAGCAGTCCAGAGGCTAATTAGCCACTAGGATTGCTTTTACATGAAAGCCGGCCGCTGGCTGAACAGAATGATACCAAGATGATACTTAAACCCACAGGCATCATTCTGGTATAAACATTCAAAGTCCAGCAACATACCAGTACGTTGCTGGTCCTTGTTGGACATGTATTGTAATCTTTTTTTTCATGCAGCCTGTTGGCTGAACGAAAAAAAAAGATTGATCGGTGGGTATGCCCACCATTAGAATACCGCCCTTCATCCACCCACTTCTAATGATGGGCATACATGCACCATTTATATATGCCGAAGCATGGGGGCATCTTCCCGCAAAAGTTATGCCGCGTACACATGGTCAGACTTTTCCACGGGCAAGCCTCCGTCGGAATTTCGACTGTATGTACGCGGCATTAGGAGCAAAATCGCTCCTCCGCCCCTGCTGCCCCAATGCTTCGGCATATATGCTTTTTTTTTTTTTTAACTGTGGTGGCGAAATCACCTCCTACAGCACTGGAGTCGCAGGGATCAGGCCTGTCTCTGCGAACGCTGCAGTTATGTGTGTTGTGTTTTGCAAGTGACAGTGATCGATCGATACTGCACTTGGGTGGCCTGGGCTGGACGGAGGGGCAAAACGCAGGTGCTAGCAGGTATCTGGGCTGATTCTGCTAACACTGCGTTTTTGGGAACCCTAAACTGCTGGGGACGCTAGTATAGATCTGATCAGATCAGATATTGATCTGTTCATATACTATACCACTAAGGGGGGTGTATGCTTCACGTGTGGGTGTTAGCGTTACTGGCACTAACCTGACGCTACCTGGGGTGTGATGCAGACCCTCTCTGATGCTAAAACCTAATTGATATCACCCGCCGGGCGATCAGGGGGTTAAACCTTTATTGGGTTATATACGGCGGGTGCCCTGACACTATAAAAAGCAAACTAACTAACCAGCGTCACCCGTAACACTTATATGGTGATTACTGGTGAAAGGGTTAACTAGGGGCAATTAGGGGGTTAAAACCTTTATTAGGTAATATATGGGGGTACCTGACGCTATATAAAAACCTGACGGCGAACCTAAAAAAAAATGACTGGCTACCGATCTGCATCACCGACACTAAGACAACGATCATAAAAACGATCGCTTAGCGACAGTGGTGATAGGGGGTGAAAGGGTTACCTGGGGGGCGATCAGGGGGTTAAACCTTTATTAGATAATATATGGGGGTACCTGACACTATAAAAACCTGCGGCGAACCTAAAAAAAATTACTGGCTACCGATCTGTATCACCGACGCTAAGACAGCGATCAGAAAAATGATCGCTTAGCGACAGTGGTGATAGGGGGTGAAAGGGTTACCTGGGGGGCGATCAAGGGGTTTAAACCTTTATTAGGTAATATATTGGGGTACCTGACGCTATAAAAACCTGCGGTGAACCTAAAAAAAATTACTGGCTACCGATCTGCATCACCGACGCTAAGACAGCGATCAGAAAAATTATCGCTTAGTGACAGTGGGGATAGGGGGTGAAAGGGTTACCTGGGGGGCGATCAAGGGGGTTAAACCTTTATTAGGTAATATATGGGGGTACCCGACGCTATAAAAACCTGCGGCGAACCTAAAAAAAATTACTGGCTACCGATCAGCATCACCGACGCTAAGACATCGACCAGAAAAATGATCGCTTAGTGACGGCGGTGCTAGGGGGTGAAAGGGTTACCTGGGGGGTGATCAAGGGGGTTAAACCTTTATTAGGTAATATATGGGGGTACCCGACGCTATAAAAACCTGCGGCGAACCTAAAAAAAATTACTGGCTACCGATCAGCATCACCGACGCTAAGACATCGATCAGCAAAATGATCGCTTAGCGACGGCGGTACTAGGGGGTGAAAGGGTTATCTGGGGGGTGATCAGGGGGTTAAACCTTTATTAGGGGGGGTTAGGGGGCTACACTGGACCTAAAACTAAATGTACTGACACTTTTACAGTCACAAATGTCACTGATTGCAGTTAGTGATGAGCCGAACACCCCCGCATTCGGTTCGCACCAGAACCCGCGAACGGACCGAAAGTTCGAACGAACATTAGAACCCTATTAAATACAATGGATGCGAACGTTCGAATTCTAAAGTGCTAATTATAACAACTATTATGCATGTTATTGTCATAAATAGGGTTTGGGAACCCGGGTTCTGCACCAGGGGACATGTATCAATGCAAAAAGAAGTTTTAAAAACGGTCGTTTTTCGGGAGCAGTCATTTTAATGATGCATAAAGTGAAAAAAAAAAGTCAAATATTCCTTTAAATATCGTACCTGGGGGGTGTCTAAAGTATGCCTGTGAAGTGCCACGTGTTTCCCGTGTTTAGAACTGTCCCTGCACAAAATGACACTTCTAAAGGAAAAAAAAGCCATTTAAAACTGCTTGCGGCTTTAATGTAATGTCTGGTCCCGGTAATATGGATGAAATTCTTTAAGAAAAATGGCATAGCTACCCCATGACCCCCCCCCCTACCCCAGCCCATTACCAGCCCCTTTGGGTCTTGTATGGATATTAAGGGGAACCCCGCACATAAAATAAAAAAGGCCCTATATACTCTGAACAGCCGTATACAGGCGGTGCATACAAGACAGGGACTGTAGGTTTGTTCTTATGTAGAATCTGTTTGTAATTTTGAACAGGTACATTGTTGAAGTGTAGCTCCAGCCCAAAAATCTATTTTTAAACTTTTTGGGAAACATAGGTAAGGGTTATCACCCCTGTAACATTTGTTTTGCTGTCTGTGCCCCTGTTCAGAACATTTCACCTCACTTTCCGTCCCAATGACAACTGTTTTTGAAATGTGGTGTTTTTCTTGAAACAAGGATTGCTGATAAAGCATCAGTACAGATGAGACCCCTTTCTCCCATATTTATTCTTACAGGAGAGAATTTTCCTTTCTAGGGGTAGATTTCCTCTCACTTCCTGTTGTCTTCTTTCGTTTGCAAGTAGGAGTCGTTTGTAAGTTGGATGTTTGAAAGTAGGGACCTGCCGTATATACTCTGCAGAAATAGGCCCCTTAGTTGTTGGTGTTGGCACAACACTGTAAGCACTCAGTTACTCTTGGTTGGTGCTGGAACGCCCTGCTGTCAACTATTATATCAGGAATTTTAATTACATATAATTGTTGAACAGTGGTAGTAAAAATTGGGGCTTTGATGGTGGTGCTGGTGCCACAACACTGTAAGCCCTGACAGTTACTCTTGGTGGGTGCAGCAATGGGCCCTGCTGTGAATTATTAGATCAAGAATTGTAATTACATGCCCCTTTTGAACAGGGGCTGAAAAATTGGGCCTTTCGTGGTGGTGGTGGTGGTGGCGTTGCCACAAGACTGTAAGCCCTCAGAGTTACTCTTGGTGGGTGCAGCAATGGACCCTGCTGTGAATTATTAGATCAAGAATTGTAATTGCATGCCCCTGTTGAACAGGGGCTGAAAAATTGGGCCTTAGGCACTGGTGGCACAACACTACAACCACTCACAGATACTGTACTTGGAGCACAGCAATGAGCCCTGTTGCAAAGTATTGCTTCAAAAATTGTAATGACACGCCCCTGTTAAACAGGGGCTGAAAAATTGGGCCTTAGGCACTGGTGCCACAACACTCCAACCCCTCACAGATACTGTACTTGGAGCACAGCAATGAGCCCTATGGCAAATTATTGCAAAAAAAATTGTAATTACACGCCCCTGTAAAACAGGGGCTGAAAAATTGGGCCTTAGCCACTGGTGGCGGCACCCATAAACAAAAATGATCTTCCAAGCTATCATCATCAATCGTATCATTGAGGACTCGGAGGAGGAGGATAGCCAGTCAACATAACAGCACAGGCACTCAGCATCAGCATCAGTCTTGAAGGGATGTGACATGTTAAAATCAATTAGTCTGTTATATCAGCATCAGGTGTGTGGTAGCTGGTGGTGATCCAAGACTGGTTCATCTTGATGAAAGTCAGTCGATCAACCGAGTCGGTGGACAGGCGCACCCTGTGATCCGTGACAAATCCTCCAGCAGCACTGAATGTGCGTTCCGAAAGAACGCTGGATGCAGGACAGGCCAGTAGCTCAATTGCATACTGTGCAAGCTCTGGCCAGTGATCCATCCTCAAGACCCAGTAAGCCAGAGGATTTTCGGTGGGGAAGGTGTCCAAGTCTGACCTTGCCCCTAGATATTCCTGCACCATGTTTATCAGACGCTGGCGATGGTTGCTGGAACCGATCATACTTTGGGGCTGCGGACTAAAGAATTGTCTGAACGCATCGGTCAGACGGCCACCTTCCCCACCGCTCCTTCTTTGACTGGCCGAAGCCTCAGCAACTCGTTGTCCAGGACCAGGAGTTTGTAACCTCCCAGTCTCTGGGAACGCGTTGCACAGACCTTTCTGCAAGGCCTCCCGGAGTTGTCTCATCCTCTGCTCCCTCTGCGACGGTAACATAAGGTCCGCAACCTTACCCTTGTACCGTGGATCAAGGAGAGTGGCCAGCCAGTAATGGTCCCTCTCCTTGATCCGAAGAGTACGAGGATCCTTCCGCAGACTTTGCAGGATCAGGGAGGCCATGCAGCGTAGGTTTGCTGAGGCATTCGCTCCGGAGTCCTCTGGGTCACTAAGGACGACATGATCCGCAGCCACCTCCTCCCAGCCACGTACAAGTCCACTGGTTTCTTGGGACTGTAAATCATCCCTAAAAGACTGCTGCTGATGATGCTGAGTGCCAGCCTCCACCTCCATGCTGACACAATCCTCCTCCTCCTCCTCCTCCTCCTCCTCCTCTTCCTGTGCGATGGGTGGGACAGAAGGAACACTGTCTGGGTAAAGGGGGCCTTGAGAGGCAAGGAAGTCCTCCTCTTCCTGCCTCTGTTCTGCCTCAAGTGCCCTGTCCATTATTCCACGCAGCGTGTGCTCCAACAGGTGGACAAGAGGTACAGTGTCACTGATGCATGCACTGTCACTGCTCACCATCCTCGTGGCCTCCTCAAATGGTGCCAGGACAGTGCATGCATCCCTGATCATGCCCCACTGGCGTGGAGAAAAAAAACCAAGCTCCCCTGACCCTGTCCTGGTGCCGTAGTCGCACAGGTACTCATTGATGGCCCTCTGCTGCGTGTGCAGCCGCTGCAGCATGGCCAACGTTGAGTTCCACCTGGTGGGCATGTCACATATAAGGCGGTTCTTGGGCAGGTTCAACTCCTTTTGCAGCTCAGCCAGGCGAGCACTGGCATTATAAGATCTGCGGAAATGCACACAGACTTTCCTGGCCTGCCTCAGGACATCCTGTAAGCCCGGGTACCTGCCCAAGAACCGCTGCACCACCAGGTTAAGGACGTGAGCCACACAGGGCACATGGGTCAGTTGTCCCTGTCGGAGGGCGGAGAGGAGGTTGGTGCCATTGTCGCAAACCACCATTCCTGGCTTAAGCTGGCGTGGCGTCAACCACCTCTCGGCCTGGCCCTGCAGAGCAGACAGGACCTCTGCCCCAGTGTGGCTTCTGTCCCCCAAACACACCAGCGCAAGCACGGCATGGCATCTTTTTGCCTGCGTACTTGCGTAGCACCGTGAACGGCTACGGAGCACCGCTGGTTCATAGGACAAACCACAGGAAGAGGCCATGGAGGAAGAAGAAGAGGAGGGGGTGGAGGAGAGAGGTGTGTCACAACCAGTAGTAGCATTTTGGAGGCGTGGCGGTGGGACAACCTCCAACACTACTGCACCTTGTCCTGCATCCTTCCCAGCTGCCAAAAGAGTGACCCAATGGGCCGTGAAAGAAAGGTAACGTCCCTGTCCATGCCTGCTGGACCATGAGTCAGCGGTAATATGCACCTTACCGCTGACCGCCCTGTCCAGCGAGGCCAAGACATTGCCTTCCACATGCCGGTAGAGAGCCGGAATAGCCTTCCGTGAGAAAAAGTGGCGTTTGGGAACCTGCCACTGAGGAACCGCACATTGCACAAACTCACGGAAGGGGGCCGAGTCTACCAACTGAAAAGGCAGCAGTTGAAGCGCTAGCAATTTAGCCAAGCTAGCATTCAACCGCTGGGCATGTGGATGGCTGGGAGTGAACTTCTTTCGACGGTCCAGCAGCTGGGGCAGGGAAATTTGCCTGCTAGAATCGGACGTCGGTGTACTGCTAGCAGAGTGGCCGCAAGTACTTGGCTGTGACACACCTAATTCTACACCTTCATTCCTCTCAGTGCATGTTTCAGAGAGGACTGAAGTTATAGTGGGGTTGGAGATCCCAGCTGATGCGGTGCAAGGAGAGGTCCGCTTTGTTCTTTGGTGTGGGTCTTTCAGGTAGGCTTGCCAACGAGCTGCATGGCAGGTCAACATATGTCTGGTCAGGCATGTGGTACCCAAGCGGCTGATGTTTTGGCCACGCGATATACGCTTGAGACATATGTTGCAAACAGCAGCTGTGCGATCTGATGCACTAGCCTCAAAAAAGGCCCACACCAAAGAACTTTTTGAATGACGGGCAGAGGCAGCGCCCTGCACAGGCGGAGCTCTGCGGTGTGATTCCGTCGGTGTACTGCCCTTACGCTGGCCACCAAAGGGCATCCTGCCTCGTTGGAGATGTGCCTCCTCCTCATCCTCCTCCTCCTCCTCTCTCCTATTAGGCACCCACGTGGAGTCAGTGACCTCATCATCACCTCCCTCCTCATCACTGGAGCCAATCTGGCAGTATGCTGCAGCTGCTGGAACATGACTGCCAGATTGGTGTCCTTCTTGAGCATCCCCTCTGTCTGCTCTCACGCTACTGCCTTCCTCTAGCTGGGTTTCATCATCAGACCCTTCGAAACGCTGGGCATCCTCCTGGAGCATGTACCCAACACTGTGCTGAAACAGTTCGGGGGACTCCTCAGGAGGAGGACATGGTGGGTCTAGGGAAGGAGTGACTGATGATGAGTCTGACATTGATACCAGGGAAGAGGACGCTTTGGCAGCTGCTTTTCCAGTACCCTGAGCCTGGGTGAGAGAGGATGAGGAGGAGGAGGAGGGCTTGGTCATCCACTCTACCAAGTCTTCGGCATGATGTGGCTCAACATGTCCAGCTGCCGAAAAGAAGGACAAGCGTGTCCCATGGCCATGTGCTGATGACAATGCACCGCGTCCACGACCAGCACTGTTGCCCCCAGACACAGAGCCTGCTTGCCCTCTTTTATTGCCTCCTGACTGTCTGCCTCTCCTTGTTTGCCTTCCAGACATTCTAATAGATGGCCTGCAGGGAGATGGGAAAAAAGCAATAAGGGCTACCTTCAGGTGTCCTTCTCTGTCCCTTGAAACAAGGACTTTGACAGTGAAAGAAACTGACACACTCTCCCTACCTACAGTTTTCTGTCCCTAGAAAAAATGTTTTTTTTAAGCACAATTTAGCACAAGGAGAATTCACTCACTGTCCTTCCAGGTCCCTGGAAACAAGGACTTTGACAGTGAAAGAAACTGACACACTCTCCCTACCTACAGTTTTCTGTCCCTAGAAAAAATGTTTTTTTTAAGCACAATTTAGCACAAGGAGAATTCACTCACTGTCCTTCCAGGTCCCTGGAAACAAGGACTTTGACAGTGAAAGAAACTGACACACTCTCCCTACCTACAGTTTTCTGTCCCTAGAAAAAATGTTTTTTTTAAGCACAATTTAGCACAAGGAGAATTCACTCACTGTCCTTCCAGGTCCCTGGAAACAAGGACTTTGACAGTGAAAGAAACTGACACACTCTCCCTACCTACAGTTTTCTGTCCCTAGAAAAAATGTTTTTTTTAAGCACAATTTAGCACAAGGAGAATTCACTCACTGTCCTTCCAGGTCCCTGGAAACAAGGACTTTGACAGTGAAAGAAACTGACACACTCTCCCTACCTACAGTTTTCTGTCCCTAGAAAAAATGTTTTTTTTAAGCACAATTTAGCACAAGGAGAATTCACTCACTGTCCTTCCAGGTCCCTGGAAACAAGGACTTTGACAGTGAAAGAAACTGACACACTCTCCCTACCTACAGTTTTCTGTCCCTAGAAAAAATGTTTTTTTTAAGCACAATTTAGCACAAGGAGAATTCACTCACTGTCCTTCCAGGTCCCTGGAAACAAGGACTTTGACAGTGAAAGAAACTGACACACTCTCCCTACCTACAGTTTTCTGTCCCTAGAAAAAATGTTTTTTTTAAGCACAATTTAGCACAAGGAGAATTCACTCACTGTCCTTCCAGGTCCCTGGAAACAAGGACTTTGACAGTGAAAGAAACTGACACACTCTCCCTACCTACAGTTTTCTGTCCCTAGAAAAAATGTTTTTTTTAAGCACAATTTAGCACAAGGAGAATTCACTCACTGTCCTTCCAGGTCCCTGGAAACAAGGACTTTGACAGTGAAAGAAACTGACACACTCTCCCTACCTACAGTTTTCTGTCCCTAGAAAAAATGTTTTTTTTAAGCACAATTTAGCACAAGGAGAATTCACTCACTGTCCTTCCAGGTCCCTGGAAACAAGGACTTTGACAGTGAAAGAAACTGACACACTCTCCCTACCTACAGTTTTCTGTCCCTAGAAAAAATGTTTTTTTTAAGCACAATTTAGCACAAGGAGAATTCACTCACTGTCCTTCCAGGTCCCTGGAAACAAGGACTTTGACAGTGAAAGAAACTGACACACTCTCCCTACCTACAGTTTTCTGTCCCTAGAAAAAATGTTTTTTTTAAGCACAATTTAGCACAAGGAGAATTCACTCACTGTCCTTCCAGGTCCCTGGAAACAAGGACTTTGACAGTGAAAGAAACTGACACACTCTCCCTACCTACAGTTTTCTGTCCCTAGAAAAAATGTTTTTTTTAAGCACAATTTAGCACAAGGAGAATTCACTCACTGTCCTTCCAGGTCCCTGGAAACAAGGACTTTGACAGTGAAAGAAACTGACACACTCTCCCTACCTACAGTTTTCTGTCCCTAGAAAAAATGTTTTTTTTAAGCACAATTTAGCACAAGGAGAATTCACTCACTGTCCTTCCAGGTCCCTGGAAACAAGGACTTTGACAGTGAAAGAAACTGACACACTCTCCCTACCTACAGTTTTCTTTCCCTAGAAAAAATGTTTTTTTTAAGCACAATTTAGCACAAGGAGAATTCACTCACTGTCCTTCCAGGTCCCTGGAAACAAGG
Source organism: Rana muscosa (assembly GCA_029206835.1). Classification (NCBI taxonomy): domain Eukaryota; kingdom Metazoa; phylum Chordata; class Amphibia; order Anura; family Ranidae; genus Rana; species Rana muscosa. Next base: position 258,230,853 of record CM055128.1, read on the forward strand.
ACTTTGACAGTGAAAGAAACTGACACACTCTCCCTACCTACAGTTTTCTGTCCCTAGAAAAAATGTTTTTTTTAAGCACAATTTAGCACAAGGAGAATTCACTCACTGTCCTTCCAGGTCCCTGGAAACAAGGACTTTGACAGTGAAAGAAACTGACACACTCTCCCTACCTACAGTTTTCTGTCCCTAGAAAAAATGTTTTTTTTAAGCACAATTTAGCACAAGGAGAATTCACTCACTGTCCTTCCAGGTCCCTGGAAACAAGGACTTTGACAGTGAAAGAAACTGACACACTCTCCCTACCTACAGTTTTCTGTCCCTAGAAAAAATGTTTTTTTTAAGCACAATTTAGCACAAGGAGAATTCACTCACTGTCCTTCCAGGTCCCTGGAAACAAGGACTTTGACAGTGAAAGAAACTGACACACTCTCCCTACCTACAGTTTTCTGTCCCTAGAAAAAATGTTTTTTTTAAGCACAATTTAGCACAAGGAGAATTCACTCACTGTCCTTCCAGGTCCCTGGAAACAAGGACTTTGTCAGTGAAAGAAACTGACACACTCTCCCTACCTACAGTTTTCTGTCCCTAGAAAAAATGTTTTTTTTAAGCACAATTTAGCACAAGGAGAATTCACTCACTGTCCTTCCAGGTCCCTGGAAACAAGGACTTTGACAGTGAAAGAAACTGACACACTCTCCCTACCTACAGTTTTCTGTCCCTAGAAAAAATGTTTTTTTTAAGCACAATTTAGCACAAGGAGAATTCACTCACTGTCCTTCCAGGTCCCTGGAAACAAGGACTTTGACAGTGAAAGAAACTGACACACTCTCCCTACCTACAGTTTTCTGTCCCTAGAAAAAATGTTTTTTTTAAGCACAATATAGCACAAGCACAAAACACACTGACACTCTCCCTACCTATCCTTCTCTTTCCCTAAACTAAAGGAATCCAGGTTAAGCAAGAAAGAAATAAAAGTCACTGTCCCTGCCTATGCTGCTCTATCCCTGCTCCGGAACACACTACACTAGGCCGCCGTGCTGGCGGCCTTTTATAGTGTGGGGCGTGTACTAAACACCCTCAGCAATAATTGGCCACAGGCATCCTGCCTGTGGCCAATCATTGCTCTCCTCGCTGCCGGCGCTGTGATTGGCCAAGCATGCGGGGTCACAGTGCATGCTTGGCCAATCACAGCGCCTGGATGACACTGCGATGGCGTAGTGCATTGTGGGCCGTTCGCGTCACTCGAATTTGGCGCGAACGGCCCAAATCGTTCGATCTTCGTCGAACGATCGAACAGCCGATGTTCGAGTCGAACGTATGTTCGACTCGAACACGAAGCTCATCCCTAATTGCAGTGATCACTAAATAAATGGTCACTGCAATCAGTGACACTGTGACTGGGGGCTGGGGGGTGATCTGGGGGGTGATCTGGGGGGGCGATTTATGTACCTATGTGTCCTGGTGTCAGTGTAGTGTTGTGTGCACTAACCTGCATCTTCTCCTGTACGGCGCTCGGTATATGTGAGCGCCGCAGGAGAGATGACATCACTTCCTCCAGCCTGTGTAAACAAGCACACAGGCAGGGGAAGCTCTCATTCGCCGGGAGCGATCGAGAGGGGGTGGCCAGAATCGAACGGCCGTCCCCTCATGCCGGATCGCTCCCGAAGGTAAAACGACCGCTCACTGTAAAGAAGGGGGGTCCGATCGGACCCCCCAACTATACAAAGGCAATCACGTACATATACGTGATTCTGCCTGTCGGTGCCATTCTGCCGACGTATATTTACAGTGGGCGGTCGTTAAGTGGTTAAGCATTATTAAAATCACTGCTCCCGAAAAAACGGCCGTTTTTAAAACTTTTTTTTGCATTGATACATGTCCCCTAGGGCAGAACCCGGGTCCCCAAACCCTTTTTAGGACAATAACTTGCATATTAGCCTTTATAATTAGTAGACATGTGCAAAAGGAAAAAATTTGTTTTGTTTCGTTTCGTTTTAATTCGTTAATTAATTAATTTCGTTTAGTTAGATTCGTTAAATTTGTTAAATTCGTTTTCGGATTTCGTTTTGTTTTCGACCGAATTCGAAAATCGGTCGCATTCGAAAATATTTCAACCGAATTCGAAAATATTTCTACCGGATTCGAAATTATTTCAACATGATTCGAAATTATTTCAACCGCATTTGAAACTATTTCAACCGGATTCGAAAATATTTTGCGACCCGAATTTGGGTCCACGTATCTCAGGGTCACTTAGTAATAGAAACCCCAAATTTGGAGATGTTATAGTGTGCTAGTTCTACTGTGTTTGCATACCAAATTTGGGGTTTCTAGCTACAAGTGGCCCCGAGATATGTGGCCCAAAATTCGGGTCGCAAAATGTCATTCTCTGCTGCAGAAAAGTGTTTGACATTTTGCGACCCGATTTTGGGTCCACGTTTCTCGGGGTCACTTAGTGATAGAAACCCCAAAATTGGTATGCAAACACAGGAGAACTAGCACTACAACATCCCCAAATTTGGGGTTTCTATCGGCAACTAACCCCGAGATACGTGGACCCAAAGTCGGGTCGCAAAATATTTTTGAATCCGGTTGAAATAGTTTCAAATGCGGTTGAAATAGTTTTAAATGCGGTTGAAATAATTTCGAATCATGTTGATACTATTTAAAGCAGATTCGAAAATATTTTGCGACCCGACTTTGAAAAAAAAATGAAATTGATTCTAACAGTCTGCAGGAGATCTGCAAAAAAAAAAGAAGTGAAATGGCTGTTAATAGTCTACAGCAGATCTGCTAAAAAAATAAAATAAATGCTAATAGTCTGCAGGAGATCTTATGTAAAAAATAGTAATCTGCAAAAAAAAATTAAACATGAAATAGATAGTATCTATATTCTATTCTATTCTATTGTTTTTCTAGTGTATTCTCTATTTCTATTCTAATCTATTCTATCCAAAGTTAAAATTAATTAATTACATTTTTTTTAATTCCTACTGTTCGAAATTAAAATGTATTCTATTCGAAATTCGAATTTCATAAGATGGTTGCATATTCTTTCTATTTTATTCTATTAAATTATATTTTTTTTCTATTCTGTTCTAATCTTTTCTATTTGAATTATAAATTTTGAAAGATGGTTAGTTACTTACATCTGTCACATAAAAAAAAGATGTGAAATGGCTGTCATGGATGTCGATCGCAAGGCAAGTACATATGCTGTATGTCATTGTCCGAGTGCCACGTGACCGGCCACGAGTGCCACGTGACCAAGTTGTGGATTGTCCACTTGCCACGTCACCTGCCACAAGTTATGGGGTTCCTAGCACCAAGTGACCCCCAGATATGGGCGATCTGTCAAGTGCTTTTCTGCAGCAGAGAATTACATTTTGTGACCCGACTTTGAGGCCACGTATCTCGGGGCCACTTATAGCTAGAAATCCCAAAATATTTGGTATGCAAACACATTACAACTGGCACTACAATAACCTCAAATTTGGGGTTTCTATCACCAAGTAACCCCGTTGTAATGCTAGTTCTACTGTGTTTGCATACCAAATTTGGGGTTTCTAGCTATAAGTGGCCCCGAGATACGTGGCCCCAAAGTCGGGTCACAAAATGTCATTCTCTGCTGCAGAAAAGTACTTGACATATCGCCCATATCTGGGGGTCACTTGGTGCTAGGAACCCCATAACTTGTGGCAGGTGACGTGGCAAGTGGACAATCCACAACTTGGTCACGTGGCAGGTCACGTGACACTCGTGGCCGTTCAGGTGGCACTCGTGGCAGGTCACGTGGCACTCGTGGCAGGTCACGTGACACTCGTGGCCGTTCACGTGGCACTCGTGGCCGGTCACGTGGCACTCGTGGCAGGTGTTGTGGCAAGTGGACAATGACATACAGCATATGTACTTGCCTTGCGATCGACATCCGTGACAGCCATTTCACATCTTTTTTTTTATGTGACAGATGTATATAAGTAAGTAAATAACCTTCTTCCAAAATTTATAATTCAAATAGAAAAGATTAGAACAGAATAGAAAAAAAATATAATTTAGAAGAATAAAATAGAAAGAATATACAACCATCTTCTGAAATTCGAATTTCGAATAGAATAAATTTGAATTTCGAATAGTATGAATTCAAATTTTTGAATTAATTAATTAATTTTTACTTTGGATAGAAAAGATTATAATAAAATAGAAAATAGACTAGAAAAACAATAACCCCAAATTTGGGGTTTCTATCACCAAGTAACCCTGAGATACATGGACCCAAATTCGGGTCACAAAATATTTTCGAATCCGGTTGAAATAGTTTCAAATGCAGTTGAAATAATTTCGAATCATGTTGATACTATTTCAACCGGATTCGAAAATATTTTGCGACCCGACTTTGGGTCCATGTATTTTGGGGTTACTTGGTGATAGAAACCCAAAATTTGGAGATGTTGTAGTGCTAGTTCTACTGTGTTTGCATATCAAATTTGGGGTTTCTAGCTACAAGTGGCCCCGAGATATGTGGCCCCAAAATCGGGTCGCAAAATGTCATTCTCTGCTCCAGTAAAGTGCTTGACATTTTGCGACCCGAATTTGGGTCCACGTATCTCGGGGTCACTTAGTTATAGAAACCCCATATTTGGTATGCAAACACAGAAGAACTAGCACTACAACATCTCCAAATTTGGGGTTTCTATCACCAAGTAACCCCGAGATACATGGACCCAAAGTCGGGTCAAAAATATTTTTAGATTCGAAAAAATTCGGATTCGGTTAAATTCGTTAGTATTGTAATTCGGTAATTCGGATGCATCCGAATGTCCGAATAATAAAAAATTCGTCCGAATTTCGATTCGGAACGAAACGAAATGCACATGTCTAATAATTAGCACTTTTGATTTTGAACGTTCAAGTCCATTGTATTTAATAGGGTTCTAAAGTTCACACGAACTTTAGGTCTGTTTGCAGGTTCTGGTGCAAACTGAACAGGGGGGTGTTCGGCTCATCCCTATTTAAAACCACAACAGAGGAAAAACATACAAACCTCTAGCCTGGTAGTAGCATATTTGGGATTCAAACCATTGACCCCAGTGCTGCTAGGCAGGAGTGCTAACCCATTAGCCACTGTGTTGCGTGTATGTAGGCTGCATCTCTGTGCTGTCAAACAGTCCTTAGTCCCAGGGGTGCAAGAAGTTAATCAATGCAGATGTACTGTGGAAGGCCGGAGAGACATTGAACAACCTGTTTCTGGTATATGCCATCTGTTTTGAAGGCTGGGTATGGCTGATTACTGTCAGCATGCTAAATCATCTCAAATTTTGTTGCTTGTTGCTTGGTAAGAGGCTGCATTTAGTGCTGGTCGGGAAATCTTAAGGCTGATTATTGTCCTTGCCCATGGAAAATATATGGCATTATTTGCAATGGTGGTGAAACCCTCCTCCATATAAATACTACATTTATGCATGGACATGAGTCTGGAGCTATGTTTAACAACATAGGGAGAACAGACAACTTCTCGACATGAAGATGTATGTTTGGGATTCGAACCTTCGACCCCAGTCCTGCTAAGCAGAAGTGCTAGCCTGTTAGCCACTGTGCTGCAATATGGTTGTAGGCTGCATTTCTGTGGTGTCAAACTGTTCTAAGTCCCAGGGGTGCAATAAGTTTATCAATGCAGATGTAAGGCTGGAGAGCCATTGAACAACCTGTTTCTGGTATATGCCATCTGTTCTGAAGGCTGGGTATGGCTGATTACTGTCAGCATGCTGAACCATCTCAAAATTTGTTGCTTTTTGCTTGGTAAGAGGCTGAAATTAGTGCTGGTGGGGAATACTTAAGGCTGATTATTGTTCTTGCCCATGGAGAACATGGTATGGTTAGCAATGGTGGTGAAACCTCTTACACATAAATACACAAATACTGCATTTCTTTGGTAGGGATGAGCTTCGTGTTCGAGTCGAACATACGTTCGACTCGAACATCGGCTGTTCGATCGTTCGACGAAGATCGAACGATTTGGGCCGTTCGCGCCAAATTCGAGTGACGCGAACGGCCCACAATGCACTACGCCATCGCAGTGTCATCCAGGCGCTGTGATTGGCCAAGCATGCACTGTGACCCCGCATGCTTGGCCAATCACAGCGCCGGCAGCGAGGAGAGCAATGATTGGCCACAGGCAGGATGCCTGTGGCCAATTATTGCTGAGGGTGTTTAGTACACGCCCCACACTATAAAAGGCCGCCAGCACGGCGGCCTAGTGTAGTGTGTTCCGGAGCAGGGAAAGACAAGCATAGGCAGGGACAGTGACATTTATTTATTTCTTGCTTAACCTGGATTCCTTTAGTTTAGGGAAAGAGAAGGATAGGTAGGGAGAGTGTCAGTGTGTTTTACTGTGCGAGTCCTTGTTTCTAGGGACAAAGAAGGAAAGTGAGGGGAATTCTCCTTGTGCTATAGTGTGCTTTAAAAAAACATTTTTTCTAGGGACAGAAAACTCTAGGTAGGGAGAGTGTCAGTTTCTTTCACTGTGCGAGTCCTTGTTTCTAGGGACAAAGAAGGAAAGTGAGGGGAATTCTCCTTCTGCTATAGTGTGCTTTAAAAAAACATTTTTTCTAGGGACAGAAAACTCTAGGTAGGGAGAGTGTCAGTTTCTTTCACTGTGCGAGTCCTTGTTTCTAGGAAAAAAGAAGGAAAGTGAGGGGAATTCTCCTTGTGCTATAGTGTGCTTTAAAAAAAAATAATTTCTAGGGACAGAAAACTCTAGGTAGGGAGAGTGTCAGTTTCTTTCACTGTGCGAGTCCTTGTTTCTAGGGACAAAGAAGGAAAGTGAGGGGAATTCTCCTTGTGCTATAGTGTGCTTTAAAAAAACATTTTTTCTAGGGACAGAAAACTCTAGGTAGGGAGAGTGTCAGTTTCTTTCACTGTGCGAGTCCTTGTTTCTAGGGACAAAGAAGGAAAGTGAGGGGAATTCTCCTTGTGCTATAGTGTGCTTTAAAAAAACATTTTTTCTAGGGACAGAAAACTCTAGGTAGGGAGAGTGTCAGTTTCTTTCACTGTGCGAGTCCTTGTTTCTAGGGACAAAGAAGGAAAGTGAGGGGAATTCTCCTTGTGCTATAGTGTGCTTTAAAAAAACATTTTTTCTAGGGACAGAAAACTCTAGGTAGGGAGAGTGTCAGTTTCTTTCACTGTGCGAGTCCTTGTTTCTAGGAAAAAAGAAGGAAAGTGAGGGGAATTCTCCTTGTGCTATAGTGTGCTTTAAAAAAAAAAAAATTCTAGGGACAGAAAACTCTAGGTAGGGAGAGTGTCAGTTTCTTTCACTGTGCGAGTCCTTGTTTCTAGGAAAAAAGAAGGAAAGTGAGGGGAATTCTCCTTGTGCTATAGTGTGCTTTAAAAAAAAAAAATTTCTAGGGACAGAAAACTCTAGGTAGGGAGAGTGTCAGTTTCTTTCACTGTGCGAGTCCTTGTTTCTAGGAAAAAAGAAGGAAAGTGAGGGGAATTCTCCTTGTGCTATAGTGTGCTTTAAAAAAAAAAATTTTCTAGGGACAGAAAACTCTAGGTAGGGAGAGTGTCAGTTTCTTTCACTGTGCGAGTCCTTGTTTCTAGGAAAAAAGAAGGAAAGTGAGGGGAATTCTCCTTGTGCTATAGTGTGCTTTAAAAAAAAAAAAAATTCTAGTGTGACAGCAGGAAGGTAAAGTCACCTGGTTGCATCCAGGGGGGTAGATATATTTCTCCCAGATTCAGGCTTTATGCTGACTTATACAACTAGGGAGGGAGTTGATGAAGCCCAGCTGAGGCTAGTGGGCTCATGGATGACTCATACCTCTAGGGAGAGGGCTGGGCGTCGTGCAGGCAGGGAGTTGATGAGACCAGCTGAAGCCTGTCAGTTCGTTTAAGGCCTCTATAAAAACTCCCAGCTTCATTAGATGTTAGCTCATGCCTGGACCCAGACCTGTGTGGACTGTCTAGCGAGAGTGAACCCCTGTGCGGTGAGGCAAAGCCTGTGTGGCTATTTGTTTGGACTTTTACTAAACCAGGGACTTAGGGACTAGGACAGCACCAGGCTGATCCCAGTTGTTAGTTTAGGAAACCTGCATGTTTAGTCAGAGGTCAAACTGACCAGGATTTATTTTGTTTATGTTTCTTTTTGGCTTTGCTGTGTTTTTGTCACTGTACATAGAGAAATAAACCGCACCTTTTGATTTTGAAAACCACAACCTCCGTCTGCTGGCCCTGTTTTTGTGTGGGGAGCCCAACCAGGGGGTCACACACACCCGCTACCGAGTTAACCCCCTCACAGTTGGTGGAGAACCAGTGGCAGTTTTTTTTAAGCCAGCATGGAGGAGATACTGAAACAGCTGGCTCTAGCAAATGCCAATCAACAGCAGACAAATGCAGGTTTGCAAAGGAGCCTTGCAGCCCAGCAGCAAGCTCATCAACAAGCCCAGCAGCAATCTGAGGCCCGCTTCATAGACCTGTTACAGAAGCAAGAGCAGAGACTACAACAAATGGAAGCAGTAATGCAGCAACGTCCGCAGACCAGTGAGGAAAGCCGTCCCACTAATACCGCGTCCTTTGGGGTGAGTCGTTTATTGACAAAAATGACTGGAGAGGATGATCCTGAGCCCCCCACTGGTGCCCCTATGTACCAGGAATGTGATAGCCAGAACTCCTCTGAGAGTGGTGAGGACTCTCCAGAATTTCCCTTGTCAGTATTGGCAGGGGAGACTCAAGAAACTGGAGAGGAGCCCACCTCCTCAGACGAAAACCTACCGTCTGTGGAGTTTTCTGATCTGGAGGTTCACAGGGAAAATTTTGCCACAGAACAGTTAAAAGACCCCGCCCTAATAAAGGCACGGGAAAACGTAGTGGAAATAGATGGCGAGTTAGTGAACCCAGATAATACCTGCACTTACCCATACTTCAGCGTAGAGAAGGACCTACTGTATCGGGTGGCAAAAAGGGCAGAAGAAACCGTTGAGCAGCTTGTGGTGCCCAAACCTTACAGGAAGTTGGTGTTGGAGTTGGCCCATGGGCACATTCTTGGAGGTCATCTGGGGACAGAGAAAACCCGAGAGAGGGTATTACAGAGATTCTATTGGCCTGGGGTGATGAAGGACATAGAAAATTATTGTTCCTCCTGCCCTGTGTGTCAGAGGTCGGCCCCGATGCCACATTTCCGTAGCCCGCTGGTCCCTCTACCCATCATTGAGGTCCCGTTTGAGAGAATCGCAATGGATTTGGTAGGTCCTATAATCAAGTCCGCTAGGGGGCACCAGTACATATTGGTTATAATGGACTATGCCACCCGTTATCCAGAAGCGATCCCTCTCAGAAATACCTCGGCCAAAACCATAGCCAAAGAGCTATCTCTTGTTTTTAGCCGGGTGGGTATTTGTAAAGAACTGCTTACGGACCAAGGTACACCCTTTATGTCCCGGGTTATGAAAGAGCTGTGTAAATTGTTCAAAGTGACGCAATTGCGTACATCTGTGTATCACCCCCAAACCGATGGGCTGGTTGAAAGATTCAACAAAACCCTAAAACAGATGTTGAAGAAAGTGGTGGATAGAGATGGAAAGGATTGGGACTGTCTACTTCCTTATTTGATGTTTGCTATTAGGGAGGTGCCCCAATCCTCTACGGGATTCTCCCCCTTTGAGTTACTGTATGGGAGACACCCAAGAGGGCTGTTGGATATTGCCAAGGAAACTTGGGAAAGTGAGAGTTCTCCCCACAGGAGTGTGATTGAGCATGTCGCCCTGATGCAAGATCGAATTGCACAGGTAATGCCCATCGTGAAGGAACATTTGGCCCAAGCGCAGTTGGCACAGCAGAGAGTGTACAACCGTGGAGCAAAGACCCGTACCTTTTCCCCGGGGGATAGGATATTGGTACTTGTCCCTACGGTTGAAAGTAAATTCCTTGCCAAATGGCAAGGCCCCTACGAGATAATGGAAAAAGTGAGCGAAGTGAATTACAAGGTCAGACAACCAGGAAGGCGAAAGCCCGAACAGATATATCACGTTAATCTGTTGAAAGCCTGGAGGGATAGAGAGTCCCTAGTCGCAGAAACTTGGTCACCAGCTCAAACTGGTTGCGTGATTCCGGAGGTTGGAATAGCAGCCACCTTGTCACAACCCCAACAACAGGAGGTTAAGGAGTTTGTGCTTCGCAACAAGGAGGTGTTCTCTGAGCTGCCGGGACAAACATCTGGGGTAGAGCATGATATTATTACCCCGCCCGGTGAAAGGGTGAAGTTAAAACCCTATCGGATCCCAGAGGCCCGACGGGAGGCAATACGGGAGGAAGTACAGAAAATGCTGAACTTAGGGGTGATAGAGGAGTCCCAAAGTGATTGGTCTAGTCCCATTGTGTTGGTGCCTAAACCGGATGGGAGCTGGCGATTTTGTAACGATTTTCGTCAGTTGAACAAAGTTACAAAATTTGACACCTACCCCATGCCACGTATAGATGAGTTGATCGACCGGCTGGGAACAGCCCGATACATGACGACTCTTGACCTCACAAAAGGGTATTGGCAAATTCCCCTGGCCAAGTCGGCCAAAGAGAAAACAGCATTTGTATCCCCAGACGGGGCGTTCCAATATAAGAGAATGCCGTTCGGGTTACAGAATGCGCCGGCCACATTCCAGCGGAAAATGGACCAGATACAGAGGCCCCATCGGAAGTATGCTGCGGCTTACCTGGATGACGTAATTGTCCATAGCACAGATTGGGCCTCACATCTGCCAAAAGTGCAAGCAGTCCTAGACTCTATCCGGGAAGCGGGGTTTACGGCTAACCCCAAGAAGTGTACCATTGGGCAGGAGGAGGCCAAATATCTTGGGTACACCATTGGCAGGGGAGTGATAAAACCCCAACTCAACAAAGTCGAGGCCATCCAGAGTTGGCCACGTCCCAACAGCAAGAAGCAGGTACGGGCCTTTCTGGGAATCGCGGGTTATTATCGGCGCTTCATTCCCCACTTTGCTTCTAAGGCTGTGCCCCTAACCAACCTGACGAAAGGGAAAGGGTCGGTCATGATTAAATGGACCCCCGAGGCTGAGGCAGCATTCCAATTCTTGAAACAAGCCTTATGTAGCCAGCCAGTGTTGTACTCACCCGACTTCTCTAAAGACTTTGTCGTACAAAGTGATGCGTCAGATGTGGGGTTAGGAGCAGTATTGTCCCAGGTCTGGAACGGGGAAGAGCACCCAGTCATTTACCTCAGCAGGAAGTTGAAGTCCCATGAGGTAAATTACGCCACGGTTGAAAAGGAGTGTTTAGCGGTGAAGTGGGCTCTAGATTCCCTTTGGTACTATCTGCTAGGTAGGCACTTTGACATGGTTACGGATCACGCTCCGTTAAAGTGGATGGCTCAAAACAAGGAGACAAATAGAAGAGTGAATAGGTGGTTCCTGGCCCTACAGGAATTCAACTTCACAGTAAAGCATCGCCCTGGCGTTCAAATGGGGAATGTGGATGCTTTGTCTCGAGTACATGAATGCCTGATTGCTGGTGTTCCAACCCCAAGGTTAAAACAAGAGGGGGGGTATGTGACAGCAGGAAGGTAAAGTCACCTGGTTGCATCCAGGGGGGTAGATATATTTCTCCCAGATTCAGGCTTTATGCTGACTTATACAACTAGGGAGGGAGTTGATGAAGCCCAGCTGAGGCTAGTGGGCTCATGGATGACTCATACCTCTAGGGAGAGGGCTGGGCGTCGTGCAGGCAGGGAGTTGATGAGACCAGCTGAAGCCTGTCAGTTCGTTTAAGGCCTCTATAAAAACTCCCAGCTTCATTAGATGTTAGCTCATGCCTGGACCCAGACCTGTGTGGACTGTCTAGGGCAGTGTTTCTCAACTCCAGTCCTCAAGGCGCACCAACAGGTCATGTTTTCAGGATTTCCCTCAGATGAAACAGCTGTGGTAATTACTAAGGCAGTGAAACTGATTACATCCCCTGTGCAAAATAATGGAAAGCCTGAAAACATGACCTGTTGGGGCGCCTTGAGGACTGGAGTCGAGAAACCCTGGTCTAGGGAGAGTGAACCCCTGTGCGGTGAGGCAAAGCCTGTGTGGCTATTTGTTTGGACTTTTACTAAACCAGGGACTTAGGGACTAGGACAGCACCAGGCTGATCCCAGTTGTTAGTTTAGGAAACCTGCATGTTTAGTCAGAGGTCAAACTGACCAGGATTTATTTTGTTTATGTTTCTTTTTGGCTTTGCTGTGTTTTTGTCACTGTACATAGAGAAATAAACCGCACCTTTTGATTTTGAAAACCACAACCTCCGTCTGCTGGCCCTGTTTTTGTGTGGGGAGCCTAACCAGGGGGTCACACACACCCACTACCGAGTTAACCCCCTCACACTAGGGACAGAAAACTCTAGGTAGGGAGAGTGTCAGTTTCTTTCACTGTGCGAGTCCTTGTTTCTAGGAAAAAAGAAGGAAAGTGAGGGGAATTCTCCTTGTGCTATAGTGTGCTTTAAAAAAAAAAAATTTTCTAGGGACAGAAAACTCTAGGTAGGGAGAGTGTCAGTTTCTTTCACTGTGCGAGTCCTTGTTTCTAGGGACAAAGAAGGAAAGTGAGGGGAATTCTCCTTGTGCTATAGTGTGCTTTAAAAAAACATTTTTTCTAGGGACAGAAAACTCTAGGTAGGGAGAGTGTCAGTTTCTTTCACTGTGCGAGTCCTTGTTTCTAGGAAAAAAGAAGGAAAGTGAGGGGAATTCTCCTTGTGCTATAGTGTGCTTTAAAAAAACATTTTTTCTAGGGACAGAAAACTCTAGGTAGGGAGAGTGTCAGTTTCTTTCACTGTGCGAGTCCTTGTTTCTAGGAAAAAAGAAGGAAAGTGAGGGGAATTCTCCTTGTGCTATAGTGTGCTTTAAAAAAAAAAAAATTCTAGGGACAGAAAACTCTAGGTAGGGAGAGTGTCAGTTTCTTTCACTGTGCGAGTCCTTGTTTCTAGGGACAAAGAAGGAAAGTGAGGGGAATTCTCCTTGTGCTATAGTGTGCTTTAAAAAAAAATTTTTCTAGGGACAGAAAACTCTAGGTAGGGAGAGTGTCAGTTTCTTTCACTGTGCGAGTCCTTGTTTCTAGGGACAAAGAAGGAAAGTGAGGGGAATTCTCCTTGTGCTATAGTGTGCTAAAGCATTCCTCATCAACCATCTTTGAAATCCTTGTTTTTTGGACAGTCAGGGAAATTGTCGTTGTGCTATTCTGTGCAAAAGCAATCATCCTCAACCATATTTAGAAATCCTTAAGTAAAGGGACAGAGAAGGACACCTGAAGGTAGCCCTTATTGCTTTTTTCCCATCTCCCTGCAGGCCATCTATTAGAATGTCTGGAAGGCAAACAAGGAGAGGCAGACAGTCAGGAGGCAATAAAAGAGGGCAAGCAGGCTCTGTGTCTGGGGGCAACAGTGCTGGTCGTGGACGCGGTGCATTGTCATCAGCACATGGCCATGGGACACGCTTGTCCTTCTTTTCGGCAGCTGGACATGTTGAGCCACATCATGCCGAAGACTTGGTAGAGTGGATGACCAAGCCCTCCTCCTCCTCCTCATCCTCTCTCACCCAGGCTCAGGGTACTGGCAAAGCAGCTGCCAAAGCGTCCTCTTCCCTGGTATCAATGTCAGACTCATCATCAGTCACTCCTTCCCTAGACCCACCATGTCCTCCTCCTGAGGAGTCCCCCGAACTGTTTGAGCACAGTGTTGGGTACATGCTCCAGGAGGATGCCCAGCGTTTCGAAGGGTCTGATGATGAAACCCAGCTACAGGAAGGCAGTAGCGTGAGAGCAGACAGAGGGGATGCTCAAGAAGGACACCAATCTGGCAGTCATGTTCCAGCAGCTGCAGCATACTGCCAGATTGGCTCCAGTGATGAGGAGGGAGGGGATGATGAGGTCACTGACTCCACGTGGGTGCCTAATAGGAGAGAGGAGGAGGAGGAGGATGAGGAGGAGGCACATCTCCAACGAGGCAGGATGCCCTTTGGTGGCCAGCGTAAGGGCAGTACACTGACGGAATCACACCGCAGAGCTCCGCCTGTGCAGGGCGCTGCCTCTGCCCGTCATTCAAAAAGTTCCTTGGTGTGGGCCTTTTTTGAGGCTAGTGCATCAGATCGCACAGCTGCTGTTTGCAACATATGTCTCAAGCGTATATCGCGTGGCCAAAACATCAGCCGCTTGGGTACCACATGCCTGACCAGACATATGTTGACCTGCCATGCAGCTCGTTGGCAAGCCTACCTCAAAGACCCACACCAAAGAACAAAGCGGACCTCTCCTTGCACCGCATCAGCTGGGATCTCCAACCCCACTATAACTTCAGTCCTCTCTGAAACATGCACTGAGAGGAATGAAGGTGTAGAATTAGGTGTGTCACAGCCAAGTACTTGCGGCCACTCTGCTAGCAGTACACCGACGTCCGATTCTAGCAGGCAAATTTCCCTGCCCCAGCTGCTGGACCGTCGAAAGAAGTTCACTCCCAGCCATCCACATGCCCAGCAGTTGAATGCTAGCTTGGCTAAATTGCTAGCGCTTCAACTGCTGCCTTTTCAGTTGGTAGACTCGGCCCCCTTCCGTGAGTTTGTGCAATGTGCGGTTCCTCAGTGGCAGGTTCCCAAACGCCACTTTTTCTCACGGAAGGCTATTCCGGCTCTCTACCGGCATGTGGAAGGCAATGTCTTGGCCTCGCTGGACAGGGCGGTCAGCGGTAAGGTGCATATTACCGCTGACTCATGGTCCAGCAGGCATGGACAGGGACGTTACCTTTCTTTCACGGCCCATTGGGTCACTCTTTTGGCAGCTGGGAAGGATGCAGGACAAGGTGCAGTAGTGTTGGAGGTTGTTCCACCGCCACGCCTCCAAAATGCTACTACTGGTTGTGACACACCTCTCTCCTCCACCCCCTCCTCTTCTTCTTCCTCCATGGCCTCTTCCTGTGGTTTGTCCTATGAACCAGCGGTGCTCCGTAGCCGTTCACGGGGCTACGCAAGTACGCAGGCAAAAAGATGCCATGCCGTGCTTGCGCTGGTGTGTTTGGGGGACAGAAGCCACACTGGGGCAGAGGTCCTGTCTGCTCTGCAGGGCCAGGCCGAGAGGTGGTTGACGCCACGCCAGCTTAAGCCAGGAATGGTGGTTTGCGACAATGGCACCAACCTCCTCTCCGCCCTCCGACAGGGACAACTGACCCATGTGCCCTGTGTGGCTCACGTCCTTAACCTGGTGGTGCAGCGGTTCTTGGGCAGGTACCCGGGCTTACAGGATGTCCTGAGGCAGGCCAGGAAAGTCTGTGTGCATTTCCGCAGATCTTATAATGCCAGTGCTCGCCTGGCTGAGCTGCAAAAGGAGTTGAACCTGCCCAAGAACCGCCTTATATGTGACATGCCCACCAGGTGGAACTCAACGTTGGCCATGCTGCAGCGGCTGCACACGCAGCAGAGGGCCATCAATGAGTACCTGTGCGACTACGGCACCAGGACAGGGTCAGGGGAGCTTGGTTTTTTTTCTCCACGCCAGTGGGGCATGATCAGGGATGCATGCACTGTCCTGGCACCATTTGAGGAGGCCACGAGGATGGTGAGCAGTGACAGTGCATGCATCAGTGACACTGTACCTCTTGTCCACCTGTTGGAGCACACGCTGCGTGGAATAATGGACAGGGCACTTGAGGCAGAACAGAGGCAGGAAGAGGAGGACTTCCTTGCCTCTCAAGGCCCCCTTTACCCAGACAGTGTTCCTTCTGTCCCACCCATCGCACAGGAAGAGGAGGAGGAGGAGGAGGAGGAGGAGGATTGTGTCAGCATGGAGGTGGAGGCTGGCACTCAGCATCATCAGCAGCAGTCTTTTAGGGATGATTTACAGTCCCAAGAAACCAGTGGACTTGTACGTGGCTGGGAGGAGGTGCCTGCGGATCATGTCGTCCTTAGTGACCCAGAGGACTCCGGAGCGAATGCCTCAGCAAACCTACGCTGCATGGCCTCCCTGATCCTGCAAAGTCTGCGGAAGGATCCTCGTATTCTTCGGATCAAGGAGAGGGACCATTACTGGCTGGCCACTCTCCTTGATCCACGGTACAAGGGTAAGGTTGTGGACCTTATGTTACCGTCGCAGAGGGAGCAGAGGATGAGACAACTCCGGGAGGCCTTGCAGAAAGGTCTGTGCAACGCGTTCCCAGAGACTAGGAGGTTACAAACTCCTGGTCCTGGACAACGAGTTGCTGAGGCTTCGGCCAGTCAAAGAAGGAGCGGTGGGGAAGGTGGCCGTCTGACCGATGCGTTCAGACAATTCTTTAGTCCGCAGCCCCAAAGTATGATCGGTTCCAGCAACCATCGCCAGCGTCTGATAAACATGGTGCAGGAATATCTAGGGGCAAGGTCAGACTTGGACACCTTCCCCACCGAAAATCCTCTGGCTTACTGGGTCTTGAGGATGGATCACTGGCCAGAGCTTGCACAGTATGCAATTGAGCTACTGGCCTGTCCTGCATCCAGCGTTCTTTCGGAACGCACATTCAGTGCTGCTGGAGGATTTGTCACGGATCACAGGGTGCGCCTGTCCACCGACTCGGTTGATCGACTGACTTTCATCAAGATGAACCAGTCTTGGATCACCACCAGCTACCACACACCTGATGCTGATATAACAGACTAATTGATTTTAACATGTCACATCCCTTCAAGACTGATGCTGATGCTGAGTGCCTGTGCTGTTATGTTGACTGGCTATCCTCCTCCTCCGAGTCCTCAATGATACGATTGATGATGATAGCTTGGAAGATCATTTTTGTTTATGGGTGCCGCCACCAGTGGCTAAGGCCCAATTTTTCAGCCCCTGTTTTACAGGGGCGTGTAATTACAATTTTTTTAGCAATAATTTGCCATAGGGCTCATTGCTGTGCTCCAAGTACAGTATCTGTGAGGGGTTGGAGTGTTGTGGCACCAGTGCCTAAGGCCCAATTTTTCAGCCCCTGTTTAAAAGGGGCGTGTCATTACAATTTTTGAAGCAATACTTTGCAACAGGGCTCATTGCTGTGCTCCAAATACAGTATCTGTGAGGGGTTGTAGTGTTGTGCCACCAGTGCCTAAGGCCCAATTTTTCAGCCCCTGTTTAACAGGGGCGTGTCATTACAATTTTTGAAGCAATACTTTGCAACAGGGCTCATTGCTGTGCTCCAAGTACAGTATCTGTGAGGGGTTGTAGTGTTGTGCCACCAGTGCCTAAGGCCCAATTTTTCAGCCCCTGTTCAACAGGGGCATGCAATTACAATTCTTGATCTAATAATTCACAGCAGGGCCCATTGCTGCACCCACCAAGAGTAACTGTCAGGGCTTACAGTGTTGTGGCACCAGCACCACCATCAAAGGCCCAATTTTTACTACCACTGTTCAACAATTATATGTAATTAAAATTCCTGATATAATAGTTGACAGCAGGGCGTTCCAGCACCAACCAAGAGTAACTGTGAGTGCTTACAGTGTTGTGCCAACACCAACAACTAAGGGGCCTATTTCTGCAGAGTATATACGGCAGGTCCCTACTTTCAAACATCCAACTTACAAACGACTCCTACTTGCAAACGCAAGAAGACAACAGGAAGTGAGAGGAAATCTACCACTAGGAAGGAAAATTCTCTCCTGTAAGAATAAATATGGGAGAAAGGTGTCTCCTCTGTACTGATGCTTTATCAGCAATCCTTGTTTCAAGAAAAACACCACATTTCAAAAACAGTTGTCATTGGGACGGAAAGTGAGGTGAAATGTTCTGAACAGGGGCACAGACAGCAAAACAAATGTTACAGGGGTGATAACCCTTACCTATGTTTTCCAAAAAGTTTAAAAATAGATTTTTGGGCTGGAGCTACACTTCAACAATGTACCTGTTCAAAATTACAAACACATTCTACATAAGAACAAACCTACAGTCCCTGTCTTGTATGCACCGCCTGTATACGGCTGTTCAGAGTACATAGGGCCTTTTTTATTTTATGTGCGGGGTTCCCCTTAATCTCCATACAAGACCCAAAGGGGCTGGTAATGGGCTGGGGTAGGGGGGGGGGGTCATGGGGTAGCTATGCCATTTTTCTTAAAGATTTTCATCCATATTACCGGGACCAGACATTACATTAAAGCCGCAAGCAGTTTTAAATGGCTTTTTTTTCCTTTAGAAGTGTCATTTTGTGCAGGGACAGTTCTAAACACGGGAAACACGTGGCACTTCACAGGCATACTTTAGACACCCCCCAGGTACGATATTTAAAGGAATATTTGACTTTTTTTTTTTCACTTTATGCATCATTAAAATGACTGCTCCCGAAAAACGACCGTTTTTAAAACTTCTTTTTGCATTGATACATGTCCCCTGGTGCAGAACCCGGGTTCCCAAACCCTTTTTAGGACAATAACATGCATAATAGTTGTTATAATTAGCACTTTAGAATTCGAACGTTCGCATCCATTGTATTTAATAGGGTTCTAATGTTCGTACGAACTTTCGGTCCGTTCGCGGGTTCTGGTGCGAACCGAACCCGGGGGTGTTCGGCTCATCACTATTCTTTGGACATATACCTATAGGTGGTGGAATGACATTAGTCAGGAGTAGGGATGAGCTCGGTGTTCGAGTCGAACATACGTTCGACTCGAACATCGGCTGTTCGATCGTTCGACGAAGATCGAACGATTTGGGCCGTTCGCGCCTAATTCGAGTGACGCGAACGGCCCACAATGCACTACGCCATCGCAGTGTCATCCAGGCGCTGTGATTGGCCAAGCATGCACTGTGACCCCGCATGCTTGGCCAATCACAGCGCCGGCAGCGAGGAGAGCAATGATTGGCCACAGGCAGGATGCCTGTGGCCAATTATTGCTGAGGGTGTTTAGTACAAGCCCCACACTATAAAAGGCCGCCAGCACGGCGGCCTAGTGTAGTGTGTTCCGGAGCAGGGAAAGAGAAGCATAGGCAGGGACAGTGACATTTATTTTTTCTTGCTTAACCTGGATTCCTTTAGTTTAGGGAAAGAGAAGGATAGGTAGGGAGAGTGTCAGTGTGTTTTACTGTGCGAATCCTTGTTTCTAGGGACAGGGAAGGACAGTGAGGGAAATTCTCCTTGTGCTATAGTGTGCTAAAGCATTGATCATCAATCAGCTTTAAAAAAACATTTTTTCTAGGGACAGAAAACTATAGGTAGGAAGAGTGTCAGTTTCTTTCACTGTGATAATCCTTGTTTCTAGGGACAGGGAAGGACAGTGAGGGAAATTCTACTTGTGCTATAGTGTGCTAAAGCATTGATCATCAATCAGCTTTAAAAAAACATTTTTTCTAGGAACAGAAAACTATAGGTAGGAAGAGTGTCAGTTTCTTTCACTGTGATAATCCTTGTTTCTAGGGACAGGGAAGGACAGTGAGGGAAATTCTCCTTGTGCTATAGTGTGCTAAAGCATTGATCATCAATCAGCTTTAAAAAAACATTTTTTCTAGGGACAGAAAACTATAGGTAGGAAGAGTGTCAGTTTCTTTCACTGTGATAATCCTTGTTTCTAGGGACAGGGAAGGACAGTGAGGGAAATTCTCCTTGTGCTATAGTGTGCTAAAGCATTGATCATCAATCAGCTTTAAAAAAACATTTTTTCTAGGGACAGAAAACTATAGGTAGGAAGAGTGTCAGTTTCTTTCACTGTGATAATCCTTGTTTCTAGGGACAGGGAAGGACAGTGAGGGAAATTCTACTTGTGCTATAGTGTGCTAAAGCATTGATCATCAATCAGCTTTAAAAAAACATTTTTTCTAGGGACAGAAAACTATAGGTAGGAAGAGTGTCAGTTTCTTTCACTGTGATAATCCTTGTTTCTAGGGACAGGGAAGGACAGTGAGGGAAATTCTCCTTGTGCTATAGTGTGCTAAAGCATTGATCATCAATCAGCTTTAAAAAAACATTTTTTCTAGGGACAGAAAACTATAGGTAGGAAGAGTGTCAGTTTCTTTCACTGTGATAATCCTTGTTTCTAGGGACAGGGAAGGACAGTGAGGGAAATTCTCCTTGTGCTATAGTGTGCTAAAGCATTGATCATCAATCAGCTTTAAAAAAACATTTTTTCTAGGGACAGAAAACTATAGGTAGTGTGACAGCAGGAAGGTAAAGTCACCTGGTTGCATCCAGGGGGGTAGATATATTTCGCCCAGATTCAGGCTTTACGCCGACTTATACAACTAGGTGGAGAGTTGTATAAGCCCAGCTGAGGCTAGTGGGCTCATGGATGACTCATACCTCTAGGGAGAGTGTGGGGCGTCGTGCAGACAGGGAGTTGATGAGACCAGCTGAAGCTTGTCAGCTCATTTAGGCCTCTATAAGAACTCCCAGATTCATTAGGTGTTTGCTCATGCCTGGAACCAGACCTGTGTGGACTGTCTAGGGAGAGTGAACCCCTGTGCGGTGAGACAAAGCCTGTGTGGCTATTTGCTTGGACATTTAAAACCAGGGACTTAGGGACTAGGACAGCACTAGGCTGATCCCAGTTGTTAGTTAGGAAACCTGTATGTTTAGTCAGAGGTCAAGTTGACCAGGATTTATTTTATTTATGTTTCTTTTGCTTTGCTGTGTTTTGTCACTGTAAATAGAAAATAAACCGCACCTTTTTGATTTTGAAAACCACAACCTCCGTTTGCTGGGCCTGTTTTTGTGTGGGGAGCCCATCCCGGGGGTCACACACACCCGCTGCCGAGCTAACTCCCTCACAGTTGGTGGAGAACCAGTGGCAGTTTTTTTTTAAGCCAGCATGGAGGAGATACTGAAACAGCTGGCTCTAGCAAATGCCAATCAACAGCAGACAAATGCAGGTTTGCAAAGGAGCCTTGCAGCCCAGCAGCAAGCTCATCAACAGAGCCTTGCAGCTCAGCAACAAGCCCAGCAGCAATCTGAGGCCCGCTTCATAGACCTGTTACAGAAGCAAGAGCAGAGACTACAACAAATGGAAGCAGTAATGCAGCAACGTCCGCAGACCAGTGAGGAAAGCCGTCCCACTAATACCGCGTCCTTTGGGGTGAGTCGTTTATTGACAAAAATGACTGGAGAGGATGATCCAGAGGTATTTTTGACCACATTTGAAAGGACCGCTGAAAGAGAAAAGTGGCCTGAGGAGCAGTGGGCTGGACTGGTGGCTCCTCTGTTAACTGGTGAATCGCAGAAAGCTTACTATGACCTAGAGCCTAACCAAGCAAAAGACTATGTGATGCTAAAAGCTGAAATTTTGGCAAGGCTGGGTGTCACCCAGGCTGTCCGGGCTCAGCGTGTGCATAACTGGACTTTCCAGCTTGGAAAACCCCCCAGGTCTCAAATGTATGATCTCATTCACCTGAGCAGAAAGTGGCTACAGCCAGAGACTTTGTCCGCACCAAAGATTGTGGAACGTGTTGTAATGGATCGGTTTTTGAGAGCTCTTCCTACTGCCATCCAAAAGTGGGTAAGCCATGGAGACCCAGAGACGGCCGATGGTCTTGTGGATCGTGTGGAGAAATACTTGGCTACAGAGAACCTGACGGCCTCTTCCAGAGACACTCGGACTTTCCACCCTAAGACCAGACCATCCCCAGGGGCGGATAAGAGGATTCCAAGGGGTGAGGGTGGAGAGAGTAAGAGGGTGGGAGCTCTACCCCAAGTTTGGCGAGAACAGCCTGGGAAATCAGCGGCTCAAGAGGCGGCAAGAAGGATCGTTTGCTACCGCTGCCGGCAAGCGGGACATATTGCAGCCAATTGCCCGGTTGTGGAGGAACCCATGCAGTGTGACTTTCTGACGGGCAGACGTCAGTCGCTGTGTGCGACAGTCGCATGCACTGCCATTCGAGGAACTGAGAAACATTTATGCAAAATGTGTGTTAATGGTAGAAATGTTGTGGTATTGCTGGATTCAGGTAGCCTTGTGACCCTGATAAAGGCTGAGTTAGTTAAAACAGAGGTCTTTGGGAATAGCAAGGTAGCTGTTATTTGTGTGCATGGGGACACCCGAGAGTATCCAGTGACTACAGTGTGTTTCGAGACCCCCAAAGGTACCCTCTCTCATCCAGTGGGCTTAGTATCTCAGTTACCGCATGACGCCATTGTGGGAAGGGATTTTCCGAAGTTCTGGGAACTGTGGGATGATCCTGAGCCCCCCACTGGTGCCCCTATGTACCAGGAATGTGATAGCCAGAACTCCCCTGAGAGTGGTGAGGACTCTCCGGAATTTCCCTTATCAGTATTGGCAGGGGAGACTCAAGAAACTGGAGAGGAGCCCACCTCCTCAGACGAAAACCTACCGTCTGTGGAGTTTTCTGATCTTGAGGTTCACAGGGAAAACTTTGCCACAGAACAGTTGAAAGACCCCGCCCTAATAAAGGCACGGGAAAACGTAGTGAAAATAGATGGCGAGTTAGTGAACCCAGATAATACCTGCACTTACCCATACTTCAGCGTAGAGAAGGACCTACTGTATCGGGTGGCAAAAAGGGCAGAAGAAACCGTTGAGCAGCTTGTGGTGCCCAAACCTTACAGGAAGTTGGTGTTGGAGTTGGCCCATGGGCACATTCTTGGAGGTCATCTGGGGACAGAGAAAACCCGAGAGAGGGTATTACAGAGATTCTATTGGCCGGGGGTGATGAAGGACATAGAAAATTATTGTTCCTCCTGCCCTGTGTGTCAGAGGTCGGCCCCGATGCCACATTTCCGTAGCCCGCTGGTCCCTCTACCCATCATTGAGGTCCCGTTTGAGAGGATCGCCATGGATTTGGTAGGGCCTATAATCAAGTCCGCTAGGGGGCACCAGTACATATTAGTTATAATGGACTATGCCACCCGTTATCCAGAAGCGATCCCTCTCCGAAATACCTCGGCCAAAACCATAGCCAAAGAGCTATCTCTTGTGTTTAGCCGGGTGGGTATTTGTAAAGAACTGCTTACGGACCAAGGTACACCCTTTATGTCCCGGGTTATGAAGGAGCTGTGTAAATTGTTCAAAGTGACGCAATTACGTACATCTGTGTATCACCCCCAAACCGATGGGCTGGTTGAAAGATTCAACAAAACCCTAAAACAAATGTTGAAGAAAGTGGTGGATAGAGATGGAAAGGATTGGGACTGTCTACTTCCTTATCTGATGTTTGCTATTAGGGAGGTGCCCCAATCCTCTACGGGATTCTCCCCCTTTGAGTTACTGTATGGGAGACACCCAAGAGGGCTGTTGGATATTGCCAAGGAAACTTGGGAAAGTGAGAGTTCTCCCCACAGGAGTGTGATTGAGCATGTCGCCCTGATGCAAGACCGAATTGCACAGGTAATGCCCATCGTGAAGGAACATTTGGCCCAAGCGCAGTTAGCACAGCAGAGAGTGTACAACCGTGGAGCCAAGACCCGTACCTTTTCCCCGGGGGATAGGATACTGGTACTTGTCCCTACGGTTGAAAGTAAATTCCTTGCCAAATGGCAAGGCCCCTATGAGATAATGGAAAAAGTGAGCGAAGTGAATTACAAGGTCAGACAACCAGGAAGGCGAAAG
Organism: Rana muscosa; assembly: GCA_029206835.1. Classification (NCBI taxonomy): domain Eukaryota; kingdom Metazoa; phylum Chordata; class Amphibia; order Anura; family Ranidae; genus Rana; species Rana muscosa. The sequence continues at coordinate 258,254,371 of CM055128.1, forward strand.
CCCGAACAGATCTATCACGTTAATCTGTTGAAAGCCTGGAGGGATAGAGAGTCCCTAGTCGCAGACACTTGGTCACCAGCTCAAACTGGTTGCGTGATTCCTGAGGTTGGAATAGCAGCCACCTTGTCACAACCCCAACAACAGGAGGTTAAGGAGTTTGTGCTTCGCAACAAGGAGGTATTCTCTGAGCTGCCGGGACAAACATCTGGGGTAGAGCATGACATCATTACCCCGCCCGGTGAAAGGGTGAAGTTAAAACCCTATCGGATCCCAGAGGCCCGACGGGAGGCAATACGGGAGGAAGTACAGAAAATGCTGAACTTAGGGGTGATAGAGGAGTCCCAAAGTGATTGGTCTAGTCCCATTGTGTTGGTGCCTAAACCGGATGGGAGCTGGCGATTTTGTAACGATTTTCGTCAGTTGAACAAAGTTACAAAATTTGACACCTACCCCATGCCACGTATAGATGAGTTGATCGACCGGCTGGGAACAGCCCGATACATGACGACTCTTGACCTCACAAAAGGTTATTGGCAAATCCCCCTGGCCAAGTCGGCCAAAGAGAAAACCGCATTTGTAACCCCAGACGGGGCGTTCCAATATAAAAGAATGCCGTTCGGGTTACAGAATGCGCCGGCCACATTCCAGCGGAAAATGGACCAGATGCTGAGGCCCCATCGGAAGTATGCTGCGGCTTACCTGGATGACGTAATTGTCCATAGCACAGATTGGGCCTCACATCTGCCAAAAGTGCAAGCAGTCCTGGACTCTGTTCGGGAAGCGGGGTTTACGGCTAACCCCAAGAAGTGTACCATTGGGCAGGAGGAGGCCAAATATCTTGGGTACACCATTGGGAGGGGAGTAATAAAACCCCAACTCAACAAAGTCGAGGCCATCCAGAGTTGGCCACGTCCCAACAGCAAGAAGCAGGTACGAGCCTTTCTGGGAATCGCTGGGTATTATCGGCGATTCATTCCCCACTTTGCTTCTAAGGCTGTGCCCCTAACCAACCTGACGAAGGGGAAAGGGTCGGTCATGATTAAATGGACCCCCGAGGCTGAGGCAGCATTCCAATTCTTGAAACAAGCCTTATGTAGCCAGCCAGTGTTGTACTCACCCGACTTCTCTAAAGACTTTGTCGTACAAAGTGATGCGTCAGATGTGGGGTTAGGAGCAGTATTGTCCCAGGTCTGGAACGGGGAAGAGCACCCAGTCATTTACCTCAGCAGGAAGTTGAAGTCCCATGAGGTAAATTACGCCACCGTTGAAAAGGAGTGTTTAGCGGTGAAGTGGGCTCTAGATTCCCTTCGGTACTACCTGCTAGGTAGGCACTTTGACATGGTTACGGATCACGCTCCGTTAAAGTGGATGGCTCAAAACAAGGAAACAAATAGAAGAGTGAATAGGTGGTTCCTGGCCCTCCAGGAATTCAACTTCACAGTAAAGCATCGCCCTGGCGTTCAAATGGGGAATGTGGATGCTTTGTCTCGAGTACATGAATGCCTGATTGCTGGTGTTCCAAACCCGAGGTTAAAACAAGAGGGGGGGGTATGTGACAGCAGGAAGGTAAAGTCACCTGGTTGCATCCAGGGGGGTAGATATATTTCACCCAGATTCAGGCTTTACGCCGACTTATACAACTAGGTGGAGAGTTGTATAAGCCCAGCTGAGGCTAGTGGGCTCATGGATGACTCATACCTCTAGGGAGAGTGTGGGGCGTCGTGCAGACAGGGAGTTGATGAGACCAGCTGAAGCTTGTCAGCTCATTTAGGCCTCTATAAGAACTCCCAGATTCATTAGGTGTTTGCTCATGCCTGGAACCAGACCTGTGTGGACTGTCTAGGGAGAGTGAACCCCTGTGCGGTGAGACAAAGCCTGTGTGGCTATTTGCTTGGACATTTAAAACCAGGGACTTAGGGACTAGGACAGCACTAGGCTGATCCCAGTTGTTAGTTAGGAAACCTGTATGTTTAGTCAGAGGTCAAGTTGACCAGGATTTATTTTATTTATGTTTCTTTTGCTTTGCTGTGTTTTGTCACTGTAAATAGAAAATAAACCGCACCTTTTTGATTTTGAAAACCACAACCTCCGTTTGCTGGGCCTGTTTTTGTGTGGGGAGCCCATCCCGGGGGTCACACACACCCGCTGCCGAGCTAACTCCCTCACAGTAGGAAGAGTGTCAGTTTCTTTCACTGTGATAATCCTTGTTTCTAGGGACAGGGAAGGACAGTGAGGGAAATTCTACTTGTGCTATAGTGTGCTAAAGCATTGATCATCAATCAGCTTTAAAAAAACATTTTTTCTAGGGACAGAAAACTATAGGTAGGAAGAGTGTCAGTTTCTTTCACTGTGATAATCCTTGTTTCTAGGGACAGGGAAGGACAGTGAGGGAAATTCTACTTGTGCTATAGTGTGCTAAAGCATTGATCATCAATCAGCTTTAAAAAAACATTTTTTCTAGGGACAGAAAACTATAGGTAGGAAGAGTGTCAGTTTCTTTCACTGTGATAATCCTTGTTTCTAGGGACAGGGAAGGACAGTGAGGGAAATTCTCCTTGTGCTATAGTGTGCTAAAGCATTGATCATCAATCAGCTTTAAAAAAACATTTTTTCTAGGGACAGAAAACTATAGGTAGGAAGAGTGTCAGTTTCTTTCACTGTGATAATCCTTGTTTCTAGGGACAGGGAAGGACAGTGAGGGAAATTCTCCTTGTGCTATAGTGTGCTAAAGCATTGATCATCAATCAGCTTTAAAAAAACATTTTTTCTAGGGACAGAAAACTATAGGTAGGAAGAGTGTCAGTTTCTTTCACTGTGATAATCCTTGTTTCTAGGGACAGGGAAGGACAGTGAGGGAAATTCTACTTGTGCTATAGTGTGCTAAAGCATTGATCATCAATCAACTTTAAAAAAACATTTTTTCTAGGGACAGAAAACTATAGGTAGGAAGAGTGTCAGTTTCTTTCACTGTGATAATCCTTGTTTCTAGGGACAGGGAAGGACAGTGAGGGAAATTCTCCTTGTGCTATAGTGTGCTAAAGCATTGATCATCAATCAGCTTTAAAAAAACATTTTTTCTAGGGACAGAAAACTATAGGTAGGAAGAGTGTCAGTTTCTTTCACTGTGATAATCCTTGTTTCTAGGGACAGGGAAGGACAGTGAGGGAAATTCTCCTTGTGCTATAGTGTGCTAAAGCATTGATCATCAATCAGCTTTAAAAAAACATTTTTTCTAGGGACAGAAAACTATAGGTAGGAAGAGTGTCAGTTTCTTTCACTGTGATAATCCTTGTTTCTAGGGACAGGGAAGGACAGTGAGGGAAATTCTACTTGTGCTATAGTGTGCTAAAGCATTGATCATCAATCAGCTTTAAAAAAACATTTTTTCTAGGGACAGAAAACTATAGGTAGGAAGAGTGTCAGTTTCTTTCACTGTGATAATCCTTGTTTCTAGGGACAGGGAAGGACAGTGAGGGAAATTCTCCTTGTGCAATAGTGTGCTAAAGCATTGATCATCAATCAGCTTTAAAAAAACATTTTTTCTAGGGACAGAAAACTATAGGTAGGAAGAGTGTCAGTTTCTTTCACTGTGATAATCCTTGTTTCTAGGGACAGGGAAGGACAGTGAGGGAAATTCTACTTGTGCTATAGTGTGCTAAAGCATTGATCATCAATCAGCTTTAAAAAAACATTTTTTCTAGGGACAGAAAACTATAGGTAGGAAGAGTGTCAGTGTCTTTCACTGTGATAATCCTTGTTTCTAGGGACAGGGAAGGACAGTGAGGGAAATTCTCCTTGTGCTATAGTGTGCTAAAGCATTCCTCATCAACCATCTTTGAAATCCTTGTTTTTTAGACAGTCAGGGAAATTGTCGTTGTGCTATTCTGTGCAAAAGCAATCATCCTCAACCATATTTAGAAATCCTTAAGTAAAGGGACAGAGAAGGACACCTGAAGGTAGCCCTTATTGCTTTTTTCCCATCTCCCTGCAGGCCATCTATTAGAATGTCTGGAAGGCAAACAAGGAGAGGCAGACAGTCAGGAGGAAATAAAAGAGGGCAAGCAGGCTCTGTGTCTGGGGGCAACAGTGCTGGTCGTGGACGCGGTGCATTGTCATCAGCACATGGCCATGGGACACGCTTGTCCTTCTTTTCGGCAGCTGGACATGTTGAGCCACATCATGCCGAAGACTTGGTAGAGTGGATGACCAAGCCCTCCTCCTCCTCCTCATCCTCTCTCACCCAGGCTCAGGGTACTGGCAAAGCAGCTGCCAAAGCGTCCTCTTCCCTGGTATCAATGTCAGACTCATCATCAGTCACTCCTTCCCTAGACCCACCATGTCCTCCTCCTGAGAAGTCCCCCGAACTGTTTGAGCACAGTGTTGGGTACATGCTCCAGGAGGATGCCCAGCGTTTCGAAGGGTCTGATGATGAAACCCAGCTACAGGAAGGCAGTAGCGTGAGAGCAGACAGAGGGGATGCTCAAGAAGGACACCAATCTGGCAGTCATGTTCCAGCAGCTGCAGCATACTGCCAGATTGGCTCCAGTGATGAGGAGGGAGGGGATGATGAGGTCACTGACTCCACGTGGGTGCCTAATAGGAGAGAGGAGGAGGAGGAGGATGAGGAGGAGGCACATCTCCAACGAGGCAGGATGCCCTTTGGTGGCCAGCGTAAGGGCAGTACACCGACGGAATCACACCGCAGAGCTCCGCCTGTGCAGGGCGCTGCCTCTGCCCGTCATTCAAAAAGTTCTTTGGTGTGGGCCTTTTTTGAGGCTAGTGCATCAGATCGCACAGCTGCTGTTTGCAACATATGTCTCAAGCGTATATCGCGTGGCCAAAACATCAGCCGCTTGGGTACCACATGCCTGACCAGACATATGTTGACCTGCCATGCAGCTCGTTGGCAAGCCTACCTCAAAGACCCACACCAAAGAACAAAGCGGACCTCTCCTTGCACCGCATCAGCTGGGATCTCCAACCCCACTATAACTTCAGTCCTCTCTGAAACATGCACTGAGAGGAATGAAGGTGTAGAATTAGGTGTGTCACAGCCAAGTACTTGCGGCCACTCTGCTAGCAGTACACCGACGTCCGATTCTAGCAGGCAAATTTCCCTGCCCCAGCTACTGGACCGTCGAAAGAAGTTCACTCCCAGCCATCCACATGCCCAGCGGTTGAATGCTAGCTTGGCTAAATTGCTAGCGCTTCAACTGCTGCCTTTTCAGTTGGTAGACTCGACCCCCTTCCGTGAGTTTGTGCAATGTGCGGTTCCTCAGTGGCAGGTTCCCAAACGCCACTTTTTCTCACGGAAGGCTATTCCGGCTCTCTACCGGCATGTGGAAGGCAATGTCTTGGCCTCGCTGGACAGGGCGGTCAGCGGTAAGGTGCATATTACCGCTGACTCATGGTCCAGCAGGCATGGACAGGGACGTTACCTTTCTTTCACGGCCCATTGGGTCACTCTTTTGGCAGCTGGGAAGGATGCAGGACAAGGTGCAGTAGTGTTGGAGGTTGTTCCACCGCCACGCCTCCAAAATGCTACTACTGGTTGTGACACACCTCTCTCCTCCACCCCCTCCTCTTCTTCTTCCTCCATGGCCTCTTCCTGTGGTTTGTCCTCTGAACCAGCGGTGCTCCGTAGCCGTTCAAGGGGCTACGCAAGTACGCAGGCAAAAAGATGCCATGCCGTGCTTGCGCTGGTGTGTTTGGGGGACAGAAGCCACACTGGGGCAGAGGTCCTGTCTGCTCTGCAGGGCCAGGCCGAGAGGTGGTTGACGCCACGCCAGCTTAAGCCAGGAATGGTGGTTTGCGACAATGGCACCAACCTCCTCTCCGCCCTCCGACAGGGACAACTGACCCATGTGCCCTGTGTGGCTCACGTCCTTAACCTGGTGGTGCAGCGGTTCTTGGGCAGGTACCCGGGCTTACAGGATGTCCTGAGGCAGGCCAGGAAAGTCTGTGTGCATTTCCGCAGATCTTATAATGCCAGTGCTCGCCTGGCTGAGCTGCAAAAGGAGTTGAACCTGCCCAAGAACCGCCTTATATGTGACATGCCCACCAGGTGGAACTCAACGTTGGCCATGCTGCAGTGGCTGCACACGCAGCAGAGGGCCATCAATGAGTACCTGTGCGACTACGGCACCAGGACAGGGTCAGGGGAGCTTGGTTTTTTTTCTCCACGCCAGTGGGGCATGATCAGGGATGCATGCACTGTCCTGGCACCATTTGAGGAGGCCACGAGGATGGTGAGCAGTGACAGTGCATGCATCAGTGACACTGTACCTCTTGTCCACCTGTTGGAGCACACGCTGCGTGGAATAATGGACAGGGCACTTGAGGCAGAACAGAGGCAGGAAGAGGAGGACTTCCTTGCCTCTCAAGGCCCCCTTTACCCAGACAGTGTTCCTTCTGTCCCACCCATCGCACAGGAAGAGGAGGAGGAGGAGGAGGAGGAGGAGGATTGTGTCAGCATGGAGGTGGAGGCTGGCACTCAGCATCATCAGCAGCAGTCTTTTAGGGATGATTTACAGTCCCAAGAAACCAGTGGACTTGTACGTGGCTGGGAGGAGGTGGCTGCGGATCATGTCGTCCTTAGTGACCCAGAGGACTCCGGAGCGAATGCCTCAGCAAACCTACGCTGCATGGCCTCCCTGATCCTGCAAAGTCTGCGGAAGGATCCTCGTATTCTTCGGATCAAGGAGAGGGACCATTACTGGCTGGCCACTCTCCTTGATCCACGGTACAAGGGTAAGGTTGCGGACCTTATGTTACCGTCGCAGAGGGAGCAGAGGATGAGACAACTCCGGGAGGCCTTGCAGAAAGGTCTGTGCAACGCGTTCCCAGAGACTGGGAGGTTACAAACTCCTGGTCCTGGACAACGAGTTGCTGAGGCTTCGGCCAGTCAAAGAAGGAGCGGTGGGGAAGGTGGCCGTCTGACCGATGCGTTCACTGTGTCTCGCTTTTGATAGAAACCGTAAAGCTTTGTGCCCGGTGTCAAAAGACAAGATGACACCACCAAGAATTTCTTCCCTGTAGGTGCAGTGTTTTTATACGGGAACCACTAAGCTTTGCTCTGTATGTATAGGAAGCAAACTGGTTGCGTGATTCCTGAGGTTGGAATAGCAGCCACCTTGTCACAACCCCAACAACAGGAGGTTAAGGAGTTTGTGCTTCGCAACAAGGAGGTATTCTCTGAGCTGCCGGGACAAACATCTGGGGTAGAGCATGACATCATTACCCCGCCCGGTGAAAGGGTGAAGTTAAAACCCTATCGGATCCCAGAGGCCCGACGGGAGGCAATACGGGAGGAAGTACAGAAAATGCTGAACTTAGGGGTGATAGAGGAGTCCCAAAGTGATTGGTCTAGTCCCATTGTGTTGGTGCCTAAACCGGATGGGAGCTGGCGATTTTGTAACGATTTTCGTCAGTTGAACAAAGTTACAAAATTTGACACCTACCCCATGCCACGTATAGATGAGTTGATCGACCGGCTGGGAACAGCCCGATACATGACAACTCTTGACCTCACAAAAGGGTATTGGCAAATCCCCCTGGCCAAGTCGGCCAAAGAGAAAACCGCATTTGTAACCCCAGACGGGGCGTTCCAATATAAAAGAATGCCGTTCGGGTTACAGAATGCGCCGGCCACATTCCAGCGGAAAATGGACCAGATGCTGAGGCCCCATCGGAAGTATGCTGCGGCTTACCTGGATGACGTAATTGTCCATAGCACAGATTGGGCCTCACATCTGCCAAAAGTGCAAGCAGTCCTGGACTCTGTTCGGGAAGCGGGGTTTACGGCTAACCCCAAGAAGTGTACCATTGGGCAGGAGGAGGCCAAATATCTTGGGTACACCATTGGGAGGGGAGTAATAAAACCCCAACTCAACAAAGTCGAGGCCATCCAGAGTTGGCCACGTCCCAACAGCAAGAAGCAGGTACGAGCCTTTCTGGGAATCGCTGGGTATTATCGGCGATTCATTCCCCACTTTGCTTCTAAGGCTGTGCCCCTAACCAACCTGACGAAGGGGAAAGGGTCGGTCATGATTAAATGGACCCCCGAGGCTGAGGCAGCATTCCAATTCTTGAAACAAGCCTTATGTAGCCAGCCAGTGTTGTACTCACCCGACTTCTCTAAAGACTTTGTCGTACAAAGTGATGCGTCAGATGTGGGGTTAGGAGCAGTATTGTCCCAGGTCTGGAACGGGGAAGAGCACCCAGTCATTTACCTCAGCAGGAAGTTGAAGTCCCATGAGGTAAATTACGCCACCGTTGAAAAGGAGTGTTTAGCGGTGAAGTGGGCTCTAGATTCCCTTCGGTACTACCTGCTAGGTAGGCACTTTGACATGGTTACGGATCACGCTCCGTTAAAGTGGATGGCTCAAAACAAGGAAACAAATAGAAGAGTGAATAGGTGGTTCCTGGCCCTCCAGGAATTCAACTTCACAGTAAAGCATCGCCCTGGCGTTCAAATGGGGAATGTGGATGCTTTGTCTCGAGTACATGAATGCCTGATTGCTGGTGTTCCAACCCCGAGGTTAAAACAAGAGGGGGGGGGTATGTGACAGCAGGAAGGTAAAGTCACCTGGTTGCATCCAGGGGGGTAGATATATTTCACCCAGATTCAGGCTTTACGCCGACTTATACAACTAGGTGGAGAGTTGTATAAGCCCAGCTGAGGCTAGTGGGCTCATGGATGACTCATACCTCTAGGGAGAGTGTGGGGCGTCGTGCAGACAGGGAGTTGATGAGACCAGCTGAAGCTTGTCAGCTCATTTAGGCCTCTATAAGAACTCCCAGATTCATTAGGTGTTTGCTCATGCCTGGAACCAGACCTGTGTGGACTGTCTAGGGAGAGTGAACCCCTGTGCGGTGAGACAAAGCCTGTGTGGCTATTTGCTTGGACATTTAAAACCAGGGACTTAGGGACTAGGACAGCACTAGGCTGATCCCAGTTGTTAGTTAGGAAACCTGTATGTTTAGTCAGAGGTCAAGTTGACCAGGATTTATTTTATTTATGTTTCTTTTGCTTTGCTGTGTTTTGTCACTGTAAATAGAAAATAAACCGCACCTTTTTGATTTTGAAAACCACAACCTCCGTTTGCTGGGCCTGTTTTTGTGTGGGGAGCCCATCCCGGGGGTCACACACACCCGCTGCCGAGCTAACTCCCTCACAGTAGGAAGAGTGTCAGTTTCTTTCACTGTGATAATCCTTGTTTCTAGGGACAGGGAAGGACAGTGAGGGAAATTCTACTTGTGCTATAGTGTGCTAAAGCATTGATCATCAATCAGCTTTAAAAAAACATTTTTTCTAGGGACAGAAAACTATAGGTAGGAAGAGTGTCAGTTTCTTTCACTGTGATAATCCTTGTTTCTAGGGACAGGGAAGGACAGTGAGGGAAATTCTCCTTGTGCTATAGTGTGCTAAAGCATTGATCATCAATCAGCTTTAAAAAAACATTTTTTCTAGGGACAGAAAACTATAGGTAGGAAGAGTGTCAGTTTCTTTCACTGTGATAATCCTTGTTTCTAGGGACAGGGAAGGACAGTGAGGGAAATTCTACTTGTGCTATAGTGTGCTAAAGCATTGATCATCAATCAACTTTAAAAAAACATTTTTTCTAGGGACAGAAAACTATAGGTAGGAAGAGTGTCAGTTTCTTTCACTGTGATAATCCTTGTTTCTAGGGACAGGGAAGGACAGTGAGGGAAATTCTCCTTGTGCTATAGTGTGCTAAAGCATTGATCATCAATCAGCTTTAAAAAAACATTTTTTCTAGGGACAGAAAACTATAGGTAGGAAGAGTGTCAGTTTCTTTCACTGTGATAATCCTTGTTTCTAGGGACAGGGAAGGACAGTGAGGGAAATTCTCCTTGTGCTATAGTGTGCTAAAGCATTGATCATCAATCAGCTTTAAAAAAACATTTTTTCTAGGGACAGAAAACTATAGGTAGGAAGAGTGTCAGTTTCTTTCACTGTGATAATCCTTGTTTCTAGGGACAGGGAAGGACAGTGAGGGAAATTCTACTTGTGCTATAGTGTGCTAAAGCATTGATCATCAATCAGCTTTAAAAAAACATTTTTTCTAGGGACAGAAAACTATAGGTAGGAAGAGTGTCAGTGTCTTTCACTGTGATAATCCTTGTTTCTAGGGACAGGGAAGGACAGTGAGGGAAATTCTCCTTGTGCTATAGTGTGCTAAAGCATTCCTCATCAACCATCTTTGAAATCCTTGTTTTTTAGACAGTCAGGGAAATTGTCGTTGTGCTATTCTGTGCAAAAGCAATCATCCTCAACCATATTTAGAAATCCTTAAGTAAAGGGACAGAGAAGGACACCTGAAGGTAGCCCTTATTGCTTTTTTCCCATCTCCCTGCAGGCCATCTATTAGAATGTCTGGAAGGCAAACAAGGAGAGGCAGACAGTCAGGAGGAAATAAAAGAGGGCAAGCAGGCTCTGTGTCTGGGGGCAACAGTGCTGGTCGTGGACGCGGTGCATTGTCATCAGCACATGGCCATGGGACACGCTTGTCCTTCTTTTCGGCAGCTGGACATGTTGAGCCACATCATGCCGAAGACTTGGTAGAGTGGATGACCAAGCCCTCCTCCTCCTCCTCATCCTCTCTCACCCAGGCTCAGGGTACTGGCAAAGCAGCTGCCAAAGCGTCCTCTTCCCTGGTATCAATGTCAGACTCATCATCAGTCACTCCTTCCCTAGACCCACCATGTCCTCCTCCTGAGAAGTCCCCCGAACTGTTTGAGCACAGTGTTGGGTACATGCTCCAGGAGGATGCCCAGCGTTTCGAAGGGTCTGATGATGAAACCCAGCTACAGGAAGGCAGTAGCGTGAGAGCAGACAGAGGGGATGCTCAAGAAGGACACCAATCTGGCAGTCATGTTCCAGCAGCTGCAGCATACAGCCAGATTGGCTCCAGTGATGAGGAGGGAGGGGATGATGAGGTCACTGACTCCACGTGGGTGCCTAATAGGAGAGAGGAGGAGGAGGAGGATGAGGAGGAGGCACATCTCCAACGAGGCAGGATGCCCTTTGGTGGCCAGCGTAAGGGCAGTACACCGACGGAATCACACCGCAGAGCTCCGCCTGTGCAGGGCGCTGCCTCTGCCCGTCATTCAAAAAGTTCTTTGGTGTGGGCCTTTTTTGAGGCTAGTGCATCAGATCGCACAGCTGCTGTTTGCAACATATGTCTCAAGCGTATATCGCGTGGCCAAAACATCAGCCGCTTGGGTACCACATGCCTGACCAGACATATGTTGACCTGCCATGCAGCTCGTTGGCAAGCCTACCTCAAAGACCCACACCAAAGAACAAAGCGGACCTCTCCTTGCACCGCATCAGCTGGGATCTCCAACCCCACTACAACTTCAGTCCTCTCTGAAACATGCACTGAGAGGAATGAAGGTGTAGAATTAGGTGTGTCACAGCCAAGTACTTGCGGCCACTCTGCTAGCAGTACACCGACGTCCGATTCTAGCAGGCAAATTTCCCTGCCCCAGCTGCTGGACCGTCAAAAGAAGTTCACTCCCAGCCATCCACATGCCCAGCGGTTGAATGCTAGCTTGGCTAAATTGCTAGCGCTTCAACTGCTGCCTTTTCAGTTGGTAGACTCGACCCCCTTCCGTGAGTTTGTGCAATGTGCGGTTCCTCAGTGGCAGGTTCCCAAACGCCACTTTTTCTCACGGAAGGCTATTCCGGCTCTCTACCGGCATGTGGAAGGCAATGTCTTGGCCTCGCTGGACAGGGCGGTCAGCGGTAAGGTGCATATTACCGCTGACTCATGGTCCAGCAGGCATGGACAGGGACGTTACCTTTCTTTCACGGCCCATTGGGTCACTCTTTTGGCAGCTGGGAAGGATGCAGGACAAGGTGCAGTAGTGTTGGAGGTTGTTCCACCGCCACGCCTCCAAAATGCTACTACTGGTTGTGACACAACCTCTCTCCTCCACCCCCTCCTCTTCTTCTTCCTCCATGGCCTCTTCCTGTGGTTTGTCCTCTGAACCAGCGGTGCTCCGTAGCCGTTCAAGGGGCTACGCAAGTACGCAGGCAAAAAGATGCCATGCCGTGCTTGCGCTGGTGTGTTTGGGGGACAGAAGCCACACTGGGGCAGAGGTCCTGTCTGCTCTGCAGGGCCAGGCCGAGAGGTGGTTGATGCCACGCCAGCTTAAGCCAGGAATGGTGGTTTGCGACAATGGCACCAACCTCCTCTCCGCCCTCCGACAGGGACAACTGACCCATGTGCCCTGTGTGGCTCACGTCCTTAACCTGGTGGTGCAGCGGTTCTTGGGCAGGTACCCGGGCTTACAGGATGTCCTGAGGCAGGCCAGGAAAGTCTGTGTGCATTTCCGCAGATCTTATAATGCCAGTGCTCGCCTGGCTGAGCTGCAAAAGGAGTTGAACCTGCCCAAGAACCGCCTTATATGTGACATGCCCACCAGGTGGAACTCAACGTTGGCCATGCTGCAGTGGCTGCACACGCAGCAGAGGGCCATCAATGAGTACCTGTGCGACTACGGCACCAGGACAGGGTCAGGGGAGCTTGGTTTTTTTTCTCCACGCCAGTGGGGCATGATCAGGGATGCATGCACTGTCCTGGCACCATTTGAGGAGGCCACGAGGATGGTGAGCAGTGACAGTGCATGCATCAGTGACACTGTACCTCTTGTCCACCTGTTGGAGCACACGCTGCGTGGAATAATGGACAGGGCACTTGAGGCAGAACAGAGGCAGGAAGAGGAGGACTTCCTTGCCTCTCAAGGCCCCCTTTACCCAGACAGTGTTCCTTCTGTCCCACCCATCGCACAGGAAGAGGAGGAGGAGGAGGAGGAGGAGGAGGATTGTGTCAGCATGGAGGTGGAGGCTGGCACTCAGCATCATCAGCAGCAGTCTTTTAGGGATGATTTACAGTCCCAAGAAACCAGTGGACTTGTACGTGGCTGGGAGGAGGTGCCTGCGGATCATGTCGTCCTTAGTGACCCAGAGGACTCCGGAGCGAATGCCTCAGCAAACCTACGCTGCATGGCCTCCCTGATCCTGCAAAGTCTGCGGAAGGATCCTCGTATTCTTCGGATCAAGGAGAGGTACCATTACTGGCTGGCCACTCTCCTTGATCCACGGTACAAGGGTAAGGTTGCGGACCTTATGTTACCGTCGCAGAGGGAGCAGAGGATGAGACAACTCCGGGAGGCCTTGCAGAAAGGTCTGTGCAACGCGTTCCCAGAGACTGGGAGGTTACAAACTCCTGGTCCTGGACAACGAGTTGCTGAGGCTTCGGCCAGTCAAAGAAGGAGCGGTGGGGAAGGTGGCCGTCTGACCGATGCGTTCAGACAATTCTTTAGTCCGCAGCCCCAAAGTATGATCGGTTCCAGCAACCATCGCCAGCGTCTGATAAACATGGTGCAGGAATATCTAGGGGCAAGGTCAGACTTGGACACCTTCCCCACCGAAAATCCTCTGGCTTACTGGGTCTTGAGGATGGATCACTGGCCAAAGCTCGCACAGTATGCAATTGAGCTACTGGCCTGTCCTGCATCCAGCGTTCTTTCGGAACGCACATTCAGTGCTGCTGGAGGATTTGTCACGGATCACAGGGTGCGCCTGTCCACCGACTCGGTTGATCGACTGACTTTCATCAAGATGAACCAGTCTTGGATCACCACCAGCTACCACACACCTGATGCTGATATAACAGACTAATTGATTTTAACATGCCACATCCCTTCAAGACTGATGCTGATGCTGAGTGCCTGTGCTGTTATGTTGACTGGCTATCCTCCTCCTCCGAGTCCTCAATGATACGATTGATGATGATAGCTTGGAAGATCATTTTTGTTTATGGGTGCCGCCACCAGTGGCTAAGGCCCAATTTTTCAGCCCCTGTTTTACAGGGGCGTGTAATTACAATTTTTTTTGCAATAATTTGCCATAGGGCTCATTGCTGTGCTCCAAGTACAGTATCTGTGAGGGGTTGGAGTGTTGTGGCACCAGTGCCTAAGGCCCAATTTTTCAGCCCCTGTTTAACAGGGGCGTGTCATTACAATTTTTGAAGCAATACTTTGCAACAGGGCTCATTGCTGTGCTCCAAGTACAGTATCTGTGAGGGGTTGTAGTGTTGTGCCACCAGTGCCTAAGGCCCAATTTTTCAGCCCCTGTTCAACAGGGGCATGTAATTACAATTCTTGATCTAATAATTCACAGCAGGGCCCATTGCTGCACCCACCAAGAGTAACTCTGAGGGCTTACAGTGTTGTGGCAACGCCACCACCACCACCACCACGAAAGGCCCAATTTTTCAGCCCCTGTTCAAAAGGGGCATGTAATTACAATTCTTGATCTAATAATTCACAGCAGGGCCCATTCCTGCACCCACCAAGAGTAACTCTGAGGGCTTACAGTGTTGTGGCAACACCACCACCACCACCACCACCACGAAAGGCCCAATTTTTCAGCCCCTGTTCAACAGGGGCATGCAATTACAATTCTTGATCTAATAATTCACAGCAGGGCCCATTCCTGCACCCACCAAGAGTAACTCTGAGGGCTTACAGTGTTGTGGCAACACCACCACCACCACCACGAAAGGCCCAATTTTTCAGCCCCTGTTCAACAGGGGCATGCAATTACAATTCTTGATCTAATAATTCACAGCAGGGCCCATTGCTGCACCCACCAAGAATAACTCTGAGGGCTTACAGTGTTGTGGCAACGCCACCACCACCACGAAAGGCCCAATTTTTCAGCCCCTGTTCAAAAGGGGCATGTAATTACAATTCTTGATCTAATAATTCACAGCAGGGCCCATTCCTGCACCCACCAAGAGTAACTCTGAGGGCTTACAGTGTTGTGGCAACACCACCACCACCACCACCACCACGAAAGGCCCAATTTTTCAGCCCCTGTTCAACAGGGGCATGCAATTACAATTCTTGATCTAATAATTCACAGCAGGGCCCATTCCTGCACCCACCAAGAGTAACTCTGAGGGCTTACAGTGTTGTGGCAACACCACCACCACCACCACCACCACGAAAGGCCCAATTTTTCAGCCCCTGTTCAACAGGGGCATGCAATTACAATTCTTGATCTAATAATTCACAGCAGGGCCCATTGCTGCACCCACCAAGAGTAACTGTCAGGGCTTACAGTGTTGTGGCACCATCAAAGGCCCAATTTTTACTACCACTGTTCAACAATTATATGTAATTAAAATTCCTGATATAATAGTTGACAGCAGGGCGTTCCAGCACCAACCAAGAGTAACTGTGAGTGCTTACAGTGTTGTGCCAACACCAACAACTAAGGGGCCTATTTCTGCAGAGTATATACGGCAGGTCCCTACTTTCAAACATCCAACTTACAAACGACTCCTACTTGCAAACGCAAGAAGACAACAGGAAGTGAGAGGAAATCTACCCCTTGGAAGGAAAATTCTCTCCTGTAAGAATTAATATGGGAGAAAGGTGTCTCCTCTGTACTGATGCTTTATCAGCAATCCTTGTTTCAAGAAAAACACCACATTTCAAAAACAGTTGTCATTGGGACGGAAAGTGAGGTGAAATGTTCTGAACAGGGGCACAGACAGCAAAACAAATGTTACAGGGGGGATAACCCTTCCCTATGTTTTCCAAAAAGTTTAAAAATAGATTTTTGGGCTGGAGCTACACTTAAACAATGTACCTGTTCAAAATTACAAACAGATTCTACATAAGAACAAACCTACAGTCCCTGTCTTGTATGCACCGCCTGTATACGGCTGTTCAGAGTATATAGGGCCTTTTTTATTTTATGTGCGGGGTTCCCCTTAATATCCATACAAGACCCAAAGGGGCTGGTAATGGGCTGGGGTGGGGGGGGGGGTCATGGGGTAGCTATGCCATTTTTCTTAAAGATTTTCATCCATATTACCGGGACCAGACATTACATTAAAGCCGCAAGCAGTTTTAAATGGCTTTTTTTTCCTTTAGAAGTGTCATTTTGTGCAGGGACAGTTCTAAACACGGGAAACACGTGGCACTTCACAGGCATACTTTAGACACCCCCCAGGTACGATATTTAAAGGAATATTTGACTTTTTTTTTTTCACTTTATGCATCATTAAAATGACTGCTCCCGAAAAACGACCGTTTTTAAAACTTCTTTTTGCATTGATACATGTCCCCTGGTGCAGAACCCGGGTTCCCAAACCCTTTTTAGGACAATAACATGCATAATAGTTGTTATAATTAGCACTTTAGAATTCGAACGTTCGCATCCATTGTATTTAATAGGGTTCTAATGTTCGTACGAACTTTCGGTCCGTTCGCGGGTTCTGGTGCGAACCGAACCCGGGGGTGTTCGGCTTATCACAAGTCAGGAGTTATGCTTCTTGATTTGTTCTGTGATATTTGGTGGTTCTTGGTGTGTGATTGTAGAATAGTGATGTTACCCTCTGATGTTGCTACCCATCACATTTATTGGGGTAAAATTATGATCATTTGGAAACAGCACACAAAATTGTAACTCATTTAAAATTTGCATCAGCAATGGTATTGTTAGTGGTTTGTGAAGACAACTGTGGGAGTTTCGGATTACATTTTTGTGAAAAATATATTTTACCGAAACATGAAACCATTACACATTACTAGCATTCTTAAAAAAATATTTTTATTTTTTTGGGGTAAGTAACAATTGTACCATTATAATCAATGGTTGAAACTTGCATTTGGCTAATTTGCGAATTTACGATATCGCTTGGTAAAAAATTTGAGTATTTTGCGTGTCTGAGCATGCGCACTTGTGCACATAGTTGTAAAGAGAATGGGAATGTATCTCTTCTCATGCCACGTACACACAACTGTTTTTCACAACGAGAAACATGCCATTTTTTTAATTGGTCGTGAAAAACGGTCGTGTGTAGGCTCCAGAGCATTTTTCTCGACGAGAAAAATGGGCATTAAAAATTTAGAACCTGCTCTATTTTTTCTCGTCATTTTTGACGTTGTCGTTTTTCTCGTCGTGAAAAACGGTCATGTGTACGCTTTAACGACGGGGAAAAAACGTGCATGCTCAGAAGCAAGTTATGAGACGGGAGCGCTCTTTCTGGTAAAACTAGCGTTCGTAATGGAGATAGCACATTCGTCATGCTGTAACGGACTGAAAAGCACGAGGCTGAAAAGCGCAAATCGTCTCTCAACAAACTTTACTAACATGAAGGGTGGCGCCATCCAAATGGAACTTCCCCTTTATAGTGCCGTCGTACGTGTTGTACGTCACCGCGCTTTACTCAAACATTTTTTTCCACGATAGTGTGTAGGCAAGGCAGGCTTGAGAAGAACTGAAGGGACTGATAAGCAAGGAGACTGAAAAGCACAAATCATCTCTCACCAAACTTTTACTAACACGCGGTAACACGAAATCAGCAAAAGCAGCCCAAATGGTGGGGCCATCTGAATGGAACTTCCCCTTTATAGTGCCGTCGTACGTGTTGTCGTACGTGTTGTACGTCACCGCGCTTTGCTCAAGCGTTTTTTTTCTCGATAATGAGTGTAGCGGGTATGTACTTTCCCGGGTGTAAATTTAACTGGCAGAGACACCAGTGATGTGTAATTCCCTGCAGCCCAGCAGGTGGCGCTGTCGCCATGGGCTGGGGGTTGATCCATTGCTGTGTGCCGGGCCTCCTTTTTGTCCTCCCTCGGCAGCGGTATGGTGGGGCGGGGAACCCGCCGTGCTTGCTGGGAGAGGGTATAAAGGGGCCGGCCATCTTTGTCATGGGGTCGAGTCCCAGGCACCTTCAGCCTGTGGGCGGTGGTTCGTGTCGGTGCTCTAGGCGGCCTAGGCCTAGAGGACAGCCGGAGGTCGTGTTCCATCTCAGGCACCTTTGGCCTGGGGTGAGGTACTCGAGAGGATGGTCTGGAGCTCAGTGCCCAACACTGAGTTCCGCGAGGGAAGGAGGTCCTAGGGAACTCAGGGATTGGGTACCCGAATCCGGAAGGCGTAATGGACCGGGGGGAGCTCCTCACTTGAAGACCGGGTGCAGCAGATTGCCAGTGACAGATAAGCCTTCCACCGGAGACCGCCTGGAAGGAAATCCCCCCTCGCTCGGAGACCGCAACCCACTTTCGGGAAGGAAAGTGGAGAGTTCATTGTGTCTGGGCCTACTCGCATCCACACCTCCTTTTCTGTTCTGTTTTCTAAGGGAGTCTAACTGATTATGCTGTTCACTCGAGAGGAATAAAGGAGTGTTGGACTTTAATGGTGTGGGGCTCTTTTCTGGTGGACATTGTTCAAGGTAATCTCACGTGGAGGTCTTAGGTGCACAACACTGACCCGAAGGTATAGAAAGAACTTTGCTTACACCGCACTGACAACCCACAAGTCTGCTTCTAGATTTGTATTCTGTTCTCTCACTACTTGGAAATGAGGAAGAAGAGATTGGCTCTAATTTGTATTGGGAGAGCTGGTCATTATTAAACAATAAGACCAGAGATCTATAAATATTGAATATGATGCATTGTGTTTTCTTTTTACAGCCCATGGACATAGAAACGGACGACCGACTTTCTCCATCGGCTATAATGGCAAAACCATCAAAGAATTCAAGAGAGGAGATATACTTACCCATGTTCACTTACATCAACAGCATGTGGGCACGCATGTGAATCTGCATTAGTCAATGACGCCGTCCAGCGAAGATTCAGAAAAAAACGATTCTACGCAAATTTTACAATCTGTTACCAGAAAATATACCACCATTGTTTACACCACAGATGGTCGATCCAGGGAGTAATCCGGTTGTCTTTGGGGGTCAGAAAGGAATTTTTTCCCTGTTGGAGCAAATTATGCCATGCTTCATAAGGGTTTTTCGCCTTCCTCTGGATCAACAGGTGAGTTCCATACTGTACCATCAGCTGTTAAGACTCAAATCCTGTACATACAGAAGAAACCACCAAGAACGTGTGTCCTGTACCTACAGCATTTCCCTTTTGATAGAAACCATCAAGCTTTGTGCCCGGTGTCAAAAGACACAGTGAAACTGCCAAGAATCTATTCCCTGTAGATGCAGTGTTTTTATACTGGTACCTCTAAGCTTTGCTCTGCATGTACAGAGAATAAAATGAACTAACATTTTACATCTTCAGCTGTACTTACCTCCCAGGGTGATGAACTGTCAGTGCCCAGGGAGCCTGTGTAGTGGTCCGGGGATTTGAAATCCTTGCTCTTCTCCGTCTTCTATCTGCAGCACTCGATGTTCTGTGCTGGCGATGACCAGTCAGAATGTCACTGATCTATCCTGAAAGTGCCGTAGAGAGTAGAAGAGTGGGGATTTCAAAGCTACTACACAGGCCATGTGCCCACTGACAGCTCACCACAGATGGTTGATCCAGGGAATAATCCAATTGCCTTCGGGGGTCAGAAAGGAATTTTTTGCCCCATTGGAACAAATTACACCATGCTGCACAAGAGTTTTTTTGCCTTCCTCTGGATCAACGGGGAGTTATGGAATTCACCAGTAAAACAAACCACCAAGAACTTGTGTCCTGCACCTACAGTGTCTCGCTTTTGATAGAAACCGTAAAGCTTTGTGCCCGGTGTCAAAAGACAAGATGACACCACCAAGAATTTCTTCCCTGTAGGTGCAGTGTTTTTATACGGGAACCACTAAGCTTTGCTCTGTATGTATAGGAAGCAAAAATATTTTTTCAAAAACTGGCCAGAGAGGGATTACTTTGACGCAGTTGGCCGGCTTAAACGTGTAAATGTATTGCGATATATGTGAACCAAAATTCCCTCATTTTATGCAAAGTTTGTTTGATATGGAAAGGGTGTATATGAATGTGCAGAGCATTGATTTATAGATTATTTTCTCCCAACACAGCGCACAACGCAAAGTCGCTTGTTGTGGTGCATCGCACATTCTGTTGAGAGATTTCGGAAAAATTGTGGAACAAGATGGATAAAACTTGTGGCAGAAGAGAGGAGGTGATCATTATTTATTTTAGCCACATTGTTTCTTAGGAGCAATACCATTATATTCAGATTTAATGTGAGGTTCTCCTTAAAGATCTACCCTTTAGCATGATTTCAAACAATTGAAAATAATTAAGAGGGACCCCCAGGGCCATTGTTAGAAATCATGGGACCCTATACACCCTACCTGATGGGGCCCCTGACCCTCCGAGTGTCATAGGAATTTACTTTGATGCTTAGGGCCATTTAGTGGCCAAAATATGTATTTTCTGTTTTAAGTCAATGAAAAACATTAGACCAACACAGGTTGAACTGGATGGACCATTGTCTTTTTTCTTTTTTCTTTTTTTGATCTTTTTTCAACCTTATGTAGCGCCCTTTCACTTTTTAGGGGTGTTATGTGCCTAAATTTAGGGGCTGGTCTGAGCTATTAGTCAGGCTCAGACCATTCTCATTGCTAGGTATTGCTTCTGCCTATGTGATGCTGCCTGGTGTATGGTTCCCTGCGGCCTGTAGGGGGCGCTGTCATATCAGGTCAGGGTTGAGCCAAGGGTGGCATTACTACGCCTTGGGGTGTCCTCTCTCGGCAGCGGTACAGTGGGCGTGGTCAGCCTGCTGTGCATGCCAGGAGAGGGTACTTAAGGGGCAGACGCCATTGGTCCGGGGTTGGTGTGTGTTTGTCCCCGTCAGGGTCGGAGGAGTAGGAGCGAGACACGTACCCCCGTCCATGAGGGCCACCGGAGGTGGGGTACGTGTGGGTGCGATCAGGCCCAGGCACCTTTAGCCTGGGGCCTGCAACTCTACTAGTGGGCCTAGCACCTTTAGCTAGGGCCTACCCCCGAAAGAAGAGTCCCAGGGTGCCCGGGGAAGGGAACCCGCTCTGACCAAGAGGAAGCCAGGGGAGAATCGGTCCCATTGAGGAGATGAGTAATGGAAGATTGCTGTCTCGGGAGAGGCCTGGTGACCTGTCAGAGGGAAGGATTTGTTATTTGGGGAAGCTAACCTGTAGAGTGCCCAATGACATTATCCTGTTCTTAAAGTCTACAGAGCTTAGAGGATTTCTTACACCCGTCCCAGGAGGGGATAGGGTGGCAGAACTGTTCGAGCTTCACACCGGCTGCTAGGACTGAGAGAGAACTATCCGCGTGAGCTAAACCCACTCGGGATCGAGTGGCGACGAGATTGCTGGTTGTGCCTGGATCTATTCTTCACACTATTTTTTCTTTCATCCACCTGTCTCTATCTACTACGCAGCACATAGAAAATAAACTCTCTGTTGGAGTTAAAGTACTTCTGGACATTGTTTTCTTTGGGGGAAGAAATAAAGACTTGACCCCATACTCTGGGGGAGAGAACCAGTGGAAGAGGGTAACACGCTCAAAGACCCAAAATTTGTGAACACCGCTTAACCTCTTCAAACAGGAGGGTACGGGCATATAGTACGGTGTGCCTTGACTCGCAAGTGAGCCAGGTGAAAAAAAGGTTTGTGTGCTACACTTATAAACCATGTAATGATGAATTTATTGCATTTGGGCACTAGGTGGTGCTAAGTATCATAGAAATTTCCTAATCATACTTAGCGCCATTTAGTGGCAAAAAGTGGTATTTTCTGTTTTAAACCAATTAAAATTACTCAAGCAGCACTGGAAATAGCTTAATAATTGTTTGTTTGTTTTTTGTTTTTGTTTTTTTGCCCCATATGCACAGAACACCTGTGTATGTACTTACATTGGGTGAAGTGCTTTGCACATTTTTATATAAATACACCCATGTATATGGCTAGCCCAGGACAACCCTAAACCTTGATTTCAGAATGAACAGCGTTGCCACCCTGTTTAAAGAAGTGGAAAAATAATGAATTTACTGAAAGGATTAACCAGTAATAAAACTGTGTTATGTGGGGACTCAGAAAAACAAAAGCTGCTGTGTTCATACTAGTGACAGTCTGTATGTATATATGCCAGTTTTTATTTTGCCTATAGTTCCACTTTAAATTGCGTCTGTGCTTGTAGCGTATAAATAGAATGACAGATAAGGACAAATCCAAGCTGATTGCAATAAAGTATAAATAAACAAGGCTTGGCTTTCCAATTTTGTTTTGTCGCTCAAATAAATATCGTGGGAGGAGTGGTTCAAATTATCAGAGCACCGTTTATACTAACCGCCTCCGTGGTATGTCTTTCTTATAAACACCTCATTTGTCATGCAGAGAAATACTTCTACGGCCAAGACAAAATTCTTTGAAAATGCTTTAGAAGAAGGACATCAGTTAAGTGACTAATTGAGATAACAACACATTTTCAATACCAATAAATATTGGAGCAGATGGGGGTCAATCTCATGTTACGTTCTTTATTTTAAAGGATTTTTCTTGGAAAAACCAAACCTTTAAAACTCCTTAACTTTTTTGTACAAAGATTAAGTCCGCATCCATCAATAACTGTTTAGCTCAGTTCAATGAACAATGTGCGCAATCAGTAACCGAATCGGAGGTAATACAACATTTGATAACAGACCCTGAATCTGGCTTAATCACATGGTGCCCCTATGAAAAATGTACAGGGTAAACTATTGCTAACAATTAGCGTGACTCTACTCCCGCCTGCTGTCTATATAGACAGCTTGGTGAGACCTTAGAGAAGACCCCCTGAGGCCAGTTTAATGAAGGATATGATTGGGGTCACAAAGGTTTTCAATTTACAACCTGTTCAAAATGCACTTTTCCCAGCGTATACAACAATGAAGAAACTGTTGCATGTACAGTATTTAAAAATGAAAAAAGATTAATAATCGTATTAATACATGAACCCCTAAACCAGCCATTCTCAACCAGGGTTCCTCCAGATGTTGCTAGAGGTTCCTTGAGCTGTGGCTGATTGAATTCCCATCTCATGATGCCTTCATATTTTCATGTTAAATGACACTTGGCAAAGTGTCCTCCAATGTAAGAGGCATTCTTCCCACTGACTACCAATGTAAGGAGTTTTGTTCCCCCTGACCACTGATGTAAGGGACATTCTTCCCACTGACCACCAAAAAAGGGGCATTCTTCCCACTGACTACCAATGTAAGGAGTTTTGTTCCCCCTGACCACTGATGTAAAGGACATTCTTCCCCCTGACCATTGATGTAAGGGACATTCTTCCCACTGACCACCAAAAAATGGGCATTCTTCCCACTGACCACCAATGTAAGGGTCATTCTTCCCACTGATCACCAAGTGAAGGGACATTCCTCCCTACTATCCACCAGTGTAAGGGGCATTCTTCCCACTGATCACCAATGCAAGGGGCATTCTTACCACTGATCACCAATGTAAGGTACATTCTTCCCACTGACCACCAATGTAAGGGGAATTCTTCCCACTGACCATCAATCTAAAGGGCATTCTTCTCAATGACCACCCTGTAGGGAGAATTCTTCCCACTGACCATCAATGTAAGGGACATTATTTCTTTCGTCCACCAATGTAAGGGACATTGTTTCTATTGGCCACCAATGTAAGGGACATTCTTCCCACTGACCACCAATGTAAGGAGCATCCTTCCCACTGACCCCTAAACTAAGGGATATTCTTCCCACTGACCATCAATCTAAAGGGCATTCTTCTCAATGACCACCCTGTAGGGAGAATTCTTCCCACTGACCATCAATGTAAGGGACATTATTTCTATTGGCCACCAATGTAAGGGACATTATTTCTATTGGCCACCAATGTAAGGGGCATTCTTCCCATTGACCACCAATGTAAGGAGCATTCTTCCCACTGACCCCTGAACTAAGGGGTATTCTTCCCACTAACCATCAATCTAAGGGGCATTCTTCCCACTGACCACCAATGTAAGGGACATTCTTTCCACTGACCACCAATGTAAGAGACACTCTTCCCACTGACCACCAATGCAAGGTACATTTTTCCCACTGACCACCAATGTATGGAGCATTTTTCCCACCGACCACTAAACTAAGGGACATTCTTCCTACTGATGTCAAATGTAAAGACCATTCTTCCTACTGACCACCAATTTGCTAACCTTCGTGGCAATATTCCGGGGGTCGCTCTAAAAAAATTGTTAAGACATCAACAATTTGTCCTGACAATGGATCAAATCTGTAATTAGTTCAACATACATTGAAGACATCTCTATTTCACCAACCCCCACCCTCAGATTTATATTGTAAATGCATGTTTATATTTAATATATTGGTGTGTATATAGTACTTTGCATATAGTTTCTTGTTCATTTTTTATGCTTATTTTTATTTTTTGTTTATAAATAATGTATATTTACGATTTCCAGCCAGCACCTAGAGCACTAGGCTTCTTTTCATATGTGTACCTGGCTAATCTGAACTGCTTAGCTGGGGAAAAAAATCTTACAACACACATAAGTGAAAAAGTGTCAGTGAACCCCCATCTCAGTACAGACAAAGCTGCATGTGAAAGATATACAGTCACCAAGTCAAAAGATACAAAACTGCTGTGCAAAACCAGTGTAACTGGTGCACCCCTTGTTAAATGTGTGTTTGTAAAAGATACCGATTTTATATAATAGAACATTACTTTAAAAATCATAGAATGAGTTTGCATGCATTTTTGATGGATGAACAGTTATGTGATTATTTTTTTTTTGTGTCAGCTAAAAAGAGATCACATGTCTCAAACTATTCCTTCCTTTACTATACTCTCCAACTGCAGCAAAGTAGCAGTTGCTGATGATAATACAAGATGTCATTGAACTACAGTTTGATGGCAATAAATTACATAATTATTATTATTTTTTTTTTAAATAACCAAGCGCCACATAAACACAGTGCAGCAGGAGCTTTGAATCCCTCCTTTGAGGGTTGTGCTTTCCATCCACGGGACGGCTACGATGTAGCATGATTATTAGCAGTTGTAGTGTATTCACTGAATCTATCCCATATGCTGCATACATTGAAGTGGGTAGGTCCAGTGAGTACATAGCAACCAATGTTTACTGTTAACCCTGATGAGATATGACATTGATGATGTGTTGCCCTGCTATAAAGTCAGCTAGAAGTACAGGAGCTTCCATTGCTGACCTTCATATGGAAAGTTGTCTGGCCTTTATACTGACACTATTGACACCGAGTCTCACTACTGTCACTAAGTCCTTATTATGTATGAGATAGGAAGAGATTTCTTAAAGTGGAGTGCCACCCTAAAAATAAAAAATACACAAAAATCCTGCAAAAAAATAGAAAAAAAAATGTTTACTTACCAGAAAAGGCGGTTGCTATGCGGATGTTCCTAATCTGCCTCTTCCTAGTCCTTGACAGGTCTTCTTCCTCGTCCTACTCGCAGTATCTTCTGGGGAATGGGGCGCGCTGCCTTCTGGGAACTGTGTCTATCCCAGAGAGCAGCCACCCATTCAGAAAACACTGCAAGACTCGCGCATGCGCAGAAGGAAACGGACAGTGAAGCCGCAAGGCTTCACTGCCTGTTTCCCTTAGTGAGGATGGCGGCCCCGGGAGCTGCCAGGATCGAGGGATCGGCCTCGGGGGGCCGAAATCGCGGGCGAGTAGGACAGGTAAGTGTCCTTATTAAAAGTCAGCAGCTACAGTGTTTGTAGCTGTTTTCTTTAAAAAAAAAAAAAAACGCGGGTGGAATCCCGCTTTATTGGCTGCAGCACTGTATGCAATAAGAATAAAACTGATTGAAGGTAGAAAATTATATATTTTTAAAAGGCTAAAAAAAACATTCTGCTCGGAGTTCAGCTTTAAATACCTTTTTCTCATAGCTGTGTAGCGGGGTATTGCCCTTTAATCCCCCAGAGACTACAGTACCCAGTGCGCAACGGGACACCCAGGGTGCATTGCCCCGCTCAAGGACTGCTGGGGTGGGTTATTTAACCGAAGGGCGGAGCTGAATTCACTCTCTTTGGACACCGCCCGCCCAGCAAGTGGAACTCTTTTCCGAGCCTGCTGAGATACAAGGCCTGAAGCCTGGGCCTTTCTCCAAAGAGCCTTCCGCTCTCGCTGAGGAACCTGAGGGACGTCTTTTCCTGTTGTAGCTATTCATCGTCAGGAGGACCCGAAGACCCGGAGTTCGTGAGATCTGTGTACCAAGACACAGCAGCGGATGACAAGGACACGGACTGGTCCGGTTGGGTGAGAGAGCACCTGCTCAGAGAACTATATAGGATCTCTAGGCCCAATAACTGTTATCCGGAGTTATCACTAGTGTTTGCTGCTGCACGCCAGAGAGACAGTGCATCGGAGTTACCTTAGAGATTTGTTCTAAATTCACCAAGTTATCCAAAAACCCTTTTACCCTGTGGGATTACAGTTTATTTCTTCAACAAGTGCACCACCGTTTTGCTAGCGAAGATTTTCCCTTACCGAGCTTCTACACAGTACAGTCAGGCCTGACTTACCGTAGACATTTCTGGGCGCCATTTTGTCCACGAGTAGAAGTGCAAGGGTTAAGTATACTGGTGTTTGCGTCATTTACTTTGCAGAAGAGACGGTTAAGGATAGCTATACTCTATATATTGCTGTGTGTTTTACTATAGGATTGTGTCTCCATGAGTTGCAGGCCACACAGTCCTATCACCCCTTACTAATTGTGCCAAGGGAGGTTAGGGCTAATTACATGGGGTTGACAGCGGTGCACTAGAGGGCCCAAAAATTATACTGGCAGCCCTCTCAGCTGGGGGTATCGCTACAGCTGTAATAGACTTTTTGCTCCCTGGTTCTCTATGCTGGCATTAGCATAGATAAGTAACAGCCTCACCCCTGATCACCAATGTCCTCATAAAGCCTTTTAGTGCTAAGGAAGATGCCCATGTCTGAACATTTCTATTAGATTACAGAATGCACTGAGCAAATGTCAAACTCAAATATCTGTTGGACTCTGCAGTTATACTTGTGCAAATGCTATATTATGACTGTAGGCAGGTACAATAGCAAATTTGGGCATGTTTGGTTAAATCTAAAAGCACCACATCCCGTTTATTGGATATGAAGAAGGGGGGAGAGAACAGTGGGTACGCTCAGTACCCTGGGACTTTTAAACTACGGTGCTTGGTAAAGATCAAATCTTAAAAGATTACATTTTATTACAATACAGGTACAAAAATACATAAAATAACCATCCTTGCAGATGTGTGGCTCAGTGGCCAAAAAGTGTGGTTCACTGCTAGGTTGCCACTCGACTAGTTTCGCTACACAGAGCTTTCTCAGGAGTGATTGAAACTATAGCAGATTACACTGAAAGCACATAATACACAAAATTAGCATAAGAATTGGTTAGATAATAAATGCATTTGCAATAGATTTGTTGAGAGATATATTAGGGAATGCACTACAGGCATAACCCAATTATAATAACACAATTTTTAAAGGGAAAGTATTGACATGCATGGTATATCATGACCCATACTGATCAACAAGTATATGTATATATATACATGCACTCACCAATTTGCTGGATTATTAAATCATCATAAGAACAAAAATGAAAAATTATTTAAAAACCCACGGATTAAAGAAAACAACATTTCCCACCGGTCATTCAACCACTTATCCACATCCAGTGACCCACCAATAGTATTGCAACCACAGGGGTAGGAAGCATAGTAAAGCTCAACCTGTAAAAATAATAATATTAATGATACAGTGGACAGGGGGCAGGTACAGTTTATCCTCCCTGCTGTAGGTAACGCTGTTCAGCTGGCCGCTAAGCAGCGGGAAATAAGAGAAGCTTTGTTCCTCTTGAGCCTCCATACTGTAGGTGTCATCAGGGCAGCAGTAGTCCGAATTGACACTGCTACCCTGGCTGACCTCCTAGGATATCTTTAGTGAGGGCAATGCTAATAAATAGCACTTTCCCAATGTTGTTGGTGTGCATTAGTGAAGTTGATTGTGTAGGGACAGTATTCCTGCTGGCTAGGAACAGTGCACTTAGTATTAGGGTGAGGTTCTGGTTGAGGAGGGACAGTGTAGGGACACCACGCCTGGCTCCAACATCTGGGAACCCTAGAGAGTTGGGGCGTGGATCTGCTTACCTGGTTACAAAAGGCACCCCAACCACTGTACTGCCTGTCCGTTACCCCGTTCATTAGATGCTGCAACAGGAATGTAGTCTACCAAAGTGCCCTCTCAAGTACAAGGACTGCGGTAAAGTACCACGTGTTAAGAGCTGTTATACCCAGGTTTCCTGTAAATAGTAAGGCTCCATTGTCCTTGCCACTGTCTTCGATGTGTTAAATACTTCTGCTTTACTAAATAATAACTGTGCCACCTTCCTTGGACCCTGTGTACCTTTACTCTATCTCAGCTACCAATCATCTGGCCCTGCCTACATGACTATGAAAATGGAGGCTAATAATACAATATCTTTCTAACCCAACCCTTCTGAACATTTTAACCCTAGATGAACTCTTGAAATAATTTTTAGGTCTCAGTTAACCCCAACTGAAATTAATTCATCAAAGGTCATTTAGAAGAATGTCCCTACATTGGTGGTCAGTGGGAAGAATGTCCCTTATATTGGTGGTCAATGGAAAGATTACGCCTTACATTGGTGGTCAACGGGGAGAATGTCCCTTACATTGGTGGCCAGTGTGAAGAATGTTCCTTAAATTAGTGGTCAGTGGGAAGAATGTCCCTTACTTTGGTGATCAGTAGGAAGAATGCCCCTTACACTGTTGGTCAATAGGAAGAATGCTACTTACATTGGTGGTAAATGGGAAGAATGTCCTTTATACTGGTGATCAGTGGGAAGAATGTCTCTTACATTAGTGATCAGTGGGAAGAATGTCCCTTACCAGGGCCGGCCCTACCATGGGACCCGGTGGGACCATGGTCCCAGGCGGCACTTTAAGAGGGGCGGCAACAGGGGCGCACTGCCTGAGGACCTGGGTTTCCCTCCATCTAGTGTGCAGTCAGTGTCATACTTGTACTGCATCGCCGGCGCCGCTGTCACTGGCCGCAGTGGCAAGACCCACTTCAAGGGTCTCACCAGCGGCCCCTGCTTCCCTGCCCAAACTGGTTGCTAGCCGCGGACCGCTTTGTTTCTAGCAACCAGTGACTTTAGGAGAGAAGGAGAGAGAGACCCATCATTCATTGCGGAGGAGGATTTAACTTCCTCCTCCTCCGCTAGCTCCACCCACCTCCTCCCTGTATGTGTTCCTCTCAGCAAGTTAGGAGCGACGTGCGGTGCGAGGATCAGTGCTGCCTGCCTCCTCCCCCTCGAGGCGCCGCTATCTCGGAGCTGCTGTGTGTGGAGAGAGAGCAGCTGTGGGCTCATCTCCCCCCCCTCCTTCTCCTCCTCATGCTGCTGTTCCCAGGACAGCCACCGCTATGTTTCTTCCCCCTTTTCCTCCCATTGGCCAGGGGGAAAAAAAGGAGAAAAGAGGATTATGGGATATGTAGTGCAAATGGCTGGCCCATTGCAATTCTAGGGGGGGGGGGACTGCAGCCCCCAGCATGCCCAGCTGAAGGGGAGGGAGAGAGAGCCAGGCTGAGTGACAGGCTGCATCTGGTGACAGGCATCGGTGACAAGTGACAGGCTGCATCTGGTGACGGGCATCAGGGACAAGTGACAGGCTGCATCTGGTGACAGGCAATGGTGACAAGTGACAGGCTGCATCTGGTGACAGGCAATGGTGACAAGTGACAGGCTGCATCTGGTGACAGGCAATGGTGACAAGTGACAGGCTGCATCTGGTGACAGTCATTGGTGACAAGTGACAGGCTGCATCTGGTGACAGGCAATGGTGACAAGTGAGAGGCTGCATCTGGTGACAGGCATTGGTGACAAGTGACAGGCTGCATCTGGTGACAGGCAATGGTGACAAGTGAGAGGCTGCATCTGGTGACAGGCATTGGTGACAAGTGACAGGCTGCATCTGGTGACAGGCAATGGTGACAAGTGACAGGCTGCATCTGGTGACAGGCAATGGTGACAAGTGACAGGCTGCATCTGGTGACAGGCAATGGTGACAAGTGACAGGCTGCATCTGGTGACAGGCAATGGTGACAAGTGACAGGCTGCATCTGGTGACAGGCAATGGTGACAAGTGAGAGGCTGCATCTGGTGACAGGCATTGGTGACAAGTGAGAGGCTGCATCTGGTGACAGGCATTGGTGACAAGTGACAGGCTGCATCTGGTGACAGGCAATGGTGACAAGTGACAGGCTGCATCTGGTGACAGGCATTGGTGACAAGTGACAGGCTGCATCTGGTGACAGGCAATGGTGACAAGTGACAGGCTGCATCTGGTGACAGGCAATGGTGACAAGTGACAGGCTGCATCTGGTGACAGGCAATGGTGACAAGTGACAGGCTGCATCTGGTGACAGGCAATGGTGACAAGTGACAGGCTGCATCTGGTGACAGGCAATGGTGACAAGTGACAGGCTGCATCTGGTGACAGGCAATGGTGAGAAGTGAGAGGCTGCATCTGGTGACAGGCATTGGTGACAAGTGACAGGCTGCATCTGGTGACAGGCAATGGTGACAAGTGACAGGCTGCATCTGGTGACAGGCATTGGTGACAAGTGACAGGCTGCATCTGGTGACAGGCATTGGTGACAAGTGTCAGGCATTGGTGACAAGTGACACGCTGCATCTGGTGACAGGCAATGGTGACAAGTGACAGGCTGCATCTGGTGACAGGCAATGGTGAGAAGTGAGAGGCTGCATCTGGTGACAGGCATTGGTGACAAGTGACAGGCTGCATCTGGTGACAGGCATTGGTGACAAGTGACAGGCTGCATCTGGTGACAGGCATTGGTGACAAGTGGCAGGCTGCATCTGGTGACAGGCAATGGTGACAAGTGACAGGCTGCATCTGGTAACAGGCAATGGTGACTGGGGACAGGCAATGTTGACAAGTGACACACTGCATGTTGTGGCAGGCTATGGGTGGCAAGTGGCACAGCTACATCTGGTGGCAGGCAACGGTGGCAAATGACAAGCTCAGGGCTTCCACTGATTCTGCATTATGGTGAGTTAAACTATTTCATTATATATTACAATGTAGTAATAGAAATAATGTGATTTGATCATCCTGACACCATATCAATCATAATGTTAGGATGATTTAAGTGCTAACACCAGCCATTCGCCCGACAAATCACCCTCTGCCAAATTCCCTGTCAGCGAGACTACACCCCCCCCTCATCTTTTTTTGGGAAGGAAGGGGGGTATCCCTGAATGGCAGTTTGGAAATATGGTCACCCTAGCCACCACTGCAGCGCTGTTGTTGCAGCATGTTGCATCACTGAGCTGGGATCAGAGCGTAGCTGGTTGGTGGCAGTGGAGAGAAAGGGGGGAGCTTTTGTGGTGCTACACAATACTCTTTGCAGGAAGGGGCTAGGGTGACCACATTTTTAAACTATCATTCAGGGACACCCCCCCCCCCTTCCCAAAAATCATCTTGTGCTGTAACGAATCACAGCACAGTGATTGGACACAAGAGGTGGGATTTATGATTTCTCCAATCACAAGCAGGGGGCGGGGATTGTGCTCTTCCAGGCATTCCCGGCCAGGACAAGAACTGTCAGTGAGTAAAGCGGTGATGTGGCGGCCTTTTTTGGGGGCATCAGATTGGCCCGGGGGGGTGGCTGTGTCTGTTTCATTCCAGGACACTGTATTGTCCTGGAATAAAGGTGCCCGGGACAGACCTGCAAAATCCGGGACTGTCCCGGGCAATCCGGGACACGTGGTCACCCTAGAAGGGGTATGTCTCTCTTTGCTGAATATATGGGATGTCTCTTGCTGAATATATTGGGCTGTCTCTTTGCTTTATGGAAACGTCTCTTTTGCTGGATGGGCATAGGATTTTTTTTTTGGGGGGGGGGCAGCATTTCATTCTTGGGCCCAGGCAGCACAATGTCTTAGGCCAGCCCTGTCCCTTACACTGCTGGCCAGTAGGAAGAAGGCTCCTTACATTGGTGATAAGTGGGGAAGAATGTCCCTTACATTGGTGGTCAGTGGGATTAATGCTCCTTACATTGGTGGTCAGTGGGAAGAATGCCCCTTATATTGGTGATCAGTGGAAAGAATGCTCCCTGCATTGGAGTTTTGTATGAAAAATGCCCCCTTCATTGGTGGTCAGTGGAAAGAATCCTCCTTGCATTGGAGGTCAGTGGGAAGAATGCTCCTTACATTGGTAGTCAATGGGAAGAATGCCTTCTTTACAGAGAGCTAAAAAGATCATTGGTGTCATGTGTTGGACCTGGAACTATGCAGGTCAGTGGGAAGAATGTTTCTTATGTAGCGCTACCCCCGTAGGAGCTGCTGGTGAATATGGGTATCTCCCTGCCAAGCTAGACACAAATTTTCCACACACACACTGGAGTCAGGAATCAGTCCTTGCAGCTTTGTTTTTGTATTTTATTATGGGGATTGAACTTGGATGGGGATAGGGTTATTATGGGATGCCCACTTGATTAACAAGGAATTCTTCAGGAACACAACTCCAGTATATATACACTTCTCCTCTTCTACCTCTAGTACAATCTTGCTTGTAGAACTACATCTCCCAGGACCAGCTAGCACTGACAAATTGATCCAACACAGACTCAGTCAGATCCAGATCAAATGCCCTTTGCAGACAGGGACCGAGGGAACCTTTGGTAGTGTAGCAGAAAAGAGGTCTTTGGTGCTTAGCTGTCCTATTCCTGTGACTACTGATCCCAGCACCACCTCTTCAGGCACTGCCAGCCTGCCTGGCTCCTCACAGACTGACCCTGCATCCATCAGAGACTGCTTGCACCCAG
The DNA here is from genome assembly GCA_029206835.1 of Rana muscosa. NCBI lineage: Eukaryota > Metazoa > Chordata > Amphibia > Anura > Ranidae > Rana > Rana muscosa. The sequence continues at coordinate 258,287,090 of CM055128.1, forward strand.
TCCCTTCAGACACGCCTCTCAGTCCTCTGACTGTAACACTCACCAGCCCTCCTGGCTGTCTTTCTCCCTGGAGATTTGCCCAGCAGTGTTCTCCTGCTGTCCTCTCAGAGCCCAGACCTGAGTTCACACTCTCCCAGACTAGGGGGTTACGCTCAAAGGCTTCTGACAGCCTAACATTCCATCTCCATCTTCCACCCAAACTCCACACTGCCCCAGCTGGGCTGACCCTGAGTATTTGAGGGGGCCTGCCCACTGCCAACCTATCTGTTGTGGGTTGGTCAGGGCCCTCAGAATACTCCAGGCAGCTCCTCCTCCCTTCCACACCTATCCTCCTCGAATCTTCTGCCAGTTTCCAGAAGTAGGGGGAGGTATCCAAGATGCTGCCTGTGAGTCATACCAGCCTCCTTGAGTCACTCAACCCTGACCCAGAAAAACACACAGGCTTGGCTGCCAACGAAGCCTGACTTTACCTACACTAACAAAAAAATGAACACTAGCAGTGTAGCAACGCTAGGGGGTGCTACACTTACATTGGTGCTTGGTGGGAAAAATTACCCTTATGCCGTGTACACACAACCGTTTTTAATGTCATTGAAAAAAACTGCATTTTTCTTGATATGATTCTTCTCAAGCCTGCCTTGCCTACACACTATCGTGGAAAAAAATGAGTAAAGCGCGGTGACGTACAACACGTACAACGGCACTATAAAGGGGAAGTTCCATTCGGATGGCGCCACCCTTCATGTTAGTAAAGTTTGTTGAGAGACGATTCGGGCTTTTCAGCCACGTGCTTTTCAGTCCTTTACAGCGTGACGAATGTGCTCTCTCCATTACGAACGCTAGTTTTACCAGAACGAGCGCTCCTGTCTCATACTTGATTCTGAGCATGCGCATTTTTTTTTCACGTCGTTAAAGCCCACACACAGCCGTTTTTCATGACGAGAAAAACGACGATGTAAAAAACTACGTGAAAAATTAGAGCATGTTCCAATTTTTTCATGGCCGTTTTTCACGTCGTGAAAAATGCTCTGAAGCCCACACACGATCATTTTTAATGACCATTTTAAAAAAATTCATTTTTCTCGTCATTAAAAACGGTCGTGTGTACACGGCATTACACTGGTGGTCAATGGCAAGACTGCCCCTTACATTGGTGGTCAATGGGAAGAATGCCCCTTACATTGGTGGTCAGTGGGAAGAATGCCTCTTACATTGATGGTCAGTGGGAAGAATGTCCCTTACATTGGTGATCAGTGGGCAGAATGCTCCTTACATTGATGCTTAATTGGAAAAATGTCCCTTACATTAGTGGTCAGTGGGAAGAATGCTCTTTACATTGGAGGTCAGTAGGAAGAATGCCTCTTACATTGGAGGTCAGTAGGAAGAATGCCTCTTACATAGGTAGAATGCCTCTCACATTGGAGGTTAGTAGGAAGGATGTCTCTCACATTGGAGGTCAGTAGAAAGAATGCCTCTTAGATAGGTAGAATGCCTCTCACATTGGAGGTTAGTAGGAAGGATGTCTCTCACATTGGCGGTCAGTAGAAAGAATGCCTCTTATGCTGCGTACACACGACCGTTTTTCTCGTCTGGAAAAATTTAATTTTTTCTCTTTGACGAGAAAAACGACCGTGTGTGGGCTTTTGATAATTTTTCCCGACGAGAAAAACGACATTAATCACGACGAGAAAAATTAGAACATGCTCTAATTTTTCTCGTCGTGATTCACGGCATTTTTTTCCGCTGCAGTTTTCCCATAGGGAAACACTGCCGGGGAGCCTACACACGGTCGTTTTTCTCGACCAAGGGAAAAAATGTCGGGAAAACCGTCCGCGTGTAGGGGAACAAGCCGTTCCTCGTTTTTTCCGTCAATTTTCTTGACGGTGTTTTCACCGGCGAGAAAATCGATCGTGTGTACGCGGCATTACATGGGCAGAATGCCTCTCACATTGGAGGTCAGTAGGAAGGATGTCTCTCACATTGGTAGTTAGTGGTAAGAATGCCTTCTTTACAGCCCGCCACAAGTACATGTGTGTCATAGAACAGTATTTCCTATCAGGGCATGCTAATAGTTGCAGTTCACCCAAAGCTTCTGAGACCTATAGGCTTCCCTTTCTTATACACACATGTTACAGGAAATACACAGCAATCATATAACATGTATCTCAGAGTGAGCTGCGTATGGTTATGTCACTTTATCAGATGGTTACCATATGGACAGTGTGAGAATGAGATATCTGACAAACTACAGGCCAAGTGTGACATTATACATGAATCTATACATATACACAGCGCAAAACGGAAATATCACCCCTTAGCTTCCCACAGATCTTCAAAGCTCTGACTATGGATAAACAAATGCACCTTTTTCCAGCTTGTAGACCCCCATCTGGCAATTATTAACCCAATGAAAGGCTTGCAGGGAAATGGGGAGCATATGTAGGTAAACACAGAACAAGTAAATAGAACGTCCAGACACTACTAGCGCGATATGAAGTTCGGGACACTGCAGTGGTTAATGCAATCACATTTTCCACCAGCATCTGTCCTCTGTCAAGTCCCCTCTCCTCTGCCCCCCCGTTGTTCTGTCACCTTCATACATCTGCTAGGTTTGGCACTGAAGGGGTGGACTGACCCTATAAAAATGTATTTTAGCCCAATGAGTCTGCTGGGAGTAACGTGAAGGAACAACGAGGAGGAAGTGAAAAGGCTTCATTAGGAAATGGATTAGGAGCTTGGTGTACCTTGAGCGCTGACAGTGACAGGAAGTGAAGTTCAGGTGGTGGACCTCCATACCTTGCTGGGGCGAGAGGGAATGCATGGGAAACTATATCACAACTGAGTCCCCTTTAATTGGACATGATGGAAGAAAATGTGTTAAGGGGCCTTCCTATGCTGCAACTGCTAAATCACAGGCAACATAGCTTAGCTCCATATTAAATATCATCCCATTGTTCACCCACTAATCTTCCACATATATCCTGCGAACAACCTTTCCTATTATTCTGCATGATCTCACTGAATATCTCCTCATATTTCTCAATGCATCCCTTCGCAGTGACTAAAGATTCCTTTCCTAGAAATCTAAGGAGTCACATTCATATGAACTATATACAGGACACGTTTAAAGCAAACCCCCTCTCTGTCCATGCGAGGCAAGGCAACAGGTTCTCTAATGTCCCTTTCCCCTGCAGAACATAATCACCTTGCCTTCTCTGCTCATCTGCAAGGCATCAGGTTTTAGGGTGATGGTCAAAGACACATGTGTTGCATGTTATAGTGCTGCTGTGCCATTATTTTCTAATGGCACCCCAATGCACCTAGCCTACATGAGTGTGTTTTTAGCCTACCACAACCAAAGGCAATACCCTACAATGGTACCCTAACACATTGCTCAAAAACGCATAAAGTAACGCACGCTAACATGCTCTACTTTAATGCACTTCTAAGGTGTGAATGTAGCCTTAAAGTTTTTTTTCTGTTTTTATTCAATCTTTAAATAAATTGTTTTGTCTAGTTTTGACTTGGGTAAGTGGGACTATAGGTGGGAAGTAGAATACCTTGTTTCTCAAGATCATTTGCGATCGTGGTTACGATTCCCATTGGATAGAAAGCATCACCAAGCAGGCTTGTTGTGCTGCTCAAAGGGAGGGTGGGGGGCATGTATAATTGGGTCTGTTGGATTACAAAGTGCACAATCTTTTTCTTCTTTTTGGAGTCTGCGGTGCACAAAAACAGAAAACAACAAAGGCTGACAGCGCTGATATAAACTGATTGTATAAACTACTGCAATAATCCACAGTCAATGCCCATATAAACACTGGCGATTTATTTTTTCACAACATTAGAAAAAAGTGTATATTCCATATGACATTATTGCAACGTTGCCACGCTGACACTTGAACTGGCTTGGGCACCGATGATTCACTGTGTCCTGGGCAAGGAGAGCCATGAGGAGGTGCCAACCGCCACGGCGGCGGAGATGGAACAGGCTGCAGGAAAATCCAAGCCGGACTCCGCCGGCACGAGTGGATGGCATCACTGGAGCACCTGGGCGGAAGCGCGGTACATGAAAGAAGGAAGCCACTGAAACCAGCGTGGAACGCATCCATCCCTGTTGCTGTGACAGCACGTTTCACGCGCATGTGCTTTTTCAAGTCATGGGAATGACGGCAATCAGAGATTTTAAGCCCAATATGGGGGCAGGGAGTGGGCAGATTGCCGTCATTACCATGACTTGAAAAAGCGCATGCACACAAAATGCATTGTTACGGCAACAGGAACGCATGCGTTCCACGCTGGTTACAGGAATCCTTCCGGGTACCGCACTTCCGCCCAGGTGCTCCAGTGACGCCATCCACTCGCGTTCAATGTTCTATCAAAATAGTAAATTCGTCAAAATCTCCAATCACGTCACTTCCGGTTACTCTAAGCATCAGTAATTGGAGATTTCGACGAGTTGCTATTTGGACACAACACCGGCAAGCATATACACTCCGGTGCACAAAGAGTTTGCGGTTTTGTCAGAACAGCGGATAAGGAGGAAAAAGTTGTCGCAGCCTTGGAGGCGGCCATGTTGTTGGTTAGTATCAGGTGGACTAACAATGTCCTCTCATAATATCGTGTATCAGAGTATATACGCTTGCCGGAGTTGTGTCCAAATAGCAACTCGTCGAAATCTCCAATTACTGATGCTTTAGAGCAGTGGTCTCCAAACTCCAAACAGTTGTCTCCAATGTTCTACAGTAACGGAAAGTGACGTGATTGGAGATTTTGACGAGTTGGGTATTTTGACAAAACACCGGCTTGGATTCTCCTGCAGCCTGTTCCATCTCCGGGGCCATGGCAGTTAATGCCTCCCCATGGTTCTCCTTGCCCAGGACACAGTGACCCATCGGTGCCTGAGCCAGCTCCAATGTCAGCGTGGTAACGTTGCAATATTGTCATATGGAATATACACTTTTTTCTAAGGTGTTTATATTGGGCATTGACTGTGGATTATTGAAGCCATTTCTACAATCAGTTTACATCAGCCCCTGAGTGCTGTCAGCCTTTGTTGTTTGCAGTTTCTTAATATTTAATCCTATGCTACTGGACAGCAGCACAGTTGAGCTGTGGGGGATTTACACCTAGTAGCACCTGGAACCCAGCTTTTATGGTGCACAAAAACAAAACACCAAAGTAAACCAAAAAAGTGCATGTAAAAAACACACAAAAAAGTGCACTGGGGTGTTTTATGGTCCCCTCCTGAAGAGAAAGGACCCCTGTCTGGCCCACCAGATCACAAAGCTCCTAGCGGGGACAAGACATATTCAGGTCCAAAAGGCCTGGTGGAACCCGCTCCTCATGATCATCCCAAGCTAACCAATGAGTACTGGGTGGGGGACTCTCCCGAAGTGAGATTCCCCCAAGGCAGGGGTGGAAGGAACCTGATGGCCATACATCCGCCCACAAAAAAGTGCACTGGTGCTTCATGGTTCCCTCCCTAAGGGGATCCCTGGCCCCCAAGGCTCAAGACTCCTACCCACCGGTGGTATAAATTTGGGGGAAGGCTGGGTTTGGGAAAGCACATCGAGTAGGACATGCTGTGACTACTGTGGAGGAGGACTGAGGCGCCTTGCAGTCTGTCGGAGGCACCAGAGGTCTGGAGATCAACTAGCACCTGGAGAATGCCAATATGGACTACTACCTTTTTGAGGTATGCCTGGGCAGCCAGCTAGGGATTGTTAGTGTTATTCTGAAGATAATGTTCATCTTGGACTGTAAGACTCTAAGTAAAGTTATATCAGCTGTTCCAACAATCCCCATCATAAAGTAAGTGAAGTTATTTAAAGGGGTGCATGCTGGTCCTGGGACATTAAAAGTACTTGGGTCAGTAAGGCACATGTGGGGTATGAAGCTCAGCTGCTACAAAAGGTCTACTTGGCAAGTCAAGCGGGAGGAGCAATGTAATTGTTATGGGTAACCAAATGTTAGAACAAGCCAAAATGCAACCAGTCGTGATGCATGGTACCTCCTATCGTTGACGGGTCCTCTGGTGGTGAGGGGGTTGATGTTCTGGCTCCCTCCCTAGCGGTCAGTTTCCAGTAGCAACCGTAACCATACATCACGCAAGGTGTGTAGTGACAGCACTTTAAAGTGAAACTCTGTACTTTTATTGCTGCACACAGTGACACAGATTAATTCTAAGGCCTCGTACACACGGCCGAGATTCTCGTTGAAAAAAACATGTCGTTTTTTTCGACGAGATTCTTGGACAAGAAACTTGTCCCGGCCGAGTGTACACACGCTCGTTTCAAAGAACCCGCGGTTCTTTGAAAGGAGTGTACGCGGTGACGTCATCGACTACGTCGAGCATGCGCTCGTCACATTCGATGCCGTCGCCGCCATCTTGGTATACCCTACGTATGCCTAGGAAGCTATCGCGCATGCGTCAAATTCATTTCGAACATGCGCGGGCTTCCGGGAGGACAGGTAAGTGTACACACACTCACTTTTCTCGTCGAGAAACATGCCGAGGAGAATCTCGACGAGAAAATAGAGAGCAGGTTCTCTATTTTCTCGTTGAGGTTTCTTGTCGGTTTTCTCGACGAGAAACCCGCTAGCAGCGTACACACGACCGATTTACTCGGCAAGACCTCTCTGCCAGCAAGTTTCTTGCTGGTTCTTGCCGAGAAAATCGGTCGTGTGTACGAGGCCTAAGTCGGGAAACTGCTTTAATGTTAGACTTTCACATGACCACAGTCCCTGCCTGGTTTCAGGCATTGGTGGGTGGCCCAACCCTTAATAAATGATTGGATAAATTAATAAATTAAATAAAGGAATGGATGACTAGAAGATCACCAGTCACATCGGTACAACTATCCCCCATCATGAAGTAATATAAATTCGTCCAAGTTGCTGAGCTGAGCAAAGCCATGGAAGAAAATAAAATGAAAAAGCGCTTTATGCAGAACAGAAGCAGAGAAGGGTACAGTGAGCATCGTACCGGGTGAATGGAAAGACTGTGTCTGCAGGATTTATATGCTGCTAACCAAATGCACATTTGTCAAAGTGAAAATTCCTGAGTCCCTTCAAAGAAAATCATACACATACACGTATTGCCCGCTCGTCTTCCCTTTGGTCCACTGTTTAACTTCAAAGACATCTAGACAAAAAAACAGAATCACCTTCTCCGACATGTGCACATTCTTGCAGGCAAAACCTGCATACATAAAGCTCAACTCCAAGCAGATATAAAACAAACACCATTTCATTCAGTTCTGTATTTATTTTAATGAACAACGGGCACAAGTACCAGATTCTGTGTTGATTTAGTCTCCTGTTGACTCCAACTGGAAAAGGGAGAGGAAGCTCAAAGAGCCAATCAGTCCCTGCTGCATACACATGTGGTGTAGAAATAATTCAGGTGCTAGCTGTCCTCTATACAGCTACCAATCCCAAATAGTCCTCTTCAGGTCCAACCAGCCAGCCTGGCTGCAATGACCTCTCTCCACTGCCCTTCCCACAGTCCTCACTCCTGGTTTTGCACCCATCTCAAACTGCAATCTCCCAGGCCTCGTACACACGGCCGAGAATCTCATCAGGAAAAAACTTGTCGTTTTTCTTGACAAGATTCTTAGACAAGAAACTTGTCCCGGCCGAGTGTACAGACGCTCGATTCAAAGAACCCGCCGTTCTTTGAATGGAGTGAACGCGGTGACGTCACAGACTAAGACGAGCGTGCGCTCGTCACATTCGATGCCGTCGCTGCCATCTTGCTACACCCTACCTATGCCTAGGAAGCTACCGCACATGCGTCAAAGTCATTTCGAGCATGCACGGGTTTCCACGGCGACAGGTAAGTGTACACACACACACTTTTCTCGTCGAGAAACATGCTGACAAGAATCTTGATGAGAAAATGGAGAATCCTGACGAGAAAATAGAGAGCAGGTTCTCTATTTTTCTCGTCGAGATTCTTGTCGGTTTTCTTGACGCGAAACCTGAAAGCCGCGTACACACGACCGATTTACTCGGCAAGAAAGCTCTGCCAGCAAGTTTCTTGCTGGTTCTTGCCGAGAAAATCGGTCGTGTGTACGAGGCTCCAGTTCTCTCAGGCGTGCCTCCCCAGGCCTCCTGACTGTGCTTACTCACCAGCCCTCCTGGCTGCAACCAGTAGTCCTCCCTGGAGACTCTTAGAAGTGTTCTCTCCAGCTGTTTTTTACTTGCTCTCTCATGTGCCTCTCCTTCCAGGATCTCATCACTCCTCCTGGATGCACCCGAGCCCCAGCCCAGGGTCACACCCCAGACTGGGGACCTTCCCGTGGGCCCCAACAGCCTCCACACTCTCTCACTCCAACTCTTCCACCCGACAACTCCCCCCGCAGCTGGCCTGACCCCAGGTATTTAAGGAGGCCTGCCCCCTGCCAATCCAAGTTGGGGATTGGTCAAGGCTACTTAAGATACCCTAGACAGCCCCACCTCTCTTCCCCTCCTCTCCTTCTAGCACTTTCTAGAAGGAAGAGGGAGGTGACAGTGAAGTGATGCGGCTTGTGAGTCACCAGCTGCTACCCTAAACCACTCCCAGCCCAGAATGAAAACAAACAGGACTAGCAACCAGCTAGGCCTGCCTAATTTACCTACTCTACCAACAAAAAATCTTCACTCTAGCACCTACCTAACTAGAGGGTGCTACATGTGTGTAGCACACCCCCATAGGAGCTGCTGGTTTAGATTTGGGCATTGCACATTACCTCACTGTTCGTTGTCTAGGGAATGAGAGTCTATAGAAAGTTCAATTTACACACAAGTTATGAATCCTTTTCGTCAGGCTTTATTTCCAAACAAACTTGCATAGGTAGAGGGATGGAGGGTCAGGGGAAGGTTCAGACACACACAGCAGATCACTGGGGAAACTTCTAAGCTTCAAAAGTCACACTCACCACTCTCCTTCAAGTGGGTATTGCTCACCCGGATAGGCCCCTCTCACTTGGCCTAGCAGCCGGGATGATGCACGGACAAATAAAGAAATAACAGTCTCTGCCACAGACCTTTAGGACGATTAAGTTGAACTGTTTAATGATCCTCTGCCACAGGATTTTAGCATCCAGATATCCAGCCTTACAGTTTAAGAGCCTTTAAGCCAACCCGGCCCACTGTAAGGTAACATTAGCTACGGTGCATCCTCCAATCGGGTCACCAGGCCTTCCTCAAGATACCAGCCTTCCGCTTGGTCCTCTCCAGGACAGGTCCTCCCCTGGTTTCCTCCATTGAGTGGCTTTCTCCCGCAGGACAGACAGCACAGGATCACCTTCAAAGTGCAGGCCCCAGTCAGGACAACTGGGCCTACCTGGCAGAGATGCAGCCTCGGGCCAACATGGCTCCGCGGCTGAAATTCCAGTATCACATACCTCAAGCCAGGAGGGCCACAAGGCAAAGAGAGCCCTGAGAAATGGCGTCTGCCCCTTAAGTACCCTTCCCCAGCATGCTCAACGGGGAGACCACTCCCACTGAGCTGTTCCCGGGGAAAAATACCCAATACACTTTGGCCTGCCTGTGTTCCAACATTGACCTGGGGTGGTAACGCCACCTACAGGCAAACAGTGGGAAGTCCTTCCAAACACAGCCATTGCCGAAACAGAGGCTGATTTAGCCTTAATAATTACAAAGTCTGAGCTAACTACCAGCTCAGACACCCACTAAATTTAACATAGCGCCTGATCAACAGGAGCAGGGCGCTACATGTGCATTGCAGCTTCTTCATTATGCAATAAGCAAGCTGCAGGTGAGCAGCAGCATATTCCTTGACATTACCCGAGAAAGTGGTGTCTCCCTGCCCGCTGTGCACAGGTTTATGTGCTGGCAGAGGTTTATAAATCACAAAAGTGACTGAAAAGAATTACAAACCTTTTGGCGTTTCAACTGTTTTTTTAGGGCTCATTTAGGCTTGTGTTTGGGGGGTGGCAAAAACATATGGTTGAGCAGCGTTTTTACCATTCTCCAACAGCCTCCCTTGCTGTCGGCAAGAATAAAGTACAGTCATCCATAGTGATGGGTCAGTCAGTGAGGGAGTGGGCAAGCTCCAACAATACCAGGGCAAAACTACCTGGCATTCGGGCACAGTTGGGGCACTAGTCTATATTTAAATCCAGCATTTTTTGCCTTTTAATAATTTTAAAAACCCTGTGTAATTTTTGCCATCTTCCCTTCATTTTCAATATGTTTATTAATATGTTTATAAAAAGAGATAGAAACAATCACAATGGTCATTCCAATGTAGACATTAATGTAGCAATACAATTACAATTCACAGTACAGTGTCTTGGTGTTATTTTTGTGAAATTGGTTTCTTCGATCAAGCAATTGTGTTTAACTACAATTTTATGACCTTACATATAGCCAAGTATAGAGCAGCGTCTAGTTTTGAATAGATAGTGTTTAGGCAATCCATTCTGTGATAGGAAAGGGACGAGAATGCAGTTAGAGACCTTACGGTTTTGGAGCAGGAGGTCATCTACAGAAGATAGAAAGAGCAAGGAAAAATGAAGAAAGAAGAAAAGTGAAGAAAGACATTCTTCCACACTCTTAGCTGTCTGGTGAAGAATAGTGAAACCGTTTTAATCATCACCCAATTAGGTATATTTTTTACAAAGTCTACAGATATGGTCTATTGTTTTAAATTTTTTAAATAGGTTTGCATAGGTGTGCGCAGCCTATTGCAATAGGGTGTGCACTCCAAAGCTTAAACACACGGTTCTGATCACTCACTTTGTTCATTCAGAAAAGGAAGGGGGGTCGGTAAATTACATATTTACCAGCCCCTTTCCCCACTCATCCTAAAACATCCCCCTGTGTGTGCCCGCAGCAGCAGGGCAGTAGAGGAACCGGCACTGCACAGGGTGATTAGGGTCTAGCAGTTATGTGTGGGTGAGCCTATGATATACCCCATATACAGTTCTAGGAAAAATATCAAGCAGGTATGGAAATAAAAGAAAGGTCTATGTGGGCTGGATGTACATTCTGTGTGTATTTTATCCAGTAAATGTTACAATTGTTGAGACAGGTATTGTTTTTGATATCCTAGACCTGCCAGGACTGTCTATCCATCTAAGGTATGGTCCAGGGTCTGCCAGACTGTTCCTACAGGTTCTGACACAGGGAATATAGGGTTGGGGCTCGGTCCTGCCTTTTTCAATGCTGGAGAGTCATTGTTTGATGAAACTGGTGAGCACAATATTAAAGTAATATCTTCTGTAGAAAATAGTTTCTGCTTTTGGTATTGTAAAATGTAAATACAAATATATATGTGATTTTAATTATATCTCTTTGAATTTAAATTTTAGATGCATAGTGAGTTTCCCTGAAGAAGCAGGGGTGAGCTCCGTGAAACGCGTTGGACAACTCTATGCTCAAGAAAGTTCTTGTTGACTATGAGCAAATATTTCAGGCCATGTGCCATATGTCATTCACACATTTACGTGTTTTTATGATGATGTTATGTATGTTTATACTGTAATAAAATTATTTTTTGTATACAAATTGTGTCTGTGTGCTCATCTCAGCGACAGCCTCATATCCTTTACAATCCTTTATGGGAAGGAACTCCTACCCATTTTTCTTTTATGTCTAGCAGTTAATCATTTGTAGGAAATCAAACATTAACCAATTTAGCTCTTTGGGTGTACTATGTACGCCCAAAGAGTGAACATTTGATCACAAGCTGATGGCTTGGGTGTGTTTTGTACAGTCGGCGACCAGCTTCAAAGTGAAAGTGATGCGGCAGCTCCATAGCTGCTGACCACTTTCACACAGCTGGCGCCCCACCTCCCGCCGGCGCCCCCCCCCCCCTCTCAGTCTGTCCAGCGCTTACCGCTGCCCGGTAACACATCTACCGGCGGGAGGGGGGGGGATTGGAGTGAGATCGAGGCCAATTCATGCCTCGATCTCACATGCAAACAATGAAACCAGAAGTGATGTCACTTACGGTTTCATATGCACACTTTTCTGGCCAGTACAGCCAGGAGACACATCTAACCAAGCTGATCTGTGCTTGTTTAGATAGTGTGAAGGGCAGGGGAGACATTGGGGTCTATTAGACCCCTAATGTCTTCAAAAAGAGTACCTCTCACCTGCCCAACGCTACCACATAGGGGTTTATTAACCCCCCCTCTTTCCAGGTCACCCCCTATATGCAATGGACAGATTCATGTATAGCATGATGTTATGAGTGCTGGGATTACCCCATCCGTTCCGTCCGGCCGACCACGGGGGGGGGCAATGGGTGCCGCTGACTGACTTCGGTGGGGGTTGTTTGCCGCCCCCCCCCCCAAAAAAAAACCACCAGCCACCACTGCCCCTTATGATAGCAATCATGTAAAAATTAATAAAAAAGTTAAAGAAAAAATAAAAAAAAGTAAATAAAATGATAATAAATTCTATTAAAATGTAAAAAAAAAATTGCCAAAACCCCCATTGCCCCGCACACCTGCGCAAATGCAAACGCAAGCCCATGGTGCACACGTGTATGTAAACCGCGGGCCCACCACACATGTGGCATATCGCCGCGGACGTCAGAGTTAGAACAAAAATTCTAGCACAAGAGCTCCTAGTTAACTCTAAATTAATGAGCTGTAACAGCTTTTAAAGCTTTTGGGGCACCATAGTTTTTGCCGATATCACGGGCGCACGCAATTTTAAAACGTGGAATGTTAGTTATCTATTTGCTTGATGCAACCTCATCTTTTATATTTTAACCAAAAATGGGTATTATATGGTGTGGTTTTGCAGTAAAATTTGTTTTATTACATTTTTTCCATAAAATTTGCATTTAATGAACAGTTGCACAAATATCACGTGAAACAAAAATTTACAGCTATCAACTTTTTATTATTTTTATAGTTATGACTAAGGCCTTATAGGCTGAAACGTGTCAACTGTTCTCATTTGCGTTTGTTCACTGTGGCTTGTCAATAAAAACAAAGATTTAAAGAGCAACAACCGGAGTGTGGATAATTTTTTCTTCATCAACTTTTTATTCTACAGGGCCTTTGCTTTCAGAAAATATATAATGTCCTGGGGGTTTATGTAAAATTTTTTTTAAAAATTTGGATTTTTACATGTATGAGACAAAAAAAAAATGCTCTGGAGCCAAACTGGTCAAGTATTTTTAGGGTTATTCAGTTACATTTTTTTGAAATAGGGCAGTCTCTGGTAATTTGTGTAAGTTATTGTAATCACTAAGTAGATCAGAGTATAAATTATAGGATGTACAGTATGAACATTGTGCCATTGACACCAAATCTGATCCATGGTGCCCACCTGGCCACATACCCAGTAGCACAAAGGTGAAGTTTGACAGATGAGCTTGGTTATTCTAGTGAGAACCATCTAGTGGGTTCCATCTAGCAGTGTAATGTGGTGGGAACCATCTAGTGGGAACTTTCTAGTAGGAATCATCTAGTAGGAACTATCATTTGGGAATTATCTAGTAGGAACCATCTAGTAGGACATTTTATATAGCGGGAACTATCTAGCTGGAATCATCTAGTATGAACTATCATGTAGTGGGAACCATCTAGTGGAAATCATCAGTGTCTTGGCTCAGTTAAGTTTATAATAACTAAAAGTCCAGATAAGTTATCAGCAACTACCTACCATTCATGAATGTTTAAGGATTTGTGAAGGTCTTGTTCCCATTGCACCACCATCTTCCCCTTACTTTCTGTCATGTAGACACAAAGGAAAGTAAGTGGAAATCTCTCTAAAGTAAGGGAAATCGCTTGAGAACTAATGTAAAAATATGTAGGTGGCACTCAGGCTCTGAAGAGTTCTAGTCCAATGCCAACCACTAGGAGTGCTGGCCAGGAATGGAGCTAATTTCGGCTCCAGATGTCAATATGTAGCAGATAAAATATCCTATAAGCCACAAATCCACTGTAAAAAGAGTATGTGGCAGTCTCAGCCTGGGCTCCAGCCAGGCCATGCCCCCAATGGGTTTTCTTTGCCCCTGGAGCTGGCTGTCCTAGTGACAACTCAAAATCTTGTATTTTCCATCACCTTCTTTCCCAGTGACAGCGGTCACCAAGACAAATAAAGAGGGTGAAAATCCCCAAAGAGGGTCGCTCGCTTGGTCAATCCACCATTCAAAGAACACCTCAATCTTTTCTTTTATGTCTACAAGGAGTTATCTGATTGGATGAGGTAAAAAGGAGGGGCAGTGATGTCACAATCTCCACCTCTTCCAATCAGAGAACACCTTGCATTCTTTGAAAAAAACATGGCATAGAAGACTACAAGGTTGACTTCTTCAAATCAAATAATGCAGAGCAGTAGGATCACAGGCCTCTCTAGTCCAAGAACTATAGTTTTGTAGCGGGGTGTTCCCCTTTAATGCAGAGAGACAAGAAGTTCCAGGTGAGAGGTGAGTCGGGAGGAAGTAAAGAGACATTATGGAAGTGAAAGCAGAGGAGAGAGAGACTACATCTCCCAGTACATCTTGCAGCACCCAGGGTGCATTGCTCCAGAACAGAGACTGCTGGGGCAGACTTTATAAAGGGGAGGCGGAGTTTTGGTCGGCCTCTTTGGGACCCCCTCTCCTAGCAAGAGGATGTCTGTGCTGAACTGCTGTGTGCACAAGGCCTGAAGCCCGGGCCGTGTGCTCCTCTCCAAAGAGCCCTCTGCCAGCCTAGCAGAGCCTTAGAGACATCTAATCCTCCTTGCTGCAGTACACCAGAAGGATTGAAGACTTGGATGTCGGTGGATTCCTGTTCCTAGACGAATCGATGGAGGAAAGGGACTTGGACTTGTCCAGGTGGTGAGAGCTGTTTAAAGACAGATACTTTATCTTTACTATTCGTTGGGATTACAAAGTTGTTCTTCAAGTGCACCACCGAGAGATTGCTAGCAAATATTGTTTCACTGAACTTCCATTTAGATCAGTCAGGCCTGACTGCATAGGTAGACATTGCTGGGTGTTAGTCTACCCATGAGGGGAAGTAGCTGTAAAAGGGCAGCGCTAGAGTTGCATAGCAATACTTTATTATTCTGATTACTCTGTTTATCTTTATTACTGTTTGTTGCAGGGATCTGCAACTTGTTATACTGTTGTTTATTACTTGCCCATTAGCCTCAGTAAAATATCTGGGTAAAGTACATTTGGTGTCAGTTCCGCTTACTTTAATAGGAGTTTTAAAGTATATTCTGTGTATGTTTGTTATAGGACTGCGTCACCAACAGTTGCGATCACGCGGTCCTATCTCTCTATCACCAGCTGTGCCACGGGAGGTTAGAGCCGATTGCCGGGGGTTGACAGCGGTACACTGCAGGGCCCAAATCAATATCAGCGGCTCTCTTAACTGGGGGTAGCGCTACACGTGGGGGCTCGAGTCCGGGATCCTTGTACGTTGCACGCTGCAATCAAGCCGGTCAGAAGTACCAGCATGGACCCGCTGGCAATGTCACAGTGGTGCGCAGCGATTGGCGCCGATCCAACCGCGGCGGTAGTCATTGTACTCCCGGGGGAAAGATGGAAGGAAGAGGAGATAAAACAGCTCGTATTGTTACTGTCTCCGAGCCACAAAGCATGGGTGATGGATTTTAGGCCAGATCCAGTGATCTCGTTTACATACGCACTGGTAGAATGGAAAAAGGAAATCCCAGAGCATTTTAAAAGTCAGAGTATACAAGCCATAGATAATCAGATCTATCACTTGATACATACGCTGCCAGTGAAGGAAGAATGGTTTCAGACACCAAAGCCATCACCCCCACAATTATCTCCACCACTATCCCCTAAAGCAGAAAAGCTTAAGGAACTATTAAGCCCGGGATCACCGCTGGCCGCTATAGGGCCTGAATTGTTGAATGCTCTAGGAGACCTTGTAATTAAGTGCCAGAAAAGCAGTACGGTGCATGTGGAGGCCGGTTACCGGAAGCTTAACACCTTCTCAGGGAAGCTCCCCGTCCCTGCGGGGGAGGAAGATTTTGACACTTGGGTGGAACAGGCATTGCAGGCAGTAGAAGCATGGGAGGTGCCTGAGGCACAGAAGAGACAGCGAGTCTTAGAAAGTCTGAAAGGTGCCGCGGCAGAAGCGGTGAGGAGCTTCCGGTTTGGAAATGAAAACTGTACAGCTCAAGATTGCCTGGCCATGCTGCAGGAAGAGTTTGGTCAGCTGGAGAAGGTGTCAGAGATGATTTATCAAATTGAACACACTCTCCAGCAGCCGAATGAGAAACTGTCAGAATATGTTAGAAGGCTGAACAGGCAGTTATGCAAGATTGTACTGAAGAAGGGAATGCTGCCCAAAGATGCAGATGAAGCACGCATGAAGCAGATCATGAGGGGAGCGCGGCGCTCAGACCCGGTCTGGCTGCACCTGAAAACCTCAGGAGGAGGAATGTCACTAACCTACTCTGATCTAATAAAAATTATTAGGGACGAAGAGGCGCTGCAGGAAGATCAGCAGGTGGCCAAGGCGAATGTCACACCTGTACCAGTGTTTGTCCATTCGGTCAAGAGCCCAGAAAGAGATGCGGAGGTTGACACTCTGAAATCGCAAATGGCCCAAGTGTTGGAGATGCTGACCTCTTTGATGGAGAAAGATCAGAGAAGACGAGAGAAACCGAGCCCAAGAAAGGAGTTGTTCCCGAACACCTCAGCACCGGCCTCCCTACAGGACCGAGAAGAGGTGATTTGCTATAACTGCGGAGGGAGTGGCCACTTTGCTAACGTATGCTCCAGCCCAAAGAAGAAGAGAACAGATAATTGCAAGCCGGCGGGAAACTCCAAAGGGCCCCGGTGAAGGAGTCAACCGGGTGCCCATCATCTTCAGTGCGCTCCAAACTAAAAAAAAAGGCCAAGAATGGAGGAGACAAAACTCCTAGGAGGAGGTATAGTACACCCCCCCCAAGATGTACCCCAGAGGGAGGGGGCAAGACCCCTCAGTGGAAGTACAGCACCCCAAAGAAGGAACATCCACCTAAAAGGAACAATAACATCCCTCAGCGGGTTTGTGCCCCCATTGAGAGGGAGAAAGTCAATGCATGCCAGGCTCAGGAAAAATTAAAGTCCAAAAGGAGCAGGGCAAGGGTCGAAAGCCAAAAAAAAGAGGTGACCCCAGTCCGGCCATACCCAAAGGAACTGGTGGGCCCGTCTCCTACTGTGCCCATTCAAGTGGAACGAGTCTATACTAAAGCTCTTTTGGACACCGGAGCACAGGTGACTTTACTATACCGGGACTTCTATGATAGGCACTTGAGTCATCTGCCTATCCAGAAGATAGAAGAGCTGGAGATATGGGGACTTGGAACCCAGAGTTTCCCTTATGATGGGTACCTGTCCATAAAGATGACTTTCGACCCATCCGTGGCTGGGAAGGCTGAAGTGTTTGACACCCTGGCAGTTGTGTGTCCCCGGCCGCCTGGAGCCAGCAAGATTTCCCTGATCATTGGGACAAACACGGATCTAGTCAGGAGACTCCTGACCCCTCTAGTGAAAGAGAGAAACCATTCAGCCACCAAAATCCATCCCATGCTAAAGACGGCCTACCAACGACTGGTCTTAGAGCAGAAGACCCCGGGAGAGGGGATAGGGAAGGTGTGGAGACTTGGCAGAGAAGGAGTAGTGCTACAGCCCGGAGAAGTAACCTGTCTTAGGGCCACTGTGAAGCTTTCGTGGGAACAACCTGGCCCCTTTGTCATGCTGGAATCAGACCCAAGGGAAGAGTCCTCAGGCCTGGGAGTGATACCAGAAGTGATTCCGTTCAAGGCTCTGAAGAAGGCCCATGGCAGAGTTCCGGTGAGTGTTAGGAACACTACGGGAGGACCCATGGAGATCCCTGCCAGAGTGTTGCTTGGTCAGGTGAGCCCTGCTGCCCCGGTCACTTGGTCCGAAGTCAAGGGGACGGGTGACGGAGGAGATGTTTGGGAGAAACTGTCCGTGGAAAACCCGAACCTACCCAGGGCTTGGAAAGAAAGAGCCAAGGCCCAGCTGACCAGGTGGGAGAAGATCTTTTCCGAAGATGAATTCGATGTGGGGTGTGCAAGAAGTGCCACCCATCGGATCCGCCTCCAAGAAGATAAGCCCTTCCGAGAGAGGGTCAGGCGGGTCCCCCTGGCAGATCTGGAGGATCTGAGGGAACAACTTGTAGAACTAAAGAAGACTGGTGTGATCCGGGAGTCTAGAAGTCCCTATGCCTCCCCAATCGTGGTGGTCAGAAAGAAGAATGGGTCGTTGAGGCTTTGTATCGATTACAGGACTCTCAACAGGAGAACCATCCCTGACCAATACACCACGCCAAGGATAGAAGATGCCCTACAAAGTTTGTCTGGAGCCAAATGGTTCAGTGTGATGGACCTCATGAGTGGGTACTATCAAATCCCTATGCACCCAGAAGACAGGGAGAAGACAGCCTTCATAACCCCGGTGGGATTCTTCGAATTCAATAGGATGCCTCAGGGTCTGTCTGGAGCTCCTGCTACCTTTCAACGCCTTATGGAGAAGACTGTTGGAGACATGAATCTTATAGAAGTCCTTGTGTACTTGGACGATGTCATTGTCTTTGGAAGAACCTTGGAAGAACATGAAGCCAGGTTGGAGAAAGTATTGAGAAGACTCAGCGAAGAGGGACTTAAGCTTTCCCCCGAGAAGTGTCGGTTCTACCAGTCTTCTGTGAACTATCTGGGGCACATAGTGTCTGAAGAAGGGGTGGCCACAGATCCTGAGAAGTTGGAAGCAGTCACTTCCTGGCCACGACCCACCACAGTAACAGAGCTCAGATCCTTCCTGGGGTTCTGCTCCTATTATAGGAGGTTTGTAGAGGGGTTTGCTCGGATTGCCCGCCCGTTGAATGAATTGCTAAAGGCAGAAGGGGAAGAGGATGACTCAGGGCCCAGGAGGCCTGGTGAGTCAGTTCAAGATCAGTGGAACCCAAGGTGTGAAGAGGCCTTTCATGCTCTGAAGAGGAGCTTAACCACTGCCCCAGTCCTGGCCTACGCCGACCCTACCAGACCTTATGAATTACATGTGGATGCCAGCCATGAGGGTCTAGGTGGTGTACTCTACCAAGAACATGAAGGACAACTGCGACCAGTGGCCTATGTGAGCAGGAGCCTGACCCCCTCAGAAAAGAATTACCCCACTCATAAGCTGGAATTCCTGGCCCTCAAATGGGCGGTAGTAGACAAGCTAAAAGACTACTTGTATGGGGCAGAGTTTACTGTGAAGACAGACAACAACCCCCTGACCTACCTCTTCACCACCGCGAAACTAGATGCCACCGGACACAGGTGGTTGGCCGCATTGTCTGGATTCAACTTCAGTCTGAAGTACAGACCAGGAGCCGGAAATAGGGATGCAGATGCCCTGTCCCGGAGGTCTCATGCCACGACAAATGACTGGAAAGATTGGACCCAAGTGGCACCGGACGGGGTGCGGGCCCTTTGTCAAGGGGCTGAATTCCAAGCCAGAGGAGGCTCCAGAGCAGAAGAAATAGGGGTTACCATGGTAGGAGTCCCCAAACACTATTGTGGGGTAACTCAACTGGAGGAAGACAACCTACCGAGACTGTCCAAGAAGGAGTTGAGGTGTGACCAATTGGAAGACCCCATGGGGAGATTGGTCCTCGAAGCCCTGGAGAATCAGGATCCCAACAAATTCCTACATCACCCCTCAAAGGAGGCTCGCCTGTTGAGGAAGGAATTGGACAGGCTACAGGTACATCAGGGAGTGGTCTACCGAAGGGGCCCCTCTGATGACTCAGAAGATAAGTGGCAGTTATTTCTTCCAGAGAAGCACCGAGAGACTGTACTAATTGCCCTGCATGACCATCATGGTCACCTAGGGGCAGAAAGGACCTTCCAGCTTGTCAGAAATCGGTTCTATTGGCCCTGCATGAGGGCAGAAGTAGAGGAGTATTGCCATTCCTGTGCACGATGCATTCAGAGAAAGACCCTACCCCATCAAGCTGCCCCAATGGGCCACTTACAGAGTCAAGGCCCAATGGATCTGGTATGCATTGACTTTCTCTGCCTCGAACCCGACCTGAGTGGATTGGGGAATGTTCTGGTAATAACCGACCATTTCACCCGCTATGCTCAAGCTTTCCCAACCAAAGACCAGAAGGCATCCACCGTGGCCAAGATACTTATGGAGAAGTATTTTGTCCATTACGGACTACCACAGAGACTCCACTCAGATCAAGGAAGGGACTTTGAGAGTCGGTTGATCCGAAGACTTTTGGATTCATTAGGAATAAAGAAGACCAGAACCACGCCTTACCACCCACAAGGAGATGCTCAGCCGGAGAGATTTAACCGGACCCTGCTCAACATGTTGGGAACCTTAGAAACGGAGAAGAAGCAACACTGGAGTCAGCACATATCAGCCCTAGTACATGCCTATAACTGTACCACAAGTGACGCCACTGGCTACTCCCCTTATCGACTTATGTTTGGGAGAGAAGCAAGGCTACCTGTGGACCTGGCCTTTGGCACTTCTATAGACAATACCTCAGCTACATCCCACAAGGGATACGTGGACAGACTTAGACGTAGCTTGCAGGTGGCCTATGAACAAGCCCAGGCGGCTTCGGATCAAAGGGGGGCCCGCAACAAGAGAAATTTTGATCTGAAGGTTCGAGTGCAAGATCTGCAGCCCGGGGACCGAGTACTGCTACGCAATCTGGGGGTCCCTGGAAAACACAAGCTTGCCGACAGGTGGAGATCTGAGCCCTATGTTGTCTGTAGGAAGTTGCCCGGTTTGCCTGTCTACAAACTAAAGCCAGAAGGAAAGGTGGGTCCACTGAAGATGTGGCATCGGAACCACCTGCTCCCACTTGCTGAGGCAGTCAGAATACCTCCCGTGAGAGACTCCCCTGAACCGGCCTCTATCCTGGATATTCCTAGGCCGAACACTCGGTCCCAGACCTCTCGAGCCAAAGATGGGGAGGCCTCCCAATTGAGTACAGAAGAAGGTGGAGAACTGGACTGGCTGTGGCCTCCCTCGACTCTGGGAACGTCCGCCATAGATCTCCCAAATGGAGGGGATACCCCAGATGCAACGCTGAATCCGGAGGCTACTGAATACATACCCTTCAGTCCCTCAGCTGATTACTGGGAAGATGTTCCTGACACTTGCGCTGAGGAGGACTCTAGAGATTCCATACGTCAGTCGACTTCTGAATCAGAGGTTCCAGAACCAGCAATGTTACCTGAACTTACTCCTGAAGAAGAGCCTGTGGTGCCAGAGTCAGAAGCACCAAGAGAGCAGAGGGCTCGCAGAGTCATCAGGCCTCCCAAGAAACTAACTTACCCCCAAATGGGGACGAGCACAGAGGACTCTGTTGTAACGGCTAGGAGAAGTGTTGAACAACCTGATCCTTCCACCGTCCATTTGGTGGAGGGCAACCCCAGCTCACTCTCTGGCACAGTTAGGCAGGCCACTCATGGTAGTGTGACCTCTGGGCAAGAGAGTTCCATCCCAAAGTTTTGGTGGGAATTCCCTATGCCAACATCATGCTCGACATTGTCCAAAATGGTAAACAGTATTTGTTGAAGTTTATCTTTGGGGACCAAAGAGTTCAAGTGGGGGGAGTGTGTAGCGGGGTGTTCCCCTTTAATGCAGAGAGACAAGAAGTTCCAGGTGAGAGGTGAGTCGGGAGGAAGTAAAGAGACATTATGGAAGTGAAAGCAGAGGAGAGAGAGACTACATCTCCCAGTACATCTTGCAGCACCCAGGGTGCATTGCTCCAGAACAGAGACTGCTGGGGCAGACTTTATAAAGGGGAGGCGGAGTTTTGGTCGGCCTCTTTGGGACCCCCCTCTCCTAGCAAGAGGATGTCTGTGCTGAACTGCTGTGTGCACAAGGCCTGAAGGCCGGGCCGTGTGCTCCTCTCCAAAGAGCCCTCTGCCAGCCTAGCAGAGCCTTAGAGACATCTAATCCTCCTTGCTGCAGTACACCAGAAGGATTGAAGACTTGGATGTCGGTGGATTCCTGTTCCTAGACGAATCGATGGAGGAAAGGGACTTGGACTTGTCCAGGTGGTGAGAGCTGTTTAAAGACAGATCCTTTATCTTTACTATTCGTTGGGATTACAAAGTTGTTCTTCAAGTGCACCACCGAGAGATTGCTAGCAAATATTGTTTCACTGAACTTCCATTTAGATCAGTCAGGCCTGACTGCATAGGTAGACATTGCTGGGTGTTAGTCTACCCATGAGGGGAAGTAGCTGTAAAAGGGCAGCGCTAGAGTTGCATAGCAATACTTTATTATTCTGATTACTCTGTTTATCTTTATTACTGTTTGTTGCAGGGATCTGCAACTTGTTATACTGTTGTTTATTACTTGCCCATTAGCCTCAGTAAAATATCTGGGTAAAGTACATTTGGTGTCAGTTCCTCTTACTTTAATAGGAGTTTTAAAGTATATTCTGTGTATGTTTGTTATAGGACTGCGTCACCAACAGTTGCGATCACGCGGTCCTATCTCTCTATCACCAGCTGTGCCACGGGAGGTTAGAGCCGATTGCCGGGGGTTGACAGCGGTGCACTGCAGGGCCCAAATCAATATCAGCGGCTCTCTTAACTGGGGGTAGCGCTACAGTTTTAAAGTAGAACTATAGCAAACTGTTTTTTTTTTTTTCATTTTGGAGAGAGTAAGGGAGGGCTATAATGCCAGTAAGGTTTATTTTTGCCCTCTTGGTCCCACTGGGAAGATTTTCCTTCACTTCCTGTCCAATAGCCAAAACAGGAAGTGAGAGGAAATCCCTGCAAATTAAGGGAACCTCTTGGGGACCCCCAGGTAACCAGAACTAGTGTCCCCATTGAAAGATTTTACCTCTATTACTTTTCTGGGAACAACTCAAAGTTTGGGATTTTCTTTTACCTATACTTTTAATGATAATGGTATACAGGACAAATATTCATGAGCCGCTCGGAATGCTTTCAAGAGAAAGACAGCCGTCGGCTGAAAAAAACAAACAATACCAGGGGTTATGGCTGATATCTTCAGCCATAACCCCTGTAAACCATTTGCAAACTTATATACGAATTGTGGTCAGCAAGTCACCTCTCTAAGGCTCCTTTCACACTGAGGCATATTTCAGGCGTTTTAGCACTAAAAATAGCGCATAAATAACGCCTGAAATACTCCTGCCCCAGCATTCTCAATGTGAAAGCCCGAGGGCTTTCACACTGAGGCGATGCGCTGGCGGGAGGAAAAAAAAATCTCCTGCAAGCCGCATCTTTGGATCGGTGAAGGAGCGGTGTGTATACCGCTCCTTTACCGCTCCTTTCCATTGAAATCAATGGAAAACCACGGTAATACCGCCCGCAAACCGCGGCTTTAGCCACGGTTTGCGGGCGGTATTAACCCTCTTTCAGCTGCTAGCGTGGGTTAAAACCGCACCGCTAGCGGCCGAATAACGCGGTAAATACGACGGTATAGCTAAAAATCGCGCCGCTATACCGCCACCGCACATGCCCGCCCCAGTGTGAAAGGGGCCTAACTGTTCCTGTAGTAATGAAAAAAAAGGTTTCTGCCTCCGACTGCCTCCTTATAAACAGCTTTTGCATATTGCTGTATAAAGTACGTGGCTGACCACCGCCTAATCATTGCCAGACTTGCATTACAATGCCTGATTTCACCAGTAGGTGGCACTGCTGATGAACTTTGGATTGAATATTCTAGGCTTAGTAAAATCCAGGAGCTGCAGATAAAGTAGTCTCCTCTGTGTGACTATGCGACTAGGTGATTTTAATTTATTATAGACAATTATGACAAGCTATTAACAGCCAATCAAACCTCATGTTTCATCAAATACAATGAAACATGATTTTCGATGAGCTGCTATAGGTCACTGCACTTGCCACTTTGTGTTGACCGTGTACTTGACACACAGCTGTATTCAGTTGAACGTGAACAAATCCCCCAATTCTTCTTTTGATGAATGAACTTTGATAAACTGGCAGCTAGGGACATTTCAGACTCAACAGCGCATTTTCCATCTTATTGAGGTTAACCAAAGCCACAAATTAAAGCAACCCCTCTCTCTACAGCTAAATATTGAATGGGGAATTGTTATAGTTCCATGTACATAAAAAGGATTGAAGAGGTTCCAGTACTGGAAAGTCCTTTGCTGATCTCATCCATAGAGACTTGACATAGGAACCACAATTACCAACTATGAGTTGAGGGTTCCGTGCAGCCTTGCTAGGCTTGTTTGTAGATTTAAAGGAGATCGCACAATCAGATTGCAACATGTATGACTAGCTAAATGCTGATGACATATAGGTAGGGCAATTATCAGGCAAGTTCCACCACAAAAACAATCAAACTGATGAAAGAAACCTACCACCAAGTTTCTACTGACACCAGGAACTGGTCTACAGGTTTGGTGGCAGGTTGCCTTGATCAATTTAGCTGTAGGTTGTCTTGATCCATTTCGTTGTTATGGAACCACCAATTGATTGAAATTGCCTGAACACTGCAGTGTGTTTGGCAAATAGAAGTTTAGCACTTAGTAAATTATCAATGAGTATTGACAACTGCTTTCTTAGTAGAGAGAAAATCACTGCAGCATACACATTAGGGTGACCACGTGTCCCGGATTGCCCGGGACAGTCCCGCATTTTGCAGGTCTGTCCCGGGCACATTCATTCCAGGACAATACAGTGTCCCGGAATGAAACTGACACAGCCACCCTCTGGGCCAGTCTGATGCCCCCAAAAAAGGCCGCCACATCACCGCTTTACTCACTGACAGTACTTGTCCTGGCCGGGAATGCCTGGAGGAGCACAATCCCGCCCCCTGCTTGTGATTGGAAAAATCATAAATCCCGCCTCTTGTGTCCAATCACTGTGCTATGATTCGTTACAGAACAAGCTGAATTTTGGGAAGGGAGGGTGTCCCTGAATGGTAGTTTGGAAATGTGGTCACCCTAATACACATATGCATTCCAAATGGAAGAGAGGTAAAGTGTATGTAAACCCAATCATTAAAATCTCATATACGTTGTTAAAGCAGAGTTCCACCCTGAAAAAAAACCACACGAAAATGCAGCAAAAAAAATAGAAAATAAAAAATAGAAAAAAAAAAAAATTTTTACTCACCCGAAATACCTGTTGCTATGCGGAAGTCCCTAATCTGCCTCTTCCTTATCCGAGGTGGATCTTCTTCATCCCTCGTACTCGCGGTGTCTTCTGGTGAATGGTGCGCGCTGCCTTCTGGGAACTGTGAGTAATCACAGAGAGCAGCCGCCCATTCACAAATCGGCGCGAGACTCACGCATACACAGTAGGAAACGGGCAGTGAAGCCGTAAGGCTTTACTGCCTGTTTCCCTTAGTGAGGATGGCAGCGCGGGACCTGCCAGAATCGAGGGATCGGCATCGGGGGGGCCATCATCGCGGGCGACTAGGACAGGTAAGTGTCCTTATTAAAAGTCAGCAGCTACAGTGTTTGTAGCTGCTGACTTTAAAAAAAAAAAAATAAATCGCGGGTGGAGCTCCGATTTAATGCAATTTTAAAAGTCATTTCAACATTTTTAAATATGCAACTTTCATTTAAATAATACCTGGTGATCCTACCATAAAGGTTCTTATTCAAGCCCTTTCATCTTTAGGGTGACAATACTCTGTCTCCAGTTGTGCTCCTGCATTGTCACCTTGTCTGACTGCAACATGCTATTTCAATACACATTTTGCAGACATTTTTAGATATACATTGTTCTCATCATCAGAAGACCTACCCTGAGAAATGCCATGCAGCCATCATGGGGGTGCATGTGTATGGGACGTGGCTGAAAAGAGGCAGCAGGAGATCAGCAGCACTGAGATGCAACAAAGGATGAAAAAGAAGGGAAGACCTATGGCATTTATAGTATTATCTAGAGTTGGAAGACAGAAATGCATTGCTTCATAGAAACTAATGTAGGAACCCAATTTGAAAGAACTATGCCCATGTGGCTATGACTACCAAACTTTTCAAGATAAAAGGCCAGCATCACAAGCTGAAAGGAGGAGAATACCAAAGGATAATATTAAAAGTCATAATACAAGGGAGAGAAAGACTGTCAAGACCAAGAACTCCTGTTCCTGAAATCACTTAAAAATGAGTCCTGTTTGCTGCAGAGATTGTGAAACAGCTATAACGGAAGCCAAGTGACTTTAGTGTATCCTATTCGCATACAGACTAGTGCATGTGCTGGGAAAGGATAGCGCCACAGATCTGCAGCTTTCTTGATGATCCATCACCAGTGTTAATTTTAGCAGCAAATTTCGATTTCGTTTTAGTCTTATAAGCCCTGTACACACGATCGGATTTCCTATGGTTTTTAAACCGATGGATTTTTCCATCGGAAATCCAATGAAGCTGACTTCCATCAGTCTTGCCTACACACCATCAGTCAAAAAACCGACCGTTCCAAACGCGGTGACATAAAACACTCCAATGAGCCGAGAAAAATGAAGTTCAATGCTTCTGAGTAGGGTTGTCCCGATACCGATACTAGTATCGGTATCGGGACCGATACCAAGCATTTGCGCGAGTACTTGTACTCGCGCAAATGCTCCCGATGCCCAGTCCGATACTTTTTTTTTTTCAGAGCGGACGCAGAGAGGGGGTGGAGAGCGGGGGGCGGAGAGCAGGACGGAGAGCGTGGCGGGGGGCGGAGACCAGAGCGGAGAGTGGGGCGGGGGGCGGAGACCAAGGCGGAGAGCGGGGCGGAGAGCGGGACGGAGAGTGCGGCAGGGGTCGGAGACACTAGCGTTGCTAGCCAGGTGCGGGGGGGGGGCGGGCCGCACCCGGGTGACACCCACCAGAGGGGTGACACCCGTGGGTAGCACAGCGGCACCACACTGACATTGCCCGCTGCCCTGTGCCTTAGGCTCACGCTGCGGCTGTGTCCCTCAGCGGAGCGGAAGGAAGCCGCCGCCCCCTCTGCCTCCTCTCTGTTTACATCCACAGAGGAGGAGGAGGAGCCCGCGCTCGAGAAACACACCGCTGTGTGTATCTGCCGCTCTGTTCTGAGGTCTGTAAGGTAAGGGGGGCATCTTTACTGATGGGGGGAGGGGGTGTCTGTACTGCTGGGGTCTGCACTAGGGGGAGTTTGCACCAGGGGGGCTGTAACTGAGGGGGTGTCTGTACTGAGGGAGGTCTGGTACCAAGGGGGGTGTCTGTACTGAGGGGGGTGTCTGTAACTGAGGGGGTGTCTGTACGAGGGGTGTCTGGTACTGTGGGGGGTGTCTGTAACTGAGCGGGGTGTCTGTAACTGAGGAGGTCTGCACTGAGGTGGGGGTGTCTGTACTGATGGAGCGGTCTGCACTGAGGTGGGGGTGTCTGTACTGAGGGGGGTGTCTGTACTGAGGGGGGTGTCTATACTGAGGGGGGTGTCTGTAACTGAGGGGGGTGTCTGTAACTGAGGGGGGTCTTTAACTGAGGGTGTGTCTGTAACTGAGGGGGTGTCTGTAACTGAGGGGTGGTCTGTACGAGGGGGAGTCTGTACGAGGGGGTGTCTGTACTGAGGGGGGTGTCTGTACTGAGGGGGGTGTCTGTACGAGGGGTGTCTGTAACTGAGGGGGTGTCTGTAACTGAGGGGTGGTCTGTACGAGGGGTAGTCTGTACGAGGGGGTGTCTGTACTGAGGGGGGTGTCTGTACTGAGGGGGGTGTCTGTACGAGGGGTGTCTGTAACTGAGGGGGTGTCTGTAACTGAGGGGGTGTCTGTAACTGAGGGGTGGTCTGTACGAGGGGGAGTCTGTACGAGGGGGTGTCTGTTACTGAGGGGGGTGTCTGTACTGAGGGGGGTGTCTGTACGAGGGGTGTCTGTAACTGAGGGGGGGTGTCTGTAACTGAGGGGGTCTGCACTGAGGTGGGGGTGTCTGTACTGATGGAGCGGTCTGCACTGAGGTGGGGGTTCATACTGAGGGAGGCGGGTCTATATTGATGGCGGAGAGTCTGTACTTAGTGGAGCGGGTTTGTACTGAGGGAAGGGATCTATACTGTGGGAGTGGGGTCTGTAGTTAGTGGAGGGGGGTCTGTACTGAGGGGGGACTATAGTTGTTGGGGGGTGACACCATTTTTTTTCGCACCGGGTGACACCAACCCTAGTGACGCCACTGGTCGGAGACCAGGGCGGAGAGCGAGTCCCTCACCTGCAGTTGAAACTGGTAAGCTGGCAGGGGTGCAGGGCGCAGCCGCATCAGGATCGGTGACCGGTGCTGTCGCATTCGGTCGCCGTCAGCGGCTGAACGTCCCCACGCCCATCTTGGTACACCTTGCACTCGGCTGCAGTAAGCAGCAGCAGACATCTTGTTACACCCAGCCTGAGCTATATGGGCTGGGTGTAACAAGATGTCTGCTGCTGCTTACTTCAGCCGAGTGCAGGGTGTACCAAGATGGGCGTTGCACTAGTTTTTTTTATTTTAAATCCTGTGTCATTTTTTTTTCCCGCAGCATTTCAGTGCCAGCCACCTATCAGTACCCACAAGTGCTACCTAGCAGTGCAATCAGTGCCATCTACCAGTGCCACCTATCAGGTGGCACTGGTAGATGGCACTGATTGCACTGATAGGTAGCACTTGTGGGCACTGATAGGTAGCACTTGGTGGCACTGATTGCACTATCAGTGCTGTCAGTGCCCACAAGTGCCATCTATCAGTGCCACCTTTCAGTGCCACATATCAGTGCCCACAAGTGCCACATATCAGTGTCCACAAGTGCCACCTTTCAGTGCTATCAGTGCCCACAATTGCCACATATCAGTGCCCACAAGTGCCACATATCAGTGCCCACAAGTGCCACATATCAGTGCCCACAAGTGCCACCTATCAGTGCCCACAAGTGCCACCTTTCAGTGCAATCAGTGCCATCTATCAGTGCCCATAAGTGCCATCTATCAGTGCCCATAAGTGCCACCTATCAGTGCAATCAGTGCCATCTATCAGTGCCAGCCACCTATTAGTGCCCATCAGAGCCAGTCACCAGTCAGTGCCCATAAGTGCCACCTGTCAGTGCCACCTATCAGTCCCCATCTTTCAAACTGTCACATGACATTGAAAAAAAAGTATCGGTAATCGGTATCGGCGAGTACTTGGAAAAAAGTATCGGTACTTGTACTCGGTCCTAAAAAAGTGGTATCGGGACAACCCTACTTCTGAGCATGCGTCGACTTGATTCTGAGCATGCATAGGTTTTTTATCCGATGGAGTTCCCCACAGACGATAGTAATTTGCTATCGGTTTTTTAACCATCAGATATATTTAAAACATGTTCTATTTTTAAACACCAATGGAAAAAGACCGATGGGTCCCATACACGATCGGTTTGTCTGATGAAAAAAGTCCATCGGACTGTTTTCATCGGTAAAACCGATCGTGTGTACACGGCTTTAGTCTTAGGACTAAAATGGCATTTTAGTTTTAGTCCTATTTTGGTCTTCCAGAATTGTTTTAGTCAACTAAAATGTCCTACATTTTAGTCTACTAAAATATCCAGTACATTTTAGTCGACTAAAATCATTTTAGGTGACTAAAACTTATAATGGGTGTAGTTGAATTGTAATGCATTATGTAAGCATTTCTCTACAATTTCCAAACTTATATACTGCTGGAGTGAAAAATCTAATATGTTATGATTTATGGTATTGAGGTATGAACATGCACTACAGACCAGTGTTCATTTTGACGTCAAATTTCAATTTAGTTTTAGTCTTAAGCCATGTACACCATCGGACTGTTTTCATCGGACAGACCGATCGTGTATGGGCCCCATCGGTCTTTTTTCCATCGGTGTGAAAAAATAGAACATGTTTTAAATTTTTCCGATGGGAAAAAAACCGATAGCAAATTCCGATCGTCTGTGTGGAACTCCATCGGACAAAAAACCCACGCATGCCCAGACTGAATTATGAGACGGGAGCGCTCGTTCTGGTAAAACTAGCGTTCGTAATGGAGATGGCACATTCGTCAAGCTGTAACAGACTGAAAAGCACGGAGACTGAAACGCGCAAATCGGCTCTCACCAAACTTTTACTAACACGCGGTAACACGAAATAAGCAAAAGCAGACCAAAGGGTGGCGCCATTGGATTTGAACTTCCCCTTTATAGTGCCGTCGTACGTCACGGTGTTTGGGACGATCGGTTTTTTGACTGATGGTGTGTAGGCAAGACTGATGGAAGTCAGCTAATCTATCGGATTAGAATCCATAGGAAATCCGATCGTGTCTACAGGGCTTTAGTCTTTTGACTAAAAAAGCATTTTAGTTTTAGTCCCATTTTAGTCATCTCAATTGTTTTAGTTTTAGTCGTATTTTATTAGACAAACATGGTATTAAGTTAGTCGACTAAAATGTTTTATTCGACTAAATTAACACTGTCCATCACCTCTATTCCCAAAGACCAGCAGTGTTCTGGTACATGTAGTTCCATAGCTTTGGGTTGCAAGATTTGTTATCTACCTGCTGTTGATTCAGTTGGCTACATGCCCAGTCCAGTAAGTCCTTCTCCCTTTCTTCTTAAGCTGGACTCATTCCCTCAGACATTGACTGAGGAATAGGTACTGTTCCTAACACCAGTGTTTCCCAGTGACCCCAAACTTTGGGGAAGATTCCAGGTGTACCCCAGTATTTCCTAGCATAGTAGATTCCCTGAATTTCCAAAAAGTTTCCTAGAGACCCCCAGCATTTTCTAGAGACCCTGACTTTGCATAAAAATTCCTAGTGACCCCCAGTGTTTCCTAGTAGCCCGGACTTTGCAAGAAGAAGACTCCAAGTGGCCCAAAGACTCCTAGCGTCCCTGACTTTCTGAGTGACCCCTAGATTCCTAATGTTCCTGACATTCTGAGATTCCCAGTGACCCTGAGATTCGTAGTGTTCCTAGTGACTTTACAAATGTCCCCAGTGCCTTCCTGTGTGATGTCCGTACCCCCGGTGTTCCCAATGTCTTATAGCCTTTCCCCAGTGACTCTCTTGTGCCTCTGCTTGCAACCTGTATCCTTGCACTTTTTGTATCCTTTGAGCATTCCACTGTACTTGTGAATCTTGTTTCCCTTCTGTACCTCTGCCAGCTTGGAACCTTCTTGACCCTCCATTATCTCCTATGAGTTTCAGCCAGTCTTTCATTATTAGCACTTGGGTCTGCAGTCTGTTGCACTGTCTCCCTTACTTATCAGCCCTCCCAGTAGCTGCCTACTGAGGTAAGTCAGAGGAACGCAACAGGGAAAGTGTCTGCAACGCAACCCATCTTTACCTTCTGGAGCTTTGGAAAAGACAAGGCAGTTCCTTAGACTCTGCACTTTGGCCTGTCCACGGCTCTCACCCCAACTGCTTCCTGTGAACCTGAATTCTCTGGGACCCCTGTGCACTTCCATGTTATTTGTGCATACCATTACCCCTGTATACCTGTAAGCCCAGCATAACACTGCAGTAAAATACCCCCTACCTGTAAGACCTGCACCCCTGTACTGGACTATACTCCTGCCATCCCTGTGAGACCTGTATTCCTTGCTTCCCTGTACCAGGTCTGCTGTAGCCTGCACAGGAGTTCTCTCTGAGCACACATGGAGGCCCGGAATGAAAAGACAGAAAGAAAAAGTAATGGAGGGCCGGGCATGACAAGGTGGAGAGTAAAGGCAACACAGGGTTAAAAAAGCTGGGAAGTTTGGAGAGGGAGGAGACAGGAGTAATATGTGCTGGAGGGGAGGAGCGCTTTAAATATGAAGGGCGGGAACGCCCGGGAACATTTTGTGAGGAGGCAGTGAGGGAGAGGAAGTTTTTCCCACCCACCCTCCCTATTGTTTGGTGTTTTTGTCATGTTTGTGTGTTTTCTTGTGTTTCAGGTCGAATGGATTTGGGTCGTCGTAACAACTGTGTATTGACGGCGTCTTTGGTCTTTGACGGTGGCATAAAACAGATGTGATGGAAGTGGTGGGGGGCTCATCGGTGGTATGTGCCCCTCTGGTGTATTCCAGTGGAACGGTGTCTGCTGGAATACGGGTATGGTTGCACTCCGGGAAGGGGTTGTCTCCGAGCTGTGATACGGCTGGAGGCCTGGTATGGTAAAATTTTGGTCCCGCAGTGTATTGGTGGAAAAAGTGTTAAAAGTTCGGGGTGCCGTCAGAGACCAACAGACTGGGAGTTAAACTGTTAAAGTTATGGAAGTGAAAGTATTATTTTATATTGGAGTTTTATCTAATTATGTTTTAATAAAAAGGCTGTTATGGCCAGTTATACTCCAACTCTGGTGTGGTCTAATTATTATAGATTGGTTAAGATAAGGGGTATGTAATTTAAGGGGGTAGAATGGTATGGGTAAAGTGTTGGGAATATCTTGATTACACTGGTCATGCCATCCAATGTTCAGGCTGCACAGAGGGTCCACAATCCCAGCCATTCATCATAATCCCATTGGTGACAGATGGGATGCATGCAGGGCCGCCATCAGGGGGGTACAGCCCATACACCTGTAAGGGGTCCGAGCGGCTGGACGGGCCCGGCCAGATGGGAGAAGGCAGGGGCGGGTGTAGGGGAGCTCCGTGGCTTTTGGAGTGAGTGTGAGTTGGCAGCTGTGTCACTGAGCTTGCATCGGGCTCTTTAATGCCACCTCTGCAAATTCCTGCATGTGCACTCCTCGTGTGTGCACTAGAGCTGGGACCAGGAACACCACCTTACAAGTAAGGGCTGTTCTACAAATGAAGGGGGGGGTGTACATGTGTGTGTTCAATGGGTACATGTGTCTGTGTACACGTGTGTGTGTGATCAATGGGTACATGTGTGTGTGTGTCTGTGTTCAATGGGTACATGTGTCTGTGTTCAATGGGTACATGTCTCTGTGTACATGTGTATGTGTCTGTGCACATGTGTCTGTGTACATGTGTCTGTATGTGTGTGTGTCTGTGTACATGTGTGTCTGTGTCTCATATATATACACACACGTATATATATATATGCACAGCCCCCCTCACACCTGAGAGTGTACAGGTGTG
The DNA here is from genome assembly GCA_029206835.1 of Rana muscosa. Lineage (NCBI taxonomy): Eukaryota > Metazoa > Chordata > Amphibia > Anura > Ranidae > Rana > Rana muscosa. The sequence continues at coordinate 258,320,043 of CM055128.1, forward strand.
AGGGGGGCTGAGAGCGTACAGGTGTGAGGGGGCTGAGAGCGTACAGGTGTGAGGGGGCTGAGAGCGTACAGGTGTGAGGGAGGCTGAGAGCGTACAGGTGTGAGGGGGGCTGAGAGTGTACAGGTGTGAGGGGGGCTGAGACCGTACAGGTGTGAGGGGGGGCTGAGACCGTACAGGTGTGAGGGGGGGCTGAGAGCGTACAGGTGTGAGGGGGCTGAGAGGGTACAGGTGTGAGGGGGGCTGAGAGCATACAGGTGTGAGGGGGATGAGAGCATACAGGTGTGAGAGGGGGCTGAGAGCGTACAGGTGTGAGGGGGGCTGAGAGCGTACAGATGTGAGGGGGCTGAGAGCATACAGTTGTGAGGGGGGCTGTGAGTGTACAGGTGTGAGGGGGCCTGAGACCGTACAGGTGTGAGGGGGGCTGAGAGCGTACAGGTGTGAGGGGGCTGAGAGGGTACAGGTGTGAGGGGGGCTGAGAGCATACAGGTGCGAGGGGGCTGAGAGCATACAGGTGTGAGGGGGGGTTGAGAGCACACAGGTGTGAGGGGGGGGGCTGAGAGCGTGCAGGTGTGAGGTGGGCTGAGAGTGTACAGGTGTGAGGGGTCTGAGAGCATACAGGTGTGAGGGGGGGCTGAGAGCGTACAGGTGTGAGGGGGGCTAAGAGCGTACAGGTGTGAGGGAGCTGAGAGCATACAGGTGTGAGGGAAGCTGAGAGCGTACAGGTGTGAGGGGGCTGAGAGCATACAGGTGTGAGGGGGGCTGAAAGCGTACAGGTGTGAGGGGGGCTGAGAGCATACAGGTGTGAGGTGGGCTGAGAGTGTACAGGTGTGAGGGGGCTGGGAGCGTACAGGTGTGAGGGGGACTGAGAGCGTACAGGTGTGAGGGGGGGGCTAAGAGCGTACAGGTGTGAGGGGGGCTGAGAGCGTACAGGTGTGAGGGGGGGCTGAGAGCGTACAGGTGTGAGGGGGGCTGAGAGTGTACAGGTGTGAGGGGGCTGGGAGCGTACAGGTGTGAGGGGGGCTGAGAGCGTACAGGTGTGAGGTGGGCTGAGAGTGTACAGGTGTGAGGGGGGCTGAGAGCGTACAGGTGTGAGGGGGGCTGAGAGTGTACAGGTGTGAGGTGGGCTGAGAGCGTACAGGTGTAAGGGGGGCTGAGAACGTACAGGTGTGAGGGGGGCTGAGAGCGTACAGGTGTGAGGGGGCTGAGAGCATACAGGTGTGAGGGGGGCTGAGAGCATACAGGTGTGAGGGGGCCGGGGGGCTGAGAGCATACAGGTGTGAGGTGGGCTGAGAGCGTACAGGTGTGAGGTGGGCTGAGAGCGTACAGGTGTAAGGGGGGCTGAGAACGTACAGGTGTGAGGGGGGCTGAGAGCGTACAGGTGTGAGGGGGCTGAGAGCATACAGGTGTGAGGGGGGCTGAGAGCGTACAGGTGTGAGGGGGGGCTGAGAGCATACAGGTGTGAGGTGGGCTGAGAGCGTACAGGTGTGAGGTGGGCTATGAGCATACAGGTGTGAGGGGGCTGAGAGCATAAAGGTGTGAGGGGGGCTGAGAGCGTACAGGTGTGAGGGGGGGCTGAGAGCATACAGGTGTGAGGTGGGCTGAGAGCGTACAGGTGTGAGGGGGTTGAGAACGTACAGGTGTGAGGTGGGCTGTGAGCGTACAGGTGTGAGGGGGCTGAGAGCGTACAGGTGTGAGGGGGCTGAAAGCATACAGGTGTGAGGGGGGCTGAGAGCGTACAGGTGTGAGGGGGGCTGTGAGCATACAGGTGTGAGGGGGCTGAGAGCATACAGGTGTGAGGTGGGCTGAGAGCATACAGGTGTGAGGGGGCTGAGAGCATACAGGTGTGAGGGGGGCTGTGAGCATACAGGTGTGAGGGGGCTGAGAGCATACAGGTGTGAGGTGGGCTGAGAGCATACAGGTGTGAGGGGGGCTGTGAGCATACAGGTGTGAGGGGGGCTGTGAGCATACAGGTATGAGGGGGCTGAGAGCGTACAGGTGTGAGGGGGCTGAGAGCATGCAGCTGCTGGATTGGGATGCCTCTTTTGGGCAAAATATAATTTCCTACTGTTAAACCTTGAAAGCACTAATGACTTATAATACACTGTGTATTTTCATATATGACGTTGTATGAGTGTTAAAATAAAAGTGTGTGCACTGAAGGACTTGGTGGGATAGCTAGTGGGCCGATTCGGTGGGATGGCCAGTGGGTGGGCTCTGGGAAATGTTGGTGGTCAGGCCTGGGGGGGCCCAGGTCTCAAGCTGTCTAAGGTGCCCCACAATTTCTGATGGCTGTATTGTAATTCTGCAGGTACATTAATATACTATTGGGTCATTACCTTGGTTTTAATTAATTAAATAATTAGACAAACAGAATTAGCAATACAAGATCATAGCACAAAGGCCACATAGTATATTGATATGGGTAGCTTAAGCTTCTCTGCAGTTTTCTCTGAAAGATGGAGCTGGTTACAAGAAGAGATCAGTTTCCCTATACGGACTTAAACATCTGTTGCTATTGCTTTGGCAGCCAACTTTTCTGGCCCTGGACTCTGATAACAATTTTTTCAACTATTTAGGATTAGAATTATATACTTATTGTCTGGCATGATCACTTTTTCCTGAGCCCAGAGGCCAGAAGCTTAAAGAGCAATAAACATTGAATTTAGGCCCCGCATCTCATATTTGCCTTAGGCCTCACATCTTGTTGAGACAGTCCTTTCAAAAACAAAGTTGAGTACTTATACTTAAGGTACTTGTACTATTTACATTAGAAAATAAATGTAATAATTTTAAATTAATACAGAGTAAAAAAACTCTTCCAATCTTTGGCACTGTACCCCACAGAGAGAGGCTTTTTTTTTAAGTGTTGGATACTCAAAGGACAGTATTCACTCAAAGGGCAATTTCCAGTCCTTGGAGCTGCCTTTAGTTTCCTGCATCATTTGGAAAAAAAAAATTAAAAAGTAACTGCAAGAACAATGTGCACCTAAACCCCCTCACATTGCCATAGTGCTAATAAAAGGCAAGAAAGTGTAGTGAGGTGAAGGAGAGAAATCCTGATGAGAACTGAACACATCTGTGAATCAGATGCGTGCCCATAGAAGATAATGCGCCTGAATTCGCACCTGAGCCACACCGCAATGCCTAGAAAACGCACACTTTTTTTGGCACTGCTCATCACCTGTCCAATACAGTCCCAACAGTGAAGCATGGTGGTTGCAGCATCATGCTGTGTTGGTGTTTTTCAGCTGCAGGGACAGGACGACTGGTTGCAATCGAGGGAAAGATGAATGCGGCCAAGTACAGGGATATCCTGGACGAAAACCTTCTCCGGAGTGCTTAGGACCTCAGACTGGGCTGAAGGTTTACCTTCCAACAAGGCAATGACCCTAAGCACACAGCAACTCCGTGACTGTTCTTGAATGGCCCAGCCAGAGCCCTGACTTAAACCCAATTGAGCATCTCTGGAGAGACCTAAAAATGGCTGTCCACCAATGTTTCCCATCCAACCTGACAGAACTGGAGAGGATCTGCAAGGAGGAATGGCAGAGGATCCTCAAATCCAGGACTCCTGGCTGTATTAGATCAAAAGGGTGCAAATACTAAATACTGAGCAATGGGTCTGAATACTTAGGACCATGTGATATTTCAGTTTTTCTTTTTTAATAAATCTGCAAAAATGTCAACAATTCTGTGTTTTTCTGTCAATATGGGGTGCTGTGTGTACATTAATGAGGAAAAAATGAACTTAAATGTTTTTAGCAAATGGCTGCAATATAACAAAGAGTAAAAAATTTAAGGGGGTCTGAATACTTTCCGTACCCACTGTAGACACCATTCCGTTTTTAGACTTGGAACTATACAAGAAGGGCAACCAAGTATTAACCCACACCTATTTTAGGATGTTGATAGAAATGGGTATGTGTCCACTAGGAGTTGCCACCACCCAATGTGGATTGGAGCCATTCCTAAGGGACATTCATTAGAGTAAAAAGAAACTGTAATGAAAATATGGATTATTATTCACAATCAGAAAAACTTATAGATAGATATCGTGAAAAGGGCTATCAAAAGAAACACCTATTGAAAATAAGAGATGAGGTTGGCAAGATGGATAGAAATGTATTTTTAAAACAAAAATCAAAAAATAATAAATCTATTGAAATGGCTTTTATAACAGGGTTCAATACCCAGTTCAGGTGTGGTGAAAAGAATATACGCAAATACTGGCCAATTTTATTAAAAGACAATAGTTTGATTAAAGTACTCCCTAAAAACCCTATATTAATTTATAAGAGAGCCGCCAGAATAAGAAACAGAATAGCCAAATATTTTAGGCCCCCCACCAAACAGATCCACCACTTTTTTGGAAAGAAAGGGCTTTTTCAGATGCGGTAGGTGTATTTCTTGCAGAACTATTAGTGATAAAAGAAGAAATGTAGAACATTTTCAGAATGATAAAGGAAGGACATACAAGATTGAAAAGTTTATAACATGCCACACTTGATTTGTCAACTATCTCCTCACTTGCCCTTGTGGCTTGAAATATGAGGGGAGAACCACTAGACCAGTGGTTCTCAACCTGGGGGTCGGGACCCTCTCGGGGGTCGAATGATGATTTGTCAGGGGTCACCAAATCCTGGGCTGTTCCTGAAGCCCACACCGCTCTCCCAGCCTTTTCTCGCCTGCCCACCTGGGCTGTTCCTGGAGCCCGTGTCCGCCCACTCAGCCTCTTTGCAGCCACCCATTCAGTTCACGGCATGGCTAGGGGGGAGAGACCAGAGGTCAGCTGACTGGTGAGGAATGTGAAGTGGGAGCACTGGAGGAGACCCTATCTCCTGATTTCAGCATAGGTGTCACTGCTGCGAGACACCACAAAGTCGGAGACAAAGTGAAGCCAGAGACACAGTGAGTAACACTACCTGTGATTACAGTTGCCATTAAAAGTCCCCACTACAGTTCTCAGATCAGCAGATGACCTTGATCAAGAGCACCTAAATTGGCTAATCCCAACTCCCCGCCAGCACTGCCACTCATCCCATTCCCCCCCCACCAGCACTGCCACTCATCCCATCCCCCCCCACCAGCACTGCCACTCATCCCAACTCCCCGCCAGCACTGCCACCCATCCCATTCCCCCCCACCAGCACTGCCACTCATCCCATTCCCCCCCGGCAGCACTGCCACTTATCCCAACTCCCTGCCAGCACTGCCACTCATCCCATCCCCCCCCCCACCAAGGAGTAGTAGAAGGAATAAAAATAGAGAATACATGGAAGGGAGAGGAAAAGAGGGGCAGGAACAAAGAAAAAGGGAGAGAAAGAATAAGAGAAAGAACAAGAAAGACGGCTACAGAGAGAGATGGGGGAAAAAAACAAGAAATTAGGATAGAGAGAGATAAAATGGAAAGAAAGGAGAACAAAGAGAGAGTGACACATCCTAAAATGTACCATAAGGGGTTTTAATATTGTACGAGTGGAGCGTTAAATGTCCGTGGGTTAGGGGCCCAAATTACTTGTCTTGCCTTGGGTGCTGGCAACCCACGCTACTAAATAATTTTACTGTTAGGGGTCCCCACAACTTGGGAAATGTTATCAAGGGGTCACGGCACTAGAAGGTTGAGAACCACTGCAATAGACCCTTGTTTAAAAGGATAAATGAGCATGTGAATAACATAAAGAAGGGGTGTATCAAGCATAAGGGATCTAGACATAGAAAAATGCACAATAGGGATCCATCAGGATTACAAATTTTTGTTCTAGATAGGGTTTACAAACATTGGAGAGGAAGTGATTTCCGCAAACAAATTTCCCAGAATGAAATCTAGTGGATACATGGGATGGGATCTCTGTGTCCATCAGGCTTGAATATAGATATTGATCTAAATTGCTATATCTAAATCGCAATAAGCGTATATTGATTGGCTTGCGCAAAAGTTATCGTGTCTACAAAATAGGGAATAGATTTATGCCATTTTTATTATTTATACATTTTTTACTTGTAATGGCGGGCGATCAGTGATTTTTAGCAGGACTGGGACACCTAACTGACATTTTTTACACTTTTTTGGAAACCAGTGACATTATTACAGTGATCAGTGCTAAAAATATGCACTGTTATTGTACTAATGACACTGGCAGGGAAGGGGTTAACATCAGGGGCGATCTAGGGGTTAAAGGTGTTCCCTGTTTGTGTTTTCTTACTGTATGGGGGACTTTGTGACTGGGGAAACACACTGATCCGTTTTCCTGCTTAGCAGAAAGACAGGATCTGTGTGATCTCCCTTGTAAGAACAGATTTACACAGGCAGATCCCCGATCTGTCACTGCAGGGAACGATCGTGGGTGGCTGGCGGACATCGAGTCAGCCGGACCCGCTGATTGGCTCCTACACTGGCCAATGGGAGCGTGCGCGCGCCCACAAAAGCTAGTTCCCGAGACCGACATAGTTACGGCGATTTGCGGGAACGACCCAACCTGCCGCAGTATAATGACGACGGCTGGTCGGCAAGAGGTTAAAGGGGCAGCTTCACTCATTACTATTCAAAACTTTTGGCACCATTACTTGTCACTTTTTTTATCTATTCACATTTCTTAACCACTTAAGCCCCGGAACATTTTGTTGCTAAATGACCGAGCCACTTTTTGCGATTCGGCACTGCATCGCTTTAACGGACAATTGCGCGGTCGTGCGACGTGGCTCCCAAACAAAATTGACGTCCTTTTTTTCCCACAATTAGAGCTTTCTTTTGGTGGTATTTGATCACCTCTGCGGTTTTTATTTTTTGCGCTATAAGCAAAAATAGAGTGCAGATTTTGGAAAAAATGCAATTCCTTTTACTTTTTGCTATAATAAATATCCCCAAAAAATAGAAAAAAATATATTTTTTTCCTCAGTTTAGGCCGATACGTATTCTTCTACATATTTTTGGTAAAAAAAATTGCAATAAGCATTTATTGATTGGTTTGCGCAAAAGTTATAGCGCCTACAAAATAGGGGATAGTTTTATGGCATTTTTATTAATAATTAATTTTTTTACTAGTAATGGCGGCGATCAGCGATTTTTATCGTGACTGCGACATTATGGCAGACATATCGGACACTATTGACACCACTTTGGGACCATTGTAATTTTTACAGCGATCAGTGCTATAAAAATGCACTGATTACTCTAAAAATGGCATTGGCAGTGAATGGGGTTAACCACTAGGTGGCGCTGTAGGGGTTAAGTGTAACCTAGGGACTCGGGAGTGATTCTTACTGTTAGGGGATGTGACTTGCTGTAACACGTCACTGATCGTGTTCCCGATTACAGTGTCACTAGGCAGAACGGGGAGATGTTGTGTTTACACTAACATCTCCCCGTTCTATCTCTCCGTGAGACGATCGTGGGTTTGCCCGTGGCGATCGAGTCTGCGGGACCCGTGGTCGGGCTCACGGAGATCGCCATGTCCCCCCTTATCACCATGCCTTTTTTGACAGTAGTTTGCTTCGTAGCCTTAAATATGCCCCCCCCCCCCCCCCGAGAATTCAATGGGATTCACAGCTAAGTACGGGTTTGCCAATTCTCACATAGGATTCGCCGAACCCTTGGCAAATCGAATCAAAGCAGATTCCTAAACCTTTCTGCTAAGGTAACATGCCTGCTCTGACCAGACCACCCATGAACACAACCTACACCCTCCACTCTGTTTAGGAATTATTTGCTCTGAATATATTCAGTGTTCTATTTCCTTTACTCTTTTTTTTTTCTCCCACCTGTATGGCCTATTCAGCAGAATACGCCCTGTTTTTCTTTTTTTTGCAGGCGAGGTGATTGCCAAGTTTTTATCTACCGTTCAGTCTCTCGTCTCTCAAGATATTAATGGTTTTCCTTAAAGTGCTGCTGCTACTGCAAAACACTTTATAAAGGCTTCTGTTTTATTTCTGCCGAGAGTAATGACTTCCCGTGTAAAGCTGTATAGAGAAGTTGGCACAGCAGACAAGTCTCCAATGAGGCTGATTCCAAGCTCGCAGATGAGATTCCATCTTGATACATTTCAGACCACAAACAGAGCAGTACCAATAGCTCTTTTATTTCTAAATGCCAAGCGCCTGGGCTTTCGGAAATCAGTACAATAGACTGCATTACATAATTATAGACAAACTTATTATCTAAAGACGTTCTTTATCTTAAAGTGAACCTGTGACCAGACAACGCACATTCAAATATATACATAATTTTAACAGGCGGTAAACAAACTCTGACCTCTGTAGCTGTGTGCACTGTGGAGCAAGTCATCCTCAACATTCTCAGCAGAAGCACTGAAGCCGTTTAGGCCCTGTCATATCTGGCAATTTTGGAGCGCGGGCAGAATCGCCGCAATTCTGCCTACGATTCCAAATCGCACAGCAATATTGGCAAAACGCACCACGCATATTTGGGTGCCACCTTAAATGCGGTGTGGTCTTGCTGCGATTGTTGCATGATAAATCAATGTGGCAAACCTCACTCCGCAAATCTGGTCACCCAATAGTAGCTCCTGCCCCTTGTGACAGAGTGAGGTTCTGTTCCTATGGAAATAGGTTGAAAGTGGACACAGAGTTTGCATGCCTGCTGATCGCAGAGCTACAGAGCTTAGGTTTTGAGAGGAGAAAACTGCTCTGGCAGCTTTCTCCGGATGGGGCTCTGTAGTTTGGAGATTCTTAAGAGACTTGAGTGGGATGGGATCTCCAACCCTGTGTCCGGGTGCTGTGGACAGAAAGCAGGGTGTGTGCCCAGATGCAAACAGCCCATATAACGAGGGACTGGTAAAAGCAGGAGGTGGTGGAAGTTGGCGTGTGAGCAGTTGCTGCCATTTGAATTCAGGCCCCTGTCAGAGAACCTGGTGGTCTCTGTCTTAGACTGCACCCCTAGTTAGGGGGACTTCATGCCTGAAGGACAGGAAAGGTTGGGAATGGCTGCATGGGCCTGGGGGACCCAAAGTCCAAGGGGGCTGGAGGAAGTCCTGAAGTCTTGGAGAGAGTGAGCAAACCCAGGAGGAGGTGGAGAATCCTGTTAAGGCCAGAAGTAGGCCCGTTCAGCAATGAACTGCAAGTCAAGACAAAGTAAGACTAGGAGCCAGGTGGCTTGGTATTTTTTTAATTTGTTGCTTTTGTTGGAGAAGAACCCTGTGTGGGCAATCCCGTGTATGAACTTTAATTGTGTTCCTTTTAATAAAAATGGGCTGCTATGCCCTTAAACCTGATAGCTGACTGCCGTGGACTCACTGAAAAAGCATCTACCGCTGAGCTAAACACCTCCCAATATCACACCCTTTTTGGGCAACAAGCTTCATGCGTCAAGCATCCAGGGTCATTATGAGTATAGACAGTTCTGTGTGGCTTTTGTGTGAGTTGTGAAGAAGCAATGTGGTTTGATCATTTACATACATAAAAGCGAAAAATTTAAGGCAACCTTGGACTTTCATGGTACGGTAAAGACTCACAATTCTCAAAACAATTATATAAAATACAAATTTATTAGAAAGATATCATTAAAAAAGTACCCACAGGGGAAGACATATATCATATTGAAACAATTAAATTGCTCTGATAAGAGCTGGAAAGAAATAGATGTATCAACCCACGATGGTGAATTGGATATTCATCTCTTCCCAGTTCAGAACTCTACATGTTTCGCAGTGAAACCGCTTCTTCAGGAGTATAGTTCAGAGAAAGATTTGTTCTTTGAAAAAACCAAACATATACATACACAATCTGAATATAACAAAACATGAAGATATATTGAAATTACAAAATATTGAGCGGACCTCTAAATCACTGCCATAATAGTAAGACAGCCCATAATGGGCTATGGGCTGTCTCACTATTATAGCAGTGATTATGTATGGGGAGAGACAAATATCCGATTCACCATCGTGGGTTGATACATCTATTTCCTTCCAGTTCTTATCAGAGCAATTTCATTGTTTCAATATGTTGTATGTCTGCCCCTGTGGGTACTTTTTTAATGATATCTTTTTAATAAATTTGTATTTTTTTTATAATTGTTTTGAGCATGGTGAGTCTATACCGTACCATGATAGTCCAAGCTTGCCTCAAATTTTTCGCTTTTTGGAACTGATAGGACAAAGGTACACTATATACATTTCTCTTTATTTCAGTAGTGACAAATATTCATTTATATACATATTTTGCTGTAATTGATGGGGCAATAGGAGTGATAATGTTTTAGGACAGTGCTGTGGACTAATTAGGGTCTGAAGAAGTAATGCAATTCATTGCAATGATGTACTGTTTACTTCTTTTTGTAACTTTATTCAAAGATCACAAAATTACATTCTATTTGATTTTATGAAGCACAGTGTGTTGCAGTTCAGTGTAGCTCGACGCATCATGCTGTGCTGAAAAAAGCATGACCACTGAAGCATGAACTGAACCTATAGGACATAACACAACACATATACAAATATTTAGGCCTCTTGCACACTGCAGCTTGAAAAAGCTCAGTACAGCTTTTATTTTTACTGAGCTAAAATACAGCCCATTAATTGTAATGTGCCTATGCACACAGGCGCGTAAACAAGAGCTGTGCATGCTTCAGTAAAAAATAAATAAATAGAAAAATTTGCATTTTTGGTCAGTAATTTACGCCTCATGTGCTCAAATACGCGCGATTGCGCATTGATGTGTGCAAATGTCCATTTACATACTGTGCAAATCAAAAACTTGAAAATACGTTTTTGCGCATGTGCGTGAATTTGCGCAAAAATGCGCGCAAATCCATACAAAATTTTTTTTCCTGAAAAAGTAGATGCTCAAACAGGAGTATCGTGTGCAAGAGGTCTTAAAGTGTAAAGAAACAATTATCACTCTAAACAGTAGTGCTGTGACTTGAACTCCATTATAGGTTTTCATCTATAACATCTAAATGTATCTAAGTGAAATGTCCGTATTTTTTTTTTTTTTAAATAACCTTTTATAAAACAAAATAAAATTAAAAGTTCACCCAATAGGGCAAAATGGTATTCAAATCTTCTCCCGTTGAAAATAACAGCCATACCATGCCTCACATGCACTGGTGATCCCTCTCTCCAGCAGATAACACACTCACCAAAATTCAATGCCTCCCACTCTCGTGGTTGACACAAAACACTTGTGTGTGAAATATCCAGCTGTACAGATCAAAAGTTGTGACCATGTACCTCCATGGGAGTTATTAATGGCCATTAACATGTGAAAATAAGCACAGATATCCTCCAATGGTACAGTAACCAAATAAGTTCAAAAGTTAATAAAAAGGCAAAAACAAAAACAAAAATTGCATTGGGTATTATACTATGCGGTGATATCAGGTACTCTCTCCTTAAGTGATAGACTGTTAAGGTCTTACACCCTCTGTAAACCACAGATGAGCCTCCATATCTCCAGACGGTCCTGACATCACCAGTGGTCCCCACATAACCACGTCCCAACGCGTTTCGTCTACTACATTTTACTTTGATAAATTTGGATGTTGTTGGTGAAAACCTATAATGGAGTATGACTCACAGCACTACTGTTTAGAGTGATAATTGTTTCTTTACACTGTAAATATTTGTATTTTTTTTATGGTGGCAGCAGTGAGAAATATTTGTATATGTATACGTAAGCAGTAAGCACGTTCATTTATTGTTGGCTACTATAGGGTTTAGAAACACTATTGTTTTATTTGGATCCTGCCCAGCCCGGAGATTTATTATTATTATATGAGAATAATCTTATATGAGATAACTATTTGTACTGATAATGAAATTTCGGCAGCTGACAGTGGGACTGCTTGCACCAGTTACTGATTAGACAGATAAAGCAGGAAAGAGAAACACAAATCCTCTAAAATAATTTTTAATTGAGAAGGTTTGCTCAGCGTCTGCCTGTGATTTATAATCACAACAGTGCGGATTTAAAATTAATTCCTTCTCGGATATAAAATGCTCCCAGGGTAAACTACGGCATAGATTACTTGTCTCAGCTAAGTATGGTTTAGAATAACAAAAAATGACCATTTTTTTTCATGTTTTACATGGCAAGACACTTCATAGTTTTAGTAAATACCCCCAGACTGCTCAGGCACAGATTTAAAGAGGATTTCTAATTTAAAGGGAAATTATCTTTTTAGATATAGATATAAAAAGGTCAGCTCGATGTAAATGATGTCATCAATTTCTGCTAATATTTATAAAAAAAAATCTGTGTCTCCATGTACATTTTGTATAATACCAAAAGTATTGGGACACCTGCCTTTACACGCACATGAATTTTAATGACATCCCAGTCTTAGTCCGTAGGGTTCAATATTGAGTTGGCCCACACTTTGCAGCTAGAACAGCTTCAACTCTTCTGGGAAGGCTGTCCACAAGGTTAAGGAGTGTGTCTATGGGAATGTTTGACCATTCTTCCAGAAGCGCATTTGTGAGGTCAGGCACTGATATTGGACGAGAAGTCTTGAGAAAAGATGGTCCGCAACTCCTTGCTTGCTCTTTAAAATCTTCAAAATGTATTGATTCTCCATAAAAGATACAGACAGCAGATGTAAACGCGTTTCAGCCTTTCGGGCCTTGGTCACTGCCATGTTGGACGAGAAGGCCTGGCTCATAGTCTGCACTCTAATTCATCCCAAAAGTGTTGGGTTGAGGTCAGGTCTGTTTTGTTTTGGGGAGGGCGGCAAACGATCCACCATTTGCCAAACCCCCTTGTCAGTAGTCGGGGCTTACCCCATAACCCCATCTCATGGGCAGCGCTCAGGGCGGCAGTGGCTTCTCTCCAGGCTGTGGGCAGCTGCTTTCTCGGGTCCCCTGCGTCTCCTTTCTCCTCCTCCTGACGACCAATCAGATCGGATCTCCTTTCGGCCAATCAGGTGACAGGTCCTCTGACTCACTTCCTGATTGGCTGGGAGGAGAATCAGTGTTACAATAGCAAAGCGTACAGCATCATTTGATGTTATGGTGTTAGCAGTCAGTTTGTCTGCAGCATGGAAATCCATGGTGCTGATCCAGGGCAGGTGGAATTCAGGGCCACCCTCTGCATTCAGAGAGGAAGGAAGTCTGAGCCAAATTGTACTGCTCTGATGTGAAGAGGGGACTGTGTGATTGGGGGGGGGGTTGCTATGTGATGGAAGGACTGTGTGATTCAGGGGGTGGTTTAGGATAGGGAGACTAATGTGATGGGGTACTCTGTCATTGGAAAACTCTTATGTGATGGGGGCATTCATGTAATGGGGGGCCTCTGACATAAAGCAGGGACCCTGATGTGATGGGAAGACTCTGATGTGAGGGGAGGCCTCTGGCATGAAGGGGGGCTGCTGATGTTAAAGGGGGCTCTGTTGTAATAGGTGGACCTCTGATGTGAAGGCGGGCTTTGATGTAATAGAGGGACCTCTGATGTGATGAGAGGATCTCTGATGCGATAGGGGGACCTCTGGTTTAATGGAGAAACCTCTAATTTAATGGGAAACCTCTGATGTAATGGGAGAACTTCTGATGTGTTTGGTGGACTTCTGATGTAATAGGGGAACTCTGATCTGAAGGGAGAACCTCTGATCTGATGGGAGAACCTCTGATGTAAGGAGAAGGCCTCTGATGTGATGGAAGAACCTCTGATGTGATGTGAGAACCTCCGTTATGAGATGAGAGGAACCTCTTATGTGATGGGAGGACCTCCGTTATTAGATGAGAGGAACCTCTGATGTGATGGGAGGACCTCTAATGTGATGGGAGGACCTCCGATGCGATGGGGGAACCTCCGATGTGATGGGAGGACCTCTAATGTGATGGGAGGACCTCTGATGCGACGGGGGAACCTCTGATGTGATGGGAGGACCTCTGAAGTGATTGGGGAACCTCAGTTGTGATGGGAGGACCTCTGATGTGATGGGAGGACCTCTGATGTAACATTTACCTTTTGTACATTTGTAGACTGAGGTGCATCAAGATTTTGCTGGGAATACTCTGTTGTGGGGGTACTCTGATGTAATGGGGGTACTCCAATGTAATGGGGGTACTCCAATGTAATGGAGATACTCTGATGTAATGGGAAGACTCTAATGTGAAAGGAGGCCTCTGACATGAAGGGGGATCTCTAATATGATGGGGAACATCTGACATAATGGGGGACTTTGATGTGATGGGAGGCCTCTAATGTGATAGGGGGACCTCTAAATTTATAGGGGGGCCTCTGATGTGATATCGGGACCTCTAATGTAATGGGGGAACCTCTGATGTAAAGGGAGCTTCTGATGTGAAAGGGGCTACTGATGTGAAGTTAATTTTATCATGGTGATTGTGTGCATCATCCCAGGTCCAGGTTTTCCATCGATAAATAACTGTGACAGTTGGAGCTACTGTCACGGTAAAATGGACAGTTTGCTGGACACAGGGTCTGCACATTTGCAAGGTGCAAGACTACAGAGCGTAGATGTAGACTGGAGAAGACTGCTTTCGCAGCTTTCTCCAGGTTTTGGTATTCTGGAAAGGGGCTTTGTAGTTTGGAGATTCCACAGTGTCTTGGGAGGGATGGGATCTCCAACCCTGTGTCCAGACTTAGCTGATTACCAGCAGGGTGTGTGCTCAGGTGAGCACAGCCCTTATAATGAATGTATGGGAAGACCTCATGGCTCCCAGTTGGAGACGGCTCCTCACCAAGAGACAGGAGGTCTTCAGGAGCCAGAGAGGCTGTAGGAGACAGCCAGAAAGTTGGTGACTGCAAGAGGCAGCCAGAAAGTTGGTGACTGCAAGAGGCAGAGCTGTGGACGCTAAAGGGAAGCCGTCTACTTTGAGGAGTCCGGTGGTCTGGCTGACCAGGATAAAGTGCAGAAGTACTGCTACAGAGAGCCAGGTGGGCTAGCATTTTCTGTTCTGTGTATTTAATGGAGAAGAACCCCTGCGTGGAAAACCTTTGTTTGGACTTTTATTTTGCCTTTTTTAATAAAAATGGGCTACCATGCCCTTAAATATAGTTCCTGACTGGCTTGAATCACTGGAAAAACGCATCTACCACTTGAGCAACCCCCATCTCACATAACATTTACCTTATTAACATTTTAGACTCGGATACATCAAGATTTTGAATGGTGGGTGCCACCACTGAAATAAGGTTGAGAGACGCTGTTCTAGACTGCAAGTCACTGTTTCTTCAAGGAATTTAAAAAAAGTGCTAAGCCATTATATTTAGAGACTTATGCCGGGTACACACGACCGTTTTTCATGATGAGAAAAATGCAATTTTTTAGATTGGTCGTGAAAAACGGTTGTGTGTAGGCTCCATAGCATTTTTCGCAATGAGAAAACTGCCTGCCTCGTTTTTCACGTGGTTCTTTTTCACGTCGTGAAAAACGGTCGTGTGTACGCTTTTACAAGGGGAAAAAAAAAACGCGCATGCTCAGAATCAAGTATGAGACGGGAGTGCTCGTTCTGGTAAAACTAGCGTTCAGAATGGAGATATCACATTCGTCACTCTGTAACGGACTGAAGAGCACGAGGCTGTAAAGCACGAATCGTCTCTCACCAAACTTTACTAACACGAGGATCAGCAAATGCAGCCCAAAGGGTGTCGCTATTCGAATGGAACTTCCCTTTTATAGTGCCGTTGTACGTGTTGTACGTCACCCCGCTTTGCTCAAGCGCTTTTTTTCATGAACGTGTTTATGCAAGGCAGGCTTGAGAGGAGTCACGACGAGAAAAACTTGAATAACGGTCGTGTGTATGTGGCATTAGGCTGGGTTCACATCTATGCGAATTGGATGCGGCTTACAACACATCCAATTCGCAAGACATTTTAAAATACATAGATTTGTATGAGGCTGGTTCACATATCTGCAGGGACTTCGCACTGCGCAGTGCAGAAAAAACGTGCGCGCTTTCTAGGCATTGCGCTTTGGCTCAGGTGCGAATTCAGGTCCATTATCTTCTATGGACACGCATCTGATTCGCAGATGCATTCCGTTGTGAACAGGCATTCTCTCCCCCTGCTCACTACACCTCCCCCCTCTCCCTGCTCATCTGATCAGCAGCTGGACCGCTGCTTCTTCTCTTCGCTCAGAGAACGAAGCTGGAATTCGCACCGGACTGGTGTCAACCCAGCCTCAAAAAGGAAGTAAACTTGTGTAAAAAAAAACAACCTGTGATGACCTCACACCCGCGCATGCACGTGGGAGACGCCGGTAACGGCAAGCAGACTGATGCAGCGGCACATAGGTGCCATTGCGTCATTTTGCTCTAGTGCGCATGTGCCGATGTCATCTGGTTAGCTACAGGTAAGCCTTAATATAGGCTTACCTGTAGCATAAAGTTTAAAAATAGGGTTTACAATCACTTTAAGTAGCACTTGGTGGTAAAACAATAAAAAAAAAAAACAAGATGGGACTTTAAAGGCAACAAAAGGGTACTAGAGTAAGATAGTTTTATTTGAAAAACATACAAAATGTACAAATACGCAATTTAAAAACATAGATGATATAAGGGTACATAAATCCCAGGATGAGGTCCAGAGAGCCCGACGCGTTTCGGGACACAAGCCGTCCCTTCGTCAGGGGCCAATATCCAGACGGGATCGCAGTGTACAATACAAATAAATAAATTATAACAACACATAAATTACAGCTATTTACAACATTGATTGCATGCACAGACAAGCTTAACCACTTAAGCCCCGGACCATTATGCAGGTTAAGGACCAGAGGTGTTTTCAGAATTTGGCACTGCGCGGCTTTAACTGGAAATTGTGCGGACATGCAATGTTGTACCCATACGAAATTTGCGTCCTTTTCTTCCCACAAATAGAGCTTTCTTTTAATGGTATTTGATTGCCTCTGCGATTTTTTTTTTTTGCGATATAAACAGAAAAAGACTGAAAAAGACTGAATTTTTAAAAAAAAAATGATATTTTCTACTTTTTGTTATAAGAAAAATCAAATAAACTCAATTTTAGTCATACATTTAGGCCAAAATGTATTTAATCACATGTCTTTAATAAAAAAAATGTCAATAAGCGTATATTTACTGGTTTGCGCAAAAGTTATAGCGTCTACAAACTAGGGTACATTTTCTGAAATTTACACAGCTTTTAATTTATGACTGCCTATTTAATTTCTTGAGGTGCTAAAATGTCAGGGCAGTACAAAACCCCCCCAAATGACCCCATTTTTGAAAGTAGAAACCCCAAGGAAATTGCTGAGAGGCATGTTGAGCCCATTGAATATTTTTTTTTTTTTGTCCCAAGTGATTGAATAATGACAAAAAAAAAAAAAAAATTACAAAAGTTGTCACTAAATGATATATTGCTCACACATGCCATGGTTATATGTGGAATTGCACCCCAAAATACATTTTGCTGCTTCTCCTGAGTACGGGGATACCACATGTGTGGGACTTTTTGGGAGCCTAGCCACGTACGGGACCCTGAAAACCCAGCACCGCCTTCAGGATTTCTAAGGGCACAAATTTTTGATTTCACTCCTCACTACCTATCACAGTTTCGAAGGCCATAAAATGCCAAAATAGCACAAAACCCCCCCAAATGACCCCATTTTGGAAAGTAGACACCCCAAGCTATTTGCTGAGAGGCATGGCGAGTATTTTACAGCTCTCATTTGTTTTTGAAAATGAAGAAAGAAAAAAAATTATTTTTTTTTTTTTTCAATTTTCAAAACTTTGTGACAAAAAGCGAGATCTGCAAAATACTCACCATACCTCTCAGCAAATAGCTTGGGGTGTCTACTTTCCAAAATGGGGTCATTTGGGGGGGGGTTTGTGCCATCTGGGCATTCCATGGCCTCCGAAACTGTGATAGGCAGTGAGGAGTGAAATCAAAAATTTATACCCTTAGAAAACCTGAAGGCGGTGATTGGTTTTTGGGGTCCTGTACGCGGCTAGGCTCCCAAAAAGTCTCACACATGTGGTATCCCCGTACTCAGGAGAAGCAACAGAATGTATTTTGGGGTGTAATTCCACATATAACCATGGCATGTGTGCGCAATATATCATTTAGTGACAACTTTGTGCAAAAAATAAAAAAATAAATAAATAAATTTGTATTTTTTCCGCAACTTGTGTCAACATATAAAATATTCCATGGACTCGACATGCCTCTCAGTATATAGCTTGGGGTGTCTGCTTTCCAAAATGGGGTCATTTGGGGGGGTTTTGAGCTGTCCTGGCATTTTATACACAAGAGTAGGAAGCTTACATCCACTCTTCTAACCACTTGAAGACAAAGCCCTTTCTGACACTTTTTGTTTACATGAAAACATTTATTTTTTTTTTGCAAGAAAATTATGTTGAACCCCCCAAACATTATATATTATTTTAAAGCAAAGGCCCTACAGATTAAAATGGTGGGTGTTGTATTTTTTTTTTCCACACAGTATTTGCGCAGCGATTTTTCAAACACATTTTTTGGGGAAAAAAATACACTTTTTTAAATTTTAATGCACTAAAACACACTATATTGCCCAAATGTTTGATGAAATAAAAAAGATGATCTTAGGCCGAGTACAGATACCAAACACGACATGCTTTAAGTGGCGACAAACTACATACATTTTTAAAAGCCTTTAAAAGCCTTTACAGGGTACCACGTTAGATTTACAGAGGAGGTCTACTGCTAAAATGACTTCCCTTGATCTGACCTTCGTGGTGATACCTCACATGCATGATGCAATTGCTGTTTACATATGACGCCAGACCGACGCTTGCGTTCGCCATTGCGCAAGAGCAGAGCGGGACAGGGGTGCTTTTTTTTTTTTTTATTATTAATTTTTCTTTTTTCTTTTATTTTTAAACTGTTCTTTCCATATTTTTTTTATTATCATTTTTATTGCTATCTCAGGGAATGTAAATATCCCCTATGATAGCAATAGGTAGTGACAGGTACTCTTTTTTAAAAAACTGGGGTCTATTGGACCCTAGATCTTTCCTCTGCCCTCAAAGCATCTGACCACACCAAGATCGGTGTGATAAAATGCTTTCCCAATTTCCCAATGGCGCTTTTTATATCCGGGGGGGGGGAATTCCCTCCCACTGCTTGTAAAAGCAGTCCAGAGGCTAATTAGCTGCTAGGATTGCTTTTACATGAAAGTCGGCCACTGGCTGAAAAGAATGATACCAAGATGATACCTAAACCCACAGGCATCAATCTGGTATAACCATTCAAAGTCCAGCAACATACCAGTACGTTGCTGGTCCTTGTTGGACATGTATTGTAATCTTTTTTTTTCATGCAGCCTGTTAGCTGAATGAAAAAAAGAGATTGATCGGTGGGTATGCCCACCATTAGAATACCTCCCTTCATTCACCTACTTCTAATGATGGGCATACATGCACCATTTATACATGCCGAAGCATGGGGGCATCCTCCCGCAAAAGTTATGCCGCACACACATGATCAGACTTTTCCACGGGCATGCCTCCGTCGGAATTTTGACCGTATGTACGCGCCATTAGGAGCAAAATCGCTCCTCCGCCCCTGCTGCCCCCATGCTTCGGCATATATGCTCTTTTTTTTTAACTGTGGTTGTGAAATCACCTCCTACAGCACTGGAGTCGCAGGGATCAGGCCTGTCTCTGCGAACGCTGCAGTTATGTGTGTTGTGTTTTGTAAGTGACAGTGATCGATCGATACTGCACTTGGGTGGCCTGGGCTGGACGGAGGGGCAAAACGCAGGTGCTAGCAGGTATCTGGGCTGATCCCACTAACACTGCGTTTTTGGAAACCCTAAACTGCTGGGGACGCTAGTATAGATCTGATCAGATCAGATATTGATCTGTTCAGATACTATACCACTAAGGGGGGTGTATGCTTCACGCGTGGGTGTTAGCGTTACTGGCACTAACCTGACGCGGCCTTGGGCGACGCAGACCCTCTCTGATGCTAAAACCTAATTGATATCACCCGCCGTGCGATCAGAGGGTTAAACCTTTATTGTGTTATAATAGGCGGGTGCCCTGACACTATAAAAAGCAGACTAACTAACCAGCGTCACCCGTAACACTTATATGGTGATCACTGGTGAAAGGGTTAACTAGGGGCAATCATGGGGTTAAACCATTATTAGGTAATATATGGGGGGTACCTGACGCTATATAAAAACCTGACAGGGAACCTAAATAACAAAATAACTAACTGGCTAACCAGTGTCACCAGTAACACTTATACGCTGATCACTGGTGAAAGGGTTAACTAGGGGCAATCAGGGGGTTAAAACCTTTATTAGATAATATATGGGGGTACCTGACGCTATAAAAACCTGCGGCGAACCTAAAAAAAATAACTGGCTACCTATCGGCACCAGCATAACTAATACAGCGATCAGAAAAACGAGCGCTTAGTGACACTGGCAAAAGTGGGTGAAAGGGTTACCTGGGGGGTGATTAAGGGGTTAAACCTTTATTAAGTAATATATGGGGGTACCTGACGCTATTAAAACCTGCGGCGAACCTAAAAAAAATAACTGGCTACCTATCGACATCACCGACACTAAGACAGCGATCAGAAAAATGATCGCTTAGTGACAGCGGTGCTAGGGGGTGAAAGGGTTACCTGGGGGGCGATCAAGGGGTTAAACCTTTATTAGGGGGGGTTAGGGGGCTACACTGGACCTAAACCTGACACTTTTACAGTCACAAATGTCACTGATTGCAGTAAATAAATGGTCACTGCAATCAGTGACACTGTGACTGGGGGCTGGGGGGTGATCTGGGGGTGTCTGGGGGGGCCTGGGAAGGCAATCGTGTGCCTATGTGTGTGGTGTCAGTGTGTTGTTATGTGCACTAACCTCTGTGTCTTCTCTCATGCGGCGCTCGGTATATGTGAGCGCCGCATGAGAGATTACATCACTTCCTCCTACCTGTGTAAACACTACACAGGCAAAGGAAGCATTTGATTCGCCGGGAGCGATCGCGAGGGGGTGGCCAGAATCAAATGGCGGCCTCCTCATCATGGATCGCTCCCGAAGCGATCCTGGCCGCTCACTGTACCGGAGGGGAGTCCGATTGGACCCCCCACCCATACGAAGGCAGGCACGTACAGGTACGTGATTGTGCCTGTCCGTGCCATTCTGCCGACGTATATATACAGTGAGCGGTCGTTAAGTGGTTAAGAAACACAGCATCGCTAATACAAAAAACATACCCCAAATGTTTTTTGGGGTATGTTTTTTGTATTAGCGATGCTGTGTTTCTTAAGCTTGTCTGTGCATGCAATCAATGTTGTAAATAGCTGTAATATATGTGTTGTTATAATTTATTTATTTGTATTGTACAGTGCGATCCCATCTGGATATTGGCCCCTGACGAAGGGACGGCTTGTGTCCCGAAACGCGTCGGCCTCTCTGGACCTCATCCTGGGATTCATGTACCCTTATATCATCTATGTTTTTAAATTGCGTATTTGTACATTTTGTATGTTTTTCAAATAAAACTATCTTACTCTAGTATCCTTTTGTTACCTTTAAAGTCCCATCTTGTTTTTTTTTTCTTCTTTTGATTGACTCTTAGGGATGTTGGCAACGCCAAGGTTCAATTTTTATGTTCATATTCATTGTTTTGGTGGTAAAACAATATCCCGCGTTTCCAAAATACTGTCATTTTGTTCCTAATATGATGGGGTGTTTAGTCCTCTATGAAACATCCAATGTTTGTGCCAAAACTACAGAGATGCTATAAAAAGCTGACGACAGCATAGAGGTATAAAGCTATATCTGCCCGTAGCAAACTACAGGGGCCAACTAGAAGGACCTCTAAAATAAAGGACAAAATAAGAAAAGCAAGAGCCTTCAGACATCAAATTAAAGGCTGGATGTATGAAGGTAGGCTCGAGTGTAGATGGTGCCCATTTAAAAAAATCAATACGCCCTAACACAGTGCAGCACAATAAAACAAGCAGCTGAGTCAATGAAACGCTTCGGGTCTCACCAGTGAGGAAAGATAAAAATCCTTGATGAATGCAAAGCTGTCTGAAGGATTTTATTTGTGATCGTATATTCTTTTATAAACTGTCAGCGCCACAAGCCTCTCCGCAGAATATAAAATCAGATTTCCAGTCTTTTTTCTTTGCTCTAACATGCCCTCATAATTTTATATTTCGGAACAGATATGTTCCAGTAACTATCTTGAAAACTGTTAGGTCTTATTCACTCTAGCGTTGTACTTTCCTTGGGTTAAAGTTAAAGCCCAACTGAGTTTTCATCAGCTAAATCAGCTAAATTCAGGGAAAAAAAAAAAAAAAAGCCTGGCAGCTTGCTGGGTGAACAGATTTTTAAAATGAAATGCGGGGACATATTTTTTTTTTTTACTAGTAATAGCGGCAATCAGCGACTTTCTGCCCGTCGCCGCCTCACAGCCTGTCAAGTCTTATGCTGCGTACACACGGCCATTTTTAATGTCATTGAAAAAAACTATGTTTTTCTCGACGTGATTTTTCGTGTTTCCTCTCAAGCCTGCCTTGCCTACACACTATCGTGAAAAAAAAAATGCTCGGAAAAAATGTGGTGACTTACAACACGTACGACGGCACAATAAAGGGGAAGCTCTATTCAGATGGCGCCACCCTTTGGGACGCTTTTGCTGATCTTGTGTTAGTAAAGTTTGGTGAGAGACGATTCGCGCTTTTCATCCTCATGCTCTTCAGTCCGTTACAGCGTGACGAATGTGCTATCTCCATTACAAACGTTAGTTTTACCAGAACGAGCGCTCCCGTCTCATACTTGATTCTGAGCATGCGCATTTTTTTTCCCCTCGTAAAAGCGTACACACGACCGTTTTTCACGACGTTAAAAAGAACAACGTGAAAAATGACGTGAAAAAATAGAGCAGGTTCTAATTTTTTTTAGGCCATTTTCACGTCATTAAAAATGCTCTGGAGCCTACACATGATCGTTTTTAATGACCAATTTAAAAAATGGCATTTTTCAAGCCATGAAAAACGGTCGTGTGTACGCGGCATTACTCTCCGGGCCCCGGCTACTACTGGGTGGGGAGCGGAGGAAGATCACTCTGCCAGGGAAGGCAAGGAGATAAGCAGGCAGGCGGCTGGCTGGGACTTGAGCCAAGGCAGAAGAACATGCGAGTGGAGCTGAATGGGCATGTGCCCGAAACTGAAGAAATATTCACTCCGCTCCGACCAGCACATGATCATCAGAAAGGGGCACAGATAATGGAAAAAAATACACCCCCCTAAGCTAGTAGGTGCGGCAGAGCGGGGGTGTGTAATTCAGATTTTTTTTTTTTTTTTTATTCTGCACTGACTGTCTTTGAAATTGCCCCAGCCCCTGTTCAAATCTAATCCGGGGACCGTCCCCTGAAACTGGGGATGTCTGGTCACCCTAGCTATAATGCACCCCCATGGGGGATTTAAACATCAATAGAGGCACACAGGAAATAAACATGAGTTGTGTCCTGCATGCTTAGGACCTTCAGTACTAAATGGAGGAGGAAGCCCAGAGCATGCTGAGGGTAGAGCAGCAAGTGGTTAGCTCTTCTCGCTGGCAGCACTAATGTCATTGGTTCGAATCCCACAAAACAACCTATTTGGAGTTTACATGTTCTCTCTGTGCCTGTATGGGGTTCTCCAACTCTCCGAAGACATGCTGGTAGGTTAATTGACTTCTTTTAAATTGGCCCTAGTATATGTATGTCTGAATGTTAGATTGTAAGCTGCTTGAGGAGAGGGACTGATGTGAATGTAAAATATATATATATATATTGTATGTATAAAGCGCCACATAAATTGTCAGCACCACAAGTACCTGTAATAAAAAAGGTAGAAATTGGGTTTATTTTTTATACATGGAAATCCAAAAATGTGTTGGGGTTTTACTTTTGTAGCACTATCCCTATAGGAGTTGCAAATGAAAGAAAAAAACAGAAAAAATAATAATAATGCTATATAAAAATATATGCTAAAAATTATGTGATAATAATATTGGTAGTATAAGTATGAAAAAATATATTGTGAAAATGATTATATATATATATATATATATATATAAAAAATTATATATACCGTATATACTCGAGTATAAGCCGAGTTTTTCAGCCCTTTTTTTAGGGCTAAAAATACACCCCTCGGCTTATACTCGAGTCAGTGTACCTGAAAATCTTCTTATACTGCGGTCGGCGTCCATTGTTTAAATATCGCGGCTTTCTCCTGGTCCCTTCCGTGATAGGCGTTTCCAGCAAACACTGTGTTGAGTGTTCCGCCTATCACGGAGGTCCTCTCATTCTCGGACTCCGTTTCCCAGAAGACACTGTGTTCAGTGTTCCGCCTATCATGGACGTTCTCTTGTCCGAGGATGAAAAGACGTCCGTGATTGGCGGAACACTGAACTCAGTGCCTGCTGGGAAATGGAGTCCGAGAATGAGAGGATCTCCGTGATAGGCGGAACACTCAACACAGTGTTTGCTGGAAACGCCTATCACGGAAGGGACCAGGAGAAAGCCGCGATATTTAAACAATGGACGCCGGCCGCAGTATAAGAAGATTTTTAGGTACACTGACTCGGGCACAGGGAGGCTCCAATGGATACAGTGAGGTTGGGCACAGTAAGCTGGCAATGGGCACAGTAAGGTGGCACAGTGAGGTGGCAATGGGCACAGTGAGGTGGCAATGGGCACAGTGAGGTGGCACAGTGAGGTGGCAATGGGCACAGTAAGGTTGGGCAATTGGCACAGTGAGGTGGCAATGGGCACATTTCCCCCCTAGGCTTATACTCGAGTCAATACGTTTTCCCAGTTTATTGGGATAATATTGGGTACCTCGGCTTATACTCGGGTCGGCTTATACTCGAGTATATACGGTATATATAAAAAAATATATAAAAATATAGTTCATATAAAGTTCATCAAAACCAGCAGGAAATACAAGGTGACGTGTGAAGACTGCATAGAAATGGGGTGACTGTTATGCTCCCCCTCTTTCACTTTCCTACTGCACAACACTTGCTTGTTCCAGCTGAATCCCTTTTTAGATGATCTGACAGGCTCCAAGTCAAATTTAGCAATAGCTCATTACAGGCAGGAACGCGTAGCCCATTTTTGTGTGGCACAGATGCAAGGAAACAGCTTGTAACCTCTCCTTTGTGACCACTGATCCCAGTACCACCTCTTTAGGCACTGCCAACCCACCTGGCTGCAGCTGCCCCTTTCACTAGCCCTCCAGGCTAACTCTCCACACCAGTCCACCCAGTAGTGTATTTAGGTTTTGTGCTGCCCTAGACCTGACTAAACTCATGCACCCCTACTTTAAATATAACCCACCCCTTCCTGTCAAGGCCACACCCCTTGCTGTTTAGGACCCGCCCTGAAATTTTGGAGTGGGGACACTAGATCTGAGGGCCTGGGGGGGCGGCAATGGATTCCCTTAATTTGCATAGATTTCCTCTCACTTCCTGTTTGGCTATGGGGCAGGAAGTGAAGGGAAATCTCTGCAATGGGACAGGGATGGTAAAAAATAAACTGACAGGGACTATAACCCTCCCTTACTCTATCCAGAATGAAAAAAAAAAAGAAGTGTTGCCTGTAGTTCTATATAAGCACAAATTTCTGATAATTTTATGGAGAGGACTAAGAAGATATAACCATGCCAATGGTGCAGCAGAAAACATATAGCACAGTGAGGAAGGTTTGTGGTCAAGGATGATAGGACAGTCAAAATTAGAAGCGCCCCCCCCCCCACCCCCAAACAGTTGCGGAATGCCGGCCGCCCGTATACTTGAAGCAGTGCGGCCGCTTTATGGGGGTGCTAGACTAATTTGCCTCTGAGCCCAGTCCGCCCCCATAAGACTGGTGCTACACTAACAGTGTAGCGCAAGCTGGCGGGGACTCTTTATGTGCTGCCCCCTGAAAAGTGCTGCCCTAGGCCTGGGCCTTGTTGGCCTAGGCCAGGATACAGCGTTGAGTCCACCTGACTGACTCTTCACCAGCCCACCCGGCTGACTCTCAGGTGATCTGTAGGGAAAGGCTGAAGACTTAAGCATACAGATGTCTTCAAGGGAGCGACTACATGTGGCAGTCTCCCCCCTTTGTTAGTCCCCACAGTGTTGACTACTCACTCTGTCCTCTCTCTTGTGTTTTAGCAGGATCCTTCCAGCACCCGAGCCCGGGCCCAAGGCAGGACACCCCCCCAGACTAGGGGGCACCCCTGAGGGCCACCAAGAGCCTCCTCAACACTATCTCCATCTTCCAACCGACTGCCCCTGCTGGCATGGTCCATGACTATTTACGAGGTGGTCTCAGCCCTATGCCAACCCACCACTGGGGATTGGCTGAAGTCTCATAAATATGCATGGCAGCTCCTCCTAACCTCCACCCACTAATTCTAGAAGATTCTTCAACCTTCTAGACCTGGGGGAGGCTCCAGAGAGCTTCCAGGATGAATCATCCAATCCTGGACTGTGCGGAACCCTGACCCAGATTCCATAGCTCAGGCTTAACCCTGAGCTAAACTACAATTTACCTACTCTACTTCTAGCACACACTAGAGGGTGCTACACTTTAAATGTCATTAAATGGTATTAGTTGCATATTGTTCCCTTCACTTTCTACCCCTGCTGTCCTAGAGCCTTGTTAAAAAAAAAAGTAAGATGAGTGAAAAGTGAGATGGGGAAGCACCCAGGGGAGCCATTATGGTATTTATGTTCATGCCACTGGTAAGGCGACATTCACCAGTAGCCCAAAGAAGTATCATGAGAACTATAGCTACAGGTTTGAAAGGTTTGAGTATTGTCACCCTATTTATGCTATGCCCTGACATTACTTCACGTCTTTTATGAGGTAAATCCTTTCTGTATGTGTTCATCAACTGATTATCGGTTTGGTTAAAATTCCTCTTTAAAAGAGCTGCTATTTTACCATATCACTAAAATATCATAAATAATCTCTGCAGCAGATGACATTTTAGTGTTATTTACTTTATTCAGCTGGCTTGTGCTGTATTATAAACACATGTTTTAGTCTAAAGCTGAACTCCAGGCAGATATACGACACCAATGAATGCAGTTATGTATTTATTAAAAAAGCAACTCTAAGGGGTGTCTTTATAAAAATAAAATAAAAAAAATACTAGCTCTTCTTCCATCAAAACAGCATGTAAATTGGTTCTCTGTGAATGAGGCAAAATCAAATGTTCTCAGTCAATTTTTTCTACAGGTCGAATGTTCTTCATAAAAAAAAAAAAACAGTGTGAATGAAAAAAATACCACATTGTGTCCACTAGATGATTCTGAGTATCAAAGTAAATAAGTATCTGCCTCAGCTCCATCTAGTGGACATAATGTGATATTTTCCCCATTCACACTTTTTTTTGTTTTGTTTTTTTGAACATTTGATCTGCAGAGAATATAGCAATTTGCTCCATTATCATGTGCAAACATGGAATGGGACTCTGTATAAGTACCAAACAAACTTATAGAAAGTTTCCTAATCTAAAAATATAACTCTTTGTCAGTTATCAATTAAAGATAAAAATTGTGATGCAGTTTAAAAGATTGCAATCAAGTACATCAAAGGTTTATATAGCATATATATGTAGCGCCTGCCCCTCTCCTCTCTCCGTGCGGCTCGCACTGTCTCTTGTCTAGGGGTATCTGGTAGGGTGGAGAGAGAGAGAGCGGGTGGGCTACGCCTAGCTTCCACCACGTGGGAATACCTGTGGTATCAGCAATGTCTTGTTTACCTTCGGGTCTGTGCTGTGCACCCGGATCCTCCCTCCAAGAGTCACCGTGAACTTCGTCCGCCAGGAAGTGAGCCTCACACCATTAAAGTCCAACACTCCTTTATTAGAACACACCATACAGGGACTTCCTTGATAGATAGAACAGAAAAGGAGGTGTGAGTGTGAATAGGCCCAGACACAAATTCGCTCCTCCACTCTCCTCCTGGAGAGTGGGCTATGGTCTCCGCACGAGAGGAAGGGGATCCTTCTGGACGGTCTCCGACAAGAGACTCACCCGTCACCGGCAGTCTGCTGCACCGGGTCTTCGAGTGAGGAGCTCTCCCCGGTCCATTGCGTCTTACTCAGATTCAGGCCTCCATCCCCGAAGTGCCTTAGGACCCTTCCCTCGCGGAACTCAGTGTTGGGCACTGAGCTCCGGACCTTCTTGTAAGTACCTCACCCCAGGACTGAAGGTGCCTGAGGTGGAACACGATCTCCGGTGGTCCCCTAGGCCGAGGCCGCCTAGGGGACTAGCACGAACCCACGTCCGCAAGCTGAAGGTGCTTGGGACGAAGACCCCGTGACCAAGATGGCCGGCCCCTTTATCTCCTCTCCCAGCAAGCCCGGCGGGCTCCCCGCCCCACCATACCGCCGCCGAGAGAGGACAAAAAGGACCTCGGCACACAGTGATATTCATCCCCCCCGGCCACGGTGACAGCGTCACCTAGTGAACCGCAAGGAACATAGCACTGAGGTCACAGCTAAATTCAAAAAATGCACCCGGAAAGTAAGTACCCGCTACATATACATTCCATCATATACTGATACACTATATTACCAAAAGTATTGGGACGCCTGCCTTTACACGCACATAAACTTTAATGGCATCCCAGTCTTAGTCTGTAGGGTTCAATATTGAGTTGGCCCACTCTTTGCCGTTAAACCAGCTTCAACTCTTCTGAGAAGGCTGTCTATAAGGTTTAGGAGTGTGTCTATGGGAATGTTTGACCTCTCTTTCAGAAGCGCATTTGTGAGGTCACACACTGATGTGGATGAGAAGGCCTGGCTCGCAGTCTCCACTCTAATTTATCCCAAAAGTGTTCTATCAGGTTGGGGTCAGGACTCTGTGCAGGCCAGTCAAGTTCCTCCACCCCAAACTCGCTCATCATGCCTTTATGGACCTTGCTTTGTGCACTGGTGCGCAGTCATGTTGGAACAGGAAGGGGCCATCCCCAAACTGTTCCCACAAAGTTGGGAGCATAAAAAGGTCCAAAATGTCTTGGTATACTGATGCCTTAAGAGTTCCCTTCACTGGAACTAAGGGGCCAAGTGCAATCCCTGAAAAGCAACCCCACACCATAATCCCCTCTCCACCAAATGATCTGGACCTGTGCACAAAGCAAGGTCTATAAAGACACGGATGAGCGAGTTTGGAGTGGAGGAACTTGACTGGCCTGCACAAAGTCCTGACCTCTAACCCAATAGAACACCTTTGGGATGAATTAGAGCGGAGACTGCAAGCCAGGCCTTCTTGTAGCCTTCTGGAAGAATGGTCAAACATTCCCATAGATACACTCGGAAATCTTGTGGACAGCCTTCCCAGAAGAGTTAAAGTTGGTATAGCTGCAAATGGTGGGCCAACTCAATATTGAACCCTAAAGACTAAGACTGGGATGCCATTAAAGTTCATGTGTGTGTAAAGGCAGGTGTTGCAATACTTTTGACAATATAGTGTATCTTCAATATCAGTCTGTACCAACACCTCAACAGGTTTCAACTCATACAGAGTCTTCATCAGGAGGTAAAAGATATGTTCTGGAATACAAACATGAATAAATACCCACAATTTCCACAAAAAATTTAACAGTATCAACAGTGAGCAGGTTGTAAAATAAAGCCCCATCTAGTGTATGTAATGTAGTATTTTCCCCATTTACACAGTTTTTTTTTTTAACATTTGATCTACAGACAATAAAAACCTGGGAACATTTGATTTTGCTCCATTATCATTTGTAAACATAGAGTGGGACTTTGTATAAGTACCAAACAAACATACACAAAGATTCCTAATCTAATAATATATATCTTTGTTATTTAACAACTAAATATTAAAATTGTGATGCAGTTTAAAAAATTGCAATCAATTACATCAAAGGTTTATATAGCATGTATACATTCCATCATATGCAGATATCTTCAATATCAGTCTGTATCAACACCTCAACGCCTTTCAACGCATACAGAGTCTTCATCAGGAGGTAAAAGATATGTTCTGGAAAACAAACATGAATAAATACCCACAATTTCCACAAAAAAAAAAAAACAGTGTCAACAGGAGCAGGTTGTAAATCAAGCAGATATTCCAATTACTAGCACAGGACCCAGTGATGCATACATAAAATAGAAGGGATGTGAATCTAAGGCGATCCCAAAAAAGCCCCATCTAGTGGATGTAATGTGGTATGTTCCCCATTCACACTTTTTTTTTTTTGGGGGGGGGGGGGTTTTGAACATTTGATCTGCAGAGAGTATAGCCTGAGAACATTTGATTTTGTTAAATTCGACAGCTATGCAAATTGTTTTTATATACACCCCAGGTTTATTTTTAAATGCAGCTAAAAGAAGTACCTAGATTTGACCTGAATTCAGATTATCAGCTTCCCCTGTATGGCAGAGCACAGACTAGATAAGGGTGGGACAGCACTAGAAGCTAATCAGCTGTACAGCATGCATATGATGGCAGTGAACACACTGATAGAATAATCGAGCATAGAGATAACCTAACCAATCTGCTGCTGCTCCTTCACTGTCCAATCTATGGGGCAGGGAGACGACCCAAGCTGTGTTGCTTAACTGCAGTAAAGAAAAGTCAGGTCACCGGCTAGCTGTGCTGGATATACAGAATGAATAATCCTTTGACAGATAAAAGGTCCTTCATACATGCATTTCAATGGTATATTTAGATTCTATTATAATATTCACCTTTAACAATGTAAAACATGCCACAAGCGTATTTCCTAATCATTTTCAGGCTTCTATTCCTACAGTGATTTTGCAGAGCAGTAATAATTCACAAGTGCTTGATTCATGTTGCCTCTTGTTGAAGCCTCATGGGATGAACGTGTGGAGTGTTGGTGAACATTTCGCTTTGTCAGTTGTGGAAAAAAAGGAGAAGAGGGTCATGGAAAGTAACACGAGTCAAAGCGACAACTCAGCAATTACATCTGAGATGTTTAACCGGAGTTTGTCGTGATAGCACTGCTAAGCAGAGACAATCGGCTGCATGAACGGTGGCATACCTGGGAACTAAGTGTAGCGCCCCCCAATATTTGGGGGCACTATATATATATTTAGGGATAATCTGAGCTAGTAGTTGGGCTCAGATCAATTGATTATTTATTATTGCTTCAGCTCTGGGTGTGATACTGCCTGGTTGTTCCCTGTTGTCTGTAGGTGGCACTGTCACCACCGGCATAGGCTGAACCACAGGGGGTATCACAGCACCTTTTCATGCAGGAATGCTTTCATCCTCTCTGGGGACACTGACAACAGACCACACATTATTTTTTTATGAGGTCGATGTTGCCATGTAATGCAGGCCCATGTAACTTCACCTGTACCAATGTATTATGTTGTATTATGTTGTTTTGGTCCATGCAGACCGGTCTCTCCGTTATAAATAAAAAATGTCATAAAAAAAAAGGCTTGAGAGGTCCACGTCAGGAGACGGTAAGGAGGCTGGGGGAAAAGTGTCTGAAAATGCCAGGAATTACCTGCCTGCTAAAGAGATAGATTCCTCGGATATTGACTCGTCATCCGATGTTGGGGATGATGTGGAGATAGACAAGATCTTCCTCGCAAAGGGATGGGACAAGAAGAAAATTTTTGTTTCAGTGCTA
Organism: Rana muscosa; assembly: GCA_029206835.1. Lineage (NCBI taxonomy): Eukaryota > Metazoa > Chordata > Amphibia > Anura > Ranidae > Rana > Rana muscosa. Next base: position 258,351,605 of record CM055128.1, read on the forward strand.
TGTGCCCTGATGTGCTATCATGTGCCCTGATTTGCTATCATGTGCCCTGATGTGCTGTGCGCCCTGATGTGCTGTGCGCCCCATGCCCTGATGTGCTATGTGCCCCGTGCCCTGATGTTTTCCCCCGATATTCTATGTGCCCTGATGTGCTATGGGCCCCGATGTGCTATGTGCCCCATGCCCTGATGTGCCCTGTGCCCCATGCCCTGGTGTGCCCTGATGTGCTATGTGCCCTGTGCCCCATGCCCTGATGTGCCCTGATCTGCTATCTGCCCTGATGTGCTATGTGCCCCATGCCCTGATGTGCTATGTGCCCTCAAAAAAAAAGTCAGTTACTTTGCTGAGTAACTAATTACTTTTTCAATGTAGTAACTGAGTTACTAACGCAATTACTTTTTGGGAGAAGTAATTTGTAACTGTAACTAATTACTTTTTTAAAGTAAGATGACCAACACTGCGCCACCATGACTGATAGGTTCAAATGTTGCCGCAGGGACTAGAACTATGGTCGGCACATCCACGCTGACCGAGATGTAATTTGCTGCCCAAAGAGAGATGATGTGACTTATTCCGTGACAACTCTGGACAAGCAGTGGAAGTCAGTTTCCCTCCCAGATCCAACATTTTACCTTTGAACATTTAAAGACAGGAGTTTGTTTTTGCTTTTATATCCTGTCTCTGCATGGATAAACCGTGCCCTGGATCAAGGTGACTCTGCCCTCTGCTAAAGAGGACGTCTGCTCTGAAAGAAAAAAAGATGGAGACTATGTTTTTTTTCTTTCCTTCTCTCCGAAAAAAAAAAAAGGGACAGTTTTTCCTCTAAACGAACTTTGGGGTAGTCAGTTAGAGTGTTGTAGTGAGAAGACGGCGTGCTCAACAGTGGGATGTTCAGTGTGTTGTATTACAAACCCCTGCGCAAGAAAAATAAATAAATGTTGAGACTCTGCTAACACTAGGTGGCAGGGTCTGCAAGAATAAAGAGACACTTAGGGAAATTTTATGCTAGGCTTAGCATTAAAAACTTTTATAGAAGGACATTGCTTCCTCTTGGGGAAACAGTCTGCTTCTTTTGTAGGTTAGAATGTTTTTTTTTTTTATACATGCTGTTTGTGATTTCTTGCAGGTACCAGAAGCTACTATCAAGACTACCGGAGAATGGGGTGGGGTAGATAGTCAGTGATGGGTGGATTGTATATTTGAGTGTGGGATTTAAATGTCTTATCTGGGGAATTTAATGTTATTCTGTGTGCTCTCTTTATTCTTTTCTTTTTCCCTTCCCAAAATTTTTGGTTCAGGTACCAAGTTAAAATTTTTGTTTTTTGATTATTAGTAAATCAACAGCCTTCAGGATTGAAGGACTTTGATTTCCCCAGCCACTGGGGACAGTGTCTTTTTAAGGAGGGTGTGTGTGTGGTGCCCCTCCAATATTTGGGGGCACTATATATATATATTTAGGGATAATCTGAGCTAGTAGTTGGGCTCAGATCAATTGATTATTCATTATTGCTTCTGCTCTGGGTGTGATGCTGCCTGGCAGTAGTGTTCCCTGTTGTCTGTAGGTGGCACTGTCACCACCGGCATAGGTTGAACCACAGGGGGTCTCACAGCACCTTGGGTGTCCTCTCTCGGCAGCCGTGCAGTGAGCGTGGTGAACCCGCTGTGCATGCTGGGAGAGGGTACATAAGGGGCAGACGCCATTGGGGTTGAGTCGTTCCTGGGGACCCATTGGTCCCGTGCGTGCTCCTCGTGGCTCGTATGGCACGGGGTGCATGTGTTCTGGTCCCGAGCACCTTCAGCCCGAGGCCACATAGCTGCCTTGTAGGCCCAGCTCTGCTGGCTGAGGCCTATGCTTTTAGGAAAGAATCCCAAGCTACCCACCTGCGGGAAGCCCACTTTTAGGAAAGGAGACCAGGGGAGGATCAGTCCCAAAGGAGACTAGCGACGGTACTGCTTTCTCGGGAAGAGGCCTGGAAACTCGCCTAAAGAGGGATCCATAATCACAAGCCTTGCAATACGCCAATCTGGCCTAAAGTTTCTCTTCATTATTGCCTGGCTGGGAGGTTCGGGACTTTAATCCTGTGGCAGGGGATTTCATGATCGTATCAATAATATTAAAAGGAAAGATTGATTTGTGCTGCATTCCGGCTGCTAGGACCACTAAACGGGACTATCTGGGTGAGCAATACCCACTCAGACTTGAGTGGCAACGAGTGTTATTTTAGTGTTGCGTGCCTGAACCTTCCCCTGTGTGTTTCTCTCTCATGTCCTACTCTTCCTCTAAAGTTTCCTCAGCAAAGAGAAAAAAATAAAACCTAGCTGTTTGGGTTTTACATTGTGTGGACATTGACTTTTCTGAATACTCTTCTCACACCCCTGACAAGGGAAGCCATGAGGTAATTCGCAGACCCAAATATAACCAGCAGCTCCTGCGGGGGTAGTGCTACATGAGTAAATACAAGATAAAACTCCCATCGTTAGCTGCTATATGACCCTCTATATAGTTGTGTTCTTAAAGTCCAATTATTCTTTCATTTTAGTAATAAAAATTCATTGGAAAACCCTTACATTTTTTTTTTTTAAAAGCAGTTTTCGCTGCAGTTCTCACCTTTTCTCTGGTGCTGTCCCCCCAAAGACTCACTAAAAAACAAACATAGGAAGAAGGTGCACCAGCCTAGTGCATTACTGTAGGACTCTTTATTGGATAAAATCAGTGCAATATACTATACAAACAACACAATCATGTGCATGTAACAATTCCCATCAAACCACCGAAAGTGGGTCCATCCACCAAGGTGCAACTTACGTGTTTCAAAGGCAATGCCCTCTTTCTCAAACCCTGTTACATGTGTACGCTGCCCCCTGGTGGATGGAAATGCTTCTGGTGGCGTGATGGGAATTGTTACATGCACTCGATTGTGTTTTTTGTGAGTGTACTGGCATTGATTTTATCCAATAAAGATAGAGTATGTTTGCATCCTCACAGGGCGGTACTGTGGATGCGAGTATGGTTAAAACAGTGTCACATCACAAAATTGGTAGCGAAATGTGCTAGTGAACTCTTATGGACTTTATAGGCACCAAAATACACTCCACTTGGGCAGACCTTGGTGAGAAGGCCACTACCAGAACTGGATGCAATGCTACGGAGACCCTAAATCCTGGTAGCCTTTGGTGGGGATTGTGCTGCATCAATTACTTGGCCTCACAACTAGGAGGATTTGATGAAGACTTTGTTGGTTTTATACCCCAGGATGTAGATCTATCACTCTACACATACTATACTCCTTGTAGCTATTAGTAACAACCTATGGGACACGCCGAGGTGTCAGGGAAATGGCCAAAGAACTGTCAATCTTACCAACACCCATCATGGCCGCATCAGGCACACTCCTGTGCATATTGGCGTACGCAGATGCACGGCTGCCCCGAACGGGCGTATGCAGATGAGCGACCACGCTAGCGAACGTACGTAGATACGCGATGAAGCTAACGGGCATACGCAGATATGCGATGGCGCCTTCTGGAATATATAAACCTGCTGCTAAGATCCCTGAGTTGCTGGATTGTCGTCAGCTCCCTCATGTTCCTTGTGCTCCTGTATTCTGATCCTGGACTTCCTGTTACCGACCCGGCTTCCACTATCCCTTGTTCCTGTCTTCCCGGTTTGACCCCTGGTTTGTATCCTGACCTGCTTCTGCCTGCTCCACTACTTAATCCCGGCTTGGCTCACCGACTCTGCTTATGCCTGTCTTACCAATTACTGACCCCGGCTTGTTCCAGTATTACTGCCTGAATCCCGAAGCTGCTCTTAACTGATCTTGCTGTGTATGATGACCCCCGGCCTGGCTTCTGATACTCCTTCTGGATCACCCAACTGCCCGCCACTGCTGGCTCTCCACAAGCACGCCTGCCATACAGATCATCTTGCTTGTTCCAGTCGTCCCACAGCGATCAAACCTTCAACCATGGCCACTGGCAAACCGTGCTTCTCTGGGCACTGCATTCCCTGTTTCACCTTCAGGGTTGCACTGCACTCAGCTGCAAGGGGAGCCCTCTCAGCACCTTGGCCTCCAACCAGACTCCTGACACGAGGCCTGGAATCCATCCAGATTTCTGATATGTTGCATGACAGTCTGTACACCTACTGCTCCTCTGATTGTTTGTAAAGCTACCTCATTGACTCCTTAACACGATAACCCATACTAATACTTACCCTAAGCTCCTGAAGAAGCGCTATGGCACGAAACATGTAGAGCTTCAATATGCTACATCAACATACACCAAGCCCGCCTAGACATTGAAAGACACAATTCATTGGCGCATTGATTATGGCTATGATGGGGCTCTGTTGGTGGTTTTATTGATGTTTATGCTTTAGTTTGGGTAGTATGTTATTGTGTAAATTATGATTTACACCACTATTTTTTAACCAATTTGTAATAAAATGTATACTTTTTTAGATATTTGTTTATCCTATAAAGAGTTCTACGGTAATGCACTAGGCTGGCGTGCCTTCTTCCTATGCTTGTTTTTAGTACTGGTTTTCCATGAAATTGAAGAGGGCAGCAAGAGCAATTCAGTGTGTGATGTGGAAGTTGTCAGGGGTGGCCATTCATATCCATATCGACAAGATTGAAGAGTAGTGATGAGCCGAACACCCCCGGGTTCGGTTCGCACCAGAACCCGCGAACGGACCGAAAGTTCGAACGAACATTAGAACCCTATTAAATACAATGGATGCGAACGTTCGAATTCTAAAGTGCTAATTATAACAACTATTATGCATCTTATTGTCATAAATAGGGTTTGGGAACCCGGGTTGTGCACCAGGGGACATGTATCAATGCAAAAAGAAGTTTTAAAAACGGTAGTTTTTCGGGAGCAGTCATTTTAATGATGCATAAAGTGAAAAAAAAAAAGTCAAATATTCCTTTAAATATCGTACCTGGGGGGTGTCTAAAGTATGCCTGTGAAGTGCCACGTGTTTCCCGTGTTTAGAACTGTCCCTGCAGAAAATGACACTTCTAAAGGAAAAAAAAGCCATTTAAAACTGCTTGCGGCTTTAATGTAATGTCTGGTCCCGGTAATATGGATGAAATTCTTTAAGAAAAATGGCATAGCTACCCCATGACCCCCCCCCCCTACCCCAGCCCATTACCAGCCCCTTTGGGTCTTGTATGGATATTAAGGGGAACCCCGCACATAAAATAAAAAAGGCCCTATATACTCTGAACAGCCGTATACAGGCGGTGCATACAAGACAGGGACTGTAGGTTTGTTCTTATGTAGAATCTGTTTGTAATTTTGAACAGGTACATTGTTGAAGTGTAGCTCCAGCCCAAAAATCTATTTTTAAACTTTTTGGGAAACATAGGTAAGGGTTATCACCCCTGTAACATTTGTTTTGCTGTCTGTGCCCCTGTTCAGAACATTTCACCTCACTTTCCGTCCCAATGACAACTGTTTTTGAAATGTGGTGTTTTTCTTGAAACAAGGATTGCTGATAAAGCATCAGTACAGATGAGACCCCTTTCTCCCATATTTATTCTTACAGGAGAGAATTTTCCTTCCTAGTGGTAGATTTCCTCTCACTTCCTGTTGTCTTCTTTCGTTTGCAAGTAGGAGTCGTTTGTAAGTTGGATGTTTGAAAGTAGGGACCTGCCGTATATACTCTGCAGAAATAGGCCCCTTAGTTGTTGGTGTTGGCACAACACTGTAAGCACTCAGTTACTCTTGGTTGGTGCTGGAACGCCCTGCTGTCAACTATTATATCAGGAATTTTAATTACATATAATTGTTGAACAGTGGTAGTAAAAATTGGGGCTTTGATGGTGGTGCTGGTGCCACAACACTGTAAGCCCTGACAGTTACTCTTGGTGGGTGCAGCAATGGGCCCTGCTGTGAATTATTAGATCAAGAATTGTAATTACATGCCCCTTTTGAACAGGGGCTGAAAAATTGGGCCTTTCGTGGTGGTGGTGGTGGTGGCGTTGCCACAAGACTGTAAGCCCTCAGAGTTACTCTTGGTGGGTGCAGCAATGGACCCTGCTGTGAATTATTAGATCAAGAATTGTAATTGCATGCCCCTGTTGAACAGGGGCTGAAAAATTGGGCCTTAGGCACTGGTGGCACAACACTACAACCCCTCACAGATACTGTACTTGGAGCACAGCAATGAGCCCTGTTGCAAAGTATTGCTTCAAAAATTGTAATGACACGCCCCTGTTAAACAGGGGCTGAAAAATTGGGCCTTAGGCACTGGTGCCACAACACTCCAACCCCTCACAGATACTGTACTTGGAGCACAGCAATGAGCCCTATGGCAAATTATTGCTAAAAAAATTGTAATTACACGCCCCTGTAAAACAGGGGCTGAAAAATTGGGCCTTAGCCACTGGTGGCGGCACCCATAAACAAAAATGATCTTCCAAGCTATCATCATCAATCGTATCATTGAGGACTCGGAGGAGGAGGATAGCCAGTCAACATAACAGCACAGGCACTCAGCATCAGCATCAGTCTTGAAGGGATGTGACATGTTAAAATCAATTAGTCTGTTATATCAGCATCAGGTGTGTGGTAGCTGGTGGTGATCCAAGACTGGTTCATCTTGATGAAAGTCAGTCGATCAACCGAGTCGGTGGACAGGCGCACCCTGTGATCCGTGACAAATCCTCCAGCAGCACTGAATGTGCGTTCCGAAAGAACGCTGGATGCAGGACAGGCCAGTAGCTCAATTGCATACTGTGCAAGCTCTGGCCAGTGATCCATCCTCAAGACCCAGTAAGCCAGAGGATTTTCGGTGGGGAAGGTGTCCAAGTCTGACCTTGCCCCTAGATATTCCTGCACCATGTTTATCAGACGCTGGCGATGGTTGCTGGAACCGATCATACTTTGGGGCTGCGGACTAAAGAATTGTCTGAACGCATCGGTCAGACGGCCACCTTCCCCACCGCTCCTTCTTTGACTGGCCGAAGCCTCAGCAACTCGTTGTCCAGGACCAGGAGTTTGTAACCTCCCAGTCTCTGGGAACGCGTTGCACAGACCTTTCTGCAAGGCCTCCCGGAGTTGTCTCATCCTCTGCTCCCTCTGCGACGGTAACATAAGGTCCGCAACCTTACCCTTGTACCGTGGATCAAGGAGAGTGGCCAGCCAGTAATGGTCCCTCTCCTTGATCCGAAGAATACGAGGATCCTTCCGCAGACTTTGCAGGATCAGGGAGGCCATGCAGCGTAGGTTTGCTGAGGCATTCGCTCCGGAGTCCTCTGGGTCACTAAGGACGACATGATCCGCAGCCACCTCCTCCCAGCCACGTACAAGTCCACTGGTTTCTTGGGACTGTAAATCATCCCTAAAAGACTGCTGCTGATGATGCTGAGTGCCAGCCTCCACCTCCATGCTGACACAATCCTCCTCCTCCTCCTCCTCCTCCTCCTCCTCCTCTTCCTGTGCGATGGGTGGGACAGAAGGAACACTGTCTGGGTAAAGGGGGCCTTGAGAGGCAAGGAAGTCCTCCTCTTCCTGCCTCTGTTCTGCCTCAAGTGCCCTGTCCATTATTCCACGCAGCGTGTGCTCCAACAGGTGGACAAGAGGTACAGTGTCACTGATGCATGCACTGTCACTGCTCACCATCCTCGTGGCCTCCTCAAATGGTGCCAGGACAGTGCATGCATCCCTGATCATGCCCCACTGGCGTGGAGAAAAAAAACCAAGCTCCCCTGACCCTGTCCTGGTGCCGTAGTCGCACAGGTACTCATTGATGGCCCTCTGCTGCGTGTGCAGCCGCTGCAGCATGGCCAACGTTGAGTTCCACCTGGTGGGCATGTCACATATAAGGCGGTTCTTGGGCAGGTTCAACTCCTTTTGCAGCTCAGCCAGGCGAGCACTGGCATTATAAGATCTGCGGAAATGCACACAGACTTTCCTGGCCTGCCTCAGGACATCCTGTAAGCCCGGGTACCTGCCCAAGAACCGCTGCACCACCAGGTTAAGGACGTGAGCCACACAGGGCACATGGGTCAGTTGTCCCTGTCGGAGGGCGGAGAGGAGGTTGGTGCCATTGTCGCAAACCACCATTCCTGGCTTAAGCTGGCGTGGCGTCAACCACCTCTCGGCCTGGCCCTGCAGAGCAGACAGGACCTCTGCCCCAGTGTGGCTTCTGTCCCCCAAACACACCAGCGCAAGCACGGCATGGCATCTTTTTGCCTGCGTACTTGCGTAGCCCCGTGAACGGCTACGGAGCACCGCTGGTTCATAGGACAAACCACAGGAAGAGGCCATGGAGGAAGAAGAAGAGGAGGGGGTGGAGGAGAGAGGTGTGTCACAACCAGTAGTAGCATTTTGGAGGCGTGGCGGTGGGACAACCTCCAACACTACTGCACCTTGTCCTGCATCCTTCCCAGCTGCCAAAAGAGTGACCCAATGGGCCGTGAAAGAAAGGTAACGTCCCTGTCCATGCCTGCTGGACCATGAGTCAGCGGTAATATGCACCTTACCGCTGACCGCCCTGTCCAGCGAGGCCAAGACATTGCCTTCCACATGCCGGTAGAGAGCCGGAATAGCCTTCCGTGAGAAAAAGTGGCGTTTGGGAACCTGCCACTGAGGAACCGCACATTGCACAAACTCACGGAAGGGGGCCGAGTCTACCAACTGAAAAGGCAGCAGTTGAAGCGCTAGCAATTTAGCCAAGCTAGCATTCAACCGCTGGGCATGTGGATGGCTGGGAGTGAACTTCTTTCGACGGTCCAGCAGCTGGGGCAGGGAAATTTGCCTGCTAGAATCGGACGTCGGTGTACTGCTAGCAGAGTGGCCGCAAGTACTTGGCTGTGACACACCTAATTCTACACCTTCATTCCTCTCAGTGCATGTTTCAGAGAGGACTGAAGTTATAGTGGGGTTGGAGATCCCAGCTGATGCGGTGCAAGGAGAGGTCCGCTTTGTTCTTTGGTGTGGGTCTTTGAGGTAGGCTTGCCAACGAGCTGCATGGCAGGTCAACATATGTCTGGTCAGGCATGTGGTACCCAAGCGGCTGATGTTTTGGCCACGCGATATACGCTTGAGACATATGTTGCAAACAGCAGCTGTGCGATCTGATGCACTAGCCTCAAAAAAGGCCCACACCAAAGAACTTTTTGAATGACGGGCAGAGGCAGCGCCCTGCACAGGCGGAGCTCTGCGGTGTGATTCCGTCGGTGTACTGCCCTTACGCTGGCCACCAAAGGGCATCCTGCCTCGTTGGAGATGTGCCTCCTCCTCATCCTCCTCCTCCTCCTCTCTCCTATTAGGCACCCACGTGGAGTCAGTGACCTCATCATCACCTCCCTCCTCATCACTGGAGGCAATCTGGCAGTATGCTGCAGCTGCTGGAACATGACTGCCAGATTGGTGTCCTTCTTGAGCATCCCCTCTGTCTGCTCTCACGCTACTGCCTTCCTCTAGCTGGGTTTCATCATCAGACCCTTCGAAACGCTGGGCATCCTCCTGGAGCATGTACCCAACACTGTGCTGAAACAGTTCGGGGGACTCCTCAGGAGGAGGACATGGTGGGTCTAGGGAAGGAGTGACTGATGATGAGTCTGACATTGATACCAGGGAAGAGGACGCTTTGGCAGCTGCTTTTACAGTACCCTGAGCCTGGGTGAGAGAGGATGAGGAGGAGGAGGAGGGCTTGGTCATCCACTTTACCAAGTCTTCGGCATGATGTGGCTCAACATGTCCAGCTGCCGAAAAGAAGGACAAGCGTGTCCCATGGCCATGTGCTGATGACAATGCACCGCATCCACGACCAGCACTGTTGCCCCCAGACACAGAGCCTGCTTGCCCTCTTTTATTGCCTCCTGACTGTCTGCCTCTCCTTGTTTGCCTTCCAGACATTCTAATAGATGGCCTGCAGGGAGATGGGAAAAAAGCAATAAGGGCTACCTTCAGGTGTCCTTCTCTGTCCCTGGAAACAAGGACTTTGACAGTGAAAGAAACTGACACACTCTCCCTACCTACAGTTTTCTGTCCCTAGAAAAAATGTTTTTTTTAAGCACAATTTAGCACAAGGAGAATTCACTCACTGTCCTTCCAGGTCCCTGGAAACAAGGACTTTGACAGTGAAAGAAACTGACACACTCTCCCTACCTACAGTTTTCTGTCCCTAGAAAAAATGTTTTTTTTAAGCACAATTTAGCACAAGGAGAATTACCTCACTGTCCTTCCAGGTCCCTGGAAACAAGGACTTTGACAGTGAAAGAAACTGACACACTCTCCCTACCTACAGTTTTCTGTCCCTAGAAAAAATGTTTTTTTTAAGCACAATTTAGCACAAGGAGAATTACCTCACTGTCCTTCCAGGTCCCTGGAAACAAGGACTTTGACAGTGAAAGAAACTGACACACTCTCCCTACCTACAGTTTTCTGTCCCTAGAAAAAATGTTTTTTTTTAAGCACAATTTAGCACAAGGAGAATTACCTCACTGTCCTTCCAGGTCCCTGGAAACAAGGACTTTGACAGTGAAAGAAACTGACACACTCTCCCTACCTACAGTTTTCTGTCCCTAGAAAAAATGTTTTTTTTAAGCACAATTTAGCACAAGGAGAATTACCTCACTGTCCTTCCAGGTCCCTGGAAACAAGGACTTTGACAGTGAAAGAAACTGACACACTCTCCCTACCTACAGTTTTCTGTCCCTAGAAAAAATGTTTTTTTTAAGCACAATATAGCACAAGGAGAATTCACTCACTGTCCTTCCAGGTCCCTGGAAACAAGGACTTTGACAGTGAAAGAAACTGACACACTCTCCCTACCTACAGTTTTCTGTCCCTAGAAAAAATGTTTTTTTTAAGCACAATTTAGCACAAGGAGAATTACCTCACTGTCCTTCCAGGTCCCTGGAAACAAGGACTTTGACAGTGAAATAAACTGACACACTCTCCCTACCTACAGTTTTCTGTCCCTAGAAAAAATGTTTTTTTTAAGCACAATTTAGCACAAGGAGAATTACCTCACTGTCCTTCCAGGTCCCTGGAAACAAGGACTTTGACAGTGAAAGAAACTGACACACTCTCCCTACCTACAGTTTTCTGTCCCTAGAAAAAATGTTTTTTTTAAGCACAATTTAGCACAAGGAGAATTACCTCACTGTCCTTCCAGGTCCCTGGAAACAAGGACTTTGACAGTGAAAGAAACTGACACACTCTCCCTACCTACAGTTTTCTGTCCCTAGAAAAAATGTTTTTTTTTAAGCACAATTTAGCACAAGGAGAATTACCTCACTGTCCTTCCAGGTCCCTGGAAACAAGGACTTTGACAGTGAAAGAAACTGACACACTCTCCCTACCTACAGTTTTCTGTCCCTAGAAAAAATGTTTTTTTTAAGCACAATTTAGCACAAGGAGAATTCACTCACTGTCCTTCCAGGTCCCTGGAAACAAGGACTTTGACAGTGAAAGAAACTGACACACTCTCCCTACCTACAGTTTTCTGTCCCTAGAAAAAATGTTTTTTTTAAGCACAATTTAGCACAAGGAGAATTACCTCACTGTCCTTCCAGGTCCCTGGAAACAAGGACTTTGACAGTGAAAGAAACTGACACACTCTCCCTACCTACAGTTTTCTGTCCCTAGAAAAAATGTTTTTTTTAAGCACAATTTAGCACAAGGAGAATTACCTCACTGTCCTTCCAGGTCCCTGGAAACAAGGACTTTGACAGTGAAAGAAACTGACACACTCTCCCTACCTACAGTTTTCTGTCCCTAGAAAAAATGTTTTTTTTAAGCACAATTTAGCACAAGGAGAATTACCTCACTGTCCTTCCAGGTCCCTGGAAACAAGGACTTTGACAGTGAAAGAAACTGACACACTCTCCCTACCTACAGTTTTCTGTCCCTAGAAAAAATGTTTTTTTTAAGCACAATATAGCACAAGGAGAATTCACTCACTGTCCTTCCAGGTCCCTGGAAACAAGGACTTTGACAGTGAAAGAAACTGACACACTCTCCCTACCTACAGTTTTCTGTCCCTAGAAAAAATGTTTTTTTTAAGCACAATTTAGCACAAGGAGAATTACCTCACTGTCCTTCCAGGTCCCTGGAAACAAGGACTTTGACAGTGAAAGAAACTGACACACTCTCCCTACCTACAGTTTTCTGTCCCTAGAAAAAATGTTTTTTTTAAGCACAATTTAGCACAAGGAGAATTACCTCACTGTCCTTCCAGGTCCCTGGAAACAAGGACTTTGACAGTGAAAGAAACTGACACACTCTCCCTACCTACAGTTTTCTGTCCCTAGAAAAAATGTTTTTTTTAAGCACAATATAGCACAAGGAGAATTCACTCACTGTCCTTCCAGGTCCCTGGAAACAAGGACTTTGACAGTGAAAGAAACTGACACACTCTCCCTACCTACAGTTTTCTGTCCCTAGAAAAAATGTTTTTTTTAAGCACAATTTAGCACAAGGAGAATTACCTCACTGTCCTTCCAGGTCCCTGGAAACAAGGACTTTGACAGTGAAAGAAACTGACACACTCTCCCTACCTACAGTTTTCTGTCCCTAGAAAAAATGTTTTTTTTAAGCACAATTTAGCACAAGGAGAATTACCTCACTGTCCTTCCAGGTCCCTGGAAACAAGGACTTTGACAGTGAAAGAAACTGACACACTCTCCCTACCTACAGTTTTCTGTCCCTAGAAAAAATGTTTTTTTTAAGCACAATTTAGCACAAGGAGAATTACCTCACTGTCCTTCCAGGTCCCTGGAAACAAGGACTTTGACAGTGAAAGAAACTGACACACTCTCCCTACCTACAGTTTTCTGTCCCTAGAAAAAATGTTTTTTTTAAGCACAATATAGCACAAGGAGAATTCACTCACTGTCCTTCCAGGTCCCTGGAAACAAGGACTTTGACAGTGAAAGAAACTGACACACTCTCCCTACCTACAGTTTTCTGTCCCTAGAAAAAATGTTTTTTTTAAGCACAATTTAGCACAAGGAGAATTACCTCACTGTCCTTCCAGGTCCCTGGAAACAAGGACTTTGACAGTGAAAGAAACTGACACACTCTCCCTACCTACAGTTTTCTGTCCCTAGAAAAAATGTTTTTTTTAAGCACAATTTAGCACAAGGAGAATTACCTCACTGTCCTTCCAGGTCCCTGGAAACAAGGACTTTGACAGTGAAAGAAACTGACACACTCTCCCTACCTACAGTTTTCTGTCCCTAGAAAAAATGTTTTTTTTAAGCACAATTTAGCACAAGGAGAATTACCTCACTGTCCTTCCAGGTCCCTGGAAACAAGGACTTTGACAGTGAAAGAAACTGACACACTCTCCCTACCTACAGTTTTCTGTCCCTAGAAAAAATGTTTTTTTTAAGCACAATTTAGCACAAGGAGAATTACCTCACTGTCCTTCCAGGTCCCTGGAAACAAGGACTTTGACAGTGAAAGAAACTGACACACTCTCCCTACCTACAGTTTTCTGTCCCTAGAAAAAATGTTTTTTTTAAGCACAATTTAGCACAAGGAGAATTACCTCACTGTCCTTCCAGGTCCCTGGAAACAAGGACTTTGACAGTGAAAGAAACTGACACACTCTCCCTACCTACAGTTTTCTGTCCCTAGAAAAAATGTTTTTTTTAAGCACAATTTAGCACAAGGAGAATTACCTCACTGTCCTTCCAGGTCCCTGGAAACAAGGACTTTGACAGTGAAAGAAACTGACACACTCTCCCTACCTACAGTTTTCTGTCCCTAGAAAAAATGTTTTTTTTAAGCACAATTTAGCACAAGGAGAATTACCTCACTGTCCTTCCAGGTCCCTGGAAACAAGGACTTTGACAGTGAAAGAAACTGACACACTCTCCCTACCTACAGTTTTCTGTCCCTAGAAAAAATGTTTTTTTTAAGCACAATTTAGCACAAGGAGAATTACCTCACTGTCCTTCCAGGTCCCTGGAAACAAGGACTTTGACAGTGAAAGAAACTGACACACTCTCCCTACCTACAGTTTTCTGTCCCTAGAAAAAATGTTTTTTTTAAGCACAATTTAGCACAAGGAGAATTACCTCACTGTCCTTCCAGGTCCCTGGAAACAAGGACTTTGACAGTGAAAGAAACTGACACACTCTCCCTACCTACAGTTTTCTGTCCCTAGAAAAAATGTTTTTTTTAAGCACAATTTAGCACAAGGAGAATTACCTCACTGTCCTTCCAGGTCCCTGGAAACAAGGACTTTGACAGTGAAAGAAACTGACACACTCTCCCTACCTACAGTTTTCTGTCCCTAGAAAAAATGTTTTTTTTAAGCACAATTTAGCACAAGGAGAATTACCTCACTGTCCTTCCAGGTCCCTGGAAACAAGGACTTTGACAGTGAAAGAAACTGACACACTCTCCCTACCTACAGTTTTCTGTCCCTAGAAAAAATGTTTTTTTTAAGCACAATATAGCACAAGGAGAATTCACTCACTGTCCTTCCAGGTCCCTGGAAACAAGGACTTTGACAGTGAAAGAAACTGACACACTCTCCCTACCTACAGTTTTCTGTCCCTAGAAAAAATGTTTTTTTTAAGCACAATTTAGCACAAGGAGAATTACCTCACTGTCCTTCCAGGTCCCTGGAAACAAGGACTTTGACAGTGAAAGAAAATGACACACTCTCCCTACCTACAGTTTTCTGTCCCTAGAAAAAATGTTTTTTTTAAGCACAATTTAGCACAAGGAGAATTACCTCACTGTCCTTCCAGGTCCCTGGAAACAAGGACTTTGACAGTGAAAGAAACTGACACACTCTCCCTACCTACAGTTTTCTGTCCCTAGAAAAAATGTTTTTTTTAAGCACAATTTAGCACAAGGAGAATTACCTCACTGTCCTTCCAGGTCCCTGGAAACAAGGACTTTGACAGTGAAAGAAACTGACACACTCTCCCTACCTACAGTTTTCTGTCCCTAGAAAAAATGTTTTTTTTAAGCACAATTTAGCACAAGGAGAATTACCTCACTGTCCTTCCAGGTCCCTGGAAACAAGGACTTTGACAGTGAAAGAAACTGACACACTCTCCCTACCTACAGTTTTCTGTCCCTAGAAAAAATGTTTTTTTTAAGCACAATTTAGCACAAGGAGAATTACCTCACTGTCCTTCCAGGTCCCTGGAAACAAGGACTTTGACAGTGAAAGAAACTGACACACTCTCCCTACCTACAGTTTTCTGTCCCTAGAAAAAATGTTTTTTTAAGCACAATTTAGCACAAGGAGAATTACCTCACTGTCCTTCCAGGTCCCTGGAAACAAGGACTTTGACAGTGAAAGAAACTGACACACTCTCCCTACCTACAGTTTTCTGTCCCTAGAAAAAATGTTTTTTTTAAGCACAATATAGCACAAGGAGAATTACCTCACTGTCCTTCCAGGTCCCTGGAAACAAGGACTTTGACAGTGAAAGAAACTGACACACTCTCCCTACCTACAGTTTTCTGTCCCTAGAAAAAATGTTTTTTTTAAGCACAATATAGCACAAGGAGAATTACCTCACTGTCCTTCCAGGTCCCTGGAAACAAGGACTTTGACAGTGAAAGAAACTGACACACTCTCCCTACCTACAGTTTTCTGTCCCTAGAAAAAATGTTTTTTTTAAGCACAATTTAGCACAAGGAGAATTACCTCACTGTCCTTCCAGGTCCCTGGAAACAAGGACTTTGACAGTGAAAGAAACTGACACACTCTCCCTACCTACAGTTTTCTGTCCCTAGAAAAAATGTTTTTTTTAAGCACACTATAGCACAAGCACAAAACACACTGACACTCTCCCTACCTATCCTTCTCTTTCCCTAAACTAAAGGAATCCAGGTTAAGCAAGAAAGAAATAAAAGTCACTGTCCCTGCCTATGCTGCTCTATCCCTGCTCCGGAACACACTACACTAGGCCGCCGTGCTGGCGGCCTTTTATAGTGTGGGGCGTGTACTAAACCCCCTCAGCAATAATTGGCCACAGGCATCCTGCCTGTGGCCAATCATTGCTCTCCTCGCTGCCGGCGCTGTGATTGGCCAAGCATGCGGGGTCACAGTGCATGCTTGGCCAATCACAGCGCCTGGATGACACTGCGATGGCGTAGTGCATTGTGGGCCGTTCGCGTCACTCGAATTTGGCGCGAACGGCCCAAATCGTTCGATCTTCGTCGAACGATCGAACAGCCGATGTTCGAGTCGAACGTATGTTCGACTCGAACACGAAGCTCATCCCTATTGAAGAGGAGCCTGCTCTAAACCTTTATGTGGACTTATTTGTCTTGAGGACCTTTTTTGCCTATAGCACTGACAAGAGTTCTGTTTGTGTCCTAAAGACTCACTGTTCCATGATCTAGATTTAAAATCCAAAATCGAATGTTGTGAAGCTATATTCTCCACAGAGCAAAAATTAGGAAAGTACCGCATTATGGCTACTAGATGGTACCAAGTCCAACTATCATAGAAATGATGACACAAAGCTCCATCAAGTGGCCATAATGCAAACAGCTATGCACATTTTTATTTTTTTTCAATCAACCTACTTCCTGTGAACCCAGGCTGTCATGGTGCCAAAGGGTTTCTAGAAGGCTGTTGGCCTCACAGTGTCATTGGTTTCTAGTATGCTTTCAGTTGTACTGTATCATTGATTGCTAGGGTGCTGGTGGCCTCACAGCATCATTGGTTGCTAGGATGTTTTCTGTGGCACTGCATCATTGGTTGCTAGGACACTGTGTGTCTCACACCACCTGTGGTTGCTAGAGTGCTGTCAGCCTCACAGTGTCTTTGGTTGCTAAGACACCAGTGTCTTTGGTCGAACAGAATCACTACATCTTTGGTTTTTAGGACACTGTCGAATGCACTACATCATTGCATCATCGGTTGCTAGGAAGCTGATGGCCTTGCAATGTCACTGGTTGCTAGAACACTGTCAGCATCGCAGCATCTTTGGTTGCTAGAATGCTAATGGCCTCAGCACCATAACAGCCAATGACGCTGTGTGGTCATGCACTGAGCACAGAGTGTCTCATATGTACACCCCAACCTCAGTGCCATCCCCCACCATGGTTCCATGCAGCAAATTCATGAGCATTTTTATAACATGTACATGAATCCAGCCTTGGTAGGAAAAATCCTTATTCAATACATCTTCTCCAGGCAAAGCCTGGGAGGCACAGGCCCCTCTTGAAGGGCTCCCTGAATATTTACCTCCTTCCCCATTACCATCCCCGGCTAAAGCACAATTAAATGGTTAAATTCAGAACTTCTGTCAGTTTTGTATTGCCATCTCACTTCCTATCTTGGTGACACCAGCACCAGACCTGTTCTATCTTGGTGACTCCAGGACCAGAGCTTTGCTATCTTGGTGACACCAGGACCAGACCTGTGCTATCTTGGTGACTCCAGGACCAGAGCTTTGCTATCTTGGTGACACCAGGACCAGACCTGTGCTATCTTGGTGACTCCAGGACCAGAGCTGTGCTATCTTGGTGACTCCAGGACCAGAGCTGTGCTATCTTGGTGACTCCAGGACCAGAGCTGCGCTATCGTGGTGACATTAGGACCAGAGCTGTGCCATCGTGGTGACACTAGGACCAGAGATGTGCTATCTTGGTGACACTAGGGCCAGAGCTGTGCTATCTTGGTGACACCGGGACCAGAGTTGTGTTATCTTGGTGACACCGGGACCAGCGTTGTGGTATCTTGGTGACACCAGGACCAGAGCTGTGTTATCTTGGTGACACCAGGACCAAAGCTGTGTTATCTTGGTGACACCAGGACCAGAGTTGTGTTATCTTGGTGACACCGGGACCAGAGTTGTGTTATCTTGGTGACACCAGGACCAGAGTTGTGCTATCTTGGTGACACCGGGGCCAGAGTTGTGTTATCTTGGTGACACCGGGACCAGAGTTGTGTTATCTTGGTGACACCAGGACCAGAGTTGTGTTATCTTGGTGACACCAGGACCAGAGCTGTGTTATCTTGGTGACACCGGGACCAGAGTTGTGTTATCTTGGTGACACCAGGACCAGAGTTGTGTTATCTTGGTGACACCAGGACCAGAGTTGTGTTATCTTGGTGACACCAGGACCAGAGTTGTGTTATCTTGGTGACACCAGGACCAGAGTTGTGTTATCTTGGTGACACCAGGACCAGAGTTGTGTTATCTTGGTGACACCGGGGCCAGAGTTATGTTATCTTGGTGACACCAGGACCAGAGCTGTGTTATCTTGGTGACACCAGGACCAGAGTTGTGTTATCTTGGTGACACCAGGACCAGAGTTGTGTTATCTTGGTGACACCAGGACCAGAGTTGTGTTATCTTGGTGACACCAGGACCAGAGTTGTGTTATCTTGGTGACACCGGGGCCAGAGTTATGTTATCTTGGTGACACCAGGACCAGAGTTGTGTTATCTTGGTGACACCAGGACCAGAGCTGTGTTATCTTGGTGACACCGGGACCAGAGTTGTGTTATCTTGGTGACACCAGGACCAGAGTTGTGTTATCTTGGTGACACCAGGACCAGAGTTGTGTTATCTTGGTGACACCAGGACCAGAGTTGTGTTATCTTGGTGACACCAGGACCAGAGTTGTGTTATCTTGGTGACACCAGGACCAGAGTTGTGTTATCTTGGTGACACCAGGACCAGAGTTGTGTTATCTTGGTGACACCAGGACCAGAGTTGTGTTATCTTGGTGACACCAGGACCAGAGTTGTGTTATCTTGGTGACACCGGGGCCAGAGTTATGTTATCTTGGTGACACCAGGACCAGAGCTGTGTTATCTTGGTGACACCAGGACCAGAGTTGTGTTATCTTGGTGACACCAGGACCAGAGTTGTGTTATCTTGGTGACACCAGGACCAGAGTTGTGTTATCTTGGTGACACCAGGACCAGAGTTGTGTTATCTTGGTGACACCGGGGCCAGAGTTATGTTATCTTGGTGACACCAGGACCAGAGTTGTGTTATCTTGGTGACACCAGGACCAGAGTTGTGTTATCTTGGTGACACCGGGGCCAGAGTTATGTTATCTTGGTGACACCAGGACCAGAGTTGTGTTATCTTGGTGACACCAGGACCAGAGTTGTGTTATCTTGGTGACACCAGGACCAGAGTTGTGTTATCTTGGTGACACCAGGACCAGAGTTGTGCTTCAAGCTAATATTATTGAGGCTTACTGAATTTCTTTTCTCCTGAAGCTATAGCTTCCCTTAAACACACAGCTCTGCCCATGTTATTAATCTCAGTAGCATCTGTAAAATCAGCCCTTCCATATTCATACCTATAACACCCTTTTAGTTACATTTCCTGTCAGATTTGCTGGCTGTAATCCCATCTAATCTCCTAAATGTCCTCATTGGTCTGGTCTCTCTCAGTCTCTCTCTCTCCTTCTTTAACATAAATACATATGCATGCTCAGGAAACCCACATGCATGAATATTCCTACTTGGATCTTTTGGAAATAAATCTTTTGGCAGCTGGATTATGGTTTGCTATGTTTTTATGGCCATCTTTAGCCCACAGAACTCATTCATCTTCCGGTTTTTAAAAATCCAGCAAATTTCCATCACTTAACAAGTGAAACCCTCTTCCTCCAGATGGAAGCCACTTGTCAGCTGCTAACTGGCTGCATTTAGAAGAGTTGCCAGCAGAGGGTGCCATCTGACAGTATGCTTTAATCATGCATAAAACCAAGGATAGAAGACCCCATTAGGCATGTTCTGCTATACAGGGAAATGTGAGGGGCATTCTAAGTAGTCACTAAGAGAAGAATCTGCTCAATTCAGCACTGATACAGCATGCAACAGATTTCTTTGAGCACATATGCCCTATTACATCATTTAATGGATACGATAATATGTGCCGTTGAGTACAAATTTTGAGTTATCGTAAGTTATCTTTTTAAAGTGGCTTTTACATTTTACATACTCGCTTTTCCATATATTGACTATATATATATATATGATGGACAGTACCACCACCATATATACTGTATGTATGTCTGTATATTATTTATATAGAGAGAGAGAGACACACACGCACTATATTATCAAAAGTATTGGGACACCTGCCTTTACACGCACATGAACTTTAATGTCATCCCAATCTTAGTCCGTAGGGTTCAATATTGAGTTGGCCCTCCCTTTGCAGCTATAACAGCTTCAACTCTTCTGGGAAGGCTGTCCACAAGGTTTAGGATTAGTGTCTAGTGTCTATTGACCATTCCTCCAGAAGTGCATTTGTGAGGTCAGGCACTGATGTTGGACGAGAAGGCCTGACTCACAGTCTCCGCTCTAATTCATCCCAAAGGTGTTCTATCAGGTTGAGGTCAGGACTCTGTGCAGGGCAGTCAAGTTCCTCCACTCCAAACTCTCTCATCCATGTCTTTATGGACTTTGCTTTGTGCACGGGTCCAAATCATTTGGTGGAGGGGGGATTATGGTGTGGTGTTATTTTTCAGGGGTTGAGCTTGGCCCCTTAGTTCCAGTGAAGGGAACTCTTAAGGCGTCAGCATAACAAGACAATTTCATGCTCCCAACTTTGTGGGAACAGTTTGGGGATGTCCCCTTTCTGTTCCAACATGACTGCACACCAGTGTACAAAGCAAGGTCCATAAAGATATGGATGAGCGAGTTTGGGGTGGAGGAACTTGACTGGCCTGTACAGAGTCCTGACCTCAACCAGATAGAACACCTTTGGGATGAATTAAAGCGGAGACTGCAAGCCAGGCCTTCTCGTCCACATCAGTGCCTGACCTCACAGGCAGGTCTTTAATCTGGTGGCCAGCATCATTAAACCCATTTTCTCTGAGCCCAGGTTATCCCAGACCCACCCTAGTGTGTTACTAGATAATGAAAGGAGAGGCAGCACAGTGACCAGCTCATGTTTTTGTCCCTGCTTTCTCCTTTTTTTAGTATGCTTCTACGCAGTACAGGATCTCATTAGCTCATTGTGCTGCTTTATGCTCTAACATTCCAGCTCGGCTGTAACAAAACTGCAGGAGGCTAATAAAAGATCAAATGCACTGAACAAACAAAAAAACTAATTATAATTATAGAGCTGCATTAATTTATGTTCTTTATATCAGCCTGGAGTTCAGCTTTAACCCCTTGCTGCCGCCTCCCCTCAGCCCTTTAGGGGGTTCTGAACAACAGAAAGTGGAGGTGGAGTTTGTGATCCTGTGACCACTGTGATTGGCTGTTGGAAACGTCACATGACCAAGAGCTGCTCCTGCCATCTCCCAACTGTAACTAATGACCGTGAGTTGCCGGTGATATGCACTGCACATGGGCATTAGCCCCCGGAAACAGCGTCGAGACTTGCCATGCGATATGATAGTTTCAAATCGCATGACAAGGCGCGCCCTATCGTCCGCAATGGAAGCGGTCAAATCGGTGTGACTCCGATTTTGAAAGTAGTTCTTGCGCTAATTTTTTGCAAGTTCAGGTGCGAATTGCATAGACATCTCTGCATGAAGTCGCACAGTCGCACCTGAAGCAGTGTTGCCAACCGTCAGTATTTTTACTGGCAGCCAGTAAAAAATGGGCACTTTTCTCCTGCCAGTAAATGCCAGTAAGAGGAAAAGGTTGCCAGTAAAAAATATGGCTGTGACGCTCGCCTCAGAACTGCGCATGTGCAGCTCGGGGCCCGGAGTCGGCAGAGACCATCCAAGTGCCTGCTACAGTGTGTTCAGGTGGCGCGAGGGGGGGGGGCGGGTTTGGTGGAGGTGGTGCTTGAGAGTGTCGTGTGATGTCATGGTGCAAGGGAGCCAAGCGGAGCTGCCGGAGCCTGGTGTACGGGTCTGCAGGACGGGATTATGGCAAGTCGGGAGCGGGACTGTCAGTGCTGTTTGGACTGGAGGAGACTAAAGGGGTCACCTGGCATGGAGAGAGACTGTGACTCAGGAGGGGACGTGTCAGTATCACTGTGAGAGTCAATTTCATGTGCGCATCACCCATTTTAATGTATTGCCCTCCCGAGTCCTGTCCCTGAGCTACTTACTTACTATATTGAGAATAAAATAAGAAATAAGCTTTTTGCCTTGCTAATTGCATATTGTACTTATTTGTAGCCTAAATACTGGAATTTGCACTTAAAAATTACATTTGGAACTGCAAGTAAAAACTTGGCTGTGCCAGTAAATTTTGGGTGTTGTGTCAGTAAATGTCAACCTGGTAGGTTGGTAACACTGACCTGAAGTCACACTGACATGCAGCTTAGTAATCATGCGATTTCAAGTGAAGTCACACAACTTGAAAGCCGCATTCGGTGCGACCGAAGTCTTAAAGGGGAGTTCCAGCCTTTTTTTATGTTTATTAAAAAGTCAGCAGCTACAAAAGGTGTAGCTGCTGGCTTTTAATAAACGTACACTTACCTGTTCCACTTAGGGTGACCACATTTCCAAACTACCATTCAGGGACACCCCCCCCCCCCCCCCTTACCAAAAATCAGCTTGTGCTGCAACGAATCACAGCACAGTGATTGGACACAAGAGGCGGGATTTATGATTTCTCCAATCACAAGCAGGGGGCGGGGATTGTGCTCCTCCAGGCATTCCCAGACCAGGACAAGTACTGTCAGTGAGTAAAGCGGTGATGTGGCGGCCTTCTTTGGGGGCATCTGATTGGCCTGGGGGGGGTGACTATGTCAGTTTCATTCCGGGACACTGTATTGTCCTGGAATGAATGTGCCCGGGACAGACCTGCAAAATGCCGGACTGTCCCAGGCAATCCGGGACACGTGGTCACCCTAGTGGTCACCCTAGTTCCACTGTCCAGAGACACGGGCACCCGGAGCGTCGCTCCCCTCCCCCCCTCTCCGCCGGCGCCTCCATTCATAGTGTGGGCACCCAGCCATGACAGCTTTCGGCTTCACGGCCGGGCACTCACTGCGCATGCGCAAGCGGCGCTGCGCACCCTGAGTGGACAGGCGATCGCCTGGGACCTGTCACCTGTCCCAGGTGATCGCCTACAGGGAGGGCCCGCCTTAGGCGATTTGACGAGTCGCCTAAGCGGTCCCTGGGCAGAAGGAGGAAGTGGGATAGGAAGTCCCACTCCTACTGAAGCCCCCACTCCCCCCCCCCAAAAAAATGCCATGCCAAATGTGGCATGTAAGGGGCGAGGAGTGGTTTAAGCGGAAGTTCCACTTTTGGGTGGAACTCCGCTTTAAGGCTGCATTCACACCTGCGCATTTCCTAAATGCAAGACAGAACACACAGAAATGCTAATTTTACCACGCCGTTCTAAAACGCGCGGCACACGTGGTGCCATTGATTGTTAATGACACCCCAAACGCGTTTAGCAGACACTAATTTTGCGACAAAACTTGCAACAAATGCACACTGAAAAAACGCACAACGCCATTTTGGGGCATTTATGGTGCGTAGGGCAGCCCATTGCTACCCTAAGCGTGATGCGTGTTAACGGCCGAAAAATGAGCAAGCAGGAATGCGCGTTCCCGTTACGCTCAGGTGTAAATGGGGCCTACCTACGGCAGCAGAGAGTCAGCAACAGTGTTAAAGCTATAGTATAAACCACTGAACCAATGGTATTCTAGCTTGGCAGGCTCATTCCATCATTACCTGCCTGTAGTTTACGTGTTCTCTTTGTGTCTGCATGGGTTTCCTCCGGGCACTCCGGTCTCCTCCCACACTCCAAAGACATGCCGGTAGGTTAATTGGATCCTGTCTAAATTGACCCTAGTATGTGTATGTATGAATGTGAGTTAGGGACCTTAGATCACAGGTGTCAAACACAAGGCCCGCGGGCCGAATCCGGCCCTCCAGGCCATTTCCCTGCAGGGAAGCTCCAGCCCTCCTCTGGTCCTCCTCCAGACCCTTACTTTCTGCTTTCAAGCAATGCATCCAGCTTCTTCCCAGCAGCAGCATATAGAAAGGGGGTGCACTGTGATTTAAGGGAGGGTGGGGGACTCAACTTCTGATGGTGGGGTGGCTCTTGACATCTAATGTAAGGGGAGGGGATGGGCTGGACATCTAATCTTACAGATACAACCGGCCCTTTTGAGGGCCATCATAATGCTGATAAGGCCCACAATGAAATTGAGTTTGACACCCCTGTCTTAGATTGTAAGCTCCTTGAGGGCAGAAACAGATGTGATCAATGTACACTCACCTGCCACTTTAATAGGTACACCTGTTTAATTACAAATTGCTAATCAACCAATCATATGGCAGCAACTCAATGCAATTAGGCATCTAGACGTGGTGAAGATGACTTGCTGAAGTTCAAACCGAGCATCAGAATGGGGAAGAAAGGGGATTTAACAAACTTTGAACAGGCTGGTCTGAGTATTCCAAAAACTGCTGATCTACTGGGATTTTCATCCACAACCATCTCTAGGGCCTTGTCTTGTTGATGTCAGAGGTCAGAGGAGAATGGACTGCCTGGTTTGAGATGATAGAAAGGCAACAGTAAGTCAAATAACAACTCGTTACAACCAAGGTATGCAGAATATCATCTCTGAACGCACAACACATTGAACCTTGAAGCAGATGGGCTACAGCAGCAGAAGATCACACCGGGTGTCACTCCTGTCAGCTAAGAACAGGAAACCGAGGCTACAATTCACACAGGCTCACCAAACTTGGACAATAGAAGATTGGAAAAACATTGCCTAGTCTGAGTCTCGATTTCAGCTGCAACATTCAGATGGTGGGGTCAGAATTTGGTGTAAACAACATGAAAGCATGGATCCATCCTGCCTTGTATCAACGGTTCAGGCTGGTGGTGTAATGGTGTGGGGGATATTTTCTGGGCACACTTTGGGCCCCTTAGTACCAATTGAGCATCCTTTAAATGCCTCGGCCTACCTGAGTATTGTTGGTGACCATGTCCATCCCTTTATGACTACAGTGTCCCCATCTTCTGATGGCTCCTTCCAGCAGGATAATGCACCATGTCACAAAGCTCCAATCATCTCACCACTGGTTTCTTGAACATGACAATGACGTCACTGTACTCCAATAGCCTCCAGAATCACTAGATCTCAATCCAATAGAGCACCTTTGGGATGTGGCGGAACGGGAGATTTGTATCATGGATGTGCAGCCGACAAATCTGCAGCAACTGTGTGATGCTGTCATGTCCCTATGGAGCAAAATCTCTGAGGAATGTTTCCAACACCTTGTTGAATCAATGCCATTAGGAATCAGGGCAGTTCTGAAGGCAAAGGGGGGTCCAACAGTGGCGGCCCATCCATTAGTGTCTCCTGAGTGCCGCCCCCTCTATTCACGCCCACCACCCGCTATTCATGCGTCCAGGCCCTTTCAGGACGCCTGGCCCATGAATTACAGCGGGGGGGGGGGTATTTTTTTGAAGCACCTGATTAGAGCCAGAGGCTCCAATAATCTTTAAAATAGGGCGGGCTCGTGGCGCAGAGCATTGCGCTACAAACCCACCCAGGTGTTACAACAGCAAATGAATATTCGCTATTAAAACACTGATCCTCAATCCGGACAATCAGAAGTTAGAGACCCGTTTTCCAATTGGCTGAAAAGAGAAGAGTCCCAATTGGCCATGAGGAGGAGGGAGGAAACGGAAGCCGCCACGATGCCCGTGGAGAGCAGGAGAAGGGAGAGCCGCCGCTGTTGCTGAGCAGGGGAAGCTGCCGGTGAAGCCTGGGAGAAGCGCTGCCCACCATAGATGGGGTAAGTGTTTCAGACCCGACCGACCGAGGGGGAGGGAATGGTACTGTTTGCCGCCCCCCCCCCCCCCAAACAAAATTACCACCAGTCGCCACTGAGGTTCAATCCGTAACTAGCAAGGTGTACCTAAGAAAGTGACCAGTGAGTGTATGTAAAGCGCTGCGAAAATTGACAAAGAAAAAGAGCCGCTGCTCCAGGTGTATGATGATAACCTGAGGTGGAATGTCTAGTAGAGTGCCGGCCCCGGCCCGCCTCCGTGGGAAACTTGTAAGAAAAGAAATGGCCGCACATCTCGGAATTCCGATTGATTTTATTGTTCAAAGTGATAACACCAAAGACACTAGGCTTGTACAATTAGTTTCGTAACGAATCGAAATTCGTCCGAATTTAGCAACTTTCGGACATTCGGAAGCATTCGAATTTCCGAACAAAGCAATTACGAATAAAACCGAATCCGAAACAAATTATATCGCAAATAGCGAATGCCCGAATGTCTTCGGCATAATTCGTTATGAAAAAGTTACGAATGTACAAATCCATTCGAAGCACAATAACACTCACTCTGCTCTCTGCTCCTCCCTCACCGTGCTAAACTCCCTCTCAAAATGGTGTACAGGGGCGGAGCCTATAGCCGCATGTAAAAAACGAAAGTAAAATACGAGATTTCGAATCGTTACAAATAACCGCTATGTATTTAGAAAAGTACAAATCCATTCGAAGCACATTAGGCATAATAGGCAGCATCAGTGTGAGAGAGACACGGAAAATTACGAATCAACGAACCCAAAAAAAGTTACGAAAGTAGGAGTTGTGTCCAGAATCAACGAAAAACAACGTACTCTACCGAAAGTACGAATTATAAATCAACGAAAAATAAGGCTTACATTAATATGAATCATTCCGATTCAACAAAAAATGTCGCTTGCGAAAATACGAATTAGTCCGAACACGAAAAATCCCGTCTAGCAAAATTACGAACGATTACGAATCAACAGGACCGAAAAGAAACGAACCGAAACGAAACAAATTTTTCCGTTGTGCACAAGTCTAAAAGACACCAACACGAGGTCAAGTAGATGCGTTTCACACATACATCTTGTGCTTAATCAATGATTAAGCACAAGATGTATGTGTGAAACGCGTCTACCTGACCTTGTGTTGGTGTCTTTGGTGTTATCACTTTGAACAATAAAAGGCAATAGGAATTCCTGGATGTGCTGCCATTTCTTTTCTTACAAGCTGCGTAAATTGATGGCACTATACAAGTGCTCAGAAATTAAAAAATTCTGGACCCATAGTTAATTAGATAAAGTCTTATGGATAAGTAGTGGTTACTGCAACCGACTCGGAGCATATGCCAACAAAGAACCAAGATCTGCATAGTATGGCCTTCTCTTTATAAAAAAGGAAAAGACCTGTCTGGCTAAACTGAACTAAAATAGATTATTTCCCATAGGCACTTTAGAGGTTGCTATATGTTATTGGTAACTGTCAGATCATCCTTTCCTGTCTGACCTCTTTGACCTCTACAGGCCTGTAGAAGAGATCTAGCAGACCATAATTCTTCTCTGCAATGCACTTCTTTTTTTTTTTTGATACCTCCACTACTGTGCACCCCCCTCCCTGCGTGGCGGTAATTGTGACACTGGGGACAGGCCTAACGTTCCATAATTTCTCCTTCCTGCCTGGGACCACTAGAGAGTAATGTACTATTAACCCTTTATCCAGCAGAGGAGCAGCCACTTATCAATACTGTGCGGCATTAACCCCAAGACACCCCCGAGAATCAATAGCTAAACCTTTTTTCCTTCCCAGAGACTCCCAGATCGGCAATGTGGTAAACTCTTCCTGTTACGAAGACAGCTCTTCAATTTATGACCCCCTTCCTGTTATATCTCTGGAGTGTCATTCCTTGTTCCTTGTCAGGGACCCCTAGATGATGAAGAGGGCTAGACGATGGCAACTCCATTGGAGCCGAGTTTAACGCGTCCAATACCAGACGTAGGGACAGTTATGAAGAAAGATTAGATGCTGCTTGACTGGTGGACAAGCCCCATGTTGCTGCAGCTATTTATTGCTGGTGAAAACTAACTTAGAGCCTGGTCTACATCACTAGCAACTTAAAAGGGTAGACTTTCAAAGATGGGGTAGCAAGGTTTTGTGAACATTATTATTATTATACAGGTTTTATATAGTGCCAATTATTGGTGTGTGCAGCCTATTGCATTAGGGTGTGCACCCCAGAGCAGAGGAGGCTCTAGGCTTTGTGAGGACTTAGGCAAAACTTGACATGGGGCCCCACTCACGCCCATGATAGGAAAAATAATTCAAGGACAAGAGCTTTGTGAGGACTTAGGCAAAACTTGACATGGGGCCCCACTCACGCCCATGATAGGAAAAATAATTCAAGGACAAGAGCTTTGTGAGGACTTAGGCAAAACTTGACATGGGGCCCCACTCACGCCCATGATAGGAAAAATAATTCAAGGACAAGAGCTTTGTGAGGACTTAGGCAAAACTTGACATGGGGCCCCACTCACGCCCATGATAGGAAAAATAATTCAAGGACAAGAGCTTTGTGAGGACTTAGGCAAAACTTGACATGGGGCCCCACTCACGCCCATGATAGGAAAAATAATTCAAGGACAAGAGCTTTGTGAGGACTTAGGCAAAACTTGACATGGGGCCCCACTCACGCCCATGATAGGAAAAATAATTCAAGGACAAGAGCTTTGTGAGGACTTAGGCAAAACTTGACATGGGGCCCCACTCACGCCCATGATAGGAAAAATAATTCAAGGACAAGAGCTTTGTGAGGACTTAGGCAAAACTTGACATGGGGCCCCACTCACGCCCATGATAGGAAAAATAATTCAAGGACAAGAGCCTCCTCCCCACAACCCCGGCCAGTGGTTGTGGGGGTCTGCGGGTAGGGTGCTTATCGGAATCTGGAAGCCCACTTTACTTTAAGGAAAAACTCTTCAACTATACAGTCATTCAACACTCTTCCTGGAGTGGGTATTGCTCACCCAGATAGGCCCCTCTCACCTGGCCTAGCAGCCGGAATGATGCACGAACAATAATCAGGACCAGTCTCTGCCACAAACTGGTGGTGCACAGAATTGGATAATCCGGGATCCTCTGCCACAGGACTTAACTCCCAAACTTCCAGCCAAACAGTCAAGAGCCTTTAAGCCAACCCGGCAGACTGCAAGCTGAACTTTAGTTGTGGTGCATCCTCCAATAGAATTACCAGGCCCTCCTCAAGACACCAGCCTTCCGCTCCGTCTTTTCCAGGATAGGTCCTCCCCTGGTTTCCTCCATTGAGTGGCTTCCTCCCGCAAGACGGACAGCACAGGATCCCCTTCAAAGGGTAGGCCCCAGTCAGCATAACTGGGCCTACTCGGCAGAGTTGTGGCCTCGGACCAACATGGCTCCGAGGCTGAAATCACACAATATACCCCTCGCGCCAGGTGGGCCGCGGGGGGACGAAGGACCCCAAAAGATGGCGTCTGCCCCTTAAGTACCCTTCCCCAGCATGCTCAGCGGGTAGACCACGCCCACTGAACTGTTCCCTGGGGGAAGGTACCCAATGCACTCTGACTTGTCAATCTTCCACATTGGCCTGAGGTGGTAACGCCACCTACAGGCAAACAGTGGGAAGTTTTCCAACACATCCATAGCCAGAACAGAGGCTAATTTAACATTAATCCTTTACATCTGAGCCTAACTATTGGCTCAGATACCCTCTAAATTCAGCATAGCGCCCACTCATTGGGAGCAGGGCGCTACATATTTAATATATTTTTTACGTTTTTGTATAATAGCGCTGCACATTGTATATTGAAGTTTGGTGAAGGTTGTGTAACTTTAAACCTGTGCTAGCAGCTTTTTTTGTTTGTTACCCATTTTTTTGACACATCACCAATCCAAGCGCAGAATTGCACACATATATACTATCTGTCCTGGACGCCTTTCCTCCAGGCAGTAATGTTTTGGCAGAAAAAACGATTGACGGTTGGAAACACATGTAACGCGTTTAGACGTGTCAAGCTCTTGAGCGTTAATTCACTTCTGCCCATTAAAATTAAGTGCACCTAGCGTTGGCCCGTGTTTAGACACGTTAAGCCGCATTCACAAGTGTTTTTTCTGCTCTTTTTGCCGTAGCCTCTAAATACCTCTAATTGACCATGTGTGCATAGATACAAAAGCTAGCATGCAGGGGTGTTTAGAGGCAAAAAATAAAAAAATAAAACACCAGAGCAGAGTCAAAAACATCCATTGTACATGAAGCCTAAGTAGAATGTTACGCCTAGTATAAAATGCACAATAAAATTGAACAGTTTCAAATGGTGGGTAGTCTTAATTTTATCAACTTGCTGACCAGGCCTTTTCTGGAACTTTTATTTACAAGTTTAAATTAGTATTTGTTTGCTAGAAAATTACTTAGAACCCCCAAACATTTTATATATATATATATATATATATATATATATATATATATATATATTTAGCACAGACCCTAGAGAATAAAATGGCGGTTGTTACAATATTTTATGTCACACTGTGTTTGCACAGCCGTTTTTCAAACACAGTTTTTGGGGAAAATTTACAAATTTTTGGAATTAAATAAAAGCAAAATAGTAAAGTTATCCCAATTTTTTTGTATAATGTGAAAGATGATGTTACGCTGAGTAAATATACACCTAACATGTCATGCTTAAAAATTGGGCATGCTCTTGGAATGGTGACAAACTACAGTACCTAAAAATCTTCATAGGCGACGATTTTAAAATGTTTACAGGTTACCTGTTTAGAGTTACAGAGGAGGTCTAGTGCTAGAATTATTGTTCTTGCTCTAACGATCGCGGCGGTAACTCATATGTGTGGTTCGAACACCGTTTACATATGCGGGCACAACTTACGTATATGTTTGCTTCTGCACGCAAGCACGAAGAGATAGGGACGCTTTTAATTATAATTTTTTTCTTATTTATTTTACTTTTTATTTTTTATTTTCACACTGTCCCTTTATTTAATTATTTATTTTTTATCACTTTTATTCCTATTACAATGAATGTAAACAACCCTTATAATAGAAACAAGCATGACAGGTCCACTTTATTGAGAGATTTGGGGTCAAAAAGACCCCAGATCTCTCATTTATCTTTAAAAGCCAAAGGGCATAGAGCCGAGTGGGGGCTATCTTGCCCTCGCTCAACTTCCTGCCTATCCATCTGATGATTGGTTCGGTGTTTACCGACGGCTCCAGTAAATGCGTAAACGACCGGAAAAAGTGGTGAATCTGCTGCCGGAATCACTTTTAGCAGATGCCGAATCACCCACAGAAAAAAATGATACTAGGGTTATGGCGGCTAGCTGCTGCCATAACCCCGGTTTTAAATGTCAAAATAATGACGTATATATACTGTAGGTGGTCCGCAAGTGGTTATATCTAAAGGCTCCTGTATGACAGTCTAAACAGGTCCCAAATCCACTTACTATGTGATGCAAGCCTCATAAATGTAAAAAAAATATATTTTTCCTCCTTTGAGTCAGCCAAATCCTACTTAATTTATGTCTCACATGCTCCACCTCCCAGACACTGCAGTTAACAGTGGGAGGTTTTCAACAGCACAGTCAGTTCTGCCAATCTAGAAAGCAGTAGGCAGCACTAGGTGTGGCCAGCTGTTGGTTGGCAAGCTACAGGCTTATGAATCAGCATGTAGGTGGGGTGCAGTGTGGGCGGTGGCAATAATTCACACAGTCAGGTGCAACAGAAAACTTGTATTGAAGTAATTCAGCAACAGTTTACAACAAGCCCCATGGGACAGCTACCCAGCCAGGTACACGCACAGTTTCCAATGACGTGAGGAAGTAGATTCCAGCCAAACCAACAGAGTCTGTTGGGAGGGGGCAGAATATGACCTGGGTGTCTCGTGCCCAATCAGGAAGGTATCCAGAGAGATGGGACCCTACTCTTCCCCTCCTCATCAGGAACCTTTCCTTAGCGCTATTACTGTCCCTCACAGACGGGGTTATCTGTCCCTACTCTACCAACTATCCAAAAGTACGCCAAACCTGGAAGCCAGGGCCTTAAAAAGGCTCTGCCTAACCCAAGATGGTCGCCAGAGTCACATGGGGCAACAGCATCCAATTGGATGGCTTCCCCAGTGACCTAGGAAACCATAGAGGAACCATGCTCCTCCTGACTTCCTCTCAATCTGCTGTGCCACCATGAATAGCGCCACTTGCAGTGGAGAAAGCAAACTGCACCTGCAGTGACAATGCTGATGTCACGCCCCTGCAACATCTTCTTATCCCATTGTAGTGCAAGCAATCACAGCCCACATGGGGGACAATGCTGCTCTGAAATCAGGATCAGAGCAGCATTGTTATTCCCTTGTCATAAGGAATCTGCATGAGGTAGACTTTACCTCCAAGATCATCAGATATCTGTGAGTCTTTCCAGGGGGGGCTGTAAGAAAATTGTGCAGATACTTGGACAATTAAGGGCTGCATGATTTTTTTTTTCTTGGGAGGCTATAGTTCCACTTTAACCCCTTCCCGCCCACCACTGCATACCTTTAAACAGTTCTTATCATCCAGGGGATGGGAAGGTTTAGCAATCATGTGACTACTGTTACAGTGGTCACATGGTTGAAAGCCAGTCTAACCGGCTATTGATCTTTAATCCAGCCCGAGAGTTGTCATTGACGCTCTTAGCACATAAACATTGCTTGCCCAGAAGGCATATGTGTGGTATGTGGGTGTTAAAGCCCACTCTTTTGCCACCGCATACAGTATCTTTGTTGGGCAGTCATAATGAGGTTAAGTTAAGGAGTTCTGAATGACGAAAAGTGGAGTTTCTGATCATGTGACCACTGTGATTGGCTGTTACAACCATCACCTGACCAGGAGCTGCTCCCACCGACTCTTGAACTTCAGACATTTATCGATGGCTACCATGGGACAAGTCTCCAAGGGCTTGTTCCACACTTGCTCCTGGGGGAAGGTATAAATAGGCGGTTGAGCCAGGGAGCTGATCTCACCCTAATCTAACACAGTGTCCAGAGGGGGTTGTACACATGGCGTGGCAGCGGCAAAATGGATACCCCCTGTCGCGCTTGGTGGGCAGTACCACCACCAAACACGAGTCATTCAATTGAATAACAACCAAAATTCCTATGGTATATGTTCCTGGAGTAGCAAGAGGTAAGCAGGTGCTGTAGCAACTACCAACAACTTCAAGTCAATGGGGCAATGCTGCAACTGCCCTGCAACTGGTTGCTTGGCGGTGGTGTGGGCTTTATAGTGGTTTTACAGGCAGTGAGGAAGTGACATATTGCCTCCTAGCCAATGGTCAAGCACCTTCTAAAAAAACAGTCCACCATAGAGGATGGATTGAGGGCTTTTTAGAGGGATGGCAAGGGCTGTCCTCAGTCAAAATGAGCCCTTACACTGCCTCAATCAATAAATATATCCAAAAACAAAGTTAGCGAGCCTTTGGAATTATTATCAGTTACATTGCTCAAATTGGATGCCCTCCACTTTTACAGGTGGCAACTTTCATAGGCATCTCAATCATGTGACAAACCATATATTGTAGGAAATGGCCATGTCATCTCACTATAGCATACATTGCCTATTTTGTTACCTAATGTACCGGCTTACAAAGTCTCGAATCCGATGGGAAAAGACGAAGACAAACCGGATTGCAGCAGACATTGTCTATAGATGACAATGGAATGACATGGACACATTTTCATGTGTATACACGTATTCTGTGGCAGCAAGGGAAATCGGAATATTTCCTGCCGGAGGTAATGGACGCTGCCTAAGCATGATAGATAAATTTCTGTTGATTTGAAGAATGATTTGTCTTCGCAATAGAGGAATATCAGAGGGAAACAAAACACTGGATTTAGGTTTTAATAGCACCTTGCTTTGATATCAGAACCAATAATAAGTTTGAGTTTGCCCATCACAAAGGCTTAAATTGCATGGATTAGTTGTCATCCGTATGCTGCGGGAATTGGTTAATGCTGCATTTAAGCAAACAGATGTTTTCTATAAATAAAAAAAAAGTCATAAAAGAAAGCGGAAACATAAAGTGATGATATGTAATTCTAACCAGGCACACGGCTGTCATAATAGGAATGGTTGAAAGAGACAGGAAAAAAGGGAATTGTGCAGGTGAGGGGGATGGGTGTTAAAGAGGACCTGTACTTTGGAAGGTGTGACCAAAATAGGCAGGCAGAGGGTAAAAGACTATAGCGCCGGTAGCCTCGCCGGCCCCGCAACTGATCTTTTCCTCATTATTGACTTACCTTGCCTTGTTCTGTACTATGTCTATATATAGAGGTAGTCATCTTGGTAGGGTAGAGGAAATTTGTGAATTCTGTATAAAATATTCTACTTTGTATGCTTTGCCTATGTATTGCACACGGCACTAATAATGTTCTAATTCTTTCAAGTCCTGATTAGAATTTAGCCCGCTTATGTTACGCCCCTTGTTATAATAAAAGTACAAATGTAATATTAACCGCTTAAGGACCAGCCGCCACAGTTGTATGTCTCTCCTGGGCGAATCGCTGTCATTGTACGTCGGCCGCTTTAGGAGCTCTAGGGAACGCGCGTGTCCGCCGGCCACCCGCGATCGCCCAACGGAGAAATTACATAGTAGGAAAAATGGACTTTAACCTCCCTGGCGGTATGATTCTGTCTGGAATTATGTACCAAAAGCGGTACAATTTTTTGCATGGAAATTTGGTGATATGTATTGTAGGCCTGCAATTCTTAGTAATTACTTACTTAAACCTGACCAAACAAGACTCTAGTAGACATCCCAGATGTGATAAATTTGAAACACAAAATCATGAATTATAATCTAATAAATAATATAATTTTATTCAATAATGTAGAAGAAAATAATGACATTTGTCAAACAAAGAAAATTCAATAAACATCCTGAGTGTGATACATTTTAAAGCATGGAACTAGACAAAGTCCAAGGTCACAATCTGGACAATGGTATCTTGTTTCTTTTCGGACTTTCTTTCCATTGCCATCTCTCTTTGAACAGCAAACCACGCACATCCTGGTAGGTTCTTCCTTTTTTGCGGTTGGCGGTATGTAGTCCAAAAAATGACGACCAGTCAGGCGTTCTGGGTTGACAACGCCAACAGCACGTCATCCGGGTCTGTTCACAGCTACTGATGGCGTCTGGTGGTTGACAAAAATCTGCTCAGCCACCTTCCAGATAAAGTGGGAATGAACAAGAGGCATGCCACTCTTTGCTTTGTATAGGATATACGCATTCCAAAGGCATTGTTCCAGAAGATGCCTGAAAATCTTTTTATAATATTTTTCTTGCTGTTTGCGCATAGCCGGGTAAAATTTCATTGCCTGATCGGCTTTGTCGACACCTGCTATTGTATTATTGTAGTCCATCATGACTTGCGGCTTCAGCAGATCTTTCCCACCTTTTGTGTGGATCATGGCAGTGGAGGTATTGTGCACAGTACTCATGAGACACACGTCCTTGTCTCGCCATCGCATTGCCATCATCTTACCCTTCTGCCAGGCAACCATTTCTCCAGTTTTTAGTTTCTTCTTGCCAAACATAGATGGCATGCCACGTCGGTTAGGCCTAACGGGACCATACCCATCAGTTTTGTTTTGTAAATAAACCTAAAAAAAAGTTTGTGTAAAAATTGTCCGTGGTCACACAATATCCTTGGTTCAGCAATGGCTCCATTAGTGTAAGGACAGATGATGTGGCCATCCCATAGCCGCTGTACCTGGGGTTGAACTTCGTGCCTTTACTGGTATAAATGACCGAATTCCAGATGTACCCTGTGGATGACTCGCAGAGCATGTAGAATTTGATGCCAAACCGTGCCAAACCGTGCTCTTTTGGATGCAATGTACTGTATCCAGCTTAGGCGTCCCTTGTAGGCCATCAAACTTTCATCCACGCTGACGTCCCTTTCTGGCACGTAGGTCCGCTGGAAATTGGCCACGATAATTTGGCATACCTCCCAGATTTTTTTTTGCTTGGGCGCAGGATGCGTGGCCTCATCAAACTCCTCATTGTTTGCGAAGTGGAAATACTTTATGATGAGGGAAAAACGGTATTCTGACATCACGGTGCCAAAAAACGGAGTGGACAGTAGCTTATTTGTGGTCCAGTACCATTTCTGGAGCGGCTTCCCCACCACCCCCTGAAGAATGATGAGTCCCAGAAACTTCCAGATGTCCTCTTTCGTCACCGGTTCCCACTTTCTGCTTCGGGAAAATCTGGCATGCAGCGTAGCGGATTGCTGATCATGGTAGCGATTTGTCTCTGTGACAATTTTTTCAATTACCTCTTCAGTGAGAAATAATTGCAGGTATGCCAGAGGGTTGTCACGCTCAACATCTACCTTCATCCCAGGTGATCCAGTGAACGGAAATCTTGGGGGCGCTACCTGGTCCGTATCAGAGTCTATAGGGCACCAAGTGCTCACATTGCTGAGGTCGCTGAGGTCAGGTGCATGATCATCGCCGTTGTCACTTGCCAGATCCATGTCAGTGTCAGTGTCAGACGACAAATATCCCCACGACTCACTATCGCTCACTTCTGCGAGCAACTCCGTGTCGCTGCCGCTGTCACTCATCTGGTCCAAAAGCGCCCTTGTGGTAAAGTGGCGCTATTTTGATGCTATATTTTTATGGGCACAGATGACAGGCAAGGGGCACTGTACAGGGCACTGTACAGTGATCAGAGATGATACAGTGTAATACAGTGTAATCAGATACAATATAACCTCTTTTATTTTTGTGTTGTGTGAACTTTTGAACTTTTGAATTTGCCGCCCAGTTCCGCTCCCATGCGACGCTGCGGCTCGCAGGGAACGGAACCAGGAAGTCAGATGGGGTCGGAAAGTGCCGACACTCGCCGGTGATCTCGCTGGCGATCACAGCAGAGGACATCATCGCTGGATTGCCAGGAGAAGGTAAGGAAACTCCGCTGCGGGCTCTGCAATGTTACTCTGAGCGTCACTCTGGGTTACCGATCCTAGCAGAAAAAAACAACCCCGAGTCACGCTCGGGATTACCGCCAGGGAGGTTAAAGGCACATGTAAAAATTATATAAAGTTTTAATAACTACATATGTATAGCGCCTACCATCCTCTCCTTGTCTTTCGGCTCCTCGCAGGAGGAAAGGGCACACCCAGCTCTATATGCCTGTACCCTCCTGTGTGAGGAGGTTGAGCGGTGTTGTGATGGGTCTCCACAGCCAGATACTCCCACAGAATGGTTCTTATCTCTATAGCTAATAAAGACAAGTCTCTATTTCCCCCAATGACTTCAATGTCCACACCAGCTGTAACTCCAACGTAGAGTTTATTTCTCTTAAACAACAGTCTCTGATAGGAAAGGTTGGAGAAAGAACAGGACAGCATAAGGTGTGGGAGAGGTCCAGGCACAAACGTAATACACTTCACTGCTTGGCTTCTCAAGCAGACTTAGCCCATTTGGATAATCTCCCCAGATGGGGACTAGCAGCCAAAATGGTACTCGAACTGACCACTCAATCACTATTCAAACTGATACATGGGTCTCTGCCACAGACCTGGTGAACTTGGTCTCTGCCACAGACCTGGTGAACAGGGTCTCTTTAAAGCTTGGCCTCTTTGTAAGGAGAAGACATCCCTCCAGAGAGTTACCGGGCCCCTTCCTTCACTGTGACTTCTCACCAGTCCCTCGGAACGGTCCTCCCCCGGCCTCCTCGTCTAAGATGCGGGTCCCCACACAAGGCGGCACCTTGAGATTCCTCGATCCTTGACGGGCCCCAGCCGAAGGTGCTGGGCCCAAGGCCTTTAGTTGCAGCCCCAGGGCTAAAGGTGCCTGGGACTGATTCACCGACCTCCGCCCCTGGGCCAAAGGTGTCACACAGTGTTCAGTCTCTCACAAATAAAACTTTGGATCAGGCAAGATGAGGAGCTTCCATTTCTTATCAAA
Source organism: Rana muscosa (assembly GCA_029206835.1). NCBI lineage: Eukaryota > Metazoa > Chordata > Amphibia > Anura > Ranidae > Rana > Rana muscosa. Next base: position 258,389,267 of record CM055128.1, read on the forward strand.
GGTCTCTATTGAGTAGACGGCATCTTCCAGCTCCTTCTGACACACAACTACCCAATCCGCATGAATGTGCCGACCCAACATCCACTCTTTCTTGCACCCCCGATATCTCTCGGCAACAGCCGCGGAACAAGAGAGATACCTGCGGGCGTGTTGGACCCTCAAGTGGTTCCACAAGAAGTCCGCGTACTATCTCTCTCTGTAGGCCTCCACCTCGAACAGTAGGTCTCTGGTGACATACGGGTACTCCCATCCATAATCAGCAGCCACCTTTTGGTTGAACAGCAGCTGCAGCCTAGAGAGTGGTGGAAGTGTGGCACGGTCTCCCGCACCTGGCAAAACAATGGCCTCTGAATGCCTGGGCACTTTCACTGCCCTGGGACCCATTACAGCAGCACGTAGTAAAACACAGTCATCCGTGGTAATGTGTACAGGCCCCACAGGTCCGGACGACTCAGGCATGGGGTCAGGTCCTTCCTCAGACATATGGACTTCCACCCGGGGGGGAAACATCCTCAGCAGACTTGGGTGAGTCCCTTCTACTTCTGGCGGAGGATAGGGGTATTCGGTCCCAGCCCTTTTTAATGAATAGTTCATCTATTTCAGCGTCTTCTCCCACATCGGAAGACGATTCTAGATCCGAGGTATCACAGTCCTCTGCTAGGATGTAATTCCTTGTAACAGGGGAATTACTATCTCGGGCAAGTTCAAATTCTTTGGGTTTGGAACCCAAGCATCCCCAACACTCTGGACGCTTTTCTCTGCTCCCTTCCCCGGCTTACCTCAACCTGTAGCTTTCGCGGATCGTCTGGAGGTCCTCCCCTGCCTCCTCGTCTAAGATGCGGGTCCCCTCGTCTAAGAGGCGGCACCCTGAGATTCCTCGATCTTTGACGGGCCCCAGCCGAAGGTGCTGGGCCCAAGGCCTTTAGTTGCAGCCCCAGAGCCAAAGGTGCCTGGGACTGATTCGCCGACCTCCGCCCCTGGGCCAAAGGTGCCCAGGGCGGACAGGAACACACAATCCCTGGGAGTAGGACTCCCAACGACAATGACCCTGAACAGGCAGCATCTGCCCATTTAATAAACTCTCCCAGCATACACAGCAGGCCGACCACTCCCACTGTATGGTCGCCGAGAGGGGACCCACAAGACACAGCACTGTATCAGCAGTTCAACCCTGGCCCACCATGGCAGCGCCACCTGCAGGCCACAGGGAACAGTACACCGATACTCTTCCGCAGACAAAATGGTTGATAATGTCCTAACAATTAAGTTGTTTGACCATATCTACCACTCAAACACTACCCCTAAATTGAGGACCCCGCTACATATGTATACAGTACACGTTAGATAAGACACAAGAAATTATAAAGAGGACCCATTGGTTCGCTCAGGGGGAGTACCAAATAAATACTTCCTGTAGGGCTATGTAAACAGACAGATCCCCGTTCTGACAGGGAAGGAGAGACAGATCTGCTGTTCCTAGTGATTAGGAACAGCGATCTCTCTACTCCTTCAGTCAGTCCCATCCCCCCACAGTTAGAAACACCTCCCAGGGAACACATTTAACCCCTTGATCGCCCCCTAGTGTTAACCTCTTCCCTGCCAGTGACATTTATACAGTAATCAGTGCATTTTTATGGCACTGATCGCTGTATAATTGTCAATGGTCCCAAAAATGTGTCAAAAGTGTCCGATCTGTCCGCCGCAATGTCGCAGTCCCACTAAAAATCGCAGATCGCAGCCATTACTAGTAAAAAATGCCATAAATCTATCCCCTATTTTGTAGACGCTATAACATTTGCACAAACCAATCAATATTGTGCTTATTGAGATTTTTTTTACCAAAAATATGCATCCAGCAAGGAGAACAGTGAGAAGTATAGCAATGACATCATTAAATCCCACTCTTAATTTCCTGGGACTAGCAGTGCCTTGGATCACACAAATAATTAAATTTAAGTCTCATCTCACACCCTTTAACGCACCTTAAAGATTCTGAGGCCACATGGAAAAACTTGTTATGGTCAGATATGTCTGGTGGAGATCAAATACAGCTCACCATGGAACTAATGCCGCGTACACACGATCATTATTCACGGCGGTTAAAAAAACGCCGTGAATAATGACAGGAAAAACGAGGGAACCGCTTGGTTCCCTACACACGGTCGTTTTTCCCGTCATTTTTTCTCTTGACGAGAAAAACGACCGTCTGTGGGCTCCGCGGCAGTGTTTCCCTATGGGAAAACTGCAGCGGAAAAAAATGCTGGAAAAAACGACGAGAAAATTTAGAACATGTTCTAATTTTTCTCGTCGTTTTTTATGCCGTTTTTCTCGACGAGAAAAGCGGTCGTGTGTACGCGGCATAACACCATTCCTACAGTAAAGCATGGAGGTTGTAATATCCTGTTATGGGAGTGTTTCTCTGAAGCAGGGACTGGAGCACTTGTCAGGATAGAAGAAAAATAGATGGGGTACAATATCATTAAATACTTGAGGAAAATCTGCTGCACTCTGCCAGAAAGTTGTCAATGGGAAGAAGGTTTACCTTCCAATGTGACAATGACCCAAAGAACACAGCAAAAATGAGCACACAGTGGTTAAAGGAGAAAAATGTGAATGTCCTTGCATGGCCTAGTCAGAGCCCAGACTTAAATCCCATTGAAAATCTGTGGAATGTCTTGAAGACTGCAGTCCACAAATGGTCATCATTAAATTTAACTGAACTTGAGCAGTTCTGCAAAGAAGAGTGGGAAAATATTGCAAAGTCTAGATGTGAAAAGTTAGTAGAGACATATCCCAAAAGACTAAAGGCTGTAATTAAAGCAAAAAGTGGTTCAACAAAAATTGACATAAGGGGGTGATCCCTGTTCCAACTCAGTGATTCTGTTTTTGAATTATTGTTTTTTGTTGCACTAGTAAATACAGTTGGATAAAACAAAAACAAGACTGTCTGTCTTCATTTCAGGCTGCAACGGAAACCTGCGTTACATCAGAGGGGGGCGGGGTCACCCGCACGTCACTGGGAAAGCCCGGGTTTCCCCTTGCGTCAGAGGGGGACGGGGTCACGTGACGGGTGGCCCCGTCCTCAGCTACATACGAGACCTGTCAGGCTGCTGCAACGTTATTCCCGGGTGTCTCCGGTGGAGACATGATGCTGTTCCTCGCTGCGCTGGACATCTCATCGCTGGAGCCTGGACCTGGAGAGGAGATCAACCATCGCAGGATACCGACAGCGTTGGAGTGGAGACCGAGATTGGATTACCACCGCTGGAATCTTTTTTTTATTTTTATTTTTAATAAAGGACTTATCCCAACGGTGTTTGTGTGTTTTTTTTACAATTGTGTACACTTTCTTTGTGAAATGGTAGGAGTACAATGTACCCCTTACCAATTCACATAGGGGGGGGCCGGATCTGGGAGTCCCCTTTGTTAAAGGGGTCTTCCAGATTCCGATAAGCCCCCTGCCCGCAGACCCCCACAACCACCGGGCAAGGGTTGTGGGGATGAGGCCCTTGTCCCCATCAACATGGGAACATGGTGCTCTGAGGGGTCACAGACCCCCAAAGCATCCTCCCCATGTTGAGGGCATGTGGCCTGGTACGGTTCAGGAGGGGGGGGCTCTCTCTCGTCCCCCCCTCTTTTCCTGCCTGCCAGGTTGCGTTCCCGGAAAAAGGGTCTGGTATGGATTTTTGGGGGGAACTCCACGCCGTTTTATTTTTAAATTTGGTGCGGAGTTCCCCTTAAAATCCATACCAGACCTGAAGGGTCTGGTATGGATATTTGGGGGGAACTCCACGCCATTTTTTTTTTTTATTTGACGCAGGGTTCCCCTTAATATCCATATCAGACCTGAAGGGCCTGGTAATTGAATTTGGGGGGATCCCCACGCATTTATTTTTTATTTTTTTATCAATGACTTTCAATGACTTTTCTCTGTATTGCCGGGAGCCGACAATTCATTACAGCCGCAAATACTTTTAAATGACTTTTTTTCCTTCAGAAATTACATTTTGTGCAGGGACAGTTCTAAGCACGGGAAACAAGCACTACTTTACAGGCATACTATACACACACCCCTAGGTACGAAATTGAAAGGAATATTTCACTTTTATTGTTTCACTTTAAGCATTATTAAAATCACTGCTCCCGAAAAAACTGCAGTTTTTAAAACTTTTTTGTGCATTGATACATGTCCCCTGGGGCAGGACCCGGGTCCCCAAACACTTTTTATGACAATAACTTGCATATAAGCCTTTAAAATTAGCACTTTAGATTTCTCCCATAGACTTTTACAGGGTGTTCCGTGGCTTTTCGAATTTGCCGCGAACACCCCAAATTGTTCGCTGTTTGGCGAACTGGCGAACAGGCAATGTTCGAGTCGAACATGAGTTTGAATCGAACTCGAAGCTCATCCCTACTTAACAACAGCAACAGTAGTTTCTATCTTTCTATTTATTTAGGTTCCCCTTAAAGCCACCTACACTTCACAGCATGTCTTCTTATTATTGGACAGCCTCTGTGTTGTCTGTTTGCACCCTGCTATTAGCTGTACATGGATACCCGGCTCCCATTGTATAGATGAAGGAAGCGGAAGATTAGAGGCGACGCTTGCAGAAGCTCGATTCTTCATGTCGTGCTGCTAGAAAATAGAAAACAGTGATTAAAGAACTTCCAGTGGATAATATGGAACTGACCAACATACAGTCGTGTCATTCTCTATGTAATGTGCACTCTGCAGCTGCCTCTGCTGGGGGTGACAGCATTCCTTTAAGCTGTGAAAAGAGGCAGGATGTGTGGCCGTCTGCCATCTTATTGTCTACTGTTTCACCAATGAAGGTTATAATCCATAAAGGGCAGCCGGGAGGCGCTGGAGAACACATGCTTCTAGAATGCGTATTCAATTGTATGTCAGATTAAAATAAGTTAAAAATATATTAATTATAAATATTAATATAAAAAATTTATACCTTGCATCCCTGTAATGCATGCACATTTCCCCATGTATTATTTATTTCATATATTTGTATAGCACCAAAAATTTACAAAGCGCTTTGCATATTGTACATTTACATCAGTCCTTGCCCTCATGGCCAAAAGCTCCCAGCTCACATATATACACTCATGCCCCGTACACACAGTCAGATTTTCCGTCGGAATAAACTCAGACGGGTTTTTCCGATGGGAATTCCATTCAAGCTGTCACTGCATACACACTGTCACACCAAATTCAGACCGCCAAGAACGCGGTGACGTACAATACTACGAGGACCCGAGAAAAATTAAGTTCAATGCTTCCGAGAATGCGTTGACTTGATTCTGAGCATGCGTGGTTTTTAGTCCGTCGGAATTGCATCCAGACGAACGGAAATTCCAATAGAAAATTTTTCCATCGGAAAAAAAGAGAACCTGTTCTCTTTCTAAGTCCGTCGGAAATTCCAACGGAAAAAGTCTGATGGGGCATGCACACGGTCGGAATATCCGATGAAAAAACTCAGTCGGACTTTTTCCATCGGAAATTCCGAGCTTGTGTACGCGGCATCACCCAGCCACTTTATTAGGTACACCTGTTGAATTGCTTGGTAACACAAATTGCTAATCAGCCAATCACATGGCAGCAATTTAATGCATTTAAGTATCTAGATGTGGTCAAGACGACTTGCTGAAGTTTAAACCGAGCATCAGAATGGGGAAGAAAGGGGAATTAAGTGACTTTGAACGTGGCATGGTTGTTGGTGACAGGCGGGCTGGTCTGAGTATCTCCAAGTGGAGACCCAGGACTGGCTTGGCTGTTTAGTCCCAGGTTCCATTCCCTGATAAGAACACAACAGCAGTGGGAGCCAATAGCTCCCATTGCTAGCAATCTGCCCCACGAGGAGGAATACAGCGACAGGAGCTGCTGCTTTTGTGCACATTTTTTGATTGGATCAGGTTCAGGTAAGAAAAAGGCAAGTATGGGAGGGGGGGGGGGGCTGCAGCACACAAGGTTTTTCACCTTAATGCAAAGAATGCATTAGGATGAAAAAACTTAAAGGGGTTATAAAGGTTCAGATATATTTTTTTGTTTAAAACAAACATGTCATACTTACCTTCACTGTGCAGTTTGTTTTGCACAGAGTGGCCCTGATCGTCCTCTTCTGGGGTCCCACGGCGGCTCTCTCGGCTCCTCCCCACAATAGATAACCCCCTCGGGAAGCTCTCTCCTGAAGGGGTTAGCTTGCGGGCATGCTCTTGTCTCATACACTCTGCGTCCTTAGACACAAAGTGTATGTCTCGGCCCCGCCCCCCGGCGGTTGCGTCATTGGATTCGATTGACAGCAGCGGGAGCCAATGGCTGCGCTGCAATCAATCTATCCAATGAACCCCGAGACTCCGTGGAGAAGAGGACGCCGGGGGACGTGCAGAGCAGGTGAACGGGCTCAGGTAAGTAAAACGGGGGGCCAGTCATTGCCACGTGTTTTTTCACCTTAATACAGAGGTTGCATTAAGGTGAAAAAACACGAACCTTTACAACCACTTTAAGGCTTTAAAACCACTTTTAAGGCTGTGGCTCTGTTACCTCCCCCTGGCTTCTGGAGTTTGCTGGTCTGGACTCACTCACCGTGGACTTTAAGTGTAAAGCTATAAATGTTGCTGCAGTGTCATTAGTTTGTTCTGCTGGCAGGAACGTAACCCCCTTACATGCAGAAGAATTTGTTAGCATTGTAGATAGTATGGTAGTTAGTTTCTATTCCCTTCAGGACTCTAAGGGATCAACGTGTCAACAATTGACCCAGGGCCGGCCCTACCATGGGACCCGATGGTACCTCGATCCCAGGCGGCACTTTCAGGGGGGCGGCAAATCAATGTTCAAACTGCTGCCTAAAAATTTGTCTCTGTGTTTGAGCCAAGCTCAGCAATGGGCAGCGGTGGGTGTCCTGTGATTGGTTGAGCAGGTCATGTGGGCGGGACGGACATGAGGCTTGTGATTCGCCTGGAGGAGCGGAGGAGCTGGACTGTGGGTAATCGCGCCAGCCCTGCATGCTCCCGGAGTCCTAACTAGCGCTGTGTGTCACAGGAGACCTGAGGTCTCATCTGTCCTGTCAGCCGCCCGCGGCCCCCCCTCCTCTCTATCAGACCCCCCTCCTGAGGTCTGTCTTTCTCATCTGCTCTATCAGCCGCCCCCCTCCTCTCGATCAGCCCCCCCTCTTCTCTATCAGCCCCCCTCCTCTCTATTACCCCCCCCCCCTCCTCTCTATCAGCCGACCCCCCTCCTCTCTATTAGCCCCCCTCCTCTCTATCAGCCGCCCCCTCCTCTCTATCAGCCCGTCCCCCTCCTCTCTATCAGCCCGTCCCCCTCCTCTCTATCAGCCGCCCCCCCTCCTCTCTATCAGCCGCGCCCCCCTCCTCTCTATCAGCCGCCCCCCCTCCTCTCTCAGCCACCCCCCCTCCTCTCAGCCGCCCCCCCTCCTCTCTATCAGCCACCCCCCTCCTCTCTATCAGCCCCCCTCCTCTCTATCAGCCGCCCCCCTCCTCTCTATCAGCCACCTCCTCCTCTCTATTAGCCCCCCTTCTCTCTATTAGCCCCTCTATGTGTTTGAGCAAAGCTCAGCAATGGGCAGTGGCGGGTGTCCTGCGATTGGCCGAGCAGGTCATGTGGGCGGGACGGCGGACATGAGGCTTGTGATCTGCTGGAGGAGCTGGACTGTGGGTAATCGCGCCAGCCCTGCATGCTCCCGGAGTCCTAACTAGCGCTGTGTGTCACAGAAGACCTGAGGTCTCATCTGTCCTGTCAGCCGCCCGTGGCCCCCCTCCTTTCTATCAGCCCCCCTCCTGAGGTCTGTCTCTCTCATCTGCTCTATCAGCCGCCCCCTCCTCTCGATCAGCCCCCCTCCTCTCTATCAGCCCCCCCTCCTCTCTATTACCCCCCCCTCCTCTCTATCAGCCGGCCCCCCTCCTCTCTATTAGCCCCCCCTCCTCTCTATCAGCCGCCCCCCTCCTCTCTATCAGCCCCCCCCTCCTCTCTATCAGCCCCCCTCCTCTCTATTACCACCCCTCCTCTCTATCAGCCCCCCTCCTCTCTATTAGCCCCCCTCCTCTCTATCAGCCGGCCCCCCTCCTCTCTATTAGCCCCCCCTCCTCTCTATCAGCCGCCCCCCTCCTCTCTATCAGCCCCCCCTCCTCTCTATCAGCCCCCCTCCTCTCTATTACCACCCCTCCTCTCTATTACCACCCCTCCTCTCTATCAGCCCCCCTCCTCTCTATTAGCCCCCCTCCTCTCTATCAGCCGGCCCCCCTCCTCTCTATTAGCCCCCCCTCCTCTCTATTAGCCGCCCCCCCTCCTCTCTATCAGCTGCCATCAGCCGCCCCCCTCCTCTCTATCAGCCCCATCTCTCTATCAGCCCCCCCTCCTCTCTATCAGCCCGTCCCCCTCCTCTCTATTAGCCCCACCTCCTCTCTATCAGCCGCCCCCCCTCCTCTCTATCAGCCGCCCCCCCTCCTCTCTATCAGCCGCCCCCTCCTCTCTCAGCCGCCCCCCTCCTCTCTATCAGCCGCCCCCCTCCTCTCTATCAGCCGCCCCCCTCCTCTCTATTAGTCCCCCCTTCTCTCTATTAGCCCCCCTCCTCTCTCTCAGCCGCCCCCCTCCTCTCTCTCAGCCGCCCCCCCTCCTCTCTATCAGCCGCCCCCCCTCCTCTCTATCAGACGCCCCCCTCCTCTCTATCAGCCGCCCCCCCTCTCTATCAGCCGCCACCCCCTCTTCCTCTCTGTCAGCTGCCACCCCCTCTTCCTCTCTGTCAGCCGCCACCCCCTCTTATTCTCTGTCAGCCGCCACCCCTTCTTCCTCTCTGTCAGCCGCCACCCCCTCTTCCTCTCTGTCAGACCCCCCTCCTCCTCTCTGTCAAACCCCCCTCCTCCTCTCTGTCAAACCCCCCTCCTCTCTGTCAGACGTGTGGCAGGTGACGTCATGGCAAGTGACAATCCGCTACGTGTGGCAGGTGACGTTGTGGCAAGTGACAATCCGCTACGTGTGGCAGTTGACATCGTGGCAAGTGACAATCCACAATGTGTGGCAGGTGACGTTGTGGCAAGTGACAATCTGCAATGTGTGGCAAGTGACAATCTGCCCCCCTCCTCTCTATCAGCCCCCCTCCTCTCTATCAGCCGCCCCCCCTCCTCTCTATCAGCCCGTCCCCCTCCTCTCTATCAGCCGCCCCCCCTCCTCTCTATCAGCTGCCCCCCCTCCTCTCTATCAGCCGCCCCCCCTCCTCTCTCAGCCGCCCCCCCTCCTCTCTATCAGCCGCCCCCCCTCCTCTCTATCAGCCGCCCCCCCCTCCTCTCTATCAGCCGCCCCCCCTCCTCTCTATCAGCCCCCCATCTCTCTATCAGTCCCCCTCCTCTCTATCAGCCTGTCCCCCTCCTCTCTATTAGCCCCCCCATCTCTCTATCAGCCGTCCCCCCTCCTCTCTCAGCCCCCCCCTCCTCTCTATCAGCCGCCCCCCCTCCTCTCTATCAGCCGCCCCCCCTCCTCTCTATCAGCCGCCCCCCTCCTCTCTATCAGCCCCCCATCTCTCTATCAGCCCCCCCTCCTCTCTATCAGCCCGTCCCCCTCCTCTCTATTAGCCCCCATCCTCTCTATCAGCCGCCCCCCTCCTCTCTCAGCCGCCCCCCCTCCTCTCTATCAGCTGCCCCCCTTCTCTCTATCAGCCCCCCTCCTCTCTATCAGCCGCCCCCCTCCTCTCTATTAGTCCCCCCCTTCTCTCTATTAGCCTCCCCTCCTCTCTCTCAGCCGCCCCCCTCCTCTCTCTCAGCCGCCCCCCCTCCTCTCTATCAGCCGCCCCCCCTCCTCTCTATCAGACGCCCCCTCCTCTCTATCAGCCGCCCCCCCTCTCTATCAGCCGCCACTCCCTCTTCCTCTCTGTCAGCCGCCACCCCCTCTTCCTCTCTGTCAGCCGCCACCCCTTCTTCCTCTCTGTCAGCCGCCACCCCCTCTTCCTCTCTGTCAGACCCCCCTCCTCCTCTCTGTCAAACCCCCCTCCTCCTCTCTGTCAGACCCCCCTCCTTTCTGTCAGACCCCCTCCTCTCTGTCAGACGTGTGGCAGGTGACGTCATGGCAAGTGACAATCCGCTACGTGTGGCAGGTGACGTTGTGGCAAGTGAAAATCCGCTACGTGTGGCAGGTGACATCGTGGCAAGTGACAATCCACAATGTGTGGCAGGTGACGTTGTGGCAAGTGACAATCTGCAATGTGTGGCAAGTGACAATTTGCAATGTGTGGCATCGTGGCAAGTGACCATCCGCAATTTGTGGCAGATGGCATCGTGGCAAGTGACAATCCGCAACAAGTGACAATCTGCATCTGGTGGCAGGTGACGCGGCAAGTGACACACTCAGAGCTCCCACTGATTCTGCATTATGGTGAGTTGAACTATTTTATTTTATATAACAATGTAATAATAGAAATAATGCACTTCAATAATTTTTTTTGCGATTCGGCACTGTATCAATTTAACTGACAATTGCGCTGTCGTGTGACGTTGTACCTAAACAAATAGAGCTTTCTTTTGGTGGTATTTGATTACTTCTGCGGTTTTTATTTTTTGTGCTATAAACAAAAATAGCGACAACTTTGAAAATAATTTTTTATTTAACTTTTTGCTATAATAAACATCCAAAAAAATAAAAATAAAAATGTCTTCATCAGTTTAGGTCGATATGTATTCTTCTACATATGTTTGGTAAAAAAAATGTTTACAACAATAAGTGTATATTGATTAGTTTGCGCAAAAGTTATTGCGTCTACCAAATAGAGGATAGATTTATGGCATTTTTATTATTATTATATATTTTTTACTACTAATGGCGGTGATCTGCGATTTTTAGCGAAACTGTGACATTGCGGTGGACAGATTGGACACTTTTGACACTTTTTTGGGACCAGTAACATTTATACAGCCATCAGTGCTATAAAAATGCACTGATTACTGTGTAAATGTCACTGTCAGGAAAGGGGTTAAATGTGTTCCCTGGGAGGTGTTTCTAACTGGGGGGATGGGACTGACTAGAGGAGGAGAGAGATCTCTGTTCCTAATCACTAGAAACAGCAGATCTGTCTCTCCTCCCCTGTCAGAATGGGGATCTGTCTGTTTACATTGACAGATCCCCGTTCTGGCTCTGTGGAGCGATCGCAGGTGGCCGGCTGACATCGCGGCCAACGGCCACGCACAGGTCCTTTTATACTCATATATACATGTATAGAGCCATGACAGGTCCTCTTTATACTCCTACATACATGTATAGTGCCATGACAGGTCCTCTTTATACTCCTACATACATGTATTGTGCCATGACAGGTCCTCTTTATACTCCTACATACATGTATAGTGCCATGACAGGTCCTCTTTATACTCCTATGCATGTATAGAGCCATGACAGGTCCTCTATATACTCCTATATACATGTATAGAGCCATGACAGGTCCTCTTTATACTCCTATGCATGTATAGAGCCATGACAGGTCCTCTTTATACTCCTATATACATGTATAGAGCCATGACAGGTCCACTTTAGTTATCATGATATAAAAGAATGAATATGGGGGCATTTTGGTGGGCGTGATTTTTTTTTTTTTTGGGGGGGGGGGGGGGCAGCATTCCATTCTTGGTACCAGGCAGCACAATGTTTTGGGCCGGCACTGAATTGACCACTAAGTGGTTCACCGTCTAATTAGAGTCATGGACTTTCTGAACAGTATCTATTGTAGCTAGGCTAGTTGTTTTATATATGGAAGATAACCCTTACGAGGATGATGTTCTCTCCTTTTGTTATGTATGTATACTGTATGTATGCACATTTTCTTTCAGGAGTACATGTATCGGTTATATATGTAGTAAGTTAGCGGCAGAACCCTGCTTAGCTAGGTTGTATATTTTCAATATGTTTGTATATTATTTTTCTATATTGTAAATACCTATTTTTCCTCAGCTATTTATTATTGCCTATGTGGTATGCCACATGATGTACATATGTTACCCTGTTACCCTGTTTACTCCCTTTTCCCCTCATTTATTTGCATTGGGTGCCCTTGGTCCTGGGCTCAGTAGCCTTTTTTTCTAACAGCCCATGAGGACATGGTTTATTTTCATAGGGGGGGGGGGGCTATGTAGAAACCTCTGTGTTATGTGGTATAGGTAAATTTAGTGGTTCCTCTGTAGGCAGAGGAGCAGGGCTTAATTTTTTGTGTTTTTGACTGTCACCCACACTGTGTTGCCCGGGGGAGGAGTCCCGGCCTATTTATATCTATACTCTGCCCCCTCCCACACCAACTCAACAATCCAAAACTCCCTACTATCCAGTACCCTGTTTCCCTAGTCATGCCAGCCCTCCGCCCATGCATTTTATTTATTTTTGCTCCGGGCTTCTCTTCATGGCTGTGGCTTTGTTACCTCCCCCTGGCTTCTATAGTTTGCTGGATAGTTCTAGAACGTAGAGGGTGGGGGGACAGAGGCTTAAGGCTAATTATGGAGTTCCCACCAATCCCTGAAGAGATGAGGCTCAGTAGGCGCAAAATATTCAGGAGCCTGGCAGTCAGGGAGCAGAGTCCAGCGTCCAGTTGCCTAGAGGAGACCCCTTGGGCAGAAGAAAGGACAAGAGAAGGAGAGAGCGGGTTGAAGAGAGAAGGTGCAGCTGGAAGCTTCACCCCCTTTGCCAGTTTCAGATAGGCTGGCAGACAAGATTTGGTAGAAAAGTAATAATTTATGCCAAATTTCCATTGGAGTGGATTTGTCAAGACTAGCTTATTTGTGATTCCTAAAAATCGGTACACTTTACAAAAAGAGAACATTATGATGCAAACCTACGTTGCCTAATCCATCTGTTATTCTGTAAAGTGACAAGTTGCCTCTGTGACTTGTGCGACATTTAATTTATATAATTTCTCCACCTCTGAATGATTTGTAAACCTCTCACCAGGCCAGATATGTGAAGAAATTAAGCAGAGGGAGAATTAGGAGTAAAAATTATTTTCCTTGATTTTGTGAACGAGCATGATTCTTACAGGCAGACATATTAAAAAAAGCATGACATAACACCTCTGATTTTTAATCTGCACCAGAGGTGAGAAATAAAATGTAACACTCTGAGGTTAATGTGTTATTATGTAACAGCTCTACAGTGTAGTATCACTGGTCCTTGATCACTGTACCTTTAACCCTTTGATCCCTCATTAGAACATCCCTGGTGTTCCTGTTGGGGGGATTACCTGTAGTGTGAAAGTACATAAGATCCCATTGCTAAAGTCTACTGTTGGAAATAATTGTCTGGCTGTTATGTTGATCCAGCGGCTTCAATAGATTTTGAGTCACTGACCCAGAACAAGTATGCAAATCAGGAATCCTGACCTCTGACTTCCAAATGTAGTTATGGGTGTAACTAGGTGCCCCCAATGTTCTGACAGCCCACACTATGCTGCATAGTCATTAGACAGCACAGATCTTAAACAAAGGCACAGAGCCAATCAGAGTGGCTCTGTTCCATGTGATTGCTATGATGGTCAATCACAAATGTAAACACTGATTGTATTTACATTTGAGAGCCCACCCATTCCTCCTCTGCTACTGAACCATTTCCCACCTCTAATCCTGTGAGTTTCTCCAAGGGAAAAGGTGTGAAGCAGATCCATGATGAAATGTCATACACTTTGGGTGATAGTGGCCCTTCGTATGCAACAGTTAAACGTTGGGTTGTCAATTTTAAAACTGGCCATTTCAGTGTTGAAAATGAGAAACCAAGTGGAAGGCCCGTTTCTGTCTCTGTGCCTGCAAATGTGAAAGCCATCCATGACATGATCATGGAGGATCACCAAATATCAGCCAAAAGTATCGCTACATATCTGGGAATGCCACGCGAGAGAGTTGGCGCCATTATCTGCGACGTGTAGGAGAAAAAGGGGGAGGGGTACGAGCGTGAGGACAGTTGATGAGACTGGCCAGACATGTACTCACACAACGACTTGTAAATGAGAAAGCTTGCAGCAAATTGGATCCCAAAACTTTTGAACAAAAGAGGACAACGCCTCATCACACACTTAGGCTTTCATGATGTGATGCCCCATCCACCCTGTTCGCCCAAACTTGCTCCTTCTGACTATCATCTGTTCCCCAATCTCAAAAAACACCTAAAGAGACAACGATTTGGGAGTGTTTCGGAGGCAACTAATGCTACAAATGAGTGGTTACACCAGCAGTCAGAAGAATTTTATTTGCAGGGACTTAAGAAGTTGCAGGACAGGTTTCGCAAGTGCATTAACTTCCTGGGGGAATATGTAGAATAGTGTGGCAATTACAGCTTCCTAGTTAAATTTTTTCTGGATAAGGCTCAATACTTATCAGCACCCCCTCGTACACTGCTGCCACTGACCATCAAGGAAATGGGTGCACTGAGCACTACTGTAAGAGAGGCACATTGACCAGCAATGTAAACCCTGACTACTAGTGTAATGGACATACTGACCACCAGTGTAAGGGGGACATCCTGATCACCAATGTGATGGGCACACTGACCATCAATATATGGGGGGCACCCTGACTACCAATGAAATGGGCACACTGACCACCCAATGTATGAGGGGGCACCCTTACCACCAATGTAAGGGGGGTACCCTCACCACCAATGTAATGGACAATTTGCACAGGCATGGTCCACCATTAGCACTATCAAAAGCCTGTCCTCATCAATGATGGGAAGCCAGTGAAGGAAGTACATGTAGAAAGGAACCCTGATCACCAATGTGATGGGCACACTGACCAGACCATCAATACATGGGGGGCACCCTTACCACCAATGTAATGGGCACACTTATCACTAATGTATGGCGGGGCATCCTCACCACCAACTTAAGGGGGGTACCCTCACCACCAATGCAATGAACACATTGCACAGGCATGGTCCTCCATTATCACTGTCAAAAGCTTGTCCTGAGCAACGATGTGAAGCCAGTGATGGGAGTACATGTAGAAAGAAAATGTATGAAAAGGCTTAATTTTTTGATAATTTAAATGAAATTAATCATAATACATAATTCCTGATTCAGAATCCTCTGATGTAGCATGCTTTATTAACCTAAAAATTGCATACTAGTTCTAGGGCAGGGAGATAATCAGCATTCACGTGAGTGAAGTTACCCCTTTCAAGCAAGTATATAGACCACAAGCCGGGGAATGGCAACTTCCATTAGCACTTTCTCAGACAGGTGTGTTGTGTTGTGACAGCTTCCCTTTAAATGTGTCAATGTGCGAGAAAGGCAGCAGGGAAGATATCGGTGACTCATTTAGCAACCCTAGCTAAGGTACTACAGCGTACAAAGAAGAACAGCAATGTTAGATATAAGGGCTGCAGTGGAGTATTTTCTGAAAATGCATTATTGTCAATGGTATCCCCATGGGGGAATTTTCATGCTTCCTGTCAGAAGAGGTCAACTGCAGGTTAAATGCCCCTGTCAATGGATTTTTTAATGATCTCACAAGCATCCAAAACTGATGTCAAATTGATAAAAAAAAAAGCCCAAAGCCTATCGACAAGGTTTATCAGCAAAGCTAAGGATTTTTTTTTTTTAAAGCTAATTAAACCTAAGCAGTCAACATGATGAAATTTGGGGCTAATTTGACAACATTTTGGCAAAGGCAAAATCCATAATTTTTATGTGAAATCACTGTGAAAATAGTTGGCAAAATCACCCTGATAATTCAGTTCTAATCAAAATACTTAAAAAAAATGTTTGCATAGCCCCCAACCATTGAGGTATGTGATCATAACGGTAATACTATTATGGATGCGAAACTTTGGTCCTTCACATGAAAGGACAACTATAATACGTTTTATAGAATTTGGGTCTCTGGGATACACAAAACTAACAAGAGCTCAACTCTCCAACCCATAGCTACCTGATAGCACAAACCCCAATACAATATCTCTTTCTGCCAACACTATAATTCTCTGGTTTACAAAGCTTATCAAATGACGAGCCCATGGTTTGGTACTCATCTTTTCTCCATACCCTGCTGGGTGTAAAAGTTACTTTTTAAAAATGGTTTCACCTTATGCTATGGAAGGTTTAGGATGTAGATAGTTAATGTTTGTAGACAGTTTACCCAACCATGCCACCTTTGACAGAATACGAGCCTCTCGGATACTCTCTTGATAGAATTTGAGCCTCTTCGATATTCGCAACTAATAAGAGCTAGCCTGAGAATGGGAACACAGAAGCACCATTGGACAAACCCCAACACAACATCTCTCTTTCTTCTAACACTATACTTCACCCTGGTTTGCAAAATATATCACATCGATTAAACCCTGGTTTGGTATCTTTCTTCCTTACCTGCTGGGTGTAAAAGTTACTGTTAATGAATGGATTAACCTTAGGTTATGCAAGGAGACTGTAGTGTTTATGACATAGATAGTTAATATTTGCAGACAGTCTACATACTGTATATGAAGCAACCCAACTGTCACATACCAGGCTGGAGGCTGAGGTGACGAGAGGGCTCCCCTTGCGGCTGAGAGCAGAGTACCCCTGGAGTTGGAGACAGAGGATGCTCTGCCCAAAGATGCACGGGTTGCCTACCGATGAAGCTGTCTGATGGTTCCAGAAGCGGACTCCCCAGAGCAGAGAAGGTGGTCACAGCCAATGATTCCCTGGAGGTACTGGCGGATCTTAGCAGGTGAAAAAGCAGAGACGTCGTCAAAAGCCAGGCCGGGGGTCAAACACAGGAAGGCAGCCAGAAGCAGAGGCAGGAGGTGTGGTTGTGATCAAGCCGGGGTCAAACACAGGAAGTCAATCTGGAACAGGCAAGGAGCAGGTCCGTGAAACAAACTGGGTTCAGAGCCAGGAGAGAAGCCAGAGCAGGTCAGGGCAAGCCGGGTCGGTAACAGGTAATCAAACAGGAGCAAGGAACACAGGAACACATGATACAGAGCTGACGATAATCCAGCGATTTATGAGAGCAGTTGGAGTCCTTATATAGGCCAGCAAAACACTGGTAATTGGCACGTTTGCGTACGAACGTTAGCCGTTGCTAACGTGCGTTCACTGTTAAGCGCCGATTGCTAATGCGCATACGCGGATTAGCGCGGTCATAACGGGTATTGGCATATCTGCCAGTTCTTCTCCGGTTTCTTCCCTGACACCAACCATGCTGGTCTTGATAGAATATTGGACCTCTTGGATACTTTCTTGATAGAATGTGGGCCTCTTAGATTCTTGCAACTAACAAGATCTATACTCCTAAACTGTAGCTACCCAGAGAATGGAAACCCAATAGCACCATAGGACAAGCCCCAAGACAACATCTCTCTTTCTTTGGATACTCTTTTTTTGGATACTTCCTCTCTCTATTTGGATGATCTCTTGAGGAAATATGGGCTTCTTGGATACTCTCGAACAAACAAGAGCTCTACTCCCCAACCTATAGCTACCCAGAGAATGGGAATTGTTATGGGTGGAACTGTGCATGGGTGTGCGTACTACAAAGGATATCATTGGAGTTTGTTATAGACCTCCCAGTGTTAATGAGGAGGTGGAGACTCAGCTCCTTGCACAGACAGAAAGGGCTGAAAGGCCTGGGACAGTGATAATAATGGCGGATTTCAACTGCCCAGTAATTAACTGGAGTAATGGCACTGCAGGAACAGTTTATTGAGGCCCTGACTAGGAATGATACTCTGCTCAACCTGGTAATCTCAAAGTTTAAAAGGCTAAAAATAAAACCTATGTGGCTCACGGCCAACGTTAAAAAAAGCTATATATAAGTAAAGAGCTTTTACAAAATTGAACCCCACCTACAAGCTATTATACCACTTGCGCCGCACTGCGCATTCGTGAAATCAGCACGTACACGCTGGGTAGCCAGCATGCACGGAATTCAGGCTTGCCCACACATTTTTATCTATGTAGCACTACCCCCGCAGGAGCTGCTGGTTAGTTCTGGGTTTTGCACGTTACCTCTTCAGCTTCGTTGTCCGGGTAGGAAAGTCTGTAGTAAATGCAATGTCCACACAGATGTAAAGCCTTCAACAGTCATGCTTTATTTTCTTATGCAGTAAACGTTGAGAAAGTAGAAGGTAGAGAAGAGCAGGGGAAGGTTCAGGCACTCGCCACAACTATGCAAAGGTGTCAGTTTAAAGTCACTCACCACTCTCAATGTTAGAGTGGGTATTGGTCACCCGGATAGTCCCCTCTCACATGGCCTAGCAGCTGGGATGACACACGAATCAGCAACGGGACAGTCTCTGCCACAGACTGCCCTAGGTGAAATGGGTCTCCGCCACAGACCTTTTAAAGTGAACAAAGTCTCTGCCACAGACCTTTTAAAGTTGAGCGAATGGATAGTCCAGGAATCCTCTGCCACAGGATTTCAAAGTCCCAAACTTCCAGCCGTGCAGTGAAAAGAGCCTTTAAGCCAATCCAGAGAACTGCAGGGCTTGTAGTATAGTGGATCCCTCCTTAATAAAGTTTCCAGGCCTCACCCGAGACAGCAGCACTTTGCCGGTCTCCTCCGGGGCAGGTCCTCCCCTGGTCTCCTCCCTTAAGACAGCTTCCTCCCCATTTGGACGGACAGCTTGGTATCCCCTCCCAGCAGGCACAGCGGGGCGACCACTCCCATTGTACCGCTTCCGAGAAGGGTCACTCAATGCACCATGGTCTGCCTGTGTTCCAACAGGTGTCTGAGGTGGTAACGCCACCTTCAGTCAAACAGGGAAACTACCATCGGGCGAACCACAGCTAGAACAGAAGCAAATCTCCATGTAATTCAACAGTCTGAGCCCAACTACTGGCTCAGACATCCCTCTAAATTTAAATAGCGTCCCAACCTTTTGGGGAGGGCGCTACATCTAAAAAGTAAAAATTTTCAGCCGAAAAACACTGCTCTAAGTGAGAACATTTCCAGGCACTTTTAGCAGTCTGCTATCACATAATTATCACACATTGATAAGTTCTTTGTGGTGGTAGATTGACACCCACCCAGTTATATGTTCATTAAGATACTTAAATGTGTTACAAAATACGTAAAATCTATTTTTATATTGATTTGCTATAATTGGCTGTACAGAGAGGGAGAAACTGCACTGGGGGGCTCTTGCTGTCATTCCAGCATCAATACACACTGGGAGCTTGCTAACAGAACAATGGGAGCAGGGGATGGCTCAACAGCGTGAAACTGTTCCTTCACCATCCAATCAGCACACTGTGGGTTGGAGAAGTGACTTTGTTGCATTGCTTTTCTGTAAGAGAATGAAGTGCAGTCTCTCTACATAGAAAAAAACATTTTAAAGAAAAAAGGGGATTTTAAAGCTGTTGAGTCCTTCTATCAGAATGATTCACCAATACACTCACATTCTTAAAAAGTATGTCTTTATTACAAATTCATTAAAAAAGTGTGTAGGTATCAATCCCCTAAAAGGATGAAGAAATTCAGCAAGCCATCTTCATTATTGCGACCCCCAAATAAGGAGCAACTCCCCTATAAACATATATACACCATAATATTATTTGAATACGGTTTCACACCCTTTAGTGGTGGATATCGAATCTGAGTATTCATTGTAAGTTGTATATGCTTTTGTAGCCCTATTGTCACATTGTATATTATATATTATACATTTAACCATATACTATTTTGTATATTTTCCTTTTTTCAGGAAACCATACTCAACTGCACCCCATGACCCCCTGAGGAAGCCTGCAGTGCGAAACGCGTCAGCATGAGGCATCCCTCCCCCTTTTTCTTCTCTGAAATGTGTGATATTGTATTCATATATTCATATTGTATATAGGGGAGCTGCCTTTAATTTGGGGATCGCAATATTGAATATAGCTTGCTGAATTTATTCATGCTTTTAGGTGATTGATTCCCCACAAACTTTTTTAATGAATTTGTATTAAAGACATACAGTGCCTTGAAAAAGTATTCACACCCCTTGAAATTTCCCCACATTTTGTCATGTTACAACCAAAAAGGTAAAGGCATTTTATTGGGATTTTATGTGATAAACCAACACAAAGTGGCACATAATTGTGGAAGGAAAATGATAAATGGTTTTCATTTTTTTTTACAAATAAATATATGAAAAGTGTGGGGTGCATTTGTATTCAGCCCCCTTTACTCTGATACCCCTAACTAAAATCTAGTGGAACCAATTGCCTTCAGAAGTCACCCAATTAGTAAATAGAGTCCACCTGTGTGTAATTTAATCTCAGTATAAATACAGCTGTTCTGCGAAGCCCTCAAAGGTTTGTTAGATAACCTAATGCCCCGTACACACGGTCGGATTTTCCGCCAGCAAAAACCATCCAAGGTTTTTCCGACGGAAAGTCCGATCGTGTTTACAGGGCATTAGTAAGCAAACAGCATTATGAAGGCCACGGAACACACCAGACAGTTCAGGGATAAAGTTGTGGAGAAGTTTAAAGCAGGGTTAGGTTATAAAAAAATATCTCAAGCTTTGAACATCTCACGGAGCTCTGTTCAATCCATCATCTGAAAATGGAAAGAGTATGGCACAACTGCAAACCCACCAAGACATGGCCGTCCACCTAAACTGACAGGCCGGACAAGGAGAGCATTAATCAGAGAACAGCCAAGAGGCCCATGGTAAGTCTGGAGGAGCTGCAGAGACCCACAGCTCAGGTGGGAGAATCTGTCCACATGGGCAAAAATTTCACTCTCTAGTGCAAAGCTGATAGAGACATCCCCAAAAAGACTTGCAGCTGTAATTGCAGTGAAAGGAGGTTCTACAAAGTATTGACTCAGGCGGGCTGAATATAAATGCACGCCACACTTTTCACATATTTATTTTGAAAACCATTTATCATTTTCCTTCCACTTCACAATTATGTGCCACTTTGTGTTGGTCTACCACATAAAATACATTTACGATTTTGGTTGTAACATGAAAAAAATGTGGAAAACTTCAAGGGGTATGAAAACTTGTTCAAGGCGCTGTACTTTTTAAAGGGGTGTTCCAGGCAACCCCGTGCAAAAAAAATAATAATTAAAAGCCAGCAGCTACACATACTGCAGTTGCTGGCTTTTAATAAATGGAGACTTACCTGTTCGGGTGTCCCTCGATGTCGGCACCGCAGCTGATGTTTCACATCAGCTGTCGGTGCTTCCGTCGCCATTGCGGGTAAGGGAACCCGGCAGTGAAGACTTTCGGCTTCACGCCGGGAACCCTACTGCGCATGCCGCGGCCGGACTCCAGTAAGTGGGTAAGGATACCTGTCTTTGACAGGTATCCTGTCCCCCCTCCCCCCCGAAAGGTGCCAATTGTGGCACCGGAGGGGGGGAGGAATCCGATAAGCGGAAGTTCCACTTTAGGGTGAGTGTATTGGTGAATCATTCTAATAGGACTCAACACCTTTAAAATCCCCTTTTTTCTTTAAAATGTTTTTTTCTATATTATTTTGGGATGTGGTGTTGACAAATACAACTGGACTAATGTATATTCCAGTCTCTCTACTTACTACACAATGTGGCGGGATGTGGCGGGAGTGTGACTCACAGGATTGGCTGAACAGAATTAAAAATGTTTGGGAGGTAAAACACTTTTTCTGAATGTTTTCAGCTGTTAAGCTTTTTGACAGAAGCAGATCTTTAATGAAGATAGCAGAAGTTTTGCAAGTTTGAAGATCTGACCAGACCTTGATTCAGCTCTAACTGTTGTTATATCCTTTAATTAGTTCGGATGAACTGTAATGCCGCGTACACACGATCGGAAATTTCGACAAGTGTGTGTACGCGGCATAAGACATTGTCAGAAAGCTATTCTTTTTCAAATGCCTTGAGAATCCTTAACTTCATTGTCACGATTAAAAGCTGGACTACAGACAAAGAGATAAAGGACAAGCTGCATTACATGTAGGTGAAATAATCTTCCTACCGAAATATTTGCAATTCTGTTCGGTCAGTCTGGACCTAGCTTTCCTCAGATAAATAATTCAGTTTAGTCACTTCCCAATCTCCAGCAAGTTGGATGGACAATGAAGGGAAATCACCATGCTAATGAGCTGAGCCATTGTTCTGCTCTCTTGTCTTGTCTAGAGCAGTAGTTCTCAACCAGTAGGCCATGGCCCACTGCCGGGATGTGTCCTTCCTTATCCTGGGCCTCCAGCCAGCTGCAGGTCCCCTAACCTCCCACACTGCATCCCAGCTTCCATAGTGTACCTGAATCTCACATAACGGCAGAGCTGTTGATAGGGGGTTAGGGCCAGCCCTCCTGTACATGGCATATCAGTTTACCAGGGTCAGAAAGGGGATCCTTT
Organism: Rana muscosa; assembly: GCA_029206835.1. Taxonomy (NCBI): domain Eukaryota; kingdom Metazoa; phylum Chordata; class Amphibia; order Anura; family Ranidae; genus Rana; species Rana muscosa. The sequence continues at coordinate 258,411,559 of CM055128.1, forward strand.
AACTACCTTTGGCCATGAACAGTAATCCCAGGGGCCATAGCTCCAAGTAATTAAATACATTTCCTAGGCTCCATCAGTCCAGCAACAGGGTTCGGAGACAAAGAGGGGACTTTTTACCCATTTTTAGGAGTAAGTAGGATATTCTTCTGTATCTTTGTTCGCAATACCTGAAGTCCCAGGCCTCTTCTTCTATATCCGTCCTCTGGGCAGGCCAGATTGCTTCCATAGAAACCATTGAAATTCTGTTTCCATATATGATGTTCGCTCCTGGGGAGTCAAACTGGTAATAGTTCTAGTGTTCGTCTGATGGCTCAAACAGCCAAAGTTCAGGCCAAATCTTTGGCTCATCTCCCAAGGGAGGGGGGGGCGTCCAGCAGGCAGTATGGGGCCCCGTGATTTCTAATGGTGGCCCTGCATAAAGGCCCACAATGCTCACAGGCCCCCTGAGAGCTCTCAGCCTCCACAGTGCTTCAACGGTACCGCTGAGCCTGCTGCAGATTCTCCAGCCCTCCATAGTGTCCCCAACCTCCAACAGTGTCCCGATTGCCCCCAACTCTCTCCAGAAACCTCATCCCCCACAGGGTCACCGAGCCTGTTGAAGAGTCCCCTAACCCATCCCACAATCCTAATCCTCGCAGTGACACCCAACCCAATCCCGAGCATGCCAGCATTTCAGTACATGTTTTGCATTCCCATACTTTTATGGTGTGAGTGTAAAATTTTTAACTGTCAGGGCATGGAAGGTTTTGAAAGAATTTATTAGGCCCTGGTCTTAAAGAAGATTGAGAACCGCTGGATTAGTGTACAACTTCAAAGAGACCCTTTGGGGGTCTCTCAACATATCAAAACATCTGCAATAGAGGAGCTCCTATATTCACCTTTTAGCAGACCATGTCTCTGTTCCAGCACTCTGCTTGCATCAGTCTCAATGCTTCCAGATATGTTGAATGCCTGTGTACCCCACCTCACTCCAAGGGTTATTTTTCAAACCACTATGTTGTTGCTCAATCCTTTAATGGTGTAGTGGTCAGGAAAATTAAGCACAGAGCACGGTTGGGGACATGGGCATCTAACACTCCCAAAAGTGTTGAATGCCAAATAGTCTTGTGCCCCAAGACGACGTGACCTATCACAAAACGCGTAGGGCGGAACGAGCGGCGTGCTGACGTCATCACCCTCCACTGCTCGATCTCCACACGGACGGGTCTGCCTGCTTGCGTTTGGCCGGCGCAGCAGGCTTAAGGCTGGTTTTTCTTATATCAAATGTGAGTGCTATTTTTATTTTCTTGTTTCAATAAATTACTGGAAGATTTTACACTATCGAGGCATCTGTCTTCCTTGCATGTTACATCATTACCAACTGGCTTACTACTGTGGAATGTGCTGACTAGTGAGGCCGTGAACACAGGGTGTCATCACCATCCAGCTGGGATTCATTACAAGCATACTTAGGTCCTCCGTCATAGAGGACCATGGTGCTTTGGTAAGCAGATTTACTTGTCATACGGTGGTGGAATTCATTTGGCTTCAGTCCTTATTTGAAGAGTTGGATGCCATTGGATTTATGCACGGGTGTCTTTATCAGCATTGAAGTCACACTTGGGCTATTTTTTCATGCACTTTATGAACTCATTTCATTTTGCACTTTATGAACTTATTTTTATATGTTGTAACCCAATTTTTGAACATCTTCAATGTTTCCATTGTCTCATTTATTTTAGAGTGTGATTCATACCACTTAGTTTGTGTCATTATTAGTTTGGGTTACTTATGACATTATTTGTTAATTTAATATTCCAGGTTTAGTGCAACTATATATTTTTTTCTAGTCTTGTGGAGGCTGCTCCACTGGAACAGAGGGAAGGTAGGAGGTATGATATTGCGGCAAAGAGGTTAATGTAAGCTGAACACTAGGCAGATATAAAAGGCACAAATTAATGCAGCTCTGTAATCATTAATACAACATTAAAAGTATTTTTTACATATGAGCAGTGTACGTATCTGAACTTGGCCTGGTATCAGCCTCTTGCAGTACTTGTACAACACAGCTGAAGTGTGAGAAGAAAAAAGCAGTACAAGTAGCCAAATATTTCATGTACATGCTGATAGAAGGAGACAGCAGAGAGAAAGATGTCATTGCCACTATGCTGCTTCTCCTTTATTATCCAGTCACAAGGTGGGGCAGGACAACCGGGGCTCAGAGGAAGTGGTTTGAATGATGCTGGCCATCACACGGAGGACATCCAGTTGCAAAAAATCTCTGCACTGAAGCTGAATATTGCACCAAAAGCTGGTTTTGTTATATTATCTTTCAATATGTTGTTCATCCCAATCTTGTTATTTTTTCTGGAGTTCTGTTTAAATATATTTTGAGACCTGATAGGTCTCTTTAAAGTACTGTATATACTCGAGTATAAGCCGACCCAAATATAAGCCAAGGCACCTAATTTTACCACAAAAAACTGGGAAAACTTATTGACTCGAGTATAAGCCTAGGGTGTCCATCTGCATGCCTCACTGTGCCTCACTTTACCTCACTGTGTCCATGTGCATGCCTCACTGTGCCCATGTGCATGCCTCACTGTGCCCATGCCTCACTGTGCCTATGTCTCACTGTGTCCATGACTAGACTGACGTTTAACATGGGAGTCTATGAAAGGGGTGCCTGGCTTTGAAAAATCTGTGCTCCCCGGCCGTAGGTTCCCATAGACAACAAACTTAGCACACTTGTAGAGGAGAAATGGGGCTACATGTGTGCAAAGTTTTGAGTCCAGGGAACCTACGACCGTCCGGTACCGGGTCCCCAAACTCACCAGAGAAATTACCGTTTAACATGGGAGTCTATGGAAGGGGTGCCCGGCTTTGAAAAATCGGTGCTCCCCGGCCGTAGGTCTCCCCGACAACAAACGTTGCACACTTGTAGAGGAAGACCTACGGCTGGCCGGTACCGGGTTCCCAAATTCCAGGAGATTAGGCGCAAAAAGGTGACTGGAGTATAAGCCGAGGGGGGCATTTTCAGCACAAAAAAATGTGCTGAAAAACTCGGCTTATACTCCAGAGTATATGCGGTAAGGCAACAGATTTACTCGAATGCCCACCTCTCCAACAGCACATACCTTTCCTTCACTCTCCCATTCAGCCACTGGGAGCAAGGAAAGGAAGTCTTGTGTAAGCTCCAAGCTGCTCTAATCATAGCTTACACAAGACTGATGAAAGTTTCCAGTGTTGGGCAAATCACCAACACTGCAAGATGAAGTGGCGCAAATCACATGACCACTATACCCAGAAGAACCAGGTATTTTCTTCATTCCTGACATTTTGACGTTGTGGTGGGGGAGTGACGAAAGGGTAAGTATGTGCTTCTGGGGAGGGATAAGGTTGTGGTTAATACAAATTTTGCATTGCTTAGTCATGCAGGGGAAAAGAAAAAGTGTTAGGTTCCTAGTTACCGTTTCAAGTGTAACACACGTGCCCTTTTCCCCCCGTCCTTGGCTCACTCACAGGAGGAAAAGGCACACCATGCCACCGTGCCCGTACCCTCTGGTTTGCAGAGGTTAAGCACACTTGTAACTTACGGGTCTTGCAGCAAAGTTCTCCTCAAAGTTGGTTCTCGTCCTCTAGAATGTAAAGGACAAGTCTCTATACCCCAAGTAACTTCAAGGTCCACACCAGTAGCAACTCCAACGTAGGAGTTTATTTTCCTTATGCATGAATAACCACAAAGTTGAGAAGAGAGAAATGTGTTAGGAAAGGGCAGATCAGATTCAGACACTCCTGGCTTCTTCGCCACTCGATCCCGAGTGGGTATAGCTCACCCGGATAGTCACCCAATGGCACTAGCAGCCGGCATGTAGCTCGAACAGTCAATCAGATTCCCTTGATAGATGCGATCGGGAGATCCCCTGCCACAGAATCTATAGTGTCCCAAACCTCCTTATAGTTATGTTGCTAGATCCCTTTTCGGATGGATGACATCCCTCCAGAGAGTTACTGGACCCCTTCCTTCACTGTGATCTCTCACCAGTCCTTCGGAACAGTCCTCCCCCTGCCTCCTCTTCCAGATGTGGGTCCCCTCGCAAGGCGGCACCCTGGGATTCTTCCTCCCCGAAGTGGGCTCCAGCTAAAGGTGCTGGGCCCAGGGCTGAAGTTGCAGTCCCAGGACTAAAGGTGCCTGGGACTGAGGCGCACGTGGCCCCATGGCCTGGAGGGCCATGCACTCGAACTTGGACTCCAGAACCGTAGGTTCCCCCGGGTACAGGTCCCCGGGGTAGTGAGTCCACCCTCACAAGAAGAAGAAGCCCCCTCGCATGGCGTCCGCCCCTTTTGTACCCTCTCCCGGCATGCACCGCGGGTAGACCACGCCCACAGCACGGCTGCCGAGAGAGGACACCCAATCGCCACTCCATCACCTGTGGTTCAACCCCAAGTACAAGTGACAGCGCCACCCATACTTCTAAGGGGAACTGCACGCCAGGTGAAAACAGCAGCAAGGCAGAGTCCAATCAATTGAAAGATCCGAGCCAACTACCACTCGAATCACCCCTAAATTTAATATAGCAGCCCCCTTAATTGGGACCCCCGCTACACAAGCAATGAAAGTTGCCACTGGATGACTTTCAGGAACAGCACCATTTCAAGGCAGAACATACTCCTGCATTGGATTGCACCATTTGTTGAAGTCAGACAATGGTGGCCTCCAGCACTGGTCAGGGGAATGGCAGTGGCAGATAACAGCCCTGCTGACAAGTTCCCTTTAACACTGGGAAAGATTCACACTAATTACCCCCACATTTGACTCTGGGAAGACCTCCGAATACCATTAGCCTTTAGTAACGGTCCAGGACAAGTTTGAGCAGCTAGTTACGGGAGAAGGACTTGGGAATAGCAAGAAGTAACCATGCAAGCAGAGAGGGAAATATTGTGATTTTTAACAGGAAAGTTTGTTTTACACAACAAAAGAAGCTAGCTGCTCTGGCACTCCGGGGAAATCTAACGTCAGGATAGCTGATCTTAAGTTGGGGAAAGATATAGAACGAGAGCAAACGATATGGGAAAAAGTGCTGAAAATAGACTGGGGAGTGACAGGGGGAAGAGCAGTGAACTACAGGGTAAGTGAAGGAGACAGAAAGTCAATGAATGCAAGAAGCAAGGTGTCTGAGAGCAAGAGGTGTAAAAAAGAATCTGAAAAAGAATCTGAAATCATAGATTTAAAGGGACAGAAATAAGCATATATGTGATCTTCACAATGTTCCCATCATACCCTGTTAAAGTGAAGAAGAACGTGCTGAGCTAGAGTATGGTGGACATCAGAATGGGATATCAGGCTGGGTTCCTACTGCAGTGCTGGCTAAGCATTTGGTGGACCCAATACAAAGTGTATTCTGAGAAAGACAAAACGAAGTTCCAAGATGTGCTTGTAACCGCACCAGTGCCAAGACGGGATATGCCTCATTACCAAATAGCATTCACCATGTAAACGTACGGGCACCTTCTTACTCTTTCAATAAAATGTTATTGTCCACTGAGCAACAACTTCTGTCAAACACATGCTCCTCACTAACACATTTAGTCCCAACACTAGGCCTCAAGCCTCGTACACACGGCCGGTTTTCTTCGGCAAGAACCAACAAGAAAACTGCTTGCAGAGCTTTCTTGCCGAGAAAACCGGCCGAAAACTGACCAGAATCTCGACGAGAAAAAAAGAAGACCTGCTTTCTTTTTTCTCGTCGGGATTCTCGTCAGCCTGTTTCCCGACGAGAAACCCGAGTGTGTGTACACTTACCTGTCGCCGTGGAAACCCGCTCATGCTCTAAATGAGTTTGATGCATGAGCGGTAGCTTCCTAGGCATAGGTAGGGTGTATCAAGATGGCGGCGATGGCATCGAATGTGAAGAGCGCACGCTCGTCGTAGTTGATGACATCACCGCGTTCGTGCCATTCAAAAGAACGGCGGTTCTTTTGAAAGGTACGTGTGTACACTTGGCCGGGACAAGATTCTTGTCAAGAATCTCGTCAGGAAAAACTACGGGTTTTTTCCTGACGAGATTCTCGGTCGTGTGTACAGGGCTAAAGAGTATCATCGGAGGATGTTGTTGCTCAGTGGACGATAAAGTTTTATCGAGAAAGTAAGGACTGGAGTGTATTTACAAAGAAAAAAAAAATGGTATGGCTGTTTGTCAATCGAAACTGCGTGTAAATTCTCTCTGGGCAAATAGGGCAACATTTTATGTTTCCATGCTATAGTCTCAGCAATTTAAATTTGTGAATGTGGAAAATACTTCTTTATGGCCACTAGATGGCGGGGAGTATCATAGGTAATTAGTATGCTCCTCTGCGCTATTTAGTGGCCACAATGAGGTATTTTTTACTTTTCTTTTAACCCTCTGACAACAACAAGCATATTTTATCCTGTACGGACGTATACCTAATATACAAGAATTATGTTATATGTTATATTGACTGGTTGTACAGGGGTGATAACAACATAAACTTGGCTGGATGGCACTATCAAGCAGAGCAGTAGGCTAGAACCTTTTATTGCACAGCCTGAGAGCAGGGTTCAGTGTGGTGTGGCGGCAAGCAGAAATCACACAGAGGCCAAAGTGGATGAGAACAGTGTATGAAGAAAGTTCCAACAATGCACAGCTAGGTCCAGTGGGTAAATAGAGTCGACCGGAGCCACTTCCGAAATTGTAGCAGAGGAGTGTATCCTGAGATGATGCCGACAGCTTTTGCAACGAGAAGCAGGAATGCAGCCTGGCCGGTCCACACCCAAATGGGAGACTTCTTAAGTGGAGATACCATATTCCCTGCACATTCCCAACTTCTCTGGAACCTCTCCATGCCATTACGCGCTGTCCCTGACAAACAGGGAACCTGTCCCTACACCAGCCACTTACAAAAACTGCGCCAAAACTGGGAGCCACAGTCCTAAATAGACACTGTGCTAACACAAGATGGCTGCCGAATTTACATGGGGCACCAGCATCCAATCAGTTAGCTGGCCCTTCTGGTGACCGCCAGAAATCAAAGAGGAACCAGGTTCCTCATGACTTCTTTCCCCTTCGGCATTGCTGTTTTGGTCGAGCGCCACCTACAGTGGGGAGTACAGTCTGCACCTGCCTACAAGGCCGTATTACTGACTGGCTGAGTGCCACCCCTAGCCATGCTTCCAACCTGGAATGCTGAAATGCCTTACGGCACAGTAAGTGGGACATTGACAAAGCTTAGAACTGACAGTACAAAAAAGGAAAAGGCTGTTAAAGAAACATATATAGACATTTTCTCTCTTTTTTTTTTATCTAACACAAAAGAAAAAAAATAATCTTTTTATTTTTTTTAAAGAAGCTTTTAAGAATAGAAGAATACGTTCTACATCTCATACAATCATAAATAGAACTATGCAGCAAAGACATTTCTATGCTCAGACTATTCCCATATGTTAGACATGCCTATTTAAAAGGATAATAAACCTTATCCATAAATAGGAAATATATTCCCTTTAAAGGCATCTTCAAAGTGACCATAGAAAAAGGATGTGCAGAACTAGGGATACATGAAATTGAGCAGATTAGCAATAGGAAGATGGGAAAGCATTAATCAAAGGGACAGAATGTCAGTTTTAAAGAATTCTGTATCTCCAGGCAAATCTCCCTTCAATCCATATATCAACGTGCTGAAAATTGCTAAATGTACTTTTTAAGCTATAGTAAATGTAATTACCTTTAGTCCTTATTTATATGAAAATAGGCTTACACACTTCAATAAATTTCCCTAAGGTCACATTTGGGCAGTCAGGGTGGGTACTATGATATGGGATGAAAACACACCACAATTTAGGTTTTAATGGGCCTGCATGCAGCATAACGCACAGGTAACTCACATCTTCTTTGCTCTGGCTAGGCATGTTGGGGTATCATACAAAATGAATAGCACCACAATTATATATACACTATATTGTCAAAAGTATTGGGCCGTTGGCTTTTACACACACATGAAATTTAATGTTTACGTCCGTAAGGTTTAATTATGAGTTGGTCCACCCTTTGCAGCTATAACAGCTTCAACTCTTCTGGGAAGGCTGTCCACAAGGTTTAGGAGTGTGTCTATGGGAATGTTTGACCATTCTTCCAGAAGTGCATTTGTGAGGTCAGGCACTGATGTTGGATGAGAAGGCCTGGCTCGCAGTCTCTGCTCTAATTCATCCCAAAGGTGTTCTATCAGGTTGAGATCAGGACTCTGTGATGGTCAGTCAAGTTCCCCCACCCCAAACTCGCTCATCCATGTCTTTATGGACCTTGCTTTGTGCGCTGGTGTGCAGTCATGTTGGAACAGGAAGGGGCCATCCCTAAACTGTTCCCACAAAGTTGAGAGCATGAAATTGTTCAAAATGTCTTGGTATTCTGACGCCTTAAGAGTTCCCTTCACTGGAACTAAGGGGCCAAGCCCAATCCCTGAAGAACAACCCCACACCATAATCCCCCCCTCCACCAAATGATTTGGACCAGGGCACAAAGCAAGGTCCATAAAGATATGAATGACATGGATGAGTGAGTTTGGGGTGGAGGAATTTGACTGGCCTCAACCTGATAGAACATCTTTGGGACGAATTAGAGCGGAGACTGTGAGCCAGGCCTTCTCGTCCAACACCAGGGCCTGACCTCACAAATGGGCTTCGTGAAGAATGGTGAAACATTCCCAAAGACACACTCCTAAACCTTGTGGACAGCCTTCCCAGAAGAGTTGAAGTTGTTATAGCTGCAAAGGGTGGGCCAACTCATAATTGAACCTTACGGACGAAAACATTAAATTTCATGTGTGTGTAAAGGCAAGCGTCCCAATACTTTTGACAATATAGTGTATATATTTAATATTGAACCCCAAGGACTAAGACTGGTGCCATTAAAGTTCATGTGTGCGTGTACACGAATGTGTCCCAATACTTTTTACTATATATATATATATATATATATATATATATATATATATATATATATACAGTATATGTATACATACACAAAATACATACTGTGTGTGTATATATATATATATATATATATATATATTGTGACAGCAGGAAGGTAAAGTCACCTGGTTGCATCCAGGGGGGTAGATATATTTCGCCCAGATTCAGGCTTTACGCCGATTCATACAACTAGGTGGAGAGTTGTATAAGCCCAGCTGAGACTAATGGGCTCATTGATGACTCATACCTCTAGGGAGAGGGCTGGGCGTCGTGCAGACAGGGAGTTGATGAGTCCAGCTGAAGCTTGTCAGCTCATTTAGGCCTCTATAAAAAACTCCCAGATTCATTAGGGGCCAGCTCATGCCTGGAAGCAGACCTGTGTGGACTGTCTAGGGAGAGTGAACCCCTGTGCGGTGAGAGAAAGCCTGTGTGGCTATATTTTGCTTGGACATTTAAAACCAGGGACTTAGGGACTAGGACAGCACTAGGCTGATCCCAGTTGTTAGTTAGGAAACCTGTAAGTTTAGTCAGAGGTCAAGTTGACCAGGATTTATTTTGTTTATGTTTTTTTTGCCTTGCTGTGTTTTTGTCACTGTAAATAGAAAATAAACCGCACCTTTTTGATTTTGAAAACCACAACCTCCGTCTGCTGGGCCTGTTTTTGGGTGGGGAGCCCATCCCGGGGGTCACACATACCCGCTGCCGAGCTAACCCCCTCACAGTTGGTGGAGAATGCGGGCAGTTTTTTTTTAAGCCAGCATGGAGGAGATACTGAAACAGCTGGCTCTAGCAAATGCCAATCAACAGCAGACAAATGCAGGTTTGCAAAGGAGCCTTGCAGCCCAGCAGCAAGCTCATCAACAGAGCCTTGCAACTTTACAACAGAGTCTGGAGGCTCAGCAACAAGCCCAACAGCAATCTGAGGCCCGCTTCATAGACCTGTTGCAGAAGCAAGAGCAGAGACTACAACAACAGATGGAAGCAGTAATGCAGCAACGTCCGCAGACCAGTGAGGAAAGCCGTCCCACTAATACCGCGTCCTTTGGGGTGAGTCGTTTATTGACAAAAATGACTGGAGAGGATGATCCAGAGGTATTTTTGACCACATTTGAAAGGACCGCTGAAAGAGAAAAGTGGCCTGAGGAGCAGTGGGCTGGACTAGTGGCTCCTCTGTTAACTGGTGAATCGCAGAAAGCTTACTATGACCTAGAGCCTAACCAAGCAAAAGACTATGTGATGCTAAAAGCTGAAATATTGGCAAGGCTGGGTGTCACCCTGGCTGTCCGGGCTCAGCGTGTGCATAACTGGACTTTCCAGCTTGGAAAACCCCCCAGGTCTCAAATGTATGATCTCATTCACCTGAGCAGAAAGTGGCTACAGCCAGAGACTTTGTCCGCACCAAAGATTGTGGAACGTGTTGTAATGGATCGGTTTTTGAGAGCTCTTCCTACTGCCATCCAAAAGTGGGTAAGCCATGGAGACCCAGAGACGGCCGATGGTCTTGTGGATCGTGTGGAGAAATACTTGGCTACAGAGAACCTGACGGCCTCTTCCAGAGACACTCGGACTTTCCACCCTAAGACCAGACCATCCCCAGGGGCGGATAAGAGGATTCCAAGGGGTGAGGGTGGAGAGAGTGAGAGGGTGGGAGCTCTACCCCAAGTTTGGCGAGAACAGCCTGGGAAATCAGCGGCTCAAGAGGCGGCAAGAAGGATCGTTTGCTACCGCTGCCGGCAAGCGGGACATATTGCAGCAAATTGCCCGGTTTTGGAGGAACCCATGCAGTGTGACTTTCTGACGGGCAGACGTCAGTCGCTGTGTGCGACAGTCGCATGCACTGCCATTCGGGGAACTGAGAAACATTTATGCAAAATGTGTATTAATGGTAGAAATGTTGTGGTATTGCTGGATTCAGGTAGCCTTGTGACCCTGATAAAGGCTGAGTTAGTTAAAACAGAGGTCTCTGGGAATAGCAAGGTAGCCGTTATTTGTGTGCATGGGGACACCCGAGAGTATCCAGTGACTACAGTGTGTTTCGAGACCCCCAAAGGTACCCTCTCTCATCCAGTGGGCTTAGTATCTCAGTTACCGCATGACGCCATTGTGGGAAGGGATTTTCCGAAGTTCTGGGAACTGTGGGATGATCCTGAGCCCCCCACTGGTGCCCCTATGTACCAGGAATGTGATAGCCAGAACTCCCCTGAGAGTGGTGAGGACTCTCCGGAATTTCCCTTGTCAGTATTGGCAGGGGAGACTCAAGAAACTGGAGAGGAGCCCACCTCCTCAGACGAAAACCTACCGTCTGTGGAGTTTTCTGATCTTGAGGTTCACAGGGAAAACTTTGCCACAGAACAGTTGAAAGACCCCGCCCTAATAAAGGCACAGGAAAACGTAGTGAAAATAGATGGCGAGTTAGTGAACCCAGATAATACCGGCACTTACCCATACTTCAGCGTAGAGAAGGACCTACTGTATCGGGTGGCAAAAAGGGCAGAAGAAACCGTTGAGCAGCTTGTGGTGCCCAAACCTTACAGGAAGTTGGTGTTGGAGTTGGCCCATGGGCACATTCTTGGAGGTCATCTGGGGACAGAGAAAACCCGAGAGAGGGTATTACAGAGATTCTATTGGCCTGGGGTGATGAAGGACATAGAAAATTATTGTTCCTCCTGCCCTGTGTGTCAGAGGTCGGCCCCGATGCCACATTTCCGTAGCCCGCTGGTCCCTCTACCCATCATTGAGGTCCCGTTTGAGAGAATCGCAATGGATTTGGTAGGTCCTATAATCAAGTCCGCTAGGGGGCACCAGTACATATTGGTTATAATGGACTATGCCACCCGTTATCCAGAAGCGATCCCTCTCAGAAATACCTCGGCCAAAACCATAGCCAAAGAGCTATCTCTTGTTTTTAGCCGGGTGGGTATTTGTAAAGAACTGCTTACGGACCAAGGTACACCCTTTATGTCCCGGGTTATGAAAGAGCTGTGTAAATTGTTCAAAGTGACGCAATTGCGTACATCTGTGTATCACCCCCAAACCGATGGGCTGGTTGAAAGATTCAACAAAACCCTAAAACAAATGTTGAAGAAAGTGGTGGATAGAGATGGAAGGGATTGGGACTGTCTACTTCCTTATTTGATGTTTGCTATTAGGGAGGTGCCCCAATCCTCTACGGGATTCTCCCCCTTTGAGTTACTGTATGGGAGACACCCAAGAGGGCTGTTGGATATTGCCAAGGAAACTTGGGAAAGTGAGAGTTCTCCCCACAGGAGTGTGATTGAGCATGTCGCCCTGATGCAAGATCGAATTGCACAGGTAATGCCCATCGTGAAGGAACATTTGGCCCAAGCGCAGTTGGCACAGCAGAGAGTGTACAACCGTGGAGCCAAGACCCGTACCTTTTCCCCGGGGGATAGGATATTGGTACTTGTCCCTACGGTTGAAAGTAAATTCCTTGCCAAATGGCAAGGCCCCTACGAGATAATGGAAAAAGTGAGCGAAGTGAATTACAAGGTCAGACAACCAGGAAGGCGAAAGCCCGAACAGATCTATCACGTTAATCTGTTGAAAGCCTGGAGGGATAGAGAGTCCCTAGTCGCAGACACTTGGTCACCAGCTCAAACTGGTTGCGTGATTCCTGAGGTTGGAATAGCAGCCACCTTGTCACAACCCCAACAACAGGAGGTTAAGGAGTTTGTGCTTCGCAACAAGGAGGTATTCTCTGAGCTGCCGGGACAAACATCTGGGGTAGAGCATGACATCATTACCCCGCCCGGTGAAAGGGTGAAGTTAAAACCCTATCGGATCCCAGAGGCCCGACGGGAGGCAATACGGGAGGAAGTACAGAAAATGCTGAACTTAGGGGTGATAGAGGAGTCCCAAAGTGATTGGTCTAGTCCCATTGTGTTGGTGCCTAAACCGGATGGGAGCTGGCGATTTTGTAACGATTTTCGTCAGTTGAACAAAGTTACAAAATTTGACACCTACCCCATGCCACGTATAGATGAGTTGATCGACCGGCTGGGAACAGCCCGATACATGACGACTCTTGACCTCACAAAAGGGTATTGGCAAATCCCCCTGGCCAAGTCGGCCAAAGAGAAAACCGCATTTGTAACCCCAGACGGGGCGTTCCAATATAAAAGAATGCCGTTCGGGTTACAGAATGCGCCGGCCACATTCCAGCGGAAAATGGACCAGATGCTGAGGCCCCATCGGAAGTATGCTGCGGCTTACCTGGATGACATAATTGTCCATAGCACAGATTGGGCTTCACATCTGCCAAAAGTGCAAGCAGTCCTGGACTCTGTTCGGGAAGCAGGGTTTACGGCTAACCCCAAGAAGTGTACCATTGGGCAGGAGGAGGCCAAATATCTTGGGTACACCATTGGGAGGGGAGTAATAAAACCCCAACTCAACAAAGTCGAGGCCATCCAGAGTTGGCCACGTCCCAACAGCAAGAAGCAGGTACGAGCCTTTCTGGGAATCGCTGGGTATTATCGGCGATTCATTCCCCACTTTGCTTCTAAGGCTGTGCCCCTAACCAACCTGACGAAGGGGAAAGGGTCGGTCATGATTAAATGGACCCCCGAGGCTGAGGCAGCATTCCAATTCTTGAAACAAGCTTCAGCTGGACTCATCAACTCCCTGTCTGCACGACGCCCAGCCCTCTCCCTAGAGGTATGAGTCATCAATGAGCCCACTAGTCTCAGCTGGGCTTATACAACTCTCCACCTAGTTGTATGAATCGGCGTAAAGCCTGAATCTGGGCGAAATATATCTACCCCCCTGGATGCAACCAGGTGACTTTACCTTCCTGCTGTCACAATATATACACACACACAGTATATACTGTATATATATATACAGTATATATATTTTTTTCTTTACTTAATTTTTTGTCCAAGTATGCGGTATATACCATACAACCTTGCCTTTTTATCAATTGTAAACCCTTCTAATAAATCCTACAAAAACTAAAAGGTGGCACTTGCACCATATAAGTCCACAAATAACATCAAATGTGAAATTAATTAAATAAATGAAAATCTTTATATGCCGTAAATTCATATATTAGAAAGCATATAAAGATCCGCCTAGTGAACCTATGCTGATCCCCGCTGAGCCGGCGGATGACAGGGCGGTCCCCGCACACTGTGCAGGGACCGCCCTGTCAGATCTCCGCTCTCCCCTATGGGGGTATTGGATGAACATGAACCGTCTGTCCGTGTTCACCCGATCCGCTCTGCAGACGGATTGAAAAATAGGATTTTCCTCCGCCTGCAGAATCGGAGGATTGCGGACACGGAGGAGATCGGGTGTCAGCAGATATTCATCTGCTGACACCCTTGATCTCATAGGGACCAATGTATGTCCCTTTTTCATCCGTAAACGGATTGATGAAAAAGCGGAAATACGGTCCGCTAGTGTGAAAGGGGCCTAATTGTGCTTTGAATTAGGGCTCTCCTTTCCTTCTTATATGTATTAGGTCCCCCAAGTTCATTGTTAGGGTTTAAAGGTCCATTTGTGACTTTCCCCATCATATACAGACAAATGCAGCCTAATGCCGCTTACACACGATCGGAATTTCCGACAACAAAACCGTGGATTTTTTTCCGATGAAATTTCCATCAAACTTGGCTTGCATACACACGGTCACAGAAATGTTGTTTGAAATTGCGAACGTCAAGAACGCGGTGACGTACAACACTACGACAAGCCGAGAAAAATTAAGTTCAATGCTTCCGGGCATGCGTAGGATTTTTGTGCGTCGAAATTGCATACAGACGATCGGATCGGATGAGAACTTTTTTGGTCGGAAAAATTGAGAACCAGCTCTCAAATTTTTGTGTTAGGAAATTCCCACAGGAAATGTCCGATTGAGCCTACACACGGTCAGAATATCCGATGAAAAGCTCACATCGGACATTTGTTGTCGGAATTTCCGATCGTGTGTATGCGGCATTAGATTGAAGCTATTTGGGGGGCAGGGACTAATGTGAATGTATGGTGCGTAAACTGATGGTGCTATATACAGTAAATACTTGTAATGAATAAAAAACATTCCGTTTATTATGCGAACCATGATGGACTTAAACACCATTTCCCCTTTCACTCCAGATTTTGGCTGAATACTGAATCTAGCGAGATGCATTCCATGACAAAGGTACAAGTCAATTAATCTAACAATATGTTTTTGGATACCCTAAGGATACCTACACAAACATGTGGAGAACATGAAAGTCCTATGTAGATAGAGTCCCTCTTTGAAGTCCCAAACTACAAGAGGTAAAAAGTTCTGCTCTGCTGGGTCCACAAATTATCTCCTGGCAAGGAACATCTGTATAGAATCTCTCTCTGCCAAGGACACCTGCAGGATCGCTTCCTCTGCCAGGGACACCTGCATAGCATTTTCCTATTAACATTTTACTTCCTGTCTTTTCACATTGCAGAACTTAACCTTGCATGCTCTCTACAAGGAAACAACGATTGATGCAATACCAGCAAAGCCATTATTATTAATAGCTACGTCCAAGGTATCATCACAATTGCGGGAGAGATTTCTTGTTTCATCACGTGCAGATGTTATCTATAAAACATCATAAGATTATGGTGGATCTTTTAGATTTCATTTAGGATTTCCTTGCTGCTAGTGAATAAATTTGCTTGGGATATAACACTTCATTTATTGGACATTTAAAAAGAGCAGTTTTGGTCGGTCTTTCTAAGGAATGTTAAAATGTTCGAAAATCATATATAGCTGAGAAATAGTGATTCAGAGCTTTGAAAAATCAGCTTATTCATTTTTTATTTAACATCCCTAGGCAGGCAGTGCCTAAAACCTTACAAAAAACAGAAGTTACAACGCAAGACCTACATAGGTAAACAGTATTAAAACTAAAAGGTATAAATAAACCTAAAGAAAAAGTATGAGGGTTGTGGTACAAAAAGCAATGCAAAGGTGAGATAAACATTTTTATTAATTTACATAGGTTGTTCAAATTTCACATGTTTGTAGAATAATTCTTCTCCTTCTTCTTCTTCTCTTACTTCTCCTCCTCCTCCTCCTCCTCCTCCTTCTTCTCCTCCCCTTTCTCATTCTTCTCCTCCTTCACCTTCTTCTCCTTCTCCTCCTCCTTCTCCTTCTTTTCCCTCTCCTTCTCTTACTTCTCCTCCCCTTTCTCATTTTTCTCCTTCTCCTCCTTCACCTTCTTCTCCTTCTCCTTCTCCTTCTCCTTCTCTTACTTCTCCTCCCCTTTCTCATTCTTCTCCTTCTCCTCCTTCACCTTCTTCTCCTTCTTCTCCCTCTCCTTCTCTTACTTCTCCTCCCCTTTCTCATTCTTCTCCTTCTCCTCCTTCACCTTCTTCTCCTTCTCCTTCTTCTCCCTCTCCTTCTCTTACTTCTCCTCCCCTTTCTCATTCTTCTCCTTCTCCTCCTACACCTTCTTCTCCTTCTCCTTCTTCTCCCTCTCCTTCTCTTACTTCTCCTCCCCTTTCTCATTCTTCTCCTTCTCCTCCTTCACCTTCTTCTCCTTCTCCTCCCTCTCCTTCTCTTACTTCTCCTCCCCTTTCTCATTCTTCTCCTTCTCCTCCTTCACCTTCTCCTCCTTCACCTTCTTCTCCTTCTCCTTCTTCTCCCTCTCCTTCTCTTACTTCTCCTCCCCTTTCTCATTCTTCTCCTTCTCCTCCTTCACCTTCTTCTCCTTCTCCTTCTTCTCCCTCTCCTTCTCTTACTTCTCCTCCCCTTTCTCATTCTTCTCCTTCTCCTCCTTCACCTTCTTCTCCTTCTCCTTCTTGAATAATGGATTCCAAGGAGAAGCAACATGCCATCATGGAGATCTTAACAAATGAGGGGTGCAGGTTGTCCGACATCCACAGAAGACTACAGAATGTTTACAAGGATGACACCATTGACTAGAGTTACCAATGACAAGACATTGCCCTTGTCAATGGTGTCATCTCCGTAAACATTCTGTAGCTTTGTGTGGATGTCAGACAGCCTTGTGCCCCTCCATCGTCAAGAACTCAATGACAGCATGTTGCTTGTGCTTGGAATCCAATATTATTGGCAATGAAAAAGAAGAAGAAGAATTACTATAGAAGAATTATTCTACCAATATGTGAAATTTGAACAGCCTATACATAGCGTGGGAAAGAAAAGAGCCCTGGACTGCCGCACTCTGTATAAAATGATTTATTTTCAAAATTCCAAAATTAAAATCCAAAATTAATCCATAGATTCAAAAGTCCAAAAACAGACAAAAACAGAAAACTGACATGCAGGGGTGGATAGCTGACGCGTTTCACATCAAATATAGATGCTTACTCATAGCCTACATAGCGCTCACTCCTGCAGGAGCCTGCAGTTTAGGGTCCCTAGGTTATTTTTTCATAGCTGCACCCGCAGCCAGGCACAGAGTCACAGTCACTCCTTTGGCTCAATGAACAACCTAGGTGTATGCTTTTCTGCTTTTTTTTTTTTATTGCAGAACTGGAACTTGGATAGGAACAGGGTAACTGCGGGATACTCCCGCAACTTTAGTAGCAACTTGAGGACACTAATATTTCTCTTATTAGTGTAAGCATATTCCTTGCACAAGCAATTAGTGAACTGAACTATATCAGGACACCAGACACAATGTCTCCTTTGAGTAATGCTAAATGCACAAGAGGGATAGCAGACACAGTCTCAGGGATCTGTCACTTCAGTCTGTACTCACTAATGTCCTTGCTCCTTGGATAGTTGGAAGCCTCCCTTCAATATCTTCCCAACACCTTTCTGGTGGTACCAGATCAGGTCCCCAGACAAAAGTCACTCAGTAATCTCCAGCAACTCTTAGCAGAATAGGCCCCCCAACTAGCCTAGCTGGGACCTCGATGAGCAGCAGACACATGGCAGGCTTGCCCAGGATGCAATTGCTCCCCCTGGCAGCTCCAGGTCTCATAATATTTATGCTCTTTCCCACCAACCATCTGGGCACTTCTCCCCAAGGATTGGCCAGGGCTGCATAAATATTCAGCTGCATGATTTGGCTCTCTCAGCCCACTATCTTCCAGAAACTTTCCAGGAATACATGGGAAATTAGACAACCCTGCAGCCAGTGAAACTTAGATCACAACAAAAAAATTGCATGTAGCTACAGTACACTGATTACAATGAGCCAAGAACCAAACCTAGCACCCATCTAAGAGGATGCTAAAAATGTAAGTATTTTTTTTTTTTTTAAAGTCCCACTTTTGCATTACTTTTGGTACAGCCCTTGTATTTCTCCTGCTTTCAGGTTTAGATGGAACACATTCATCATACCCGCCAATATAGATGGGACCCCTCGGATATGACGAAGATTACATTTTAGATCTCAACTTTATACTTTGGAGATCACACTGGATTTGCTGCCCTCCCAGCTTGTCCAAGTGGATGAAAGTGGTTAACTGCTGCATCTTACCTAATTTGCACGTGTAGGATTTTGGTAATGAAAGTCTTTAAACACTCCTAACTTTGTTGAGTTGTGAATTAATGGTTTTAGCTGTTCTTCTATGCATGGAGACCAAACTTAAATTTGTCATAGATGGATTTAAATTTTTCTGGGACTAATGTGAATATGTAAATCAGGCAATCTGAATTTTGATCCATGTGCGGCCCGTCAATTGTTAGATCGACTTCTGTTAGATCGGGAATGTTGGAAAACTTTTATGTTGTTTAGCGGCTGCATCCATCCACTTTGTTTGTGTGGGTGGAGAAATCTGTTGATATTTTTTCAGAAATTTCAGAACCTTGCATGCTCTCTATGAGGACAAACTGGCTGAACAAAAAAATTAAACAATCATCTATGGCCAGCTTTAATTTAAACCTAGGCAGGTTGTCTACAATGTTAGCCAGATTAGGGTGGCTGGCAAGATGCTTTGCTTTCTTGCTTACATTCGCAGGTTTTTGGGAGATATAAAAAGGCAGAGGTTTGGGTCTTGAGAGCGAGCGTGCGGGGTCAGCAGGATAAAAAACAGGAACCCGACAGGACATACTGAGAGATGTAGTCCTTCTGCAGAGCACCGGCCTTCAGAATATGACCAAGTCATAAACTTTTCCCATCGAGTCGTGCCAGCTAAGGATTTCACCCACAAGGACTTTACCTATGCAGTGCGGGTACACTATTAGCATTAGATAGGAGAAGGACGTTCTGCCATGTTATGTTTATCATGCCGCACTTTAGTAAAAGTTGTAAACTGCATAAAGCCTGGTCTGGAGTTACTCAAGGGGTGCACATGGGGTCCTGCCACATACATATGTAGTGCTACCCCCAGTTAAGAGAGCCGCTGGTTTTGTTTTGGGCCCTGTAGTGCACAGCTGTCAACCCCTGGCAATCGGCTCTACCCTCCCGTGGCACAGCTAGTAAGGGGAGATAGGACCGCGTGACCGCAACTCTAGGTGACGCAGTCCTATGGCAAACACACACAGTGATATACTTTAAAACTTCTATTAAAGTAAGTGAAACTGACACCAATGTACTTGACCCAGATATTTTACTGAGGCTAATGGGCAAGTAATAAACAACAGTATAACAAGTTGCAGATCCCTGCAATAAACAGTAATAAAGATAAACAGAGTAATCAGAATAATAAAGTATTGCTATGCAACTCTAGCGCTGCCCTTTTACAGCTACTTCTCCTCATGGGTAGACTAACACCCAGCAATGTCTACCTATGCAGTCAGGCCTGACTGATCTAAATGGAAGTTCAGTGAAACAATATTCGCTAGCAATCTTTCGGTGGTGCACTTGAAGAACAACTTTGTAATCCCAACGAATAGTAAAGATAAAGTATCTGTCTTTAAACAGCTCTCACCACCCGGACAAGTCCAAGTCCGTTTCCTCCGCCGATTCGTCTAGGAACAGGAATGCACCGACATCCAAGTCTTCAATCCTTCTGGTGTACTGCAGCAAGGAGGAGAAGATGTCTCTAAGGCTCTGCTAGGCTGGCAGAGGGGCTCTTTGGAAAAGAGCACAAGGCCCAGGCTTCAGGCCTTGTGCATACAGCAGTTCAGCACAGAGATCCTCTTGCTAGGAGAGGGGGTGTCCAAAAGAGGCAGAACAAACTCCACCTCCCCTTTATAAAGTCTGCCCCAGCAGTCTCTGTTCCGGAGCAATGCACCCTGGGTGCTGCAAGATGTACTGGGAGATGTAGTCTCTCTGTATTAAAGGGGAATACCCCGCTACACACTCCCCCCACTTTAAATCTTTGGTCCCCAAAGACATCTAACATTTTTAGATCTGCAAAACATTTTAGCTTCAATGCGGTTGCATAGGATTGACAGAGGAGCCTCCCACCAATCATCATATGATGGGGTGCTGTCCTGTCCACAGGTCGCTTCAGTGGGGGCGACCTGTCTAACTGTGCCAGGAAGTGAGTTGGGGTTGCCCTCCACCAAATGTACAGTGGAGGGACCAGATGTAGGCATGGTCCTTCTTGAGGTTAGGACCGTGTCTTCGGAACTTTCTCCCATCTGATCATGAGTTAGTTTCCGGGGAGGATGAATGACTCTCTTCCTTCTCTTCTCCCTGGGAGTCACAGTCTCAGCTACTCTTGGTTCTTCCTCTGGTACTGAAGCAGGAACCTCTTCCGGTAGTGAGGTTATGGGATCACATCTGGGGACAGCAGGGGCTAAAAGCCGTTTCACCAGATCGGTATTGGTCCCAATGATGAGAGAGCTTCTTGAGGGCCCTGGCAGCCAGGGACAGACAATGGCCAGTGTCTCAAAGTTCTGGGGCTCCCCAGCCCTCAATGGATCACACGACAACTTGATCCGCACACATCCATCATAAGAGTACTCTTCTGCTTGGATACCCTGAATCTTGGTGTCTCCCATCTCTTCCAGGGGCAGGTATGATAGGTACTTCTTGTAAAAGTCTCTGGTCATTAGGGTAACCTGAGAACCTGTATCAAGGATGGCTCTGGTGTAGATCCCTTCGATCAGAACAGGCACTACAGGCAGAGGACCTACCAATTGGGTAGCAGTCCTTTTGGAAACACCTGTAAAAGCAGGCTGGCATACTTGGACTTGTGCTCTCTTCAGCTTCCGGCGCTGGGAATGCCGTTTCTGGCGTTGTTTGGAAGGTTGATAGGCGTTGTTCACTGAGACGGCATAAACTGCAGGTGTCCTCCACCGTTCCCTCGCAGGTTCAGGGAAAGTTATTTTTGAAGGCCCGGATCTTCTCTCCATTCTTGGGTCACTTCTCTGAGGCCTCCGCCAGCCTTCTGTCTCCATTCGTGGACTTGGACATACTCGCTGGTAGTGGCCTACACCTCCACAGTTTTGACAGATGTCTTGCTTCGTGGGCTTTTGGGCCAACAATCCAGTACTTTCTGCCATCAATTTGTTCATCATCTCCGCCAGCTGGGACACTTGCACCTTCAGTGTGTCTATCTCAGACCTGACATCCAGTGACCCGGTCACCATCTCCATTATTTTGGACATCTGAGTCTTCAGGATCTCCACTTCTGAGTCCCGTTACGCAGCCGTAACTGATCTGACTCCCACCGCGGGGAGGGTAGTGGTCTTCTCAGCCCCTTGCTGTTCATTTAAGAGGGCTTCTTCATCTCTTATGATTTGTACAAGATCTGGGTAACTCAAAGTCATCACTCCTTCAGAGGTCTTCAAGTAGAGCCAGACTGGATCTGAACGCAGGGCTCCCCTCAGGATCTGCTTCATTCGGGTTGCGTCTATGACCTGCGGTAGTATTCCCTTCTTTAGGACAATTTGGCACAGCTTCCGGTTTAGCCTCCGCACATATTCGGATAACTTCTCTCCCGGCTGTTGGAGGGTATGTTCGAACTGGTATATCAGTTCAGTCGCCTTCTCCAGCTGGCCAAATTCCTCCTCCAGCATAGCCAGATAGTCGTTTGCAGTACAGGTAGCGTTGCTAAACCTGAGGTTCTTTACAGCTTCAGCAGCAGCGCCCTTTAGACTTTCACTGATGCGCTGCTTCTTCTGCGCCTCTGGTACCTCCCATCCTTCTACCGCTTGCATGGCCTGTTCAATCCAGGTGTCAAATTCTTCTTCTCCGGCAGGCACTGGTTGCTTCCCTGAGAAGGTGCTAAGCTTCCGGTAACCAGCCTCCACATGCACCGTACTGCTTTTCTGGCACTTAATTACAAGGTCTCCTAGAGCATTCAACAATTCAGGCCCTATAGCGGCCAGCGGTGATCCCGGGCTTAATAGTTCCTTAGGCTTTTCTGTTTTAGGGGATAGTGGTGGAGATAATCGTGGGGGTGATGGCTTTGGTGTCTGAAACCATTCTTCCTTCACTGGCAGTGTATGTATCAAGTGATAGGTCTGATTATCTATGGCTCGTATACTCTGACTTTTAAAATGCTCTGGGATTTAGTTTTTCCATTCTACCAGTGCGTATGTAAACGAGATCACTGGATCTGGCCTAAAATCCATCACCCATGCTTTGTGGCTCGGAGACAGTAACAATACGAGCTGTTTTATCTCCTCTTCCTTCCATCTTTCCCCCGGGAGTACAATGACTACCGCCGCGGTTGGATCGGCGCCAATCGCTGCGCACCACTGTGACATTGCTAGCGGGTCCATGCTGGTACTTCTGACCGGCTTGATTGCAGCGTGCAAGGATCCCGGACTCGAGCCCCCACGTGTAGCGCTACCCCCAGTTAAGAGAGCCGCTGGTTTTGTTTTGGGCCCTGTAGTGCACCGCTGTCAACCCCTGGCAATCGGTTCTACCCTCCCGTGGCACAGCTAGTAAGGGGAGATAGGACCGCGTGACCGCAACTCTAGGTGACGCAGTCCTATGGTAAACACACAGTGATATACTTTAAAACTTCTATTAAAGTAAGTGAAACTGAAACCAATCTACTTGACACAGATATTTTACTGAGGCTAATGGGCAAGTAATAAACAACAGTATAACAAGTTGCAGATCCCTGCAATAAACAGTAATAAAGATAAACAGAGTAATCAGAATAATAAAGTATTGCTATGCAACTCTAGCGCTGCCCTTTTACAGCTACTTCCCCTCATGGGTAGACTAACACCCAGTAATGTCTACCTATGCAGTCAGGCCTGACTGATCTAAATGGAAGTTCAGTGAAACAATATTCGCTAGCAATCTTTCGGTGGTGCACTTGAAGAACAACTTTGTAATCCCAACGAATAGTAAAGATAAAGTATCTGTCTTTAAACAGCTCTCACCACCCGGACAAGTCCAAGTCCGTTTCCTCCACCGAATCGTCTAGGAACAGGAATCCACCGACATCCAAGTCTTCAATCCTTCTGGTGTACTGCAGCAAGGAGGAGAAGATGTCTCTAAGGCTCTGCTAGGCTGGCAGAGGGGCTCTTTGGAAAAGAGCACAAGGCCCAGGCTTCAGGCCTTGTGCATACAGCAGTTCAGCACAGAGATCCTCTTGCTAGGAGAGGGGGTGTCCAAAAGAGGCAGAACAAACTCCACCTCCCCTTTATAAAGTCTGCCCCAGCAGTCTCTGTTCCGGAGCAATGCACCCTGGGTGCTGCAAGATGTACTGGGAGATGTAGTCTCACAAAAAGTTCCAGTAGCATCACAGCAACAAAAGGTAAATTGCAACCAGTCGTTGGTGTGGCACCTAATAAGGTGGCAGGTTCTCCAGTAGTGAGGGGGTCCGGTGTTACGGCTCTCTCCTAGCTGTCTGTCTCCGTTAGTCCCCAGGTGTGGATTAGCATTGTGGAGAATTATGGTCTGATCACTGGGCACAGAGAAGCAAAACTTAAGTGAGCACGTATGAGGTATGCACATGTGCTCAGCAGGACCCCATACTGTTACCAAGAGTGAGATAATAGAGGTACGCTGACTGGTGGAGTGGGCATGGCTCTGTGTGATGTTCCTAATGCAATACAAACACCTTGTGCCTGGCATATCCCAGAAGAACCCACACAGGGGGGTAAGCCTCGTCTGTGACCCACACTTGGCACCCAATAAGTTATTAGGGAACAATGGGAGGAGATGTAATTTTTTTATCATAACGACACTTACTAACTGATTGGCTACCATGCACAGCTTCTTTAAATTTTGCACGCTCTAGTTGTAGCAAATCATTACCATAGACTGGCATCTGGGGAGAACACGCTGAGGGTCTAAAGCAGGGGTCTCAAACTGGCGGCCCTCCAGCTGTTGTGAAACTACAAGTCCCATGAGGCATTGCAAGGCTGACAGTTCCAAGCATTACTCCCACAAGCAGTGGCATGATGGGACTTGTAGTTTTGCAACAGCTAGAGGGCCACAGTTTGAGATCCCTGGTCTAAAGAAACCCCCTGCTGTGAAGGTATATGAATTAAATATTTGGCTTCTCTTCAACACTTTATTGTTAAATGTCATATGGATTCTGAATTAACCCACGAATCATGACAGAACTAAGTTGTGATAATACAAATAAGGGTGAAAAACTTTAAATATGATCCAGACTTACTTACTCTTGGCTGGATCATGACAGGGTGGGTCTCCTGTGCCATTAAAATCCCACCAAACCAACCAGATTGCCACAAAATGAGACCACATCAAGACTGGACTTAGTAGTCACAGGAGCCCTTTATTCAGTTCAATGCCAATATAATCTACTGTATATACTCGAGTATAAGCCGACCCGAATATAAGCCGAGGCACCTAATTTTACCACAAAAAAACTGGGAAAAAGTATTGACTCAAGTATAAGCCTGGGGTGTCCATCTGCATGCCTCACTGTGTCCATGTCCATGCCTCACTGTGTCCATGCCTCACTGTGCCCATGCCTCACTGTGTCCATGACTAGACTGACGTTTAACATGGGAGTCTATGGAAGGGGTGCACGGCTTTGAAAAATCAGTGCTCCCCGGCCGTAGGTTTCCATAGACAACAAACTTTGCGCACTTGTAGAGGAAGAGTGGGGCTACATGTGTGTAAAGTTTGGGGTCCAGGGGACCTACGGCCGTCCGGTACCGGGTCCCCAAAGTCCGGGAGATCAGGCGCAAAAAGGTGACTCGAGTTTAAGCCGAGGGGGGCATTTTCAGCACAAAAAAATGTGCTGAAAAACTCGGCTTATAATCGAGTATATACGGTAATACAACAGAAATGGTGGCATTCTCTTTGATCTGCTGGTGCATAAGTAAGTCTTAGCATAAAACTTTTGTTGTCTCTGGCGGGCACACTGTTTAGTTAGCATGGAACATGGAACCAACTTTATACTAATCTGCAGAAAGAGGAGTGTATTATAGGAGGAACATCTTTTCAAGTTGGCTAGACCTGGAAGCAGGTGACTCAAACTGTTATGCCGCGTACACGGTCGGAATTTCCGACAACAAATGTTCGATGGGAGCTTTTTGTCGGAAATTACGACCGTGTGTAGGCTCCATCGGACATTTGCTGTCGGAATTTACGACAACAAAAATTTGAGAGCTGGTTCTCAAATTTTCCGACAACAAAGCTTGTTGTCAGAAATTCGATGCACAAAAGTCCACGCATGCTCGGAATCGAACAGAAGAGCCGCACTGGCTATTGAACTTCATTTTTCTCGGCTCGTCGAACGTGTTGTACGTCACTGCGTTCTTGACGTTCTGAATTTTCGACAACATTTGTGTGACTGTGTGTATGCAAGACAAGTTTGAGCGAACATCCGTCGGAAAAAAAATCCACGGTTTTGTTGTCGGAATGTCCAATCGCGTGTACGCGGCATTAGACTCCAGGACCAGGATGATGCTAATGGTCCTCCAACAGGAGATCATTTGGAGGTTTTTACAACACTCCATTTTGCAGGATCGGAAATTTTTGCATAACTGTGAGCTGCTGATAACCCTAAAACAAAACTGTTATATATTGCAACTGAATAATCCTGTTAAAATCCTATTAAAATAATACTGATTGGGTTAAAATTGACTCTTATTAGTTACCATCCCTTGTGAGGATCGCTAAAACAGGCTTGTTTTAAATAAAAAGTTCTTCTGCATTAAAAAAAAAAAGGCAAAATTGCCATGGGGTCAAACTAGGTTCAATTTAAACGTTACTTTAACCAACTGTTCTGTTTCTTTACTTGCAATTTCCACACATTGCACAGCCAAGTCTGCTGAACAATAATACTATATGGAGTTTACAATGTAGACAACAGCTGGCCAGAGACCCTACTACTCCTTACCAAGGGGGCTGCAAGAGGGGAGTGTGAGCGCAGTCAGGGTCATCAGCGTAGTCAGTTTAAATATTGTATACTGATGGATCTGATTTGGAGAGAAGAGTTAGCCACAACACCTTCACCCTTCCTTGAGGATCACTGTCCTGTTGCCCATGGCTTGACCAACCTAACATCTTGATAGGACCTTTTACAATTTTTATCAACCACTGCGCTATACTCTCGTCCACATGTCTATGTTTAAAAAAAATAAGATGAACATCTAAGCACATTTTTTAGAACAGCATATTTTTGCAGTTATTTGTAACTGGATTGTGTCCTCAAACAGTCATCCAAAACTATTGCCAAGGGTCCTCTAAATGATAATTCCAGCTCTTGTTATTGCATGCACCTGGCTCTCCGAGACCTACAGCAGAAATGTCCCATGATGTCCAAGAACCTGGAGAAATTAGGTATGAGTGCTGTTGTTTTTGGCGCACATCACTGAAGCATCATACAGATGCTTGAAGATGTTATTGAGATCAATTGAGTTTAAACTCTGGAGATTAACTTCATAATTATGAATTATGACTTCCAGCAGTATGCAAGGTTGAAGCTAGACACTTTTCTGAAGTGCAACCTGTAGCTCTACAGCTCAGTGGCGGCTAGGGTTGCCACCTTTTCTTCAAGCCAAACCCGAACACATTAGTAGCGCACGGCAATTTATTTATTTTTTCAGTAGTACATTAAATTCATTAGCTCTGCACAATGCAAGGCAATTTTTATGTATTTATGTAGTATACACTATACATATATTTTGTGATTAAATAACATTTCTAATCATATGGAGTTAATCACAAGAGTCCCCCTTTTACATCAGAGTCAAAAAAGTTGACACTCTTGGCTTACAATTGCAGTGAGCAGGTTTAAAGATGGCTGTCTCATGGGAGCCAACATTAATGTGGCAGGCCGAAGCTTAGAGGCACCGAACTCTGCGACATGCAGAGTGGCAGAAGGAGTGTGGTGGGTATGATGGGGGTATGTACAGGAGAAGCGTGTGGAGGGTATGATGGGGGTAGTATGTGTAGGAGAGGAGTGCAGAGGGGATGGTGGGGGTAGTATGTGAAGGAGAGGAGTGCGGAGGGGATGGTGGGGGTAGTATGTGTAGGAGAGGAGTGCGGAGGGGATGGTGGGGGTAGTATGTGTAGTAGAGGAGTGTGGAGGGGATGGTGGGGGTAGTATGTACAGGAGAAGCGTGTGGAGGGTATGATGGGGGTAGTATGTGTAGGAGAGGAGTGCGGAGGGGATGGTGGGGGTAGTATGTGTAGGAGAGGAGTGCGGAGGGGATGGTGGGGGTAGTATGTGTAGGAGAGGAGTGCGGAGGGGATGGTGGGGGTAGTATGTGTAGTAGAGGAGTGTGGAGGGGATGGTGGGGGTAGTATGTACAGGAGAAGCGTGTGGAGGGTATGATGGGGGTAGTATGTGTAGGAGAGGAGTGCGGAGGGGATGGTGGGGGTAGTATGTGTAGTAGAGGAGTGTGGAGGGGATAGTGGGGGTAGTATGTGAAGGAGAGGAGTGCGGAGGGGATGATGGGGGTAGTATGTATAGTAGAGGAGTGCGGAGGGGATGGTGGGGGTAGTATATGTAGGAGAGGAGTGCGGAGGGGATGGTGGGGGTAGTATGTGTAGTAGAGGAGTGCGGAGGGGATGGTGGGGGTAGTATGTGTAGGAGAGGAGTGCAGAGGGGATGGTGGGGGTAGTATGTGTAGTAGAGGAGTGCGGAGGGGATGGTGGGGGTAGTATGTGTAGTAGAGGAGTGCGGAGGGGATGGTGGGGGTAGTATGTGTAGTAGAGGAGTGCGGAGGGGATGGTGGGGGTAGTATGTGTAGTAGAGGAGTGCGGAGGGGATGGTGGGGGTAGTATGTGTAGTAGAGGAGTGCGGAGGGGATGGTGGGGGTAGTATGTGTAGTAGAGGAGTGCGGAGGGGATGGTGGGGGTAGTATGTGTAGTAGAGGAGTGCGGAGGGGATGGTGGGGGTAGTATGTGTAGTAGAGGAGTGCGGAGGGGATGGTGGGGGTAGTATGTGTAGTAGAGGAGTGCGGAGGGGATGGTGGGGGTAGTATGTGTAGTAGAGGAGTGCGGAGGGGATGGTGGGGGTAGTATGTGTAGGAGAGGAGTGCGGAGGGGATGGTGGGGGTAGTATGTGTAGGAGAGGAGTGCGGAGGGGATGGTGGGGGTAGTATGTGTAGGAGAGGAGTGCGGAGGGGATGGTGGGGGTAGTATGTGTAGGAGAGGAGTGCGGAGGGGATGGTGGGGGTAGTATGTGTAGTAGAGGAGTGCGGAGGGGATGGTGGGGGTAGTATGTGTAGGAGAGGAGTGCGGAGGGGATGGTGGGGGTAGTATATGTAGGAGAGGAGTGCGGAGGGGATGGTGGGGGTAGTATGTGTAGCAGAGGAGTGCGGAGGGGATGGTGGGGGTAGTATGTGTAGTAGAGGAGTGTGGAGGGGATGGTGGGGGTAGTATGTGTAGTAGAGGAGTGCGGAGGGGATGGTGGGGGTAGTATGTGTAGTAGAGGAGTGTGGAGGGGATGGTGGGGGTAGTATGTGTAGTAGAGGAGTGCGGAGGGGATGGTGGGGGTAGTAGAGGAGTGCGAAGGGGATGGTGGGGGTAGTATGTGTAGTAGAGGAGTGCGGAGGGGATGGTGGGGGTAGTATGTGTAGGTGAGGAGTGCGAAGGGGATTGTGGGGGTAGTATGGGTAGTAGAGGAGTGTGGAGGGGATGGTGGGGGTAGTAGAGGAGTGCGAAGGGGATGGTGGGGGTAGTATGTGGAGTAGAGGAGTGCGGAGGGGATGGTGGGGGTAGTATGTGTAGGTGAGGAGTGCGAAGGGGATGGTGGGGGTAGTATGTGTAGTAGAGGAGTGCGGAGGGGATGGTGGGGGTAGTAGAGGAGTGCGAAGGGGATGGTGGGGGTAGTATGTGTAGTAGAGGAGTGCGGAGGGGATGGTGGGGGTAGTAGAGGAGTGTGGAGGGGATGGTGGGGGTAGTATGTGTAGTAGAGGAGTGTGGAGGGGATGGTGGGGGTAGTATGTGTAGGAGAGGAGTGCGGAGGGGATGGTGGGGGTAGTATGTGTAGTAGAGGAGTGCGGAGGGGATGGTGGGGGTAGTATGTGTAGGTGAGGAGTGCGAAGGGGATGGTGGGGGTAGTATGGGTAGTAGAGGAGTGTGGAAGGGATGGTGGGGGTAGTAGAGGAGTGCGAAGGGGATGGTGGGGGTAGTATGTGTAGTAGAGGAGTGCGGAGGGGATGGTGGGGGTAGTATGTGTAGGTGAGGAGTGCGAAGGGGATGGTGGGGGTAGTATGGGTAGTAGAGGAGTGTGGAGGGGATGATGCCAGCTGGATATATGAAGTGGTCTGGGGGGGGGGGGGGGGGTGATGCACCTGGGGGGAGTTGGGGGCTGAGAAATAGTGATGTATATAAAAACAAAAGCTATTGTACTCATCCACTAATATTTACAATGAAAACTCCCAGCCCCCAGCACTCTGTATGTACAGATGATGTAAGGTAATGGATGACCATTCATATAACTCTGTGTTATCCAGACTCTGTACAATCAGAAGTTTACACTCTCCATACACACACGGGGTTAATGAATGGTCATAAATTACTGCACATTATCTGGACTGAGGATGGGGGATGAGACATATAGACAGAGGTGTGAGGCTTGGAGGAAGATATCGTCAGACACACTCCCATCCTCCTGTCACCTTAACCCTTCACAGCAACTCTTGCCAAACAAATCCTGTCAGCTTTCCACCCCAGGAGATTCCTCAGACAAAAACTCTCAGCTCACCTCTTCCCTGCATGTAATGTGAGCAGCTCCAGCCCGACATGATCTCCTCCTCCCGACATGATCTCCTCCTCAGCTCCGCCTCCCAGGTAAGCACACCGCACTAGTGATTGGAGGGGGGGGGGTTAGTCACTGATAAGAGAGACCCTGCAGGAGCCTGAAGGGGGGGGAGACAGGATGGAATAAGCTTTAGATTCTAACAATTACCCCAGCACAGTGTTTTTATGGAGAAGCAGTGACACTGCTGCTGTCTCCACAGTGACACATATGCTAATAGAGCTCCCCCTGACTGATGGTTTGTCCGGGTTTCAGAGAGTCTGAAAACCGGGCAGATGATTCAGAACCCGTTTTGTCCGGGTGAGTCCCGTACAGGTGGCAACCCTAGTGGCGGCTGGTGCTCAAAAGTTTTTTGGGGGGGGCGCAAACAAACTGGAAAAAAAAAACATCAATTGCTGCCACTGTGCCCATTAAACGCAGCCACTGTGCCCATTAAACGCCACCAGTTTGCCCCCTCAAATGCAGCCAGTTTCCCCCCAAATGCAACCAGTTTCCCCCCAAATACAGCCAGTTTCTCCGAAATGCAGCCAGTTTCCCCCCAAATGCAGCCAGTTTGTCCCCAAATGCAGCCAGTTTCCCCCCCAAATACAGCCAGTTTCCCCCAAAATGCAGCCAGTTTGTCCCCAAATACAGCCAGTTTGTCCCCAAATGCAGCAAGTTTGTCCCCAAATACAGCCAGTTTGTCCCCAGCCCTGCACTTACCTTCCTTGGGTCAGTGCCGTCCTTCAGCCGTCCTCGATGTCTTCTCCCGCCCTCGATGTCGCTTCAGCCAATCAGGTGACCAGACCCGGTGAACCTGATTGGCTGAGACGCCTGTCAGTGTTACCAAGGAACGCACAGCCCGTGCGTCCCCTGGTTAACTATTTGGAATCCGATTATAGCCCACAGGCTGTAATCGGGAAGCTTATCAGAGCCGCTTCCAAAAACCAACCATTCGCTGTTATTCAGATGGCCGGCCATCTGAATAGTGGGTGGCAGCAGCGACAATACATAGGTTCATGCAATGCATGAACCTATGTATTGTTGTTGTGAGTGATGGACGCAGGAGAGAGAGGGGGCGGCGCTCCTGCGCCCACTATGGACGCACCGCCACTGCTCCAGCTGCTATGGACCTATCAGAATCTTTCCACTTTATTATACTTCCTGATGGGGCAATTCATTTTCCAGATCCCCATTGCTAAAGCACTACAGGTACTGTGGGTCTAAATTGTTGCAAGTCCTTCTAATGCCCTGTACACACAACCGGTTTTCCCGTCAGAATAAACTCGGATGGTTTTTCCGACGGAATTCCGCTCAAGCTTGTCATGCATACACACGGTCACACCAAATTCTGACCCTCAAGAATGCAGTGACGTACAACACGACGAGCCGACAAAAATTAAATTCAATGCTTCTGAGCATGCGTCGACTTGATTCTGAGCATGCATGGTTTTTAGTGCGTCGGAATTGCATATAGACGAACAGATTTTCCGTTCATGTTCTCTATCTAAGTCCGTCGGAATTTCCGACGGAAAAAGTCTGATGGGGCATACACATGGTCGGAATATGCAATGAAAAGCTCCCATTTGACTTTTTCCATTGGAAAATCCGACCGTGTGTACACGGCAAAAGTGTCACCACTGAGCGTGAAAACTGAACTCAATCCCAGTGTTTTGGGAACTGTGCATTCAAATAGTGCCTTTGCTGGTTATAGTTTCCATGGTAACCTTCATTCACCATTTTTCTAAAATGCAAATATAGTATTTCTTTAATTTCCTCTTAAACGATATTAAAGTCCAAATTTATTCTCAGTTGACATCAGCCAAATGCATAGCAGCCTCAGCATGAATGAAAAAGCATGTCCCCCGCCAGCATTCTGTAGAGAAACAGTGGTCTCTTTGCACAGGTCTAACATGTCCCCTGTCAGTCCTATGGCTCTGCAATTAGCAGAGCACATGCTCCCTGCTGATTGGAAATGTATACATTTGACTCAGTAGGGTGGGGTTGCCCTCTGCAGGAGACAACTGCTTCTGAATGCTGGCAGGTGACAGGCTTTTCTAATCAGGCTATGGATACTTTCTAGAGAACAAACTCAAAAATGTTTCACACCTTTAGTTTTGATGCACCTGAAATGTATTTAACTGATCTAAACTGAAAGTTTACTTGGGCTTTAATATATTTAAGGACATTATTTTATATATATATATATATATATTGTGAGGGGGTTAGCTCGGCAGCGGGTGTGTGTGACCCCCGGGATGGGCTCCCCACCCAAAAACAGGCCCAGCAGACGGAGGTTGTGGTTTTCAAAATCAAAAAGGTGCGGTTTATTGTCTATTTACAGTGACAAAAACACAGCAAGGCAAAAAAAAACATAAACAAAATAAATCCTGGTCAACTTGACCTCTGACTAAACATACAGGTTTCCTAACTAACAACTGGGATCAGCCTAGTGCTGTCCTAGTCCCTAAGTCCCTGGTTTTAAATGTCCAAGCAAATATATATAGCCACACAGGCTTTCTCTCACCGCACAGGGGTTCACTCTCCCTAGACAGTCCACACAGGTCTGCTTCCAGGCATGAGCTAACACCTAATGAATCTGGGAGTTTTTTATAGAGGCCTATATGAGCTGACAAGCTTCAGCTGGCCTCATCAACTCCCTGTCTGCACGACGCCCAGCCCTCTCCCTAGAGGTATGAGTCATCAATGAGCCCACTAGTCTCAGCTGGGCTTATACAACTCTCCACCTAGCTGTATAAGTCGGCGTAAAGCCTGAATCTGGGCGAAATATATCTACCCCCCTGGATGCAACCAGGTGACTTTACCTTCCTGCTGTCACATACCCCCCCCCTCTTGTTTTAACCTCGGGGTTGGAACACCAGCAATCAGGCATTCATGTACTCGAGACAAAGCATCCACATTCCCCATTTGAACGCCAGGGCGATGCTTTACTGTGAAGTTGAATTCCTGGAGGGCCAGGAACCACCTATTCACTCTTCTATTTGTTTCCTTGTTTTGAGCCATCCACTTTAACGGAGCGTGATCCGTAACCATGTCAAAGTGCCTACCTAGCAGGTAGTACCGAAGGGAATCTAGAGCCCACTTCACCGCTAAACACTCCTTTTCAACGGTGGCGTAATTTACCTCATGGGACTTCAACTTCCTGCTGAGGTAAATGACTGGGTGCTCTTCCCCGTTCCAGACCTGGGACAATACTGCTCCTAACCCCACATCTGACGCATCACTTTGTACGACAAAGTCTCTAGAGAAGTCGGGTGAGTACAACACTGGCTGGCTACATAAGGCTTGTTTCAAGAATTGGAATGCTGCCTCAGCCTCGGGGGTCCATTTAATCATGACCGACCCTTTCCCCTTCGTCAGGTTGGTTAGGGGCACAGCCTTAGAAGCAAAGTGGGGAATGAATCGCCGATAATACCCAGCGATTCCCAGAAAGGCTCGTACCTGCTTCTTGCTGTTGGGACGTGGCCAACTCTGGATGGCCTCGACTTTGTTGAGTTGGGGTTTTATTACTCCCCTCCCAATGGTGTACCCAAGATATTTGGCCTCCTCCTGCCCAATGGTACACTTCTTGGGGTTAGCCGTAAACCCTGCTTCCCGAACAGAGTCCAGGACTGCTTGCACTTTTGGCAGATGTGAGGCCCAATCTGTGCTATGGACAATTATGTCATCCAGGTAAGCCGCAGCATACTTCCGATGGGGCCTCAGCATCTGGTCCATTTTCCGCTGGAATGTGGCCGGCGCATTCTGTAACCCGAACGGCATTCTTTTATATTGGAACGCCCCGTCTGGGGTTACAAATGCGGTTTTCTCTTTGGCCGACTTGGCCAGGGGGATTTGCCAATACCCTTTTGTGAGGTCAAGAGTCGTCATGTATCGGGCTGTTCCCAGCCGGTCGATCAACTCATCTATACGTGGCATGGGGTAGGTGTCAAATTTTGTAACTTTGTTCAACTGACGAAAATCGTTACAAAATCGCCAGCTCCCATCCGGTTTAGGCACCAACACAATGGGACTAGACCAATCACTTTGGGACTCCTCTATCACCCCTAAGTTCAGCATTTTCTGTACTTCCTCCCGTATTGCCTCCCGTCGGGCCTCTGGGATCCGATAGGGTTTTAACTTCACCCTTTCACCGGGCGGGGTAATAATGTCATGCTCTACCCCAGATGTTTGTCCCGGCAGCTCAGAGAATACCTCCTTGTTGCGAAGCACAAACTCCTTAACCTCCTGTTGTTGGGGTTGTGACAAGGTGGCTGCGATTCCAACCTCAGGAATCACGCAACCAGTTTGAGCTGGTGACCAAGTGTCTGCGACTAGGGACTCTCTATCCCTCCAGGCTTTCAACAGATTAACGTGATAGATCTGTTCGGGCTTTCGCCTTCCTGGTTGTCTGACCTTGTAATTCACTTCGCTCACTTTTTCCATTATCTCGTAGGGGCCTTGCCATTTGGCAAGGAATTTACTTTCAACCGTAGGGACAAGTACCAATATCCTATCCCCCGGGGAAAAGGTACGGGTCTTGGCTCCACGGTTGTACACTCTCTGCTGTGCCAACTGCGCTTGGGCCAAATGTTCCTTCACGATGGGCATTACCTGTGCAATTCGATCTTGCATCAGGGCGACATGCTCAATCACACTCCTGTGGGGAGAACTCTCACTTTCCCAAGTTTCCTTGGCAATATCCAACAGCCCTCTTGGGTGTCTCCCATACAGTAACTCAAAGGGGGAGAATCCCGTAGAGGATTGGGGCACCTCCCTAATAGCAAACATCAAATAAGGAAGTAGACAGTCCCAATCCCTTCCATCTCTATCCACCACTTTCTTCAACATTTGTTTTAGGGTTTTGTTGAATCTTTCAACCAGCCCATCGGTTTGGGGGTGATACACAGATGTACGCAATTGCGTCACTTTGAACAATTTACACAGCTCTTTCATAACCCGGGACATAAAGGGTGTACCTTGGTCCGTAAGCAGTTCTTTACAAATACCCACCCGGCTAAAAACAAGAGATAGCTCTTTGGCTATGGTTTTGGCCGAGGTATTTCTGAGAGGGATCGCTTCTGGATAACGGGTGGCATAGTCCATTATAACCAATATGTACTGGTGCCCCCTAGCGGACTTGATTATAGGACCTACCAAATCCATTGCGATTCTCTCAAACGGGACCTCAATGATGGGTAGAGGGACCAGCGGGCTACGGAAATGTGGCATCGGGGCCGACCTCTGACACACAGGGCAGGAGGAACAATAATTTTCTATGTCCTTCATCACCCCAGGCCAATAGAATCTCTGTAATACCCTCTCTCGGGTTTTCTCTGTCCCCAGATGACCTCCAAGAATGTGCCCATGGGCCAACTCCAACACCAACTTCCTGTAAGGTTTGGGCACCACAAGCTGCTCAACGGTTTCTTCTGCCCTTTTTGCCACCCGATACAGTAGGTCCTTCTCTACGCTGAAGTATGGGTAAGTGCCGGTATTATCTGGGTTCACTAACTCGCCATCTATTTTCACTACGTTTTCCCGTGCCTTTATTAGGGCGGGGTCTTTCAACTGTTCTGTGGCAAAGTTTTCCCTGTGAACCTCAAGATCAGAAAACTCCACAGACGGTAGGTTTTCGTCTGAGGAGGTGGGCTCCTCTCCAGTTTCTTGAGTCTCCCCTGCCAATACTGACAAGGGAAATTCCGGAGAGTCCTCACCACTCTCAGGGGAGTTCTGGCTATCACATTCCTGGTACATAGGGGCACCAGTGGGGGGCTCAGGATCATCCCACAGTTCCCAGAACTTCGGAAAATCCCTTCCCACAATGGCGTCATGCGGTAACTGAGATACTAAGCCCACTGGATGAGAGAGGGTACCTTTGGGGGTCTCGAAACACACTGTAGTCACTGGATACTCTCGGGTGTCCCCATGCACACAAATAACGGCTACCTTGCTATTCCCAGAGACCTCTGTTTTAACTAACTCAGCCTTTATCAGGGTCACAAGGCTACCTGAATCCAGCAATACCACAACATTTCTACCATTAATACACATTTTGCATAAATGTTTCTCAGTTCCCCGAATGGCAGTGCATGCGACTGTCGCACACAGCGACTGACGTCTGCCCGTCAGAAAGTCACACTGCATGGGTTCCTCCACAACCGGGCAATTTGCTGCAATATGTCCCGCTTGCCGGCAGCGGTAGCAAACGATCCTTCTTGCGGCCTCTTGAGCCGCTGATTTCCCAGGCTGTTCTCGCCAAACTTGGGGTAGAGCTCCCACCCTCTCACTCTCTCCACCCTCACCCCTTGGAATCCTCTTATCCGCCCCTGGGGATGGTCTGGTCTTAGGGTGGAAAGTCCGAGTGTCTCTGGAAGAGGCCGTCAGGTTCTCTGTAGCCAAGTATTTCTCCACACGATCCACAAGACCATCGGCCGTCTCTGGGTCTCCATGGCTTACCCACTTTTGGATGGCAGTAGGAAGAGCTCTCAAAAACCGATCCATTACAACACGTTCCACAATCTTTGGTGCGGACAAAGTCTCTGGCTGTAGCCACTTTCTGCTCAGGTGAATGAGATCATACATTTGAGACCTGGGGGGTTTTCCAAGCTGGAAAGTCCAGTTATGCACACGCTGAGCCCGGACAGCCAGGGTGACACCCAGCCTTGCCAATATTTCAGTTTTTAGCATCACATAGTCTTTTGCTTGGTTAGGCTCTAGGTCATAGTAAGCTTTCTGCGATTCACCAGTTAACAGAGGAGCCACTAGTCCAGCCCACTGCTCCTCAGGCCACTTTTCTCTTTCAGCGGTCCTTTCAAATGTGGTCAAAAATACCTCTGGATCATCCTCTCCAGTCATTTTTGTCAATAAACGACTCACCCCAAAGGACGCGGTATTAGTGGGACGGCTTTCCTCACTGGTCTGCGGACGTTGCTGCATTACTGCTTCCATCTGTTGTTGTAGTCTCTGCTCTTGCTTCTGCAACAGGTCTATGAAGCGGGCATCAGATTGCTGTTGGGCTTGTTGCTGAGCCTCCAGACTCTGTTGTAAAGTTGCAAGGCTCTGTTGATGAGCTTGCTGCTGGGCTGCAAGGCTCCTTTGCAAACCTGCATTTGTCTGCTGTTGATTGGCATTTGCTAGAGCCAGCTGTTTCAGTATCTCCTCCATGCTGGCTTAAAAAAAAACTGCCACTGGTTCTCCACCAACTGTGAGGGGGTTAGCTCGGCAGCGGGTGTGTGTGACCCCCGGGATGGGCTCCCCACCCAAAAACAGGCCCAGCAGACGGAGGTTGTGGTTTTCAAAATCAAAAAGGTGCGGTTTATTGTCTATTTACAGTGACAAAAACACAGCAAGGCAAAAAAAAACATAAACAAAATAAATCCTGGTCAACTTGACCTCTGACTAAACATACAGGTTTCCTAACTAACAACTGGGATCAGCCTAGTGCTGTCCTAGTCCCTAAGTCCCTGGTTTTAAATGTCCAAGCAAATATATATAGCCACACAGGCTTTCTCTCACCGCACAGGGGTTCACTCTCCCTAGACAGTCCACACAGGTCTGCTTCCAGGCATGAGCTAACACCTAATGAATCTGGGAGTTTTTTATAGAGGCCTATATGAGCTGACAAGCTTCAGCTGGCCTCATCAACTCCCTGTCTGCACGACGCCCAGCCCTCTCCCTAGAGGTATGAGTCATCAATGAGCCCACTAGTCTCAGCTGGGCTTATACAACTCTCCACCTAGCTGTATAAGTCGGCGTAAAGCCTGAATCTGGGCGAAATATATCTACCCCCCTGGATGCAACCAGGTGACTTTACCTTCCTGCTGTCACAATATATATATATATAGCGCTACCCCCTGGAGGGCCACTGGATTTTGGGTCCCCCTATTCCTGCACAGCCAGGCAAGGAGCCCAGCGGTGGGTGTTCCGATTTTGGAGAAGGTTGGTGTTCCCAAGAGAAGGGGCGATGTTTTTTAGGCTTCTATACAAAAGAGAAGTGTTATGGATTTTTCAATTTCAAACACGTATGCCATGTGGTCCAAATTTTGAATGTGATATAACACAATACCCTGAATATCTGAGTATTCGTTAAATCATTGTCAAACCATTATTAATTTTCATCTCTATATGGTTCCTCTGTGTCCATCATGTTTGGGTATTCACATGGGATGTTTATTATCTATTTTAGATACACTTTGGAAAATGTTATTATTATTTTTCTTTATTTAATATGAATATATTGTCCTATATATAAACCTCTTTGTCTGTCTTTTTCTTCTTTTTAAACTTAATTTTGTTTTTATATTTGAATACTTACATCTATTTGTTGTATAATTTTATACAAAGTTTGATTTTCAGGATTTTCTACATTTTGACACGTATTATTTTGGTTATCTTTCTGCTTTTGATCTTTTTCGTTTAGACACATGTCAGTTAGGTGATTTCTAATGTTTTTATCATGTGTGTCTTAAGTGTTTTATTGCTCAGCCAATCAACCCGGGCCATTTTTGGGTGCTCCTCCTTTGAGCTGTGTACTTAAATGACTCACGTTGATGTTAAATTTGTAATGTGAACAAGCACGAATTGATCGCCTAAAATGCGTCAACATATTGGGGGTTATTTACTAAAGGCAAATCCACTTTACACTACAAGTGCAAACTACAAGTGCAAAGTGAACTTGAAAGTGCTGGAAGTGCAGTCGCTGTAGATCCGAGGGGGACATGCAAGGAAAATAAAAAACAGCATTTTAGCTTGCACATGATTGGATGATAAAATCAGCAGAGCTTCCCCTTATTTCAGATCTACCCCACAGATTTACAGCGACTGCACTTCCAAGTGCACTTTCAGTGCATTTTGCACTTGTAGTAGAATTGCCTTTCGTAAATAACCCCCACTGTGTCCCCTTAGTAGAAACACGAAAGTCCCAGACTGTGTGCAGGAGCATTGGGACCCCTTAGTAGAATCTCCCAAAGTCCCAATACTTGCAGACAATACCAGCCCACCTGGCTTCCTTGAAAAGTGTCCCAGAGCAAGAGATTTAGGTTTAGCTGTGACACTGTTCTTGTGAAAGCATATTGGATATTGCATCTGGCAGCCTTCTCTCTTGTAGGCCCTGGAGGTGTAGAGGTACTTACACTACCCCTTAAATCCTGCTACTTTGGGTAAAGCTGCCATTCAGGCCTCCTGCTGTCCAGGTCTCCCCATGCTAGCCATGGCATCTCCTGAATGAGACTGAAGGGTAGTGAAGATCCCTCTTTTCAGCTTCTCTCCTTCCTCAGCTCCAGCCTGGAGGCAGAGCCCCCCAGCCCCGGGGTCCACTAACAGGCCTCACAACTACAGCCTCAACACACCATCATCTACCCAACAACAAACCATGGTCCAGGCTCCCTTAATATTTATTACCCAGTCTGATCACCCTGCCAGGCCTCCTGCCTGGGGATTGGTCCACACTCCCATAAACATTCAGACTCAGCCTCTTTACCCACACTCACTATTTTGTAGAAGTTTCATTGGACCTCCTGAACCAGGGAGAAGCAATAGAGCACTGGCCTGCAGAGCCTTCCAGCCTGACCTCAAGCTGAAACCACAGCAAATTACCAGACTCACAAAAGCTACTATGAGTCAGCATACATTTACCTCACTACACTGCACACTAGAGGGTGCTACATATACAGTATCTCACAAAAGTGAGTACACCCCCTCACATTTTTGTAAATATTTTATTATATCTTTTCATGTGACAACAATGAAGAAATGACACTTTGTTACAATGTAAAGTAGTGAGTGTACAGCTTGTATAACAGTGTAAATTTCCTGTCCCCTCAAAATAACTCAACACACAGCCATTAATGTCTAAACCGCTTGGCAACAAAAGTGAGTACACTCCTAAGTGAAAATGTCCAAATTTGGCCCAAAGTGGTAATATTTTGTGTGGCCACCTTTATTTTCCAGCACTGCCTTAACCCTCTTGGGCACGGAGTTCACCAGAGCTTCAAAGGTTCCCACTGGAGTCCTCTTCCACTCCTCCATGATGACATTACGGAGCTGGTGGATGTTAGAGACCTTGCGCTCCTCCACCTTCCATTTGAGGATCCCCCACAGATGCTCAATAGGGTTTAGGTCTGGAGATATGCTTGGCCAGTCCATTACCTTTACCCTCAGCTTTGTGTGTTCGGGGTCGTTATCATGTTGGAATACTGCCCTGCGGCCCAGTCTCCGAAGGGAGGGGATCATGGTCTGCTTCAGTATGTCACAGTACATGTTGGCATTCATGGTTCCCTCAATGAACTGTAGCTCCCCAGTGCCGGCAGCACTCATGCAGCCCCAGACCATGACACTCCCACCTCCATGCTTGACTGTAGGCACCTCACCTAGTTGCCGCCACACACGCTTGACACCATTTGAACCAAATAAGTTCATCTTGGTCTCATCAGACTACAGGACATGGTTCCAGTAATCCATGTCTTTAGTCTGCTTGTCTTCAGAAAACTGTTTGCGGGCTTTCTTGTGCATCATCTTTAGAAGAGGCTTCCTTCTGGGACGACAGCCATGCAGACCAATTTGATGCAGTGTGCGACGTATGGTCTGAGCACTGACAGGCTGACCCCCCCCCCCCTCCCTTGAAACCTCTACAGCAATCCTGGCAGCACTCATGCGTCTATTTCCCGAAGACAACTTCTGGATATGACGCTGAGCACGTGCACTCAACTTCTTTGGTCGACCATGGCGAAGCCTGTTCTAAGTGAAACCTGTCCTGTTAAACTGCTGTATGGTCTTGGCCACCATGCTGCAGCTCAGTATCGGGGTCTTTGCAATCTTCTTATAGCCTAGGCTATCTTTATGTAGAGCAACAATTCATTTTTTCAGATCCTCAGAGTTCTTTGCCGTGAGGTGAAATGTTGAACTTCCAGTGACCAGTATGAGAGAGTGAGAGTAATAACAGCAAATTTAACACACCTGCTCCCCATTTACACCTGAGACCTTGTAACACTAACGAGTCACATGACACAGAGGAGGGAATATGGCTAACTGGGCCCAATTTGGACATTTTCACTTAGGAGTGTACTCACTTTTGTTGCCAGCGGTTTAGACATTAATGGATGTGTGTTGAGTTATAATGGCTTATAATGGCTTGTTATACAAGCTGGACACTCACTTCTTTACATTGTAGCAAAGTGTAATTTCTTCAGTCACATGAAAAGATATAATAAAATATTTACAAAAATGTGGGGGGTGTACTCATTTTTGTGAGCTACTGTATATATAAAACAGAAGAAAAATCGAAATCAAATCAATATTTGGCTTCAAACCAGCATCAATTCTTCTAGGTACACTTGTTCACAGTTTTTGAGCATATTTGGCATGTAGGTTGTTCCATAAATATTGAAGAACTAACCGCAGATCTTCTGTGGATGTAGGCTGCCTCAAATCCTTTGTCTCTTCATGTAATCCCAGACAGACGCGATGATGTTGAGATCAGGGCTCTGTGGAGACCAAACCATTTCTTCCAGGACTCCTTGTTCTTCTTTACGCTAAAAATAGTTCTTAATGTCATTGGCTGTATCTTTGGGGTTGTTGTCCTGCTGCAGAAAAAATTTGGGGCTAATCCCAGGTTTCCCTGATGTTATGGCATGATGGATAAGTATCTGCCTCTATTTCTCAACATTGAGAACACCATTGACCTAGACCAAATCACCAACTCCATTTCACTGTTGCCTGCAGACACTTATGGTAATGCTCTCCAGCCCTTCGGTGAATAAACTGCCTCCTGCTACAGCCAAATATTTAAACTTTTGACTCATCAGTCCAGAGCACCTGCTGCTATTTTTTCACACCAAATCCTATGTTTTCGTGCATAGGTAGAGTTGCTTAGCTTAATTTCCATTTTGGTGGTATAGCTTTTTGCCCGCAGTTCTTCCATGAAGACCCCTTCTGTCCAGACTTATCCAGACAGAAGATGGGTGTACCTGAGTCCCACTGGTTTCTGACAGTTCTGTGCTGATGGCACTGTTGAACCTCTTCTGATGTTGAAGGGAAGTAAGCATAATGGGGCTGATTTACTAATAACAGTGCGCTGCGCTGGTTCTAACCTTAATTGCTGCGCTGGATAACTCCTTCACTGGGCGCAGGAAGCAGCGGCGCACTATTATAGTAAATAGAAATGTCAGCGGCGCTCTATTGAAAATTAATGGTTCCCTATGGGAGCCCATTGATTTGAATAGAGGTCGCCCGGGAAGTCGGATCCGACTTGCGGGCGACTCGTGTGCCGGCTGACACAGGGACAGCGCGACTTTGCGAGGCGACCTGGACACGACCTGAGCGTGCAGCAGCCGCTCAAGTTGTGTCCTAGAGGCGACTAGCCGGCCGAGAATGTGTCCAGCGCAATGTGATTGCGCTGGTCCTCGGCAGCCTCGCTGTCCCATGTTTGGTATGAATCATGAAGGGGAACTCCAGGCCAAATTTTAATGAAAAAACCGGCACGGGTTCCCCTTCAGGAGCATACCAGGCCTATAGGTCTGGTCTGGATTCTAAGGTGAACCCCCCTAAGCTGAAAAACGGCGTGGGGGTCCCCCCCAAAATCCAAACCAGACCCTTAGGTCTGGTCTGGATTTTAAGGTGAACCCCTTAAGCCAAAAAACTGCGTAGGGGTCCCCCCAAAATCCAAACCAGACCCTTATCCGAGCACGCAACCTGGCAGGCCGCAGGGGAAAAGGGGGGGACGAGAGCGGCCCCCCCTCCCTCCTGAACCGTACCAGGCCGCATGCCCTCAACATGGGGGGCTTGGTGCTCTGGGGCAGGGGGGCGACCTATGGCCCCCCCACCACAAAGCACCCTGCCCCCATGTTGATGGGGACAAGGGCCTCTTCCCAACAACCCTGGCCGTTGGTTGACGGGGTATGCGGGCGGGGGGCTTTTCGGAATCAGGGCGCCACCTTTAAAAAGGGGGCCCCCAAATGCCGGCCCCCCACCCTATGTGAATGAGTATGGGGTACATCGTACCCCTACCCATTCACCTGGTGACAAAATAAGTCAATAAAAAAAGACAACACAGGTTTGAAAAGTAATTTATTGGGCAGCTCCGGGGGTCTTTCTGCCGGGCCCCCGCTATCTTCTGCTAGCTCTTTTGCTAGCGGGGGTCCCGGGCTTCCTCGCCTCGCATCCGGATTGCGTTTCTGTGGTGTGAACTGGCCCTAGTTCACACTATAGAAACGCAGTCTGGGTGCGTTCCAGGTGCTTTTCTGCATTCGCATTTTTGACACATTCCAGTGCATTTTTGAGGCATTTTTGATGCAGTCCAGTGTTTTTTTTCCCCTCTTTTCACTTAGGACAAGTGTGTTGCAGTGCGTCTTTGATGCATTTAGGTGCGTTGCGGTGCATTCCAGTGCATTTTTGGTACGTTCTGTTGCGTTTTTGATGTGTTTTACTGGGGTCCAGTACAGTTTTGTACCTAAAAAATGCAGCATGACCAATTATTTTTTTGGCTTTCTGAAATGCACTGGAAGGGACTGCAGTGGTGTGAACTATGCCATTGGCATTAATGTGATCAACTTTCTTTGCGTTTTTCAGGCATCAAAAAAACGCACTGCACTGCATCCGGTGTGAACTGGCCCTAAATATCATCCCCGGGGGGTGTCTATAGTATGCCTGTAAAGTAGCACATGTTTTCCATGTTTATAACAGTTGGAGAGCAAAATGACATTTCTAAAGTAAAATAATAGTCATTTAAAAGTCCTTGCGGCTGTAATGAATTGCTGGTTCCCGTCATACAGATAAAAGTAATTGAAAGTCTTTGCTAACCAAAAAAAAAATGCGTGGGGGTTCCCCCAAATACCATAACCAGGCCCTTCAGGTCTGGAATGGATATTAAGGGGGACCCCGCTGAAATTTTTTTAAAAAATGACGTGGGGTTCCCCCCAAATATCCAAACCAGGCCCTTCAGATCTGGCATGGATTTTAAGGGGAACTCCACCCCAAATTTAACAAAAAAAATGGTGTGGAGTCCCCCTAAAAATCCACACCAGACCCTTATCCGAGCACATAACCTGGCCGGCCGCAGGAAAAGAGGGGGGGACGAGAGCGGCCACCCCTCCCTCCTGAACCGTACCAGGCCACATGCCCTCAACATGGGGAGGATGTCCCCATGTTGATGGGGACAAGGGCCTCATCCCCACAACCCTTGCCCGGTGGTTATGGGGGTCTGCGGGCGGGGTGCTTATCGGAATCTGGAAGACCCCTTTAACAAAGGGGACCCCCAGATCCCGGCCACCCCCCTGTGTGAAATGGTAATGGGGTACAAATGTACCCTTACCATTTCACAAGGAAAGTGTCAAAAATTTTAAA